>LR898475.1:10681854-11281854 GCA_905067625.1 Blumeria graminis f. sp. triticale | reverse complement strand
CCACATGCTTTAACGTCAGATAGAGGGTCAAACTGGGTCGGAGATTTCTGGAGGCACTTATGCAAGATGACAAGGATCGAACAACTGTCAGGCTCGTGGCTAGTTCGGAGGTCAAGGGACGGAACAGGATGTAGTCGGGACAGAATGTGATCGGAACAGGATGTGATCTGAACGGGCCGAGGGCGAGACAAGACGGAGACGGAACGGGATAGAATTGGGGTATAAGGTAAAGCTTATAATAATTGGATCAATCTAAAGTCTAGAATAATTACAAGACAAAAAGCTACAGAACAAATGCAGTCCTAGACCTTCCTTAAGTACTCAAGAGCGGCTACTACAATCAGGGGTATGGTAGTCTACAGCTATAACACAGCAACTGATTGCTTATGTTGATTAGTAACTGTTGCTATCATAACATTGTAACCATTGCAACGCATTGACTATGTTACTAGGGAAGTTCCTGACTTGGTTGACCAGACTAAGCGCAGCATCTCAGCATTAGCCCATGGCACGATGGTAGTGACAAGCAGGCCGTTTTCCTCGTGGGAAAGCCGGTCTGTGACAACAACGCTTGTCTACAGCTTTCCACCCGGAAACCGATGGGGCGACAGAGAGGATGAACCAGGAGGTTTGAGCATACCTACGGGCATTCATATTATTCTCACAGGTTGAATGGGCATCAATGCTACCTACGGCGCAATTGGCGATCAATAATAGGGATAGTGCAGCCACAACCTTAAGCCCGTTTTTTCTGGAACATGGTTATCGCGCAGAGCCCATACAGCTAAAGTCGTCCGAGCCCAGGGAGCCGCTATCAACACGAGTCAAACGAGCTGAGAAATTCGTGGATGAGATACGAGAGGCACAGGAATTTGCGGCAGCCGCAATGGCAGCCGCGCAGCATATAATGGAGGAACAGGCTAACAGGAAGAGGGATCCTCCGCCGCAGTTTCAGGTGGGCGATAAGGTGTGGCTCAGCCTTAAAAACATTTCCACGCCTTCGCCAAAGAAGAAGTTAGCGTGGGTCAACGCAAAATACACAGTAGTTAAGGTAATATCACCACATGTGGTAGAGCTGGATGTTCCGTCTAGGATATGGCCAAGATTTCACGTGGAACTATTACAAAAGGCTAACAATGACCCGCTACCCTCCCAGATCCAAGACAATGCGCAACCTTCACTTTTGATGATTAAAGATGGAGATAACACGACTACGGAACAGGTGGTCGAACGGACTTTAAGGGCAGAAAAGGTCCGACGCGGGAGAGGATGGGTACGGCGTGTATTGGTCAAATGAAAGGGCTTCGCCGAACCGGCATGGGAAGATCGAACTGACCTCGAGGACGTGGAGGCTATGGACAATTTCGAAGCTTTGTACGGTAAAGGAGGCAACGTCGGAGAGAGCGAAGGGGCCAGACAGGGAAGAAAAAATAAAATTGGTCACTTATAAGAGGAAGGGAGGTAATGTGACGGGCTTTGCCCGGATTGGGACTGGTCACTAGGACCACTCCGTCTCCGAGGTAAGGCAGTGGCAGGGCAACGCTCCTGGATAGACGAACGGGGCGCTAAGGGGGTACGCACGAGATGGGGAGTGAGGGTACTGGTAGGTAGTTGAGACCGTTATTGCTCGGGACTCACCATATCAGATTCACGGGGTGATCAATATCAAAGTCTAAGATAAGCAGAAGGTTATCTAGCCTTTCTTTCAAGGACTACCATGCTCCATATACATCCTACGCTATTGTCCTGAGTGGCGATCCGGTCTTACCTAACTAGTGGTAAGACGACGCTCGTACCTCGTCTCCAGCTCCCAACTATCAACAGTTCAGGATCCACAGGAGTATGATACAGGTGAAGAGTTGTGCCGGGAGAAAGGATGATTCTCAGGGGCCTGTGCTTTCGGAATAATACCCTTGACTTCGAACTCAAAGCACGCCTGTAATTTGTATCACAGAATGCCTGTCAAGTCGTAAAGTCTGGGTGTAAGTTGGTTTTCAATTTCCTATCCAAAAACTCCTTAATCATACAAATACGCTAATGCAAGTCTGCCTAAGTAAACGACCATTATATGTCAGGGCATCACCTGACCTGGATACACAGGCCAAGGTGTTAGGATAATTGAGAGAGTGGAGTCACAGTGGCGAGAATAGATAGAGGGTACAATAAGGTATGTGGAGAATATATATGGTAGTGCAGTAAGATGTATGAAAATGTGTGTGTGCGAAATATTGGGAATTAAAATGGTTGAATTTATCGAAATTTGTATGTCTCTTTCATTTAGAAGCTAGAAGTCCTCTATAATCGTAGACTCAGATAGGACTATAATAAAAAATCTAAAATCTAATGGGTGTGTGCTAAATACAGAGGGTGATGGGGTTTAACCGAATCACCCAGCTGACTAAGCAGCATTTTCCAACACAAGGAAGAGAGCCGGGAGATAGGATGATCCTCAAATGGCCAATGGAGGGAGTTGAGACCAGTCTACGCAGAGCATATAACGTATGGAAGAGTACGTGGTAGATAGTCTTCCCAAGGAACAAGTTATTCATTCCTACTGAGTTATTGTCTTTCAAGCACATCTGAATTCATTAAACCCTTACACCTTACTCAAGCGATCTATGATGACCATGACATTTGTACAGCCGCATCATTGTGGCTGGTCCGTGACAAAATTTATGGTCAACTCACTGCCTATGCAATCAGGAATTGGTAGAGACCGAAGAAATCCAGCTTTTGCCTGTCGCCTCACCGTGGTCCGTCCGCAGGTATCGCAATTCCGAATAAACTTCCGCACTGAATCCCTGATCTTCGGCCAAAACCATCGTCGTAAAATTACGCCAACCATGGTATCTTTCCCAGGGTGGCCAGCCAAATGACTTTCATGCGATCATTGCTTAATTGCTGTCCTAAGTGCTTCGTAGTCAGATACCCATACTCAATTTTCTCGGCTGTGGAGAATATAATTATTATTTCATTTATTGTCCTGTCTGAGTCTATGACTATATAAGACATGCAGGTCCTCTCTGTCTACAGGCTAAGGATACCTATACTAGTAGTATATCCCCTCCTATGCCTCGCATACAGCTCCCCTCAAACAGTACCACCCCTCACAAGTCAACATTCGATCATATACTACGAGGAGCCCTTTGCCATTCATCATCTCCCCTCTCCAGCCAACGAATCGATGGCCATTTGCGGGTGTATGGCAGCCGGGAAAAATCGCAAAAACCACTGGGTGCGGAGCTCTCTTAATACCGATGTTGGTAAAACACGAAGTAATCCAAATTGGGTGCCGTCACAAAGTCAGCTGTCCGTCACGAAGTCGGTGAATAATCTCAATTAACTGGTATCTCGAAATACATAAAGCGTTGTCTCTCCTTTTCCTTCTCCATCTCCCCTTCCTTCCTATACTCCAAGCACCTCGCTAATGAGCTAAATCAGACCCCTGCCAGTGTCCTAACGACAACCTGAATATCGCAAATACATAGAACAATTCACACTACTCAAATGTGATTCTTTTACCGACAACCGACATTAGGAATAAATCCGAAGACACATTGCCCCTTCTGAAGCGTTCGAAGAGGCCGGCCAGCTGGGTGCTGCAGACTTGTGGGTACCTCGGGAAATTCACCCTCTGCCTTTCTAGCCTCCTTCCAACTCCTTCCCGAAGGTCGTGCTGAAATGTCAGAAAAGTCTTGACAGAGCGTGATTGCTGTACGGTAGCTTAGCCTAGCTTCTTTTGTACCGTCCAGGGCGCTGGGGAGTGCCGTTGACTCATCGACGAAAGAAGCCCTCCTGGCTAATTAGCCGAAATCTTGGTCTTGGCGCCCACAAAAAATCCAAGGTTGAAAACTCCTCGAAAATATCGGTCCCAGCATGCTCTGCAGAGACCTATTCCACCTCTCATTCCACACCTCAGTCGCCTGTCCTCCCTCAAATTGTTTGTCCCATTAAAGCAACAGCCCCCCACAAGCCAAGACCCAGGCTTTGTATTTTTCGACTTGATTTCCTCCTTGCGGGTATAAATAGCGTCGTAAATATGTAGTGAGTGATGGCCGGCGATGAATGAGGCAAGCTCCTGTTTGCAATTGGGGTCACGCCTTTATCGGTCGGCGAGGCTAGATGATGCGTGGTTAGAGATGGGTTGAGGACTCAGATAATATTGATGAGAGAGGCATTGTCGAGAAGTTTTTAAATAGAGATGTGTTTGAGGCTGCTTTCGACTTCAATTCGGATGCGATTCTTCTTGGCTATCCCAGATATGCAGAGCATACTGAGCCATTACACCGGCACCACTGGAAGGTGAAGAAGTCGTCTTTGTCGGCTACTAACGCGTCTAGATATGATGGGCCATAATCAAGATAACAAGAATAAGGTTTGCTGGTCTTAGCACAGTCTATTTTCTAATTATCCAGAAGATGATATCTATTTAGGCAGTAGGATATGCATATAACTCTGACTCTAGGGCAGTAAATATCCATTGGATCGGACATCATGCGCATTCTTGAGGTGATTTATCGACGATTCTTACGTGACGGATCGATGATCACTCATGATCCCAAAATGCCCATCGGTGACTCGTATGTAGATAGACACAAGTAAATGGAGTCAAGGAGCAGCCTGTAACATTACACCACTCCCTAGTACCCAAGACGATAGAATGAAGCCAGGCTAGATTACTACACACTAAACGTGCTCTACCAAGACTTTTCTGATATTTCAGCACGACCTTCGGGAAAGGGATGAATGGAAGCTAGAAATGCAAACTATGAATTTCCCGAGGTAGCCACAAGTCTACAGCGCCCAGCTGGCCGGCCTCTTCGAACGCTTCAGAAGGTTCACTATATCTTCGGATTCAGTCCTAATGTCGGTATTAGGAGAGCTCCACACCCAGTGGTATTTGCGATTTTTCCCGGCTACCATACACCCGCAACTGGCCCCCGTTTCGTTGGCTGTAGAGTGGAGATAAGAAGAGCAAAGAGTACCTTTTATTTTTAATGGAATGAGGACTTGTTGGGGGTACTACTGTTTGTGGGGAGCTGTATGGGAGTCATGGGAGGGTATATACTTTTAGAAAAAAAAATATCCTTAGCTTAGAGGCAGAGAGGACTTGCATGTCGATATATAGCCATAGACTTAATGGGTCAATACACATTACGTAAAAGTCATTGCTATAAACTTGGAAAAAATCATAACTGGATGTGCCTCGAGCTGCCCACCTTGCAATCGCTGGCATAACATGATTCCGCCCAGTGCTGGGCTTGCGACTCACGCTTCATATGGTAGGTCCATCGCCAAATTTCCGAAATCCTCTGACTCATAACCCACAGGATTATCGAATTTTAATAGCCAAATGAGCTTTTGACTGAGAAGAGCAAGAAGGGTTAAGTTCCTGCATAAAATTGGTAGTGCTCCGTGTGAAAATGACAATTACTTCATTCTTGTACACTACCATCTCCATCCCTACAAAGTACCGACTTTGACATCAGAAAATATGAAGACCCCACACCATATCTTCAGATACCAGTCTCTCTGGCAAAATTTTGTGTTTCTCATACTCTTAATTTCAGCTCAAGCGTCATGGACTCTACTTAGAAGGAACGAATCGCTTAAGCCTGGATATCACTGTAGAAATCATAGGTTTTCCTTCAATGAAATTGAATCGAGTCTTAAAATAGCTTGTAAAGCATTCACTAATAAAAGAGTCGAAGCGAGACGACCTCTCGTACATGTTGATGATAAAGATTTCAACAACTTGATATTTGGATGGAGCCTTCCTCCATCTTTACAAAGTGGTCCTAAAGGTAATTATTCCAATACGGTCAACCTCCAGAACAGGCTCATTTTACTCCCGAGAGCCATCTTATTAAGTTAATTATTAGGTCGAGTAAAGAGTAATCTTGACAGGATCGTGTTCAACAATAGATGCGAGCTGATAGATGTCCTTTATCGTAACGGCTAGTGAGCCGGTAATTACCCTGTGGCACATGATGTTAATCACGTGCTTCACAACTTTACGAAACCACTATTCTATCATAGATTAATCTGGACATCACTAGAAATTTCTAGCAACTAGTAGTAAGACTGCGAACCAGCCTCAGGGGAAAATACTAGAAACTGGTATTAGTCAAGAATATTCTAGATAGAATAGTAAGCGAATAAATAGTTGAAGTTGGACGTACATAGATAGCCATAGAGAAAATAATAAACAACCTTCGTATATTTGATCGCCCCAGCATCTATACCTCGAACCGTGACATATTATTTTCTCTCATTCAGGCATTCAGAACCGCAGTCAGTCGCAGTAATTCAGTATCGCAGTCAGTCGCAGTAATTCAGAACCGCAGTCAGTCGAAGAAATTCATAATCGTAGTCAGTCACAGTAACTCGGAACCGCAGTGAGTTGTAGTCATTCAGTAATAAATCTCAATAATAATGACATCATCGGTAACCGGGGGACGCCACCAGATGGTACCTATCGAGGAATTCCGCGAACTTCAGCATCAGTTTAAAAAATTGCTCGAAAAGCAATCTTGTAAACCTACGTCTACTAAAAGATTTATCATTGAGAAGGATCCACCACCAAGCGAGCACACCAGTCTAAAGCCGACAAAGCTTCCGGAATTCATTGGAATTAGAGCTGAATACCCAGCATGGCGTGCTGCTGTCTTGGATACTTTCCGTATGGACTGGAATCTTTTCGGATACGACAATTCTCGAGCTTTCCTGATGATCTATAACGCACTGAAGGGCACGGCAAGAACAAAGGCCAGCTCGTTCTACGAAGCTGGCGGAGTTCGGAATACCAGAGATCCCGAAGATTTCATTGAATTCCTCGACAGGCTTTTTCTAGATTCGACAAGAATTTCTCGTGCTAAAACAGAGCTACAGTCTATGAAAATGGAGGATAAACAACACTGGTCGGACTTTCTAGCATCTTGGTCGAACAAATTGACTGAGGCCCGAGGAGATTTTTGGCCAGATGACAACAAAATCTCCCTGCTCCAGAATGCTTTAAACAAAAAGTTGACTATGGCGCTAGCCTCAAATCACATGTTGCCTGACGATGATTTCAATGAATGGGTGAATATAGTGAACAGGGTTGCACAGCAGTTTGAGATAGCTGAGAGTCGATTCTATGGAAGACGGGATAACACATACCCTGATGCGAATCTATGGCATGGAAATCGAGATAAGGGACGCACTATCGGAAATAACGGAATCAATTGGTTACCGCATAATCAAATATCAGATAATTTCGATAGTCGATTCAGTAACCTCGGAAAGGACGGGGCGGTGGATAAGTCAGGGGACACTGTTATGGGCGGTGTTAACGCAATGGGTGTGGTAAAAGATGAACGCCGGCGAGCAATGTGGAAAACTAAATTTCAATTAGAAATATTGAGACAAGAAGGCCGTTGCTTTAGATGTGAGCGGAAAGGGTGTATAACCAGAAAGTGTCCTCTATTGCCGGCTTTAAAGCCTAGAGGTAATTCAGTCAGGGTTACATCTACGTCATTGCCGGAAATAGACCCATCAATGTACTATGTGGAGGAAGTGGAAGTGGAATCGGAAAACTAAAGGCTCCTGAACATAGTCGCGCTCAGGAGCCAGAAACAGTCAGCAGTTTTGAAGCGAGCATGAATACAAAACCTTTTCTTTTAAATGCATTATTAAATGATACAAAAATGGTACAAGCATTAGTAGACAATGGTTGCTTGTGTTTTGGAATTATTGATGAAGCATTAGCTGAAAAACTGCGACTGCCGCGCATTCCGATTACACCAAGACTACTAGAAACTGCAGATAATTCATCTACAAACAAGCCAACTGTGGATAAAATTACTTACATATCACTAGATCTTGATGGATATATCACCCCAAAACTGTGGCTCTACATTGTCCCTCAGAGCACACATCAGTTGATATTAGGGAAAAAATGGCTCGAAGAACAAGATGCTGTAATTCATTCTAAAGAGCAGCGATTGGAGCTTCGCAAGTATGGTGGATCTGTATGCAGCGTCGAGCGATGGCGACAAGATTTGAGAAATGTGGCTCGGCCAAAGAATGTTCCAATCAAAACTATGGCGTTAATGGTCCAGACTGTCCCAGTTTGCAAGGCATCGCTCGAAGATATAAGTAAAGCATTACGTGGAAAACCGGGTGTTTCGTTAGAAATAGCGCGGAATCGCCTACCTGACCAAGTCAAGGATTTTGCTCATTTATTTGCAGATGACACAGGGGCAAAAGACTTACCATCTTCGCGCGGGGCACTTGACCATTCTATAGAGTTAAAGAAAGAAAATGGGAAACCTCTGTCACCACCATGGGGACCACTTTACAGTATGTCAAGAGAAGAGTTGCTTGTTTTGAGGAAAACCCTGACCGACCTCCTGGAAAAGGGTTGGATTCGACCCAGCAAGTCAGCAGCAGCGGCACCGGTACTTTTTGCAAAGAAGCCAAACGGAGGCCTTAGATTCTGCGTAGATTACAGGGGACTAAATGCGATAACGGTGCCTGATCGATATCCACTTCCGTTATTCAAAGAAACGCTACGTCAGTTATCTAAAGCAAGATGGTTTACCAAACTTGACGTAAAATCAGCTTTCCATAGAATACGTATCAAGGAGGGCAGTGAATGGATGACGGCATTCCGCTGTCGGTTTGGTCTCTTCGAGTGGATGGTAACGCCTTTCGGTCTTTCCAACGCACCAGCAACGTTTCAAAGATATATTAATGAGCAATTGCGCGAGCACCTTGACATTGATGCCACAGCCTACATGGACGACGTTCTGGCGTATACATCAGGGAGTGAGGAGGAACATTGGAAGGTAGTCAGAAGCATATTATCGAAACTCAAAAGTGCAGGACTATACCTTGATATTGATAAATGTGAATTCCTTTGTCAGGAAGTTAAATATCTTGGATTCATCATCAAGGCAGGTGAGAATGTTTCGACAGACCCGGACAAAGTGAAAGCCATACTGGAATGGAAGGCGCCTACCTCCGTCAAAGGTGTTAGATCATTCCTAGGATTTGCTAACTTTTATCGATGTTTTATAAATAAGTTTTCTGACATCGCTGCCCCGTTAATAGATTTGACCAAGAAGAATTCATCATGGAATTGGGGTGAGAAACAAAATTCAGCATTCGAGCAATTAAAGAGAATTTTTGCAACATCACCTGTCTTAGCTCAATGGGACCCAGATCGTGATACTGTTTTAGAAGCAGACTGTTCTGGCTATGCACTGGGTGGTTGCTTATCACAATTAGACGATCTGAATAAATTACGACCAGTTGCATATTTTTCAAGAAGATTGTCAGGCGCCGAGTACAATTACCCTATTCATGACAAAGAAATGCTTGCAATTATTGAATGTCTCAAGGAGTGGCAGGCTGAATTAAAATCAGTGGCAAAACCCTTCACTATACTTAGTGATCATAAAAATCTCAATTACTTTGCTTCAAAAAAGCTTCTCAACGAACGACAGGCTAGGTATAACGATACCTTGCAACAGTTTAATTTTAACATTCAGTGGCGAGCAGGAGCTGCTAGCGAGCGACCGGATGCATTGTCAAGGCGAGAACAAGATAAGCCCACAGGTCTCGACGATGAAAGAAATGCCGGAAGGGTTATACAGTTATTGCCAACAGTTTCTATCCACCCTGTCAATACCAGAAAAACTAACCGTAACACAAACCAAACCATGGACCCAGCCGCTGAAGCGATTCTTTTTGAGAGTGATGAGCTACAAGCTCTATGGGCGAAGGGTATTGAAATAGATAACGACTGGAAGCGAGCTCGAAATGCTGTACAAGCGGGTGAAAGATGCTTTCCTCCAGATATCGCCTTAAAGTATAGAGCTAATATCGCTGAATGTACAGTGGCTGCAGATAGAGTGCTGAGAGGTCGTGAAAATAGAATTTGGGTGCCAGATCACGAGCCACTTCGAACAGCTATTTTACAGCAGACACACGATAGCCATCTTGCAGGACATCCAGGGAGAGACACAATGGTAGGTATCCTACTACGGAGATGGTTTTGGCCCAAAATGAGGGAATCGGTGCGTCGGTTTGTTCGGAATTGTGACGTTTGTGGACGCTCAACTGTTTGGAGGGAAGCAAAAGCTGGGTTTCTTCGGTCGTTACCAATTCCAGAAAGGGTTGGCTGTGAACTTACGATTGACTTCGTCACTGATCTGCCCCCGTCAAATGGGTGTACCAATATTATGGTAATAACTGATCGTTTGTCGAAGGAAGTTTTCATGTTTGGTACAAACTCAATGACGTCAGAAGAATGTGCCAAAGTGTTTGTTGACCGATACTATCGCTACCACGGATTTCCTAGATACCTAACTAGTGACCGCGGCAGCGACTGGGTAAGCCATTTTTGGAAGACATTCTGTGAGTTAACAAAGATTTCGCAGCGACTGACAACGGCGTATCACCCTCAGTCAAATGCCAGTGAGCGGGCTAACCAGGAAATATACAAGTACTTACGATCATTCTCTTGCTACTCACAAAATGACTGGATGGATTTGTTGCCAATGGCACAGCTAGCACTCAATGCCCGCCCAAATTCATCACTTGGAGGAATGAGCCCCTTTTTCTTAAAGCATGGTTACGACTTAGACCCTGTAACACAACCAACGCCGACTACCTGTGAAAAGTCGAGACATCCGGGTCGGCTCTCAGCAATGAAATTTGTACAAAGACTAAAGGACGCCCAAGATTTTGCTCAAGCAGCAATGGCGTCTGCGCAGCAACGTTATGAAGCCAATGGAAACTTAATACGCCGACAGCCCGAAAAATTCCGAGTTGGAGATAAGGTCTGGTTGGATCTACGTCATATAAAAACTCCCCAACTATCGAAGAAGTTAGCATGGCAACATGCAAAATATGAAGTGACTGCTGTCCCTGATGCACTTACAGTTGAGCTAAACGTGCCGGGAAATATCCATAAACGATTCCATGTGGAATTAGTAAAGCGAGCCGGCTCAGATCCATTTCCAAGTCAATTTAGAGATGATGCTCAAAACCCCCCCATAATAGATGACTTGGAGCAGCCCGAATACGAGGTGGAGTCAATTCTACGTGCGAGAACTGTTCGTCGTGGCCGTGGAAAATATCGACAAGCACTAGTAAAGTGGGTAAGCGAAGCAAATCCGACATGGGAGCCGGTGGAATTTATCGAGGAAGCCAAAGCCCTTGATGATTTCGAAGCAAAATATGGACCGATTGCGACAAATGACGGTCCGCCAGAAGATAGTGTCGGAGCGTTTGTTGGACCAGCCGAACCAGGGACCCTTCGGAGACGTCGGAACCGGAGTAACAGATTCCGCAGCCACGGGGATAAAGCAAAATGAAAAAAAAAAAAAAAAACAAAATCTAACAAAATTATCTGGGCCACAACTTTGGAGTGTTTCTTTCAAACTGAAATCAGCTACACGCATTTACGTAATGCATGGAGGAGGAGGGGAATTGTAACGGCTAGTGAGCCGGTAATTACCCTGTGGCACATGATGTTAATCACGTGCTTCACAACTTTACGAAACCACTATTCTATCATAGATTAATCTGGACATCACTAGAAATTTCTAGCAACTAGTAGTAAGACTGCGAACCAGCCTCAGGGGAAAATACTAGAAACTGGTATTAGTCAAGAATATTCTAGATAGAATAGTAAGCGAATAAATAGTTGAAGTTGGACGTACATAGATAGCCATAGAGAAAATAATAAACAACCTTCGTATATTTGATCGCCCCAGCATCTATACCTCGAACCGTGACATTTATTTTGAAAATAAATCACAACAATTTAAACCTTGTACTAAAGTAACAGAAGACTCGGCAAGTACGTCTTCGGGCAAGAAGCAAGCCCCCAAGAAACCTTTCCTTCAATGTGGATCCTTCTCATGGGAGCTTGAAGATTTTGTACAATCAGTCACTCTCGATATAGACCCATACCTGTATAGATTTGTTGAAATGGAGCACACATCTAATAAAGTTGATGGTCCATGGAAAACAGCCACTTTGATAAAAAATGTACCTGTGACCAAGAGAAGTAGGTTTTAACAAACATATGGCTACAGATAATACTGAAGATTTTTAAAAGCGCAAAATATACCCTACGAAATTATAGTAAATAAACAAAACGAGGTTATCGGTGTGATTGTTACGCATCATATAAGCCGAGAATCGACAGTATCCCCTTATTTTATTAAAGACATGGTTTATATGTCCACCCAATTTATGGGCCGTGGAAAACAATCAATCAAACTCGTTTGCCATTTGGATACAAAGTTTTCACTACTTCCTCAAACTCAGGAATCCGGTCCGACAAACTCTCGTAAGCGCAAGACGCAAGCATAGCTAATCTTCAGGAAAGAAAGAGGACGCGCCGACTCGAGCCAGTAGGATGTGCAAGGATAGGAATAACGTTAATGACCAAAATTTGTCCATGCTAGATAAAGATTTGCAAATCAGGCTCAAAGAGCATCTGGAATGATTTGCGTAAGCAAGATAAACCTTCAAGATCAGGGCTACACGGTTGGGGTAGGTCGACTATGACTAGGAGGTTGTAGATCTACACACGATGACGCACGCCGAAATCAGCCAGTGGCATCGTATCTAGAGCATGGGTCTATAAAAAAGAATCAATCGATTGTCACTACAATTATATGTCGATGAGTACGGGAGTGGAAACATTTCTTCAAATAATATCAATGCACTGTTGGGTCTTGATTTGAACAAGGATATGGAAGTAAAATTTATTCTGCTCAATTCGGTACTCTGGAGTCAAAAAAACACTCAAATGAAATATGAAGTACAAAGCATCTAATTTTGTTCAAATATTATTGACTGTAAAGATATTAATTTAAATAATCCAAACCTAATCAGATCCCACAGCAGCACTACCACACAAGTGAGAAGCGAGCACATTGGACTAAATACCTACTTATACTGAATGAATATACCAGGGATAGAAGAACCACGATTCCCATGTTGATATCCGTCCCAGAATGTAAAGATAATGGTGATTTCTTGTCCGAGATGGGCAAAGGAGTAAGGCGAGTTACTGCGTAAATTTAAAATCCGATCCTTCTCCTAGAGACATCAAATTAATAACAAAGTGGTTCCTAAATCATGGTTGGATAGAGTAATTGCAGATGACAAAGCCGGTCGAAATGCTGCTGATGGAAAGGAACAGGTCAAGCAATGCTTTGGGCGGTTAGAGATGATCTAGTTGGCTTGCATGGATGGCAATACAGTGTGACTGCGCTTCCTGAAAAAAAAATGTGAAAACTAAAGACAACAAGCAGAAAGATGTTGGGGTTTTCCACCATTAAGGTTTCCCCCCGTGTAAATAAATCAGATTGTAGACACCTGAATGGGCCCACAGGGCGCCAAACCAGATGATGAAATCAAATTCAAAATCCGATGCTTCGAGGCTATGGGAAATAAAGTCAAAGATACTGTAATTGAGAATTTCTAATCATCGCGTGGTATCATGCACGTATTCTTAATTAGTAACTGTTAGACGTTTGTTTGTTTTGTATTTGTTTATTGTCCTATGAATTCTATGACTGTGTAAAGACATGTAGGTCCTTTCTGCCTACAGGCCGGGAGTATCCATGCCTCGGGTAGTGTAATCCCTCCTTTGCCTCCTTCATGACTTCTTTCCAGCAGTAATACACCCACAGGTCTTCGTCCGAGTACACACTAAGAGGAGCCGTTATCCCGTTATTATCTCCCCTCTCCAGCCAACGAAACGATGGCCATTTGCGGGTGTGTAGCTTCAGGGAAAGGTCTCAAATACTACTGATTGCAGGGCTCTCCTATGGCGAAGAGGTCGGCCAGCCTAGCGCAGCAGACCTATGTATACCTGAGAGCGTCTCTCAACCTTCCTAGCCTCCTCCTTACTCCTCCCTTGATTCATGCTGCAGGACGTAGCGAAGGTCGTGAAAGAATGTCAGAGAAGTCTTGGTCGAGAGTGACCGTCGTGAAGTAGCCTAGCCTAGCATGCAAAGGTCGTTATGGAGGTGAGGACGTCGTGTACCTCATGTATTTCAGATGCCCTCCTGGCTAGTAGATTTAGAGGTATAGATTAGTAGGGACGATGATGTAGAAGAGTCGAAACCTGCTTTTCTTGAGGGCGAAAGGGTCTTTTACTTTGCTTTCGTGGGCTTCTTGTTCGCCCGCCGATGGGTAGCACATGTTGTGATATAACGAGGGCTTCTCTGACTACCGTTGTAGCGTTTGGTACCGCATTATCTTTCCTCATTCCCAGCATCATTATCGTCATCTTGGTCGTCTTATGAGTCATCAGAAGCATATCTTTGACGGAGGGGGAGATTGTTGAAATTGGTGCTTCCAATTATGGTAAAGACAGGGATGTGTAGAAGGCACGTCACTAATCTCCCATTAATTGTGAGGTTAGTATTAATGCGCTTTGACGTAAATACCAATCACTGGATTTTATTATTACAAAATATAGTTTATATAGAACTCGGCGTCCTAGTGGGAGTAATTAACAGCTCTCCACGACAGATTTACAGACTCCTTTACTTTCCCACTCGCCTCACCAAGTGATATAATCTGTGCCGAACAGCCACAAGCTTTTGCAAACCAATCCGCTCAACAGAGATAACTCAGCTCAAAGTTGATACGGTGTTACTCAAACTCGGCTCTGCAGACTTTACGGTGAGAGCTGGAGGTTCGTAGGGGACACCACTAACAGGTGTTGAGAGTAGCCCCCCTTCGTAACTATCAGAATTAGAATAACTGGGGCTATCAAGTAGGCCACATTTTTGATACACACGTGACTACATCTTCTGTATTTAGTTTCACTTCGGCAGTTACTTGAATCGATGCGCTCTACAATCTCAATGACTGAGGGGTCATTGTTTCCTTATTAGTAACCTTGTTACTATCTTCATGCGTGCCTAGACAACCAGGAGCTGCAATTTGGCTTCTTCTATGCACCCCTACTCCCTCTGGTTCTCCTCGCATCACTCAGTTTATGTCGCCGGATCAATTGGTGTTGGTATACAGCAGAGCAAGTCCAGAATAAATCAGTTAATGAAATCTAGAGAAAGTATTGAAATGTTTAACCCACTACTTAGTTCGTGGACTTTATTGGTAAAGGGAAGCTTATGCAATACTGAAGGATAAAAGGATGTCAATTCGACTGCTCTATTAAACACAGGTACCAGACTCCTTTTAACCCCAATAGATAGCCCGTGCGGGATCTCCTGTTAACAGCAGTAAACAACGCTAGCACAGGGTATACGCAATCTCCATTTGCCAAACACCAGTCGGTCGGGACTACTAATTATCGAGCCTAGTAGGATCGACAAAGTGTATCCCAACACAGAAATCATAGAAAACTCAACAATCAAACCCTTCATCAGTTACTTCCATTAAGCATCACCTGACTCATCTCTGAACTCCATTATTTCAACACTCCCCCACAGAGCAAGTCACGGTGACTCTAGTTTTACTACATAACAACTCCTAGCTGTGATCTGAAATTTTCGAAATTAACCTTTAACAGGGGCTTCGTCATATCATCTGCGACCATATCTGTAGTAGGGATATATGCAACATCAAGTTTTCCTATCTCCGCTAGGTCTCTGGTATGATGATAACAGATGTCAATGTGCTTCGATCGATCGCTCGTGAAGATGGGGGTTTTTGACAAGAGCGAGCGCCCCTTGATTATCGCCTAGCATATGAACTTTCTGAGAATTTAGTCCAATATAGTCAGGGCATCCCAAGTCTCTGAATATTCGGGCGATCCACTGGCCTTGTTTTGCACAAGCAGAGAGTGCTACGTATTCAGATTCACAAGTGAATGTGGCTACTGATCGTTGTTTTTTACTAGACCAGGAGATAGGGCCACCATAAAACATTGCTACACTTCCAGATACACTTTTTCGGTCAGATTTGTCACTTGCCCAGTCGGCATCGGAGTAAACTACGAAATGTTTATGCGCTCCTCCAGGTCCGTAACGCAGTTTCTGGATGACAGTTGATCGCAGGTAGCGAAACAATTCTTTTAGCGCACAACCATAATGTTCTACTGGATCAGTCATAAATTGAGATAGCTTTCCAAGAACGAAAGCGATATACGGTCGCGTTAACACCATAGCGAAAATTAAGCTTCCGATGCCTTGTTGATATTCTGTGACATCGATTCTCTTGTCCTCTTTACTTGCGGGACGAATTAACTCATAGTCGGATGCTGGAATTTTCTTCGCTTTAAATTTGTCTGCTGTCATTCCAAATCTTTCAAGCACTGACCTCAAATATTGCTCTTGATCAATCAAGATAGTTCGTTCTGTACGCTTTCTCGTTACCCTCATTCCAAGTATCTTTTCAATCTCCCCCAGATTCTTGGCATTGAAACGAGAAGAGAGCTTACTAAAGAACCAGTCTGGCTCATCAGTGGACTTAGCAGCTGCAGCAATATCGTCAACGTATACAAGTAACTCAATCTGCCTCTCTTTTTGGATGAATAAGCATGGATCTGCAAGGCTTCCAACAAATCCCCATTGTACTAGATGGGTTTTGCAGAGCATGTTCCAGTCCCTTGCAGCTTTCTTATGTCCATATAAGCTGCGCAATGCCTGTAAAGCATGACCCTTCGTTACTGGTACACCTTTAGGTGGGGATAGATATATTTTTTCTTTTAAATGAGATCACCTAGGCTTTTAATACTGACTCTACTACTCGTATACAAATGGAGTATGGTCTATAAACACTGCGCTTGTAGATGATTGATGATAGATACTAGTGAAGGCGCTGTGCACTTTATTGTGTGCTAGAAGATAGAAAGATGTACAGATAAAAGAGGGTTGTGTGTTCTCGACCCAATATACTGCGGACAACACCTAAACTACACTCCCGTGAGGGGGACTATTCTGAACACCTGTCAGCAGTGTCCCCTACGAGCCTCCAGATCTCGCTGTAGAGTCTACAGAGCCGAGATTGAGTGATAAAGTCCTCACTTCGACGAGGATTCCCAATCGCTTTCGCCGTCCCTATCGTCTTTATCTCCCAATGTTACAAATTTAGATGGACGTTTCGGATATCTCTGAGCGTGGCCGTAATCAACAGAGGACGGATGGAGTAAACTCAGTCTGAGTGGTAAATAAAGGTCATATAATAATAATGATGGGCTCTCGAATCAGCTTCCAACACTTCGATGCCCAACCCTCCATCTACAGCGACTAATCTATACACTACATGTTCTTGGTACATGCCTGAGGCAAAACGGATATTTAACGAAATATACTGCTAGTCTGATCAGGGTCATTATACTTTATTGTAGCTGCACGTATCGCCCTCTTTCACCATAACCACCTCAACTATGGTAACTTAACAATGCTAACTTTTAACACCCAACACATTCCCCCTTCACCATTATAATGAAGCTAACCACGATCAGATTAGATGATAAGGTCAGAGCCCTACTAATTGCCAACCTTTGATCATGGAGGAAAAGCCATCCAATGAGTTTCTGGAGCGTACCCAGCACCCGATACAGAGATGGCAGATTGGATCAAGTCGACCTCGACTATTACAAAGAAGGGAGATATAGATTAATATGCGCTCCTCATGTGGTCCCGGTGTCTAGGCCTCGCCCGGCTGTGCCTACAGCTTTTTTTGAGACTTTTCCCCTTGCACGCAATTTCCATTGCTACCATTTTTATTTTTTTTTGGGGGGAAGGCTCTGTGGAAAAATTGGCCTAGTTTCACGGGCAAACACTGAGATGAATGGCTATTCATCAAGGGCAATATACCAATGATCTTTAGAGTAACATGAGAGGCAAGGGGCACTGTACAAGATAAGGCTTGGGTCAGAGAGGAGCCCAACGTGCCAGATAGTCTGTTGAAGGTCATGTGATATCTCTGTATTTGTATCATGTGTCTTGGTGTTATGAATTTGTTATATTTAGTCTGGATGTGGTGATGCAGGGGTTATCTTCTTAATTTGGTTAGGTCTGAGGCTACGGGATTTGGATTTTTTCAGACTGGACATTTGGATTTGTTCTTTAGTTCTAACAATTTTGTTTCTTTTCTGTTTATTGTATAATTTGCTTATTGGGAACTCGATATTTTGATAATATGATAATTTGAACATATGAATTCGTAACTTTCATAATCCGAGCCTCAATTACCTTCATTTGTACCTTCGCACATTTGACATTTGCACCTTCGACCTTTGTAACTTTGTAACCTCGAACCTTCGATAATTTGTCTTCGTCGAAATCGACTCGACCTCTGCAGCTTAACAGCTTCAAAAATCTGCCAATAAGTAGATTCATAACACTTGGTCAGTATTCCACACTTCGAGTAATTTTTTAAACTAGACGCAACAATGGCATTCCTCAGCACCGCCCCTAGACCTCTTCGTTTTCTCAGACGGAGCTCTGATGGATGGCTCAGCAGGGGCAGGTTACTGCATTTATTGCGGCCCAAAACATGTGATTGAACAAGGCTCTGTTCCTCTGGGTCAATCAGCAGAAGTATATGATGCAGAAGTCGTCGGGGCCATGGAAGGCCTCGCAGCTGCAATTAGAAACCCAATGGCATACTACGCCACCAACATCACTGTCTGTCTCGACAACCAAGAGGCAGTTATCGACCTTAAAGTTGTTGTCGACAGTTTCCGGGCTCATAACTTATCGACTTTAAAATTGTTCTCGACATTGTATGTGTATGTCAGTTATCACAGACATTGGAAATAATTCATGAGATTGCTTGATGAGAGGCTAGTATTGATTCCGATGTAATACTGTAGAAGACTTTTCCCAACTATCAGGGCGCCACTGTCACAGTCTAAGCATAGGCACTTGGGCAACCTTATGGTCAGAGGTAGTTTTAATTTCAATCTATGGTGAACTACAGATTGAAGAGGATAATAACAGTTACTTTATACATGATTATTATCCCAGCCAATGACACAGATTTCTATCCGTATATCCGTATTCCTTACTCGTATTCCCTACTCATATCCCCTACTCGTATCACATTCTCGTGCCCCATCCCCGGACGTGTTACAATATTAGTATTGCCACTTATAAGACCCTCCTTGTTTCATGCTAAGCCTGCGTTAGACAGCGCAGGCTACAGGCAATTACCGGCTTACAAGCTGTCACAGCCACAACGTCTTTATCTATCTACAGGTAAATTCCCCATATTCCAACCATGCTAGCCATACAGAACGTAGCATATAAAACTTGATTCGTATCATCAGTTTGGGGTTGAGGTTTACTGTGCATATGCTACTCGAGTCGTATATCTGACTACTATGCAACACTCTCAGGTATCAATCTAACAACCCAAACCAAAACCGAAACTACTAACAACCTTGATGATGACCCTATGAATAATTGGAACAGTAGACTGCAACATAGCACAATTAGGCCAGACATTGTTGACCAGGACCTAATCCGAACAAATACTGTTTACCCGAGTGTCAGGATTGCCTTCTGTATAATCTATATCTGTGGAGATAACTGGAGTCTAGTGTTCTATGATTCTAGTCTGGCCTTTTGGTGGAGTGGTTATGCACCTATCTCATGCATAATGTTGGATGGCGCCCTTTAGCCTGAATACCACTTAATTAATCCAAGTTTCTGCCTTGCTGACTACATGCTGCTCTGACACCGAGCGTGAGGTATCCAGGACATGGACTGGCGGGAACAACGCCTGCTGAAACAGTAGATGATGTTGACCACTTTGCATTGTGTGAGAGTAAGGAAAATTGCGCGATGACTAAAACATCTTCAGTGACAGTGCGGCTTTTGCCAACTTTTTCAGACATGGTGGAAGTATACTTTATCTGGTAGGGGTTTAGTTTTTGTGCGAGAAAAAAGGAAATATAACAAGAAGGACAATCGTAATCGAGAAACGTCGAGAAATGTAACGGCTGCTAAGCCTAAGAATTCCTGTAGCCTAAGCTGGCTAGCGCAGGCAATGTTATCAAGGGAATCTTCGGGGATCTTCGGGAAGGATCTCGCAATACACGGAGCTTAGAAGATTCTTAATGAACCTTCTGGAAGTATACTGAAGGTTCATGAGGATGACAGACATATCGAGAGTCTACTAGGGAATCTTCGAAGATTCCATATTATTCTAGTCTCAGGGGGATCCTTGTAGGAGGGGAGTATCTTAGAGTGTATATATATTTGTAGTCTAGCTATAGGAATTCTCTCTCTAGAGAATTATAATTAATATACTGTACCTACAAGATCGCCCAAGCATGTTGTACTGAAACCGTGACAAGAAACTGAACAAAGGAGACGTTGTTAAATGACTGTAAAATAAGTTGTGTGACTCGTCATGTCCCTCTCGTGTTGGTTTGATGACGAGGGGGGTGGTGTGATTGCCAATGTCTACTGCCACGAAGTAGGCATCTTGACATCTTTACTCAACAGGATATTTTTCTTCTAATTCATTGAAGAATTTTTCCAACTTGTCGTCTGTTGGAAAATGTCAAATTGGAGTGTAGACGTTTGACCTGAAGTGGAATAGAAGGGCAAGAAGAGGTCGGATGGATTGCGAGGGATGACTAAAGATCTACTGGAGATAATTTGGAGAACTAAAGGTTTAAGAATGGGTAATAAAAGTGTCTAAAGGGTCTAAAGTTACGAGCAAATACTAGTGGTGACTAAAGGTGCAAAAGGTAACTAGAGGTGACTACAGGTGACCAGAGGTGATCCGAAGGTGGTGGTTGTGACAGAAGACTAAGCGTTAAGAACTCTATATCTACAGGCCAAGCCATCATACATATACTTGCTTTCCTCCCACTAGCTCATCATAACATAGGCCCTAAACTAGTACCAACATAATACCCAGTGCCAAGAACTATTCTGTTGTCATAGCAACATCAGGAGAAGGGTAAAATTATAAACTAAAATTAGGATGAGAAGGAGAATCCTTACAGAAAACAATCTACGTTATCATAGTCACCAGATGTCTCTTCGAGATCTATTGAGTTGATAAGATAGGTCCCTCGGTTCCCTGGTCTCCCTATGTGCTGTGGTTGCTTTTGTTGTAATTAAGGCAGCAACATGACTGCAGTAGGTAAATAATACATATTAGAATAATATGCACTGGCGCCGTGAGATATGATTAACCCATATCATCACTCACTGGCATGAATAGTAATTAGCCAATAGATGCCTGACAGCATACATTGGCTTCAGGATCTCCAACAACCTTCCTGTTTAGGTTAGATTAGGAAGTCTGTTGGAGTTCACACTAGTGTGCGGAAAACACTGCTTTCATGTATATAGAGGGACTTCTCGCCACACACATAGAATCATAGCAATTTAATCACAATTAACTATCCATTAAATATCAGTAAAATTCTTCGTATAGTAAACACATTTATCGTATTTCTTAATCAAATTCGAGGCTAGTGTGTAATTCTTCCAATCTCCGGAACTAATTTCAATTGATTTTGACTCCTACTTTTGTCCAAGAGGGCCGAGAATTTCTTCTTGAAGTTACCATACTTATCTTTACCGGCATCTTGCTTGTAATGCAGCGGTACTTGCTTTGTGTAGTTATTCTTTGGGCATTATCTAGCCCAGTGTCCCTTTTTTTACAAATATATGACAGAAACCAAGTTGGTGACAAATAAATCAATTTATTAAACTATATGAAGAGAAAAGAGAACTCTAGCTACAACTAACAGGTATTTATAAGAATTGGTCCCCTTCGTCAATCTCCAGACTGATGACTTATCCTTAGGTACAATACTCGCTACCCAGCCACGCATTACCAGGTGTTACTTAGTTGTAATAACGCTTCGACCTCCTGACTAGTAGTGCCGCCTTGTTCAGCATCATCTATCCTCCCCATGCAGCCTTGTTGTAAATATTCCGAACAATATGCTTAGGTATTCACCTAAGCTCAAACAATGGTCAAACCGTAACAAAATGGCACAACTGCCGTCGCATAATGGAAAGGAGTTCTCAAGTTTAGGTGATGTTAAGTTAGCTTTCTCTTGAATTGGGAATACTAAAGACTAGTTCAGCCTGGAATCTGATATCATGAACTTAGACAATGAGTTTGTATCCGCGCTAATGCAAAGAGTTGCTTGCGCTGGCCATTTCGAGATCCGGGTCGCTTTTTGAACAAGTAGTTCAACACCATCATTATTTGATCTTCCTACCATCATTGGCTGGAGATGTGTCCATATATGCGGCAAGTAAGTCTTTGTGATGTCAGATAGAGTATCTCGAGCAGTATTGCTTCCTCTGTCTTGCTTGGACAGGCTGTAGTAGCATTTGCGGATTCGGGTGGCGAAAGAGTTAACGTCTTCTCCATCTCTGGCAGCGAGGCGGGAGAAGATGGTTCTCGGACTATGTGGGACGTCTAGTTGCTGCATAGTTTTGAAGATTGCTTCCAGTAGTAGGGGCTAAGTAGTTGCCGAATTTTCCTCGGCCCAAACGTGTGTACATTGGAAGTACTCTTTCATGTCTAAGTAAAGCCGTTGTGGCCAGTACCAGTACGGGACTAAGGCAATTCTAAAAGCTGACTGAATTTCAGCGAGCTTGGAAAATACAGTAGAATTGGCCTTGTCTAGGCAAAGTTCCGGTCTAATTATCACCTTACTTTTTATGCTGGTATATACCTCGTGATTTACCTCATGAGCCAGAAGTGCTTGAGGCCAAGATTCTTTGACAAATTTTTCGCCAGGTATTAAAGCGAAGGAATCGGGCTCTGGTGTGAGGGCTGGTTCCTGTAGCCTATGTTGGCTAACATAGGCTTGGTCCGATTTATGGTGCGCACGATCGATCGATCTAATATCGGAGCATCGGAATCTGAATAGCATCCGATTCAACAGTGTAGCTCAACATGGCACCACTTGTTGGTGAGAAGCTATCGGCTGGGAATATACGAGATCAGACACAACCTCCTCAATTAATAGTGCATTGACGTTGTAGAACATGAGGCTCTTTTATATATATATATATGTGTGTAGATAGATCCTGTAGTAGTTCTCTCCTTAGAATTATTATCTACTACCATCAACCACATAGTTGCTCAAGCACCTGTCCTAGAATCCATGACATATAATAATTCTCTCTCTATTCAATACCACTTCCTAAAGTGACGAATCTAAGGTGAGGCCGAGCCCACTTGGTAACTAAGACGACAAAGGGAAAAAGCACAAGTCTGCAACGAAAGACAACTGTTACGGGCTGTGCCCGGATTGGGACTGGTCACTAGGACCAACCCGGCTAGATCTTTAAGCGCCAACAAAGCAGCGCTTACAGAGACGCGAAAGGTTGCATGGGGAAGAATGCAAGGATACGCACAAAGAGGGATCTAAGTGTCGCATAAAGATTAATGCAAGGTTGCGCACAAGAACGAGTCTCAGTGTTGCATAAGGATAATTGCAAGGTTGCGCATGAGGAAGGACCCAAGGGAGTACGTGCTAAGGGGGGGAGGATGTCACAGGAAAGAGGGTAGCCGGGGAGAATGGAGTATTCTCAGGTAGGCTAGGAGGGGAGCTTAAACGCGACGCTGAGGAGGACATAAAGGACAGGAGCCGTCGTAGGCAGATTAGCTTCCCAAGGAAAAATTATCAATTCCTATTGAGCTAACATCTTTCAAGTACCTCTGAATTCTTTAAACCCTTTACAGGTATTTGCAAATGAAATCCAGAGTATGAGTGTCTCTAACGTCAAAAGAGTCATCCCACATGAATACATAGCACCGGTCATGTGTCATAGCTAGATAGCTGAATACACATTAAATGATTCAAAAAAAAAAAAAAAAAGACCGGCTCGGCACCGACATGTGCATATACTCGTCATGCGCTGACTAAAGATACAACAATTGTCGCTCCTGAGTCAATCAATTAATCACATAATTCGAGGAAGGAAAGAAATTCTCCACAACCAAATCTATAAGCATCTCTAACATTGCATACCCACCACTATCATCTTTGTCAGAGCACTTGCTCTGGTAGGCCTGAGGTTTCGATTAATGCCTTAGGCTCACAAGTGGACTCAGGTTTTATCAACGTTTCAGGGGCGTCCACAGATAGAGATCTATATACATATACACGTTAATCAGTCACCGCTTCTGCAGTAGCAAATCCCATTCTCTTTACCTGTGATATCACAGAGATTGACCCTGTCATACCAACACTGATCAGTGCTTGACTAGACAGCAAGCACAGACAGCTAGGTACTTCATGTTGAAATTGGTGCTTCCAATTATGGTAAAGACAGGGATGTGTAGAATACACGTCACTAATCTCCCATTAATTGTGAGGTTAGTATTAATGCGCTTTGACGTAAATACCAACCACTAGATTTTATTATTACAAAATATAGTTTATATAGCACTCTGTGTCCTAGTGGGAGTAATCAACAACTCTCCACAACAGATTTACAGACTCCTTTACTTTCCCACTCGCTTCACCAAGTGATACAATCTGTGCCTAACAGCCACAAGCTTTTGCAAACCAATCCGCTCAACAGGTTATGACCCGGTGCCCCTAAAAGCAAAAAGATTCCATCACTATTAAGCATCCTCATCTCTAAAGAAGTCTTCTAACCGCTCAACAGAAATGGAATCCTCGTCTTCGAAAACTGGCTTCTTCGCTTCTAGACTCGGAACCAACTACTTGCGCGCAATGTCATTAACCAATGTAACCCACCTCACTGGTCCTGAAACCTATGAGTTGTGGGCCATTACAATGACTGCAGTATTTGAAGGGCAGGGACTCAACGAGATTGTTGTCGATGGCAAAAAGCCGGACAAGGACGCTTCGCCTGAAGAAAAAGGAGCATACAGCCAGCTTTCGAGTATTGCTGTAAATATATATATTCAGGTTGTCGGTTCAAAGATCCTTGGCAAGATCTTAAAACTCAAAGACCCTCACTTGATGTGGAAGTATTTGAAAGAGCAGTACCACCAGAACAGCTCTTTTACATTGATCCACCAACTTAGATCGGTTGCGCTCCTCGCAAATGCATACGATCCAAGTCGCACTGTCAGTTCGGTAATCGATGAATTTGAGACGGAGTATGATTGGTTAACATTGTTAGCCCGAGAGTCTTCAAACTCGAACCGCCACAAGCTAGCCGACTTTCTTGATGATGATGAAGTTAAGAGGAGTTACTTGTTGAGTTCTTTCTGTGAACATCATAAGGATGTAGTTGATAACTTGACGACTAAGGACAATTGTACCTATGCCGTGGTTAAACAACGTCTTCTTGATCTAGATCGCACTGCACCTCCTCCAACAGCTCTCATCACGTAAGTTGGCAAAGCAGACAATAACTCTCTCAAGCCAAGGAAACCTGGAAGGGTATTCAAGCGTTCCAAACGCCCCTCGTCTAACGAATGTTCCTTCTGCAAGAAACGTTTTCCAACCGAGTATTAAGGGCATGTTTATAACTCTTGCCCAAGACTTAAAGAGAAATTGTCCCAACCGAATTTGACACAATCTGAAATAACCTTACAACGGGCAAATATAACCGTTACGGGCATTGATCAGGTTAGTCATCTATTTTATCTTGATACTTGCGCAACTGCTCACATGTGTCCTTACCCAGAACGATTCGAACAACTCGTGCCTTGCTCTGGTTATGTGATGTCAAGTTCAAATGAGAGAATGTCAATCGAAGGGAAAGGAAGTGTGTTGTTACACTGTGAGATATCAGATGGAACTGTGTCAACTTTCAAGGTTAATGATGTACTATATGTGCCAAATTTATCTTTACCGCTATTTTCTTGGAAGAAAGCTAGATCCAAGGGATACTTACTCCATGACAATGGCAAAGTGATGATTATATATAAAAATAATAAAATCTGGTTGGAAGCTCATTACGACGGTGCCTTGCCAGTGATCAGGGAAGTCGCACGTAAAAATGAAGTAGCTTGCTCCACCTATGAATTCTGGCATAAAGCCCTCAGTCATGCATCTCCTTCGACAATAACCAAGACAGAGAAGCTCATCCAGAACTCAGGTGTAATTCCAAATTGCCCAAAGAACTTTCACTGTGATTCCTGCATGTCATCTAAATCCGTACACAAAAAGCCAGCCTCATCAGCTGCACAATCAACATCGAAAGGCAAATACATTCACTCAGATTTTGCTGGACCGTTTCCAGTTCTGTCGTATGGCAATGCACTATACTACATAAGTTTTGTTGATGACGCGGCACGCTGTACCACGATTCAATTCCTTATACAAAAATCTGAGGCGGCTCAGGCTATTATCAATTTTGTTAAGGCATTAGAAACGCAATACAATTGTCAAGTTAAATCACTCAGAACAGACAACGGCGGTGAGTATGTCAATGCAACGCTCTCCGATTTTCTGGTTCAGAAGGGGATAAGTCATCATCTGACGCCTCCCTATTCTCCCGAATCAAACGGAATAGCCGAATGGCTAAATCGATCTGTTATCAAAGGAGTTCGTGCCATTCTCGCATCAATTAAAGATAAGCGGATATGGGCTGAAGCAGCAAAATCCTTCATCTACACTAAAAATTGTCAGGCACATAGTGCTGTTAATGGACAGACGCCATATGAAGCTTTCCACGCGAGAAAACCATCCATTCTACACCTTCATCCATTTGGTCAAGAATGTTATGTGCATATTCCCATGGCTAAGCGACCATCAGGATGCAAACTTCTACCAAATGCTGAGAAAGGTATATTTGTTGGATACACCAAAACTGATCACCAATATCAAATTTTTGTTCCTGCAAGGAAAAAGATAGTTATATCGGCTGATGTAAAGTTTATCCCCTACGAGGGTGATCAACCTGTCGCTGATCTAACATCAACCTTGTCTCCACACAAGATTCATCAACAAACTCCAATAACGTCAACAATATTGTTAAACAATTGGAAAAATTCCTCTAATGTTGGTGAAGGACAAAACATTCAAGATCTCTCTCATAATCAAGATCCTAGTTATCTGTCTCAGTCAGAACCATCGCAAGAGTCATCAGTACCAACTTATATTCAACTCGAACCTCAACCATCTGCCTCAACTTCTGCTTCAACATCTTCTCAAAATCTTTTTAATCAAGATCATAATAACAATGTCAATTCCAGACCTAAACGCACTAAACGTCCTCGAACTTATGAAGATACAATAACGGGGGAGTGGTGGAAAACTTCTCGTGATCTTCATCAACCCACATTGCAAAGTTCGAATGATAACAATAGTGGTAATGAGGGACAAGAATTAGCACTTTTAAATGTCATTGATGTATCAGAACCCAAAACGTACAATGGTGCTAAGGCATCAGCAAACTGGGAAGACTGGAAAATAGCATTTGAAGAAGAGATGTCATCCCTCAAAGAACATGATGTGTGGAACGTTGTTCCTCGTCCTGCAGGTCGCAAAGTTGTTGGTGGCAAATGGGTATGCAAAATTAAAAAAGATGCATATGGGGAAATCGAAAGATATGAAGCACGTTACGTCGCAAAAGGATTCTCACAGATCCAAGGACTAGATTACGATGAAACATTTGCTCCAGTTGTGCGATTTGATTCTTTAAGATTACTCTTAGCAATTTCTGCCTCGAAAAATTGGAGACCAAGACAACTTGACATAAAAACCGCATTTCTATATGGGATCTTGAATGAAGAAATCTATATGGAACTTCCTGAAGGGTACAGGCAAGAGGGCCATGTTGCAAAACTTAATAGGTGTATATACAGATTGAAGCAATCACCACGGCAATGGTTTTTCAGGTTGGCTGAATTTATCATTCCCCTCGGGTTTTCTTTGTCACCCTTTGATCCCTGTGTCTTTATCCACAATCCAGGAGAATTATACTTAGCGGTATATGTGGATGATATTGTAGTATTTGGAGAACAAGATTTGCTATTGAGTGAAACTGTTAACCAGCTTAAAGCTGAATTCAAGGTCAAAGATATGGGAACACTTCACTGGCTACTTGGAATTCAAATTGAGTACTGTAATGCTGGAATCAGCTTGTCGCAAACCGCATACATAGATAGAGTCCTGAATCGATTTTCTATGCAAGAGTGCAATTCGGTCTCCACGCCTATTGAGTGTAACCAACGACTGATGGCAGCGACAACTGGAGAACCTAGGGCTAACGCAACGCTGTATCAGCAAATAGTCGGATCTATAATGTATGTCGTGTCTGCAACGAGGCCTGACCTTGCATATGCAATCTCACATCTCTCACAATTCAGTTCGGATCCATCAATCATTCATCTAAGTGCGTTCAAGCGAGTCTTGCGATACATCAAAGGAACAAGGGATTTAAAACTTACATATGAGTTCAAATCTCCCTTGATACTCAACGGATACTGTGATGCATCGTACGGAAATTGCCTAGATACTCGAAGGAGCTTCTCGGGTTATTTGTTCCAACTAGGAGGATCCACAGTCGCCTGGAAGTCTCGCAAACAACGTACCGTCGCTCACTCCACTTGTGAAGCTGAGTATATGGCACTATCACTTGCAGCTAGACAATTCCTTTGGATGACACGTGGGCTTCATCAACTAGTGAACAAAAATATACCCTCGTCCCTTACAACAGACAATAACTCCGCTATTTATCTCGCTCACAATCATAAAATCAATGACGCTACAAAGCACATTGATATTGCTTACCATTTCACTAGAGAAAGAATTGATGACGGTTTGCTAACTTTACTACACATTCCTTCAAGTGAAAATCTTGCAGATATTTGTACAAAAGGCCTACCAAGACCGAGACTTAACCACTTATGCACAAAACTTTTTGGTACAAAGTGAGAAGGGGTGTTGAAATTGGTGCTTCCAATTATGGTAAAGACAGGGATGTGTAGAAGACACGTCACTAATCTCCCATTAATTGTGAGGTTAGTATTAATGCGCTTTGACGTAAATACCAACCACTAGATTTTATTATTACAAAATATAGTTTATATAGCACTCTGTGTCCTAGTGGGAGTAATCAACAACTCTCCACAACAGATTTACAGACTCCTTTACTTTCCCACTCGCTTCACCAAGTGATACAATCTGTGCCTAACAGCCACAAGCTTTTGCAAACCAATCCGCTCAACACTTCATAGGAAGACAACCCCATCGGCAAGTTCGACCAGCCTGTGATAGGAAGCGACTGCTTGTCCCACAAGTTGGGTTCCAGTAGTGCAAAAATCGAGACATCATATCACAAGTTGACATCATTATCTCCCAGGCGTCCAAGACCTCGCCAGAATCGACAATATGAGCCAAGCTAAGCTTCCAGAGTTTGTGGGACTTCTCCAGGCCAAATGGGTGAAGCCACACATAACGAAAACAGATACAGGAGGAAAGGAAAACGTTAGTGATAAAGTTACGGATCTGAACATCACTATTGTCACATGGATCGACAATTACCACCAAGGCCTCATCAACCACATGCTCCTCGAAATCTTCCAAGAGGACTTTGTTGAGTGGGATTCTGATAACTTCGCCATGGTCTACCCACCAATTCTTAGAAGATTCAAGACATTCCTTATGTCAAGATGAATATATGTAGGGTGTGAGAACAACAAACGATCGACCGTCGCACAGCAGCTGGCAGCATTGCTTAAAAATAATCTCCACGACCTACCCCAGTGGCCGAAGCGCGAACTTGACCAGATGATTAGATACGGGCCTGAATTTCAGTCACTTGTCTTCAACGAGGGCATACAAAGCACTGTTAAAGTGGTCGATAATAATTGCAGTGATGATACTGGCACCGTGTCTGCCGACCTCAAAAGCACGAAAACTGGCAAGGACAAATACATCCCGCCAAAGGGTGAAAAAGAGGAGGAAACAATATACCCCACATACCCTATTGATCGGTGCGAAGATCTCTACAGGAGAAGTGATGGATACAAGAAGAGACCAGAGAAGAGGCAGAAGGCGAGAGATGGCATGGAGATTGACTCAGACGATGACTCCGGCAAGACATACATTCCGAAATGGGCGAAAGAAACACCAACCAAATGTATCAATACCTCGAGAGCACTGATGGATCTAAGTAAACTTTATGTCAATCCTCAAGATAAGTTCGGAGCCAGACACTATGAGGTGCTTGAAAATAAGCTCAGAATCTTCTTCGAAAAACGCCGGATTGCAGGAATTGGAGAAAGTCTGTTCAAAGATGCTTTCTCCACAATGCTACGAGGTGCCGCGCACGACTACTACTTCAGGTATCTCGCTGAGCATCTTGAAGACCTGACTTTTAACGATATGGTCCATAAGGTTAAGAGAAGATTTCACACGAAAACAGAAGAGCAAAATTACCTGACTGAATGGCGAGTTCTTACCCTACAGAAAGTAATTAAAGATAACCCTGACAGAAATACCCTCCAATGTCTTGATTTGGTTATCGAAAAGCTCCAGAAAATATATGAAGCTCTCAGATGCAATTACGCTCACAAAAGCCACAGTCTCGCTGGACAATTATATGCCGCATGCCAAGGCGAATCAGCCTATGCACAAGCACTAATACGCCCCCACGACGGATTTGAAGATGCCTGCGCTGAGCTTCGATCTAGTGTTAAGGTCCATATGGACTGCACTCCACGGAATGCAGGGCTGTTCCATCAGACAGAAGAACACTTCGATAATGAAAAAGTGGATAATGGACAGTACTTTGTCGACCGTAGGTACAGTGGAAAGCTAGGCTATGTCCAAGGAGGACTGCAAGCAAGAGACGGCCGAAGTAGTTTTAAGGGTGGACTTCGAGGTGGATCCGGCAGCAATAACGACCGCCAGAAGAATTGCTTCGTGTGTAAAAAGGCGGGGTGCTGGTCCACACAGCACAAACCAAGCGATCTTCAAGGAAGAATCAATAGCTGGTGGACGTACATGGCTGAAAATGATCTCCCCGCTGACAATGATACCCTGGGCATGTTCATCGTCGACTACAAAGGCTACGAAGTGAACCAGAATGATGATGAAACTGATCTCATTGGCATGTTTAATGCGTGGTCTGAGGAAAAAACTGAGCAATTCCTCACAAGTTACGGTACAATGGATGGATGGAATACAGCTGTCCAGCTCAACAATCAAGCAGCTGAGCATGCTCTGACAGCCAATGACCCATTTGAATGGGCCCTAACAGAGCCAAGCTCCATTTTTCAGTTTCACGGCTGTTACAATTCAGAGGTCTTCCAGGGGATTTTGTCCGACACAGGAGCGGCAGGGCTGTCAACAGCTGGAGAAAACCAAGTTAAAGCTCTCCAAAAGATCATCCCAGGGCTCGAGATGGACACAAGAACAGCGGGTAACCATTGTATAACTTTTGGTGATAGCCCCCATGTGGTAACCCTCAGAACGGTCGATGTGAAAATCCCGTTTGGCATAATAACATTTACAGTCGTTCAGGCAAATACTCCGTTTCTGCTTTGCTTAACTGATATGGACAAAAATGTGTGTTTCTCAATAATACTCGAGACTTACTCATCCATATAAATAAACAGGGCAAGCAAGAAATATACCCTGTCGTACGCAAATGGGGACACCCTTTCTTCCTTCTTGACCTGGAAGCCACCGCAGCAGCTTGCCACCTGACTGAAATCGAGCTTCGGCAGCTCCATCGTCGATTCGGTCATCCAGCCGCAGACCGACGTAGCAGATTACTCTCGCGCGCGGGGTACGATGAATTAAATGAAGATACCTTGCGACAAATAAATAAGTTCTGTCACCAGTGTCAGATCCATTCGAAGGCACCTGGCCGTTTCCGCTTTACGTTGCGAGAAGACATGGACTTCAATTTTCGCTTGGTCGTCGATGTCATGTACATACAAGGCAAGCCAGTTCTTCATGCAGTCTACGAAGCCACCGCGTTTCAAGCAGCAAGGTTCCTAACCAATATGACTGCCAAGGCAACCTGGGAAACACTGCGAGCAATGTGGATTGACACATACCTGGGACCTCCTGACTTCATAATCACGGATGCAGGAACTAACCTGAAAGCTAATGAATTCGTTGAAAACGCTCGGCTGCTAAGTATCCAAGTGAAGGAAGTCCCAATTGAAGCACATCACTCCATCGGGAAGGCCGAGAAATTCCACGGGCCGGTAAAGCGAGCTTATGAGATCTTGTCAGTCGAGTTACGAAATGTGGCAGCAGAAAACATCCTCCAGATGGCCGTTAAAGCGGTTAACGACACCGCAGGTCCAGACGGTCTTGTCCCAACATTGCTTGTCTTCGGCGCGTACCCACGCATGACTCAAACTGTCAAGGACGAAGACGAGGACGAAGACGGAGACAAGGACGAGGACGAAGACGAGGACGAAGACGAGGACGAAGACGAGGACGAAGACGAGGACGAAGACGAGGACGAAGACGAGGACGAAGACGAGGACGAAGACGAAGACGAAGACGGAGACGAAGACAGAAGCTGATAATGAGGACGAGATATTTAGATTAATAATTAGATTCTAAAACATGAGTAATTTACAAGACAAAAAGCTACAGTACACATCCAGTCCTAGAGCTTCCTTAAGTACACGAGCTTCAATACTATAACCAAGGGTGTAGTAGTTTACAGCCATAACACAGTAACTAACTAGTACTCTGAATGGCAACTGTTGCTATCACAACACTGTAACCATTACAATACCTAAATTGTGTTATTTTATGCACGTCATAACTCGGTTGCCTGGGTGCAACACGACATCCCAGTGATGGTTTGTGACACAAACATCCCCACCATCTACTAACATTACACAGCGCGCCGAGGCTGTGAAGAAAGCAATGACTGAGATCCGCAAGCTTAAGGCCAGGCGACAAGTGAAAGATGCTCTCGGCATTCGAAATGGGCCCAAAATTCTTGACACACTGCAGCTCCCTCTTACAAGCGACGTCCTTGTGTGGAGAGAAGGTGCTGGATGGACTGGACCTCACAAGCTTCTCGCACGGAACGAAGACAATACGGCATGTACTGTCGAGGTTAACAGCCGACCAATGACCTTCCGGATTACATCAGTTAAGCCATACTATCAGGATGAAAATACTGAGATTCCGGCAGCAGAAACGTCTATTGAAGAAAGCCAGGCACTCCAGCAAGACGACGACAACTACAAATATAACCCGGACGCACAAATTCCTGCAGCGCCACGTCGCCGCGGTCGACCAAAAGGATCCAAGAACAAGCCGATTTCCACCCCAGATTCAACATCACAGTTTACTGGTAACATGTTCTTGAGTGACAAAGAGATAGCTGACGCAGAGTTGGCCGTGAAGTTACGCAAGGAAGGAAAGATACTGACCCCAGGAGCTCCGTTTGAGCTATCCAATTAGGCAGAAATCGAAGCACTCATTGGTAACGGTGTTTTCAAGTTCGAGCCGTATGACGCAGTTAAGCATGGTAACTCAAAGATGTTTAAAGCAAGGTTGGTCCATGAAGTCAAAGGAAAAGAAACAGACAAGCCATACGAGAAGTCCCGACTCTTTGTAATGGGATACAACAATATAGAGAAACGTCAAGTACTTACATAGAGTCCTACTATACAGCGCGCCAGCCAACGTATTATCCTTGCGCTCACTCCAACATTATGTAAGGCGACCACGCTGACTATCTGGTTGCGGGATATTACCCAGGCGTACGTGCAGTCAGATACCGTCCTCCAACAGCAGATAGTTGCAGAAATCCCAATCCAAATATGTCATATGTTTCCACCAAACACCATCATGAAAATTATCAAGCCTTTGTACGGACTAGCAGAATCTGGAACGCATTGGTGGGCTACATACTTCCGCCACCATTGTGAGAAGCTACTTATGGAGACATCAACATTTGATCCATGCCTTTTGGTGACCACGAAGGAGGCACCATCATTTGGAATAGTTGGAATGCAGACCGATGACACGTTAGGCCTAAGTGATGGAGCATTTGCAGAAACTGAGGATCGCGAATTGGCTTTTAAGGTAAAACCGAAAGAGTTCCTATCTACAGATCATCCTCTACTGTTTAATGGATGCAAATTGACACTTGAAGGTGATGACCTAGTACTACAGCAAAAGAATCAGGCAGACAAACTTTCGCTGGCAACTGATAGCAAATCATACATGCAGCAAAGGGCTCGAGGAGCCTACATAGCAACAATATGCCAACCAGAGGCCTCTTTCGACTTATCAGCTGCAGCGCAACACAAAGATCCGAACAGTGACGAGACAGCATTGCTCAACAAACGACTCAAATGGCAGAAAGAAAATACTGCCAGGGGTTTACGTTATGTACCAATGAATTTGAGAAGTATGAAGCTTTTTGTATTTGTCGATGTGTCATTTGCAAATAACAAGGACCTGACGTCTCAGATTGGCTACACTATTGTGCTTGGTGGTGAGGAGGATTATCTAACTGACAGCTTTAAAATGACCGGCAATATTATACACTGGTCGTCCACGAAGTGCAAACGTGTCACGCGCAGCGTCTTGGCTTTGGAAATCTATGCCATGGCTCACGGTGTTGACATGGCTGTGGCAATTGCTGGAACCATTAACACCATCTCTAACAAGTTCAGTACCATCCATAAGCTCGATATTCCACAAGTCCCAATCATCGTGTGCACAGATAGCAGGTCGCTATATAAGTGCCTCGTCAAGCTCGGTACCACCAAAGAAAAACAATTGATGATTGATATCATGGCACTGCAGCAGAGCTACAAAAGAGGTGAAATTCGTGAGGTGCGATGGATAGACAGTAAAGATAATTCTGCTGATGCAATGACCCAATCAGTATCAAACAAGGCTGTTGAAAATCTTATCAATACAAATAAGATTACTTTATGTATGCAAGGTTGGGTTGAAAGAGCCAAAACCAATCGACTAGCTAATGTGAAAACGTACACTCAGGATCAGATTGAGTAAATAAAGATGTACAACATTAAGGAGTTATGGGAGTGAATTGATCTTGGGAAGAGTGCTGTTAGAAACACGATCTTATTTTCCTACATTTGAGTATTTTACGGTATAGTTTTCATGGGATGGTTGGAGTTGTGGGTTTGAAGATTACAATGTGATTGATACCAAAAAGGTTGGCAATTTGCTCTCTAAAGAAAGAGTTGCCAGTGTCGGAGCACTTACTCTGGGAGGCCTGAGGTTTAGATTAATGCCTTAGGTTCATAAGTGGACTCAGGTTTTATCAACGCTTCAGGGGCGTCCACAGTTAGAGATAGATATAAATATACACGTTAATTAGTCACCGCTTCTGCAGTAGCAAACCCCATTCTCATTACCTGTGATATCACAGAGATTGACCCTGTCATACCAACAATCTTGAACTAGAGTCCTATTAAATTCCAAATACCTAGCAGTGCACTGGCTACCAATCCCAGCGCAACAATTCACTCAACTCTGATGGGTATTGCCGAGGCAATACAAAAAACAGAGCAGCAAAGGAAAGAAAGACTGGATCTTGCCCAGGAATTCTTAGAAATAATCGACGCCTGGGCTAAAACCAAGGCAAGAACAACGGCGACGGCCACAGTGACGCCTCTTATTGAAAGTATAGTTACAATAGTAACGTTGTTTGCCATTGGAACCACACAGGCAAATGAAACCCCCCGTAAGACCCACCAACTCTCGAAGAGCGCGATAACAACAGAGGCTCCCAGGGTGACTAAAATACTCGCACCACCTGATACCGCGCTCTCAGCAAAGTCGCAAGCGGACAAGAACCTATGGGTAACAGTAGCTCGTAGAGCGGCAAAGCTCTCAGATCCTCCAGCAGCTCCGCTTTATCGAAAGACAGTCTTGCCGGCAAATACAACAACCCCAATGCCCCCAAAAGAAGAAACGGCTTTTTCTTTGACTGGGGCCAGACCATGAATGGCGGAGACTATCACTTGATAAAAGTTATGTAGGTGTTGTACAACTGCACTAAGCGTGCGTCAGGCATCAACATGTTCTGGGTAAATAGTGAATGGAAAAACTGAGCACGTGATATAATCTCAATGTACATAGTGCTGAGTAGCTTTCTCTTGGTAGCAACAAGGTATCATTTTGTAATTACCTGAAATACAGTTCCGCCTTCATTCTGACCCAATTGATCATATTGACTAAATGTATAACAATTTGTCACAACTTAACTCTATCTCCTGTCACCATAAAGAAATTAATCACGGAGTGAGCTGGTATAAGGAAATGGTTAAACTGTCCTTTGCAGCTATTGATGGTGACATGAATTAAGATGATGATTGTGATTGAGATAGATTTCTATATTTTTTATAATACATGATATGCTCAGGCTCATATACCTTGAGCCAAGCAACCAGATTATGTTCCTCTAGATCTAGATTCATCAGAATAATTACTTACTCAGTAAAATTCTCCTAGTCTCAGTTATGTGTTTAGGATATTGACTAGGTTTCTAGTAACTAGTCAATGATGTTTCTCCTATCACTGAGACATAGTCATGGTTGGTACAACAGGTACAAACAATGAATCGTGTCTGTACATGACGTTGTGATATAGTCATGATCGTCCGAACAATATGAACTCATGAATGAATCATGTCTCTACATGACAGCTGGAGTAACGGCATCCGCAATTGTGCAGATGTATCAGGTTCGATCTAGCCTGGCCTTTGAATGCGCTTCAGACGCGCTAAGAGAAACAGTTCTGGGTGTTTCCCCATCCTTCCAGCAACAGAATATCACCATCGAGCCAGCCTCAGACCGGGTCTCGGTCACTGTCCCACATGTCACTCTTTACATCAGAACCCTTGAAGGCAGCATTTCAGTTACAATTGAAATGGTAAAGACAGGGTTTCAGTCTGTCTGTGTGCTCATGTCACGGTTTCATTACAAAATGCATGAGCAATGATGTAGGTACAATATTTTAATTATAATTCTCTGAAGAGAGAATTTCTGTACTAAATGACTACCTATATATACAGACTGAAATACCCCTCCTCGATAAGGTTCTCTCTATGACCTGTCAACTCAGACTCTCCGACAATTGCCTGTAGATCCTTGATACTTCTGTAACCCTCATGAACTCTCAGTAGGTTTCAATAAGGCTCAATGTGAATCATCTAGGTGCCCTGTCATTCAAGATCTTCCCAGGAACCTCCCTTCGTATAATTGCCTGCGCTAGACAGCGTAGGCTACAGGAATCCTTATGCTTGACAGCCGTCACAGCTCACACCAGTAATGGTTCGACCAAACCAAATGAGATTGGGTTAATATTCCACAAGCTGGATAGTGCACTTCATACAAAGACCAGTGAACCTGAAATTCAGACTCTTCGACAAGAGTGGACCATCGATGCCGTTTTCACGCCGACGACCTATTGAACATTGACAGCTATGTTTTGGTTTCCACACAACAAGAGCTTGCACCAAGGGACAAAGATTTGGACGTTGTACGAGAGCGCATGAGACAAAGGAGTGCCCGACAAAGGCACCAAAGTGCTCAAATTATGCAGGACCTCATCTGCATGGCCCGGCCGAGAAGACATAATGGAATAGTAATTCCCCGCACACCAGCAGAGCTACACGTAATCCGAGAACGCGGTCACCGAGACTTTAAAGCTGCACTAGTGGCGTGGGAAAGGAAGAGTAAGGCTGTTGAAGTTATCAATACTTCAGGAGCGCCGATGGTTGGTCAATGAGTAGGGTGTCAAACTAACCATTCAACCGTAAAACATAGCACCTTTCTATTTCACCAATTGAACGTAGGAAAGAGTGGAGCGAACATGGACACTGCATTACAACAGGCGTGGGAAGCAGGAGCGCACGTTCTCATGGTACAAGAACCGTGAACAATGCAGATAGACGGAGACTTCATGGCAAAAAGCCATCCTGGCTTTAAGAGTTACAAACCAGTTGAAGAAACGGGAAACCGTCCTTGAGCTATTACTTTCACCCGGAAAAGTATAAGTGCTACGCAAATTTTTCCGGCGCATAGGCCCACCTCAGACTATTGCTTCGTAAAAATAGATGGTCTGACTTTCGCAAATGTTTATCGTGCTCCTGGATCTAGCAGATCCTTGGAGTCCTTACTTCAGTGGAGACCTCTTGGTCCTATGGTTGTCGGGGTGGGACTTCAACGTGGTGTCAAGACACTGACAACCACAGGCTTCACGGCAGTATAGCAACGGTGATCAGATTATGGAATGGGCCTTGGCTCAGGACATGTATTTTGTCACCACAGCAGGGGTACCCACAAATCGGGACGGGAATGTGCTTGACTTGGTGTGGAGTAATACTTCGGCCTCGGCGACAGTTTCACGCGACTACAATTGTACCTCGGATCACAGCACTATTGTAGGATCTGTGCAGTATGAAAGAATATCTGATAACCGCAATCTCACTCAAGGATAGTTTTCAGCTACAAAAACCACGATAAGTTTGCGCAATATGTCAAGACGTGGATCAACTCGGGACCTATAAGTAGCGTGGCTAATATTGAACGCCAGACATCTAGCCTTTTGGAAGGACTTGGGGACGCCCTCAAGGCAGTAGGACAGAGACCCTCAATATCATGCAGGAATACAGCACCATGGTGGACGGAGGATTGCAAGTTGAAACACCGTGAGTTTCAGAATTCTAGGAACTCTCCCGAAGGATCAACATAGGCACATAAAAGCTTCAGAGCGACAATCAAGGCGGCCAAAAAAGAACACTGGAGGAAACAAGTCGAAAGTGCTACCTCGCAGGCTCAGGTCTTCAAGGTGATGCGTTGGGCCAAACTCAATGTGTATTTTCAACCCCCTACATTGAAAATCGCGGCGGATAGATGGATATCAGACCCACTTTAGCGAGCAGAAAGCCTAAGAGATACGTTAATGGCCAGATTCAACGCGACCCACGACCCATCTAGGTGGGAGTGTGGTCAACGAGAGTCAATCCCGTGGGACCATGCGCTTTCACTAGATGATGTTACGGCATGCACCATTGTGGGCGGAGACAAGGCTCCAGGGTTAGATAAGATAACAGTTTGATTGCTTAAATCATGCTGGAACAAAATTGGAGAACATGCAAGAGACATTTTTAAGCTTGCCTAGAAATGAGTCGTTTTCCCACAGATCTCAGGGTAGCAGAAGTCGTGCTTCTTCCCAAACCAGGGCGAGACCCCGCGACAGCCAAAGGATGGCGGCCAATCTCTCTTCTTTCCTGCTTGGGCAAAGGTTTGGAACGATTAGTGGCCAAGCGAATGTCCTGGCTGGCTATTGAACATCGAGCTGTTCCTCAGCAGCTCTTTGACATCCTACCTGGGCGCTCGGCGATTAATCTTGTCTCCTGTGTCATACATGATGCGGAAGCGACAATGAGGAACGGTAAGGTCATGGCCATGGCAGCCCTAGATGTGCATGGTGCGTTCGATGCAGTACTTCACAAGTGCCTATTATACCGGATGCGGGAACAAGAATGGCCTATTAATCTTTGCCAATGGATAGAATCTTTTCTGTCTCAGCGAAAGATACGTGTCCGACATCAAAATGGGATGACGCAAGACAAAATGATGGAATGCGGAGTCCCTCAAGGCTCGCTACTATCACCGCTCCTGCTCTTACTGTACATCGCCATTCTGCTCCAGGACGATAATAGTAGAGCCCGATTTGGATATGCGGACGACATAACCATTTTCGGTGTAGGAAGCACTGCGGCTTAAGCAGTAGAAAGACTTCAACACGAAGTCAATGTCACAGTTCGAATATAGAAATCGAATGGGCATTTGCATGATTGAAAGTTAAAGCTATAATTTATCTATGTAGAAGCAAACTACCTGCAAGTCTACTCTACTACTCATACACATCCAGAGGTATCTAAATCTAGCCTACGCTTACAGTGGCAATGAAACCGACTTAAGGTTTGTTCTGCCACACGGGTAACGCTTCCGATACTCTTGGCACTATCCTTTACGTAGCCTCAGTGGCGATCTCGTATCAGTTTTCGTCTGCTGATAATCCTCGGAGTGATAGAGAATATAGGTTGCCTTCGGTAGCCATCGAAGGCTACAGGACTTATCAGCTCACAAGCCGTCACAGTCAGTAATCTTGTCTCGCTAGCTAATGAGCACAAAATAGACTTCGATCCAGCTAAGTCGGAACACCTAGTGATATGAGGAGGACCAAGAAAAAGAGTAGACACCACGGAACTCGGCATTCAGATCAAGAGACAAAGCATTCAACCGACCTTATGTGTGAAATGGCACGGAGTATGGCTAGACTCCCAACTCTTCTTTAAGCAACATTTTCAAGTATGGTGCGGGAAAGCCCAACGTATAACCCAATTTATACGTCACATTAACATGGTCCAACGTGGGATCGACCCGGGCCCAATGATCAAAGTGGTACAGTCATTTGTCCTAAGCACGGCACTACACGGAGCAGAGGCATGGTGGCCAGGGCTGGCCAGGATCACTAATAAGCGTGACAAGAAATTGGGTACCAGGGCTGGCTGGCATATCAACCTAGTGGACAGCACAATCCTAAAAGCAGTTCGAATAGCGCTACCAGCATGCCGTACCACGCCAAATATGGCTCTATATCGAGAGTCAGGCGTCCCTCCAGCAAAGTTTCTGCTGCAGAAAAGGCAATTCCAGGCCGCTGCACGGATACAACGACTCGAGGCTTGGCACCCGCTAGTATTCAGATCTAGAGAGGGACCCAAGGAAACGATAAGTCGTCTAGACCTGCGAACAGGCCGAATAAGATCATCTCAGTCTATAGTTACTAAATTTACGACTCAGATAGGCCAGTTCCTATCAGTCGAGGTCCATTGGATACCGGGATATCCTGGGATTACCGGGAACGAGCAGGCGGATATCTTGGCCAAGGGAGGCCTAAGAGACCTCTTAGAATTAAGGGGTGAGCAGATATACACCTTTGTAGCGCTGAGCCGGCTCATCCGGGAGTAGGTCGAGGAAGCTGTGGAATCCTGGTGGCTTCAAAATAGACCAAGACGGTACGAAGAATTAGACCTTCTAATGGGGTGAAAACGACCACCCGAGCTTGGATTGCCGAGATGGGTATATCATCATCTAATAGCAGCGAGGATATGACACGGAGATTTCAAGGGTTACCATAACAGATTCGGGCATGAAAGTATTGTCTGTAGATGCGTCTATAGAAGGGAAAGACGTCCTTGGCACTTTGCAGAGTGCCGAACGGCTTTGCGACAATGGAAAATATCCAGACATGAGCCACCACCAAGAAGTCGAGTCATGTTGACAGAAAATGGATGGAAGTAATTCTATATGTACTTAACCGTAACAAGATGCTACGCGGGGTAATTTTCACACTTAGAGGGCTAAACCTTTCTGAGGGACTGGAATATCTTTAGCAGTTGAATATGAAAGTGGGCAAGTAGTAGGGCGTTTTTTGTCCAGGCAATTTTCTTTATCTCTTCTTTTCATGTAATCAATCGGCCTATAAATCTGGACAGATAGGTAGTAGTGAGTCTTTAGGGATATAACACCCGTATCATGCCTCTCGGGTGTAGGGCTTTTGACTCATACGAAATTCATAGATACAAACACTTAACAAACTGGCAACAAAGATGAGTCCACTCAGATACCGCCAGCTTCACTTGTGCAGCGCCGTAAACCACCCAAGCTGTCGCTCTCAAGGCATCTCCTCCGGGCACTGATCGCAGCACGAACAGGACACGGTAATTTTGCGGCATACCTTCGCCGTTTCAACAACCCATACGCTCCTATGGAGTGCTCTTACGGGAAGGAAACTACTCCAACCCGCTTCATCCACTGTCGCCGCCACGCACAACACATGCGTAGGCTCAGAAAGTCAATGTCCCACGTTGACTTTATCAAAAAGCTTCTCGGACCCAAGTGCCACGATAGCTTCAAAATATTTACGCAGGAAGCCGGCTGTTTAGCTGGACGACCTGCTCACTCATCCACTGCTTTCAGCGGGGATCAGATAAAGTAGTCGCTACCACAATGCATGACACGAAAGGGAACGAAGCGAGTATTGTCGTTTCTCGGAGGAAAGATTGTAGCTTTTTGGATTTAGGGGCAAAAGGAGGGATTTTTGATGTAGGAGTTGGAGTAGATGGTGTCTGCGTCGTAATTTACTTCCGACTATTTTTTAGCGAGTCCAGCGGTTGGAATGAGTTGGGCCTGTGAGCAGTGATCCCCACCGGCTCCAACAGTCTAGTACCCAAAGTGGACCTATAGCTTTAGCTTAGGACCTTAACATAATAATATAAAAAATAAGGACTAGCACTCGTGCCTCAGATTCGATGTGCAGGTATCACGGCTAGGTAATGAGGGCTTTCACCACAAGTCAAGCCTCATACGTGAATACCCAGCCAGGGAAACATCTCAAAACCCCTGAGTTTCCCGAACATTCCTCCGTCATCCAATGAATTCTCTCCGCGCGACGAATAGTTTGAGGCGTCTCCTATCTCGAGTGGGACATGTTTCCTAGCTATTCAGACTTTACTTGCGATACCGATCCAAATCATGTACCACCGCACCATCCAACCGCGGCGCTGTTTACAGAATCGTCTGCTCTCTCGCAACCGAAGTCTTGGCACGCACAAAGCTCAATTTGTAAAAACTCCTTGCCAAAATTCAAAATTTCACGCCTCTCATTTTGTATCCATCCTCTGCATCATCATCATGTGAACTTTTACTGGCCGCTTTCACGTCCATCCCATGGAACTACCTCCTAGATTTGTGCGCCACGCTTTGTTTCATCCGTAGGTTGTAACTATCGGCGTGGGCGTGTATCCAATGACCAGCTATGGACAGAGAAGGTCGACGAGAGGTGTGATCACTGGAATGAGGATATACTAATTCGTACTTGTAAACTTGATGAGGTGTTGGTGGAGATCAATTTCGTCGGGTGGGAGAAATTGATTTGGTGGAGAGTATTAATCATTGCCTCGTGGGTTTATCTCTTTGGTACTGCGAAATTTGACTAAACTTGGTTCTGGGAGAATATTTCACTCCCAGGTTTGCAGCGAATTCCGAGTACAAGTGTTCAGTCTCTACCCTCCTGTTGTTAGGGGACAGGCCCGGCTGATTATGGCTATAGGACTCATCCTTATCCTGTAGGCGCAAGCGAGTTTGTAAATCTACTCACTACACGTGCGTACTATTAGATTATGTGTAAAGGGCCAGGGCATCTGAAACAGGCATTGTACTTATAAAAAGCCGTAGCACCCCGCTTCTGAATTCGTCATGGAAAATACAAACATTTAATTGTGGCATCGCTTTCGTGCATTGGCCGAAAGTCCTGGCCCGTCACAAGTACCTATTCATCGGGGGCAATATATCAATGATCTTTCAAGTAACAAAAGAGGATAAGGGCACTGTACAAGGTGCAGCCTGGGCCAGAGAGGAGACCAATGTACTAGATTGTCTGAGACCCAAGTGACTTAATAAACACATCATCAGCCTTACTAGGTGTGCATGCTCAAGGTTAAATAAGATCGGATTATTCACCACAGTTACTGCTAATCACTAGACCACTCTGACCGTCTCAGCGACATACTCAGAAATATCTACAGCCTAAAGCTAATACTTCCAACCGGTATATATTAACTGAGTTCAGTATTTTAACAGATACAAAATAATTCCACCCAGCGCTTGGCTTGCGAGTCACATTTCATGTGGCACGTACAACCCCTAATTTCCGAATCCTTAGGCCCACAAATCATAAGATTATCGGAATTTTAAACGGTAATCAATATTTTTAGGAATAATCGGAATAGAGATTATGCATGCGTTTGACTCTTACAGTGTTATGTGACAAAAGTTTCCCACATGATTCATTGTATCTTGTTGTAAAATAAACACCATCTCTCCAACTACGGGCTCCAACTTGATCAAGTGCGACCATGAATAGTCTCCATCTCATCTTCAGATACCAATCTCTGCGACTTGAAGCCGTGTTTCTTTTACTTTTGATCTCAACCAACGCTTCATTGATTCTGCGTGGCATCGATGAAACCATGAAGCCTGGTTACCACTGTAGAGCCAAAAGATATCTATTCAGCGAAATTGAGGCAGCTCGGGAAGCAGCTTGTAGAGGTTTCATGGTAACGAGGACTGAATCTAGACGGCCTCTCGTTTATATTGAAGCCAAAGATAACAACAACTTGATATTTGAATGGGGAATCCCGAAAACCCTGCGCAGAGAGAATAATGGTAACTTTTTCTTGACCAGTTTCCCTTCAAAAATACCGAAATCTCCTCCTATGCCATGATTCGCTAAGTCTAGCCCTAGATAAAATCATGAACAGACTAGAAAAAATAACATTTAACAATAATTGTGAACTGAAAGATGTCCTTTATTACGATCGTAAATCACGCAAATTTCAGCCATGCGACAAAGTATCTGAAGACTCAGCAAGCACGTCCTCGGGGAAGAAGCAAGTCCCCGAGAAACCTTTCCTGCAGTGTGGATCCTTCTCATGGGAATTTGAAGAGATTAAAAAAACATCCACTCACAATGTACACCAATACCTGAATCGATTTGTTGTAATAGAACATACATCCAATAAATTTGATGGTCCTTGGAAGAAAGCCACTCTGAGAAAAATAATACTTGTGGCCAAGAAATGTAAGTTTTTTGAATATATAAGGGTACAGAAAATACTGAACATTTTTAAAAGGGATACCTATACCCTTCGAAATTATAGTAAATAATGAAAATGAGGTTATTGGCGTGATTGTTACGCATCATATAAGCCGAGTATCGACTGTACCCCCTTATTTTATTAAAGACATAGTTAATATGTCCACCAAAAAAATAGGCCGGGAAAAACAAAAAATAAAACTCAGATGCCTTTTGGATACAAAGTTTTCGCTATTAACTAAAGATCAAGGCTCCAATCTGATAAACCCTCACAAGCGTAAGACCCTAGCATAGCTAAGCTTCAGGAAAGAAAGAAGCAGAGCCAAGTTGTGCTTGCGGGAAATTCAAGTGAAGAAATACCGTTATTGACCAAAACTCATCCGCGCCAGATAAAGATTTGCACAGCAGTCTTAAAGAGCAGTTGGAAAGATTTGCGTAACAAAGTAACACCTTCAAGATCAAGGCTACACGGTTGGGATAGGTCGACTCATGACTAGAAGGTCTACACAAAATGGCGATCGCCAAAACTAGTCAGTTGCATAGTGTCTAGAGCTTGGATCCGTGATACAAAAGTAATCAATTGTCATTACAATTAGAAGTAAGGGAGTATGGAAGTGCGGGTCTGTAAACATTTCTTCGAATAATATTACTGCACCCTGGGGACTTGGGTCGAACAAGAAATGTGAAACAAAATTCACGCTGCTCAAATCGGTACTCTGGAGTCAAAAACGCTACGGAAACGAAATTTGACGTACTAGTCCACGAATTTAAACTTTGATATGAAGGTAGGCAGAGTCATTAAATTAAATAGTCTGTAAAAATGTAAGATCGTTGGTCAATCACGTGCGTCCCTGCACCTTAACATGATTGAATAATAATGATGATTTCATATTTTTTGAATTTGATTTAATTTAGCCCTATTTGGCGCCCTATGGGCTCATGCAGGTGTCTACGAACTCTAATATTTACATAGAAGAAAACCCTGCGGTAATAACCCCCTGAGCTATTTGACTTGGCTCTGCGCGATTATAGTCTTACCTCTAGGAAGTGCACTCACACTGTTGTTGCCAGTGTGGATTCCGTCCTTGTCCTGTGTGTCCATTTTCCTCTCTTCGCCTGATTAACGCCTCGATTTCCCCGCTCATCCGAAACTGCTCTAGCCATCCTTCCTTTTGAATCCACTGAGAAATTCGAGTTGTATCTTTGACGTTATTTACCATAGCTTCGATAGATCGAGTTGTCGATTTTCGTAGCACCTCACCACTTCCCTTTGCCCATCTTGGACAAGACATCACCATGTGCTTTATATTTTGGGACGGATATTCACATTGGCAGCATGGTTTTCCTACTCCTGGCACGTTCCTTCTGTATAAGTAAGCAAGCATTTAGGCCAATGTGCTCGCTTCTTGTGTGGCAATGCTACTCTGGGCCCTGGTTGATTTTATATTTTTTAATCATTTAATTTGTATTTGTAAGCAGACCTATGCTTGTCTGGGTTTCGCGCCAGTCCAAAAGCGAAAGTAAGATCTACGCGCACAGATGTTTGGCTACTGGCAATACTCAAGGGAGCGTACATGGGGATACTCACACAATATAGTCCTAGGCTCGACTCGTAGTAGTAAATTAATTCCATACTTTCATTCTTACATTCTTGTCGATTCACGTGACATTTACACGAAGCCCCTCTAAGTTTTACAGTATTCAACTATTTAGCTTTGACGTATGATCAGTGTTATCTATGCACGCTGGATGACTCTTTGGACGACATAGACACTCATACTCTAGATTTCATTTGCAAATACCACTGTGAGGTATGCTTGCTTACACAAACTGTCGACCCTCCTCCGTAAATACCCACCAAAGGGACGTTTTAAAACCTTTGGTTATCCATGCATACCAGCGCCGCAAGAAATGTGGTTGTGTTTTGCCAGATTTGAACCACCGATCTCCTGTCTCGAGTGAGATATGTGTCCAAGCTATCCAGAATCTTCTTAGGAGACCGGCCCAAATAATGTACCACCGCACCATCAAGCTGCGACGGTGTTTAAGGTGTCGCCTGCACTCTCGCCGCCGAGAGCTTGGCACACACAAAGTTCAATTAGAAAAATTCGTTGCCTAAATTGCTAATCTCACACACGTCAAGATTATGTGCTTGCTTTTTATAATCGCGTAAACTTGTCCATAACTCTCTCACGTCCGTCCCAAAACTCTGTTTTCAAGATCTGTGCACCACAATTTGTCGCCTCCGGCAGGTTTTCATGTTCTCGTGGGATACCTATGAGGATTATTTAATACCAGAGACTGGTCAGACGAGAGGCGTGGTCATTGAAATAAAAGTGTATTAGGTCGTATTCGTTGGCTTAAAGGTTTGTTGGGAATCGATCTTGTTTGGAATGAGAGATTGATTTTGTTAGGTGTTGTGAATCATTGCCTCGTGGACCAAATTCTTTAGTACTGCGAAATTTTACTGAACTTGGCTCTGGGAGAATATTCAACTCCCAAGTTCGTGAGTTGGAGTCTGACAATATTGTACATGGCACAGTCGTCTGCTAAAGCTAACGCGAATGCAAGGCTGTGTCTGCTAGTCAGCCCGGGTACCAATACCGGCTAAGACTAGGGTCAACAGTCATCTCCCTTCGCGTCGGGTGGGACAATACAGGGATAGGATACTTAGCCTTTCATCGATGGCGCATCCCGCCTGATATGAAGATAACCTACATCGTGTTGCGCAAAGATTAGCTGCTGCTGTCTGTGCGCTTTAATCATCATCATCATCAGACGAAGATTAGTATTACCCCTACGAATCAATACCTATTTCTCCTGTACCCACCAGCGAACGAAGATGAGTTTTCTGAGGTATATTTCGCGTAGCCTACACCGAAACAGCTGCTTTCAGATATCTGGACGCTGTACAGCAGACTCCATTCCCTTGAGTACTGGAAGAAACTTCGCAGCTAAAACGTATTACGAGTTATTCCCAGAGACGCTCAAAGCCGGACCTCCACCTGCAGGAACCTTTCACGTTGATTCGCGCGCCCTTCGAGGTGAATTTCTACAGCTTCAAGCTGTTTCGCATCCAGATCGGCATGCTGCAAGCGCCAAAGGAGTAGCTGAAGCAGAATCTGCCCAAATAAATGAGGCATACAGTGTTCTGCAAAATTCACTAGCCCGAGCACAATATCTTTTAAGCTTGAAAGGTATCAATGTTACTGCTGACGATATGGCTACACCAGAACCGGAACTTCTGATGGAAGTGATGGAGGTGATGGAAGCAATTGATGAGACTGTTTCTCAGAATGACCTTGAAAAGCTCAGAAGCATTAACTCACACAAAATAAAGCGGAGTGAGGATATCTTGGAAAAGGCATTTGGGCGAGACGATTGGGAAGATGCACGCAGAGAAACAATTCGATTGAGGTACTGGACAAACATCAAGAATCGTATTAACGATCTTGAGTACAGTGGCAATGGTGGCGAGCCTAGAAAATGTGAAGACATTTAAGGGGAGAAATTTACATTATTCGATTATGCTACACACCACAAAATAACTTTGAACACAGCAAGGCCCTAACCAGCTGTGGTTACTCTTATTTTCATCTCCTGGGAATTGTACAGCTTACAAGAATAATCCTAATTATTATTTAAATATCTCATACGTGTACTGCCGTAACATAAACTTTTCGGGATTTCCTGAACCGAAATTGTTAATACGAGCTAGACTTTTTAGCAAAAATCTGTTAATGACTTGATTTTATTTGAGTTTATTGCTCTGTTAAATATATGACGATACTAGGACATGTGCGTTCTCTCTGCCTGGATATCTGGAGTATTGTACTCTCTCCTGTCTCCTTCACGACACCTTTCAAAAGTAATAGCCCCACAGGTCTCTATTTGGGTACAAACTAAAATGAGCCGAAGTCCCTTCTTTATCATAATGACTTTATTGTTTGTGCGGCTTGGCTAAAATTATATATCGACGGCAAGCTGTTAGGTGTAGGTGCCAAGATAACAGCTCGTGAAGCTCCTGTATAAACAATTCGCGTTTGGGACCGATTGGAATCCAGGTTAATACTATATAGCTATACTTGTATTCAGTTATTGACTGGATGAAAAGACGCTGAAGTTTTAGTGAACTTGAAGGTATTGAGCCTGTAAGGTATATCAAATATGCACTTTTGTCGCTTAGGTGACTTCGAATGCCCTGCTCTGAGTGAAACATACACTAGCGTTTACAGGGTAGTGTGTGTCCCTATACAATGTAGAAGGCTCCTCATTGGTCAACACAAGAACAGGAAATATCGTAAATATTTTCCCATAACACCAACATTTTCCCATCACGTCAACACCTGCTATGTGCAAGGGATGGAAGTCCTTTAGATACTTGAAGATCGAATAAACTTCGGCCTCTGCGATTTTAATCGTCCCGCGAAACCTTGAATGGCGTCTTCTTTTCGAGTAGCACTGGCTGAAGCGGCATGCTCTCCTATCGCCGGCAAGAATAAGCCTACGAAATTTCGACACTATTTTGAATCCATTTTATCATCAAGGAAGCAGGGACGTAGAGACTTGCGCTCACCATGTAGCCAAAGACAGATCAGATCATTTCACCATGGACTCCCCCTTGCCAGATACACTTTCGGCGTCGCTGCCTCATATTCTGCTAAAAACGAACGCTTCGATTCGAATAAGAATACATATACCTTCGCTTATGAAGACAGCTACACACAGCGAAAAGATAAAAGTAAGCGTCCGGCAAGTGGTCAGGATTCATTTTTTGTCAGCCGAGTTGGTGAGAGCTCGGATGTAGCATTGGGTGTCGCTGATGGTGTGGGAAGCTGGGGAGATATAGGCGTTGACCCGGGCGATTTCTCCCATGGAATTTGCGACTTCATGGCATACGCATCTTCAACCTATGACAAAGATAATACGAAAGCAAAGTTTGGAGCTAGAAGCTTGATGCAGCGCGGCTATGAAGGTATCAGCAAGGATAAATCAGTGTTAGCTGGGAGTAGTACTGCGTGTGTTGCCGTGGCAAGAGGCGACGGGAACTTGGAGGTGGCGAATTTAGGCGACTCAGGCTTCATTCAGCTAAGATTGAACGCTATTCATAACGCCTCTGAGCCGCAGACACATGGCTTTAACACACCGTATCAGCTAGCTGTTGTTCCTGACTTTATGAAACGCAAGTCATCCCTATTTGGCGGGCCATATCTCTCGGATTTACCCCAGGATGCCATCGTCTCACAGTGTTGTTTGCAGCACGGTGATGTGCTAATGTTTGCGAGTGACGGTGTCTGGGATAATTTGTCCAGATCCGAAATACTGAAGATTGTATCAAAGATCATGCTCGAGAACCAAGCCTGGAAACATACGTCAGACGGAATCTGCGTTGGCCAGGACTTATCGACATTTCTACGCTCTAGTTCAGGTGCTAGTCTGCAGAGTGCTCTAGCAGTAAGCATCACGACGGAATCCAAGGTAGCCAGCATGAGTGTCAGCCGAGATGGACCATTTGCGAGAGAGGTCCACAAATATTATCCTCAGGAGAACTATAGAGGGGGCAAGGTTGACGATATTTGTGTACTTGTTGCCATCGCATGCGAGGAGTGAAAAATTTTGTCTCACATTATTGACTGGCAGACATGGTACGGAGCTATATGCAACAAAGTGCCATCATGGGATCAGCCTCAAAGAGCAAGGAACATTTGTAAATTGTATGTTAATCTTCCCATCATATAAATGAAGGCTATATGAATTGTACAGGTAGCAGATAAATTACATTCAAACCACACACTAGCCTTGGTGCCAGAAAGTATTTTATTCATACTCCCACCCATAGATAATCGACAATTCATTGGTCCTAAGCAGTCAAATAGGGGATTTGGGAGTTGCAATATAAGGATATTTCGTCCTGGTAATCACCATATCCGAATTGATGCAATGAAATATAACCACACATTGCAAGATCTTCTAAAAGTAGCGAAATGCCTGCTAAGCTGACCATGGTAGTAGGCATCGAGATAAGGACTATGTGCCAAGATACTCTTACAAGGACAATTGAAACTCGATGAGTGACAAGTGCGCTAAATATTTGAAAAGTACAGAGGCAAGACTAGCGGCGAAGGGTGCTGCCCTGATATTTAATTTCGAGCTAGATTGAAGCCCGTCGGGACATGACTAATTTGCCGTACAATTGAATACAGTATATCTAGTTATTGGGAAATTTACTTCCCTGAATATCGGAACATCCGAGAAGGATTGCCAAATCGAAGTAGCCCTTGATAGTGTGCCACGACTCGTCAGACGTCGTAGCTTGACCACAGACGTGGCATGAAAGTGATCCCAAGTCTGTCAATATCATTCCCCCTGCTAGCGTCATCCCGTCATCATCGTCCCTCGCTACCGAGCAGCCGTGAGGCTATGGGCAGATGCACAGCGGCTATGAATACCTGCAGAAGAAAACAGTCGTGGCGCACGAAGCTAGCGAAATGTATCTTTGAGATGTGCGCGGAAGGGCTCGTGATAGATGGGCAAGATGATGGTTTTCTGATTACTCTGCTCCTTGGCTCCATGACTATCTAGCACACCGGGCTCCTCTTTAACCCGGGTCACACTTTGGACAGTACACCTGTTCCTTTTTATTCCGAAAAAATATCTATAATGTAATGTCCGTGGTGGGCGCTCAGACAGGTTTCCGCATCATCAGTTTCAGTGTAATTTAAGACTTGGGTCGAGTCTAGGGCGATCTGGCCACGTAGGTAGGGTACAACGATTTCAGTATACAAAGCTTATGCGTGTGTATGACAAGTAATTTATTTACCGAAGAACCAAAACTACTGTTGCATATAATGCCTGTCCCACAAACATGATCCTCCAATTGCGAAAACCAGTAGCTTTTCTCCAGACAAGCCCCCAATGTCCGGGTGTGGGCCAGTTACCGCCGATATTGAGCGTACGGGCAGTGCCTGACAGTGAATACAAGCGAAACTAGCCGCTGACGTTATGGATGTGCTTGAGCTAGATGGCACAGGCTACAGAGTTTCTGTTTACTTAGTGGTCTTCTCAAGATGTGTTTCATATATTTAAAGGTGACTAATTTGGCCCAGCTCAAATCTTCTTTTTTAAAGATAACAATAGGTTACCCATTGTCCAGGACGCAAAGGCTACTATACAAAAAGTTTTTATCTTATTGATACATTTTTTCTAGATAACAAACCTAAAGTTATACATGCGCAAAGACCTATTAGAGCTGGGCATGTATAAAATCAGATCGGTGTGGAGCTATGTGAACATTTGAGTCTTCCTACATTTCTAGAAGCGCTTTCAATATGTTGATCTGTTCCAGAATCTTTGACCTGGAAGTGCCTCCTGTCACGGAGTGCATTTCGACGCTGTGCTCATAGTCAAAGATAGCTAGCACATCACTATCAAATCTCTCATCTATGTTCTTGAAATCAGATGAAGACATCTTATTCATCGGCACACCAGTCTTTTCTGAGTGCGCAACACACCGTCCAGAGATGTGATGAGTTTCGCGGAAGGGAACCCCTTTTCGAACAAGATAGTCAGCTAGATCCGTAGCTAGCATAAACGGGTCGAGGGATGAACGCATTTTTTCAGGCTTAACAGTTAAAGTTGAGAGTACGCCTGTGGCGATTCTAATGCTATCATTGATAGAATTTACTTGGTCAATCATAGATTCCACACTTTCTTGAAGATCTTTATTATACGAGGAAGGTATCCCCTTAACAGTCATCATTAGGCCTGCCATTTGTCCAAACACTCGACCACTTTTTCCCCGAAGAAGCTCCAGGCTATCTGGGTTTTTTTTTTGCGGCATAAGAGAGCTTCCGGTAGAGTATGAGTCAGAGATACTGACGAAAGAAAATTCACTGGTAGAGTAGACAATTAGATCTTCACTCCATCTATTAGCTTAAGTTAGCGTCTAGGCTCAAAAAGTGACCATCTTTTGGCAAGGTCAGGATGAAGTATCAAGTACCTTGAAAAGTGTATCATCAGCATACTGCTCCATTGCATGAACTCTACAACAAAGTCTCTGGAAGAAATTGCTCCCATTGAATTCCATAACTTCGAGACAAAATTAGATGATATTTACGGAGATATAAGAGGTAAATTCTGTAAGATCGATTACTTACCAGTCCTTTGAATCCAAGTTCACTTGCCATTGCATTTCTATCGACTTGGAAACAGTTTCCTGCAAGAGCACCAGCTCCGAGAGGCGATAGATTGACACGTGCAATTACTTCCCGTAACCGTTCCAAGTCTTGTGCAAACGGCATGGCGTGTGATAGTATCCAATAACTCCATCTGATAGGTTGAGCTCGTTGAAGATGAGTGTATCCAGGCATCACGTGCTCTATCTCGGCTTCGGCCCGAGAAGCCATTGTCTTCAAAAATTCTAGCAGGTAATGTTCAATTTTGCGGAGTTCATCTCTCAACCATAATCGCATGTCGGTTGCAATCTGTTCATTCCTGCTTCGGCCAGTATGAAGTTTACCTCCAAGTTCCGTACCGATGAGCTCGCCAAGTCGCCGTTCATTTGCTGTGTGGATATCTTCGTCAACTTCAGGTATAATCTTGAACTGATTTGATAGCCATTCTTCTTCGACCTTTCTGAGACCGGACTCGATGGCAACAAATTCTTCAGAGGTGAGAATGCCTGCCTTGTGATTTGCTCTAGCCCATGCGATGCTTCCCAAGATGTCCTGTGTGTGAAATATTTGATCAAAGTGAATGGACGTGTTATATGCTGCCATGAGCGGATCGAGACCGCCTGAGCTCAATTAGCTTACGTTGGCTTTCCAACAATCTAAACCGACATACCGGTAAAGCGGCCTCCCCAAAGCATCTTCTCCTCTGGCTTGGTTCCAGTCATTTCAAGACTCTTAATTCTATATCGTGTGGTATGTAATTACAGCTGTGCTTGACTGAACTTTGAATAATATCTGATTTCTAAGATAGGGACCAGCGCGTAGGATTACCCGATAGAGTATTGAAGTCGAACACCTGCAGTAGAGCGAAAAGATCGGCAGGATAGGCGTAGAAAACACTCGGTTAGCTGGCGACGAATCAAGTACCATAGATGTTTCCTTACTGCTCCACCTAGGCTGCAAGATAGAGATTAAGCAGCTCAATATAGCGTTTGCCCAGACTCAGTCAGGGGATGAGATCTGCCATTCTTGTGGAGAGCGATTAGCCAAGTCCTCACGTGGCACTGTGATAGTAACTCGACAAGTTGATGCATTACGCCCGTTGCGTCTATCAGATAGGACCCTGAAATTTTACCTGCACAAGCATTGAGTGTGGGGATGGTTGTCTCTAGTCTAGTTTCAGTAGCCTGGGCTCCTACTCTACTTGGGAAGGAGCGCCTAAGACCACCTTTTGCGAGTGGAAAAGTAAATGGATGATGGAGGCATGTCTGGATAACTTGGGGTTTTGAGACGTTTCCCTGGGTAGGTATTCATAAATGAAAGTTGACTTGGGATGAAGAAATAGCTGCCATAACGTTGCAGCGGCACTTTCAAGTGAAATTCGAGGCATGAGCGCTCTTCTTGTATACTGAGTCATAGTTAGATAGTTGCATACGCAATTAAAATCTGATGCAAAAATATAAATAAAAAGATCTCAAGTTTGAGCATTGATCATCCTGAACATACTAATCACCTTGTCCTGAGAGAGATATCGAAGCCACAGACAAGTAATCCGAGAGGATGTATCACTTAAATACCCAGTGATTCTCAGTATCAGATTCAGTGAGCTCAGATCTACCAGCTGTTCAACATAAATTGAAAATTATTATGTTTTACTATTTTGAGTTTGAATTCATTGACCTGATTAGGCGCCCTATGGGCCCATGCAGGTGTCTACGAACTTGAACATTTTAATAGGAAGAAACCTTGCAGTAAAAAACCCCTGAGCTGTCTGATTGGATTCGGCGCCATTATAGTCTTATTTCTAGGGAGTGCACCCACACTGTTGTTGTCAGTGTGGATTCGCGCCTTGTCCTGTGTATCCATTTTCCTCTCTTCACCTGATTAACGCTTCCATTTCTCCGGTCATACGAAACTTCTCTAGCCATTCTTCTTTTTGACACTCTGTGCAATTCCAGTCATATCTTTGACGCTATTGACCATAGCTATGAAAGACTGGGTCGTCGATTTTCGTAGCAACTCGCCTCTCCTTTTTTTTGGTATTTTTTTTGGCATCAGATTTTAATTGCGTATGCAACTATCTAACTATGACTCAGTATACAAGAAGAGCGCTCATGCCTCGAATTTCACTTGAAAGTGCCGCTGCAACGTTATGGCAGCTATTTCTTCATCCCAAGTCAACTCTCATTTATGAATACCTACCCAGGGAAACGTCTCAAAACCCCAAGTTATCCAGACATGCCTCCATCATCCATTTACTTTTCCACTCGCAAAAGATGGTATTAGGCGCTCCTTCCCAAGTAGAGTAGGAGCCCAGGCTACTGAAACTAGACTGGAGAATACCACCAGGAGACAGACCACTGCATCTTCTATCTTTGACTTGTGTTTATAGTGTCAGCTGTACTCGAAGTATTGGCGCGCACAGTTCTCTTCAATATATAAATCTCCTTGCCAAAATTCAGAATTTCACGCCCGTCGAGATTATATCCATCCTCCGTGTCATCTTGTGAACTTGTCATAATCCTTCTCACGTCCATCTCAAACAATTGTCTCCTATATTTGTGCGACAGGCTTTGTTTCCTCCGTCAGATGTAAATATCGGCGTGGTCGTGTATTTGGCGACCTACTGAGGCCAGAGAACGTCGACAAGAGGTGTGGTCATTGGGATGAGGATGTACTTGGTCAGACTTGTAGACTTGGTGAGACTTAGGTAGGAGTCAAACTCGTTGGGAGCGAAAAAACGGCGTGGAGGAGTAATTTGAATCATTGCCTCGTGGACCAACTTCTTTGATATTGCGAAGTTTGCCTGAATTTGGCTCTGAGAGATTATTTCACTCGCAGGTTCGTAGTGGACACCGGGTACAGGTGTTCAGTCGTGCCTTCTGCCTTTCCCCTTTGCCCATCTTGGACATGATATCCCTGTGAGTTTTATATTTTGGGACGGATATCCATGTTTGTGTCGTGGTTTTTCTATTCCTGGTACATTCCTTCGGCACAAGTGAGCTTTGAGCCCAATGTGCTCGCTTCTTGTGTGGAATTGCTGCTCTGGGCCCCGTATGGTTTACTATTATCAATTAGTTTGTTGTCATTTCTCAGTCAATGGCTATGCAAGACATAAAGGTCCATCCTGCCTACGGTCCAAGGATACCAATGCCAGTAGCATATCCCCTCCTATGCCTCCCATACAACTCCCCTCAATCAGCACCACCCCTTACCAGTCCTCATTTTACCATAGATTCAGAGGAGCCATTTTCCCTCCGTTATATCCCCTTTCCAGCTAACGAAACGATAGCTATTTGCGGGTGTATGGCAACCAGGAAAAATCGCGAAAGCCACTGGATGCGGAGCTCTTCTAATATCGATATTAGGACTAAATCCGAAGACATGATGCCCCTTCTGAAGCGTTCGAAGAGGCCGGCCAGCTAGGCGCTGCAGACTTGTGGGTATCTCGGATAATTTACATTCTGTCTTTTCAGCTTCCTTCCAACCCCTCCCCCAAGGTCGTGCTGAAATGTCAGTAAAGTGTTGACAGAGCATGCTAGCTGTGAAGTAGATTAGCCCCGTTTCATTGTGTCTCCTGGGATACTTAGGGGTGCCTTAGACTCGTCGACAAATGAAGCCATAATATTATGATTTTTACTATTTAAGATGGGTGAGTATGTTGTGAGTACACTACATCAAACCAGCATTTCTAGCGACAAGGGCACCCAGTCGAGGTAACACTGAAGCCTAATCATTGACGTCGGCTCTTACCTCCAGCCCTCCCGACTCGCAAACATGTCCACTTTTCCCAATATTTATACTCATAGAAAAGTGGCCGACCACGGTGCGAGGCCCTGTGATGTTTGCTTCAAAGCCTGTACATCAGTTTTGGTTGCGTCTGGCCAAAAAGTGAGGTGGTAATTCCATTCAATTTGAAGATTAGAGCCTAACTGACTATGCAGGATTTCTTTTTTACTTGTCCGGCCCATCTGAAAGATAAAGCCTTCTGTAGTCCCATAATTGATAACAACGCTGTGGCAGCCCAGGAAAAGAAAATCATTGACGATGAGATTGTACGGTTAAAAACGGAATATGAAGATAAGAAAAACAAGGGGAAAAATGCAGAGGCCGAGTCAGACAGCAAAACAGAGAAGGCAACCTCTGACGTAAGTCTAGAAAAGAGTACTCCTGCAAAAAATGCCAAGGTAGGGCTATCACTTCGATACAACAAATTCGTCAGTACCATGATAACCGCTGAAGCAGGTGGGTTCCGAGCCAGTCGTTATCAGTAAGGAAGAACCGAGCCTTTTTGCTTTGCACAAGATATTTTTCCAACAGCGCCTAGATAAGAAGAAAAAAAACGAAATGGCCAAGCGGAGTTCAGAACGGGTTTTAAGTCCATCTCTCTTTCCTCAAGTTCCTAAAAATTTGCCATGATCAAGATACCCAGTAATCGGACCCTTCTCTTGTTGTGATTCTGGCTGGCTGTTATGTCTCATTTATTTTTGTACACAAATAACCGCCTGCTCCAATTAGGCGCACGAGGAAATTACCAACGTGAGAAAACTAAGCTCTAAATTGAATATGTCATGAGAAGCAAGCGCCAATGATCATTGTCTAAGATCATGCGTTACCTTAGGAAATAGCCGCTGTAACGTGATTACATTGAGAAAAAATATCAGCTGGTTTACAACTAGACGTTGATTGTTTCATTTAAGCTAGCATTTAATGAAATCAGACCCAAGATAGCCGATACTCAAACACGTTGTATATTGGTACAATAGCCAGGGAGTAGAATTGAAATACATGATCAGGATCCAATTAACCAATTCGATATGAGATAAAAGCGGTGGAAGGCTAAACTGCCATATCTCGTATGATGGAGCAGTGCCTCTTGGACTTGATCATTTGGTTACTGATAGTGTCATGTCATGCTTTATAAATGAAAATGAAGGCTATTGGACCAAAACCAAATGAAATCCACAGATTGTATGAGTGATTTTGAATCATTCCAACCTAATCCGCCAGCCTGGATTTGATACCTGAATTTGTATGCTCTTGACTGAATACTGTGTTTATAGGCTTTAACTACACAAACTCAATTTTTTGTGGCTCCTGCTGGACCCGAACTTTAGAAACTGAGTAAAACAAATTAGTACATGAATTAATTCCTCCGATAGATCGATCAATGACTACTCTTCCAGAAGATCTATCTAGATTTTTTACAAACGAGAGAATCTTCGTAATTGATAGCAAACGAGAGTTTATAACGTTAATTTAAATATTTTGCGCGAATTGTTTCGATTCTATTTTATTTTTTTAATTATTTAATGTGTATTCAGCTATCTAACTATGACACATGACCGGTGTTATGTATGCATGTAGGATGACTCTTTTGACGTTAGAGACACTCATACTCTGGATTTCATTCGCAAATACCACTATGAGGTATGCTTGCTTACACAAATAGTCGACCCTCTTCCGTAAGTACCCACCAAAGGGACGTTTTAAAACCTTTAATTATCCAAGCATGCCTTCGTCATCCATGCATACCAGCGCCGCGAGAAAAGTGGTTGTGTTTTGCTGGATTTGAACCAGCGATCTACTGTCTCAAGTGGGATATGTGTCCAAGCTATCCAGACTCTACTTGGCAGACCGGCCAAGACAATGTACCACCGCACCATCCAACCATGGCAGTTTTTATAGTGTCGCCTGCACTCTCGCAGCCGAAGACTTGGCACGCAAAGCTCAATTTGTAAAAACTCCTTTCCAAATTTCAAAATTACACGCCCGTCAAGACTGTATCCATCCTTCGCATCATCTTATGAACTTGTCCTGATTCCTCCCACGTCCGTCTTACTGAACAGTCTCCCAGATTTGTGCGCCACGCTTTGCTTCCTCCGTCGGGTGTAAATATCGGCGTGGGCGTGTATCTGGCGACCAGCTAAGGCAAGAGAAAGTCGACGAGAGGTGTGGTCATTGGAATGAGGATGTACTAGGTCGTACTTGAAGACTTGATGAGGCTTAGGTAGGAATCGATTTCGTTGGGAGTGAAAGATTGATATTGTGGAGTAATTTGAATCATTGCCTCGTGGGCCAACTTGTTCGGTATTGCGAAGTTTGACTGAACTTGGCTCTAGGAGAATATTTCACTCCCAGGTTCGTAGAGGACACCGAGCAAAGTCGTTCACTCTTGCCCTCCTAAAGGGCTCCTCTGAATTTATGGTAATTTGAGGACTTTTGAGGTGAGCTATATGGGAGGCATGGGAGAGGATATACATCTGGCATGGGTATCCTTAGCTTGTAATCTGGAAGGACTTACATGTCCTGTATAGTCATAGGCTGAGAAATGACAGTAAGAGATAGCACCAAGAAAGCTAGAGTTACTCTCTTTGTCACTGTAAGCATGGGCTAGATTTAGATACCTTTGGACGTGTTTGAGTAGCGCTGGAGACCTGCAGGCAGATCGCTTCCCTGTAGATAAATTATGGCTTTGCATTTCGATCACGAAAGTGCTCATTTTTCTATATTTTCGAACTGTGATATCAGAGCTCTACTAGAGCAACAGTTCCTTGTGAGCCAAGAACCGAGCTATCTTTATGATGACTTATTTCCGCCTTGCAAACATACGTAGCATCTTGGTTTTACAGCAGGGGGCCGGTGATTTGCAAGTCAAGCTTCCGTTGTTAATTAGAGTGACTACTTAGTCGGTCGTTGAGGCGTGGTGGTTTGTGGTAAGATTGAGTTAGATGTCTCGCGTGAGAATGATCATTCCGAAACTGGTAAAAAGAGGCCTGTTGTGGGTGAGCTCTTATTTATTTCTGACTCTGCCACAGATGCGATTTGTTAAGTGGTTATGGACATGGTATACAGACAAGGAGTTGTGCTAAAACATCTACGGTGGTCTGGCGTTATGGGAGTACTGAGAACTTACTACTTACCATTCGCTTAATCTCACACACTTAGATATGTGCAATTCGTAGACACAGCTCTACTCTCTAGTTTTTTTACCTTTTAAATCTTGAGTTCTTGTTTGCCATATTCTACATGTCATGACACGATTCATCTTGGCTATCCCAGATATGCAGAGCATACAGAGCCATTACCCCTCAAGCGCTTGGGGGTTAAAATTCGTCCTTACTAGCCCCCCCTCGTTGGCATGCAAATCCTACGACTAATCGGCGAGGGTGTTTGGAGTAGAGTTTTAGTTCGATGCACCATACGGATAGCGGTGCATAAATGGACCCTACATCGGGAAAGACTACAGATACTTGAAAAGCCAGCTTTGTCTGTGGTAATGTGTGTCGATTGTACTACTTGAATCTTAGACCAGCTAGCACATTGAGCCCTTGTCTGATTTTTATCCGGCATAGTGATTTCAATCGAGCAAAGTTATTGGGTCTCTCGGGTGAACTTTTCCTTTCGCCCAAGAATCAATTTACGAAATGCCAGTGGATCTTGAATCGGTTAGCATCTTGGCCTACCTACTAATCTGCTTCATCATTTTCTCCCGCTACTTTTCAACTATGGGGGGACTTTTCTCAACACCTGCCAGTGGTGTCCCCTACGAACTTCAAGCTCTCACTGTAGAGCCTGTAGAGCCGAGATCGAGTAACAAAGTCTTCACTTCGACGAGGATTCCCAATCGCTTGCGCGGTCTGTATCGTCTTCATCTCTCAACACATTCCCCTATCACCACCATCATGAAGCTAACCACGATCAGATCAGATGGTAGGGTCGGAGCCTTACTTATCACCAACCCTTGATCATGGAGGAAAAGCCATCCGATGAGTTTCCGGAGCGTACCTAGCACCCAATACAGAGATGACGCATTGGATCAAGTCGACCTCGACTGTTACAAAGAAGGGAGATGTAGATGAATATGTGCGCCTCATGTGGTCCCGGTGTCTAGGCCTCGCCTGTCCGGGGCTGCAGGTTTTTTGAGACTTTTTCCCGCGCACGCAGTTTCCATTGCTACCATTTTTATTTTTTTTGGGTAGAAGGTTCCGTGGAAAAGGTGGCTGAATTCCCCGGGTAAACACTGAGCTGAATGGCTATTCATCTCGGGGAATATATCAATGATCTTTTAAGTAACAAAAGAGGATAGGAGCACTGTACAAGGTGTGGCCTGGGTCAGAGAGGAGCCCAATTTGCTAGATAATCTAAGACTTAAGTAGTGGAATAAAAAAAACACACATGCTTCTCAACTATGCACATTTGCACCGCCAGATTAGACTACAGGTTCATTCAAATGCCGCACTTGAAATTTGAATCCTGCTAAAGCAAAACATTCATATCTAATGGCATTTCCATGCTTTTTGTCAGAAACTTGGGGTTCGGTATTGCAATTTAATGTTTTCTATTTCTCCAATGATCTCCTACATAAGTACCATGTTACTATTCACTCATGCGCAGCCCTAGCTTTAAGCACAGACCATTCATCCAACAATTAAAAATAAAGGTAATATGACATAATACAAGAGTGCCGCTCATCTTTGTGAACAGATGATTAAGACAATTATTAAATTAACAAAAACTTTTGTATTGAATCCAACGCGGTCGTGCTTCGAGATGCTTGCTTTAAAATCACCAATGTATCATGATCCCGCATTTTGCTTGGCATGCGAGTCGTATCTAACATGGCATGTGCAGCACCAAATTTCCAGAATCCCTGGACCCATAACCTATGGGATTGTCTGAATTCCAAAAGACGACCAACATTTTGACAGACTATGGGAAGAAGGGTTTACTACGTGGATGACCCCGAGGGTGCTCCACACGAATGGAATTCCTTACTTGATTCCTCGTACATTGCCATATAGCAACAACATTTACATCACTGCGAAGTACCGACTTGACAGTTACCTAGCATGAAAGACTTTCACCACATGCTCAGTAGCCAGTTTTTCTGGCCAAAAATCGTGTTTCTTACACTTCTCATTTCAGCCAATGCATCATTTATTCAACGTAGAGTGGAGCAACTAAAGGAGCCCGGGTACTACTGTAAAGGTAGAAGATACTCATTCAGCGACGTAGAAAATGCTCGTGTAACGGCTTGTAACGCATTCACATCAACAAGGAATGATGCGAGACGGCCTCGTGTTTACATTAACTCTGCAAATAACGAAAATTTGATATTTGAATGGTCCATTCCTGCAGCTAGAGATAGAAAAAATGGTAACTATTCTCAGCCCTTCCCCATCAAGTTGGGCCACAATTCTACTCGAATCCTGTAGCTCACTAAGTCTGGTCTTAGGTAAAAGAATAAATAATAGTGAATGGATCATCTTCAATATCAACTGTGAACTGAAAGATGTGGTTTATATCAACCGTAAAACGAAAAAATATGAGAGTTGCGAAAAAATACCCGAGATCTTTACAAGTATGGCTTCTGGCAAGAAGCAAATCCCTGAGAAACCTTTTGTTCAGTGTGGATCCTTATCATGGGAAATTGAAGATATTCAACAATCAGCAATTTGTCGCCTTTACACACCCCAGTTAAAAGTCATTGGAATGAAAGACACATCTAATCAAATTGACGGTCCATGGAAGAAAATAGTTTTAGGCAAAAAGACAACTATACACAATAGACGTAAGCTCCTTCAATATATGAGCATAAAAAGTACTTACTCTGTTTTACAGCTCACAATGTAACCTACCATATTATATTAAACAATAAAAATGAAGTTCGCGGCGCGATCGTCAGGCACCACATAAGCCAAAAATTAACTGTATTCCCGTATTTCATTAAAGATAAAATTAATAGGTTGACTGTATCAACTACCTGGGAAAAGCGAACAATCGATCTCACATGCTCTTTCGATACAAAATTTCTACTTGTTCCCGAAAATCAAAGACTTAATCCATTGAATCCTCATAAGCGCAAGACTTTAGCATAGCCTAGCTATGAGGAAAAAATAAGGAGCTCCGAGCTGCGTGGACAAGAAATGAAAAATAAGAACTAAATTTAGTAGGCAAAAACTGCCGAACCTAGCTGAAAGTTTCAACAACATAGCCAGCAAATAGCTCAGAATATTTGTATTTTAAAGCAGTGACTTAGTCATTAAAACCATTTGATTGGAAAGATTCGAGTCACGTGTAAAACACTAAGCCTGTAATGTATTTTTCTGACGCATGCTCAAATTAATCGTTATTATAAGATACGGAGTATCAGTCCATTATACTAGGGCCATGGTCGGTCATGATATTTGTACACTCAGATAAGCGGCTCTATAGACGTTATGGCGAAAGATCGAGCGTTCTATGGGGACTTGATGAAAAATGAGGGCTTAATTTGAACAATAATAGCGAAACTAAATCACCATTACTAATAAATATACTAAAAATTCATCAAATGTACGGAAGGAGTATGTTGGAGAGAAAAACAGTGGATGCACTAGTAATAACCCAAGGAACTATAATCAGTTATTACTATCTTTGTTGAAATTACCACGGGGTAGTTTCACGATCGATCGTAATGATTCAGTAAAGAGTTGATCTATTCTGTGATGGTATAAATGTTCATAAAAGTCCTGCTTCAACACTACCGTGGTGCCACGGTCTCAAGTTTGCAGTGGGGCTTTGGCAGGGGTTTTAGCGTGTAAACCAAAACGCCTTAGGCATAGTCACCTTCCATATTGGAGTTAGCCCCCGTATTTGTGCAAATTATTGAAAATTTTTGTATGGCAGTTTTAATCTGGACACCATAGTTTGCAGTGGGTCTTTCCTTCGTACTAAACCTAATTTGTTTAATGATCGGCTGCATAACATTTGTGCATTTTTGCTATTTGACTTTATAACTTATTTACAAGAGTTCAAAGGTTTTTAAATTACAAAATAGAGCCAGTCTTATCCTAACCTTAGATCTGAACATGTGGCTGGAATATTTTCAGGCCTTAATATCTGGTTGGTCCCCCATCCGCATCTACCACAGCCTGACATCTTGCTGGCATACTCTGAATGAGTCTCACAAGATCTTCGGAAGACACGGAATCCCATGCCTCCTTTACAATGTTGCGAAGACTATCTTGGGAGGGCAAGACTGAACACCTGTACGAGGTGTCCTCTACGAACCTGGGAGTGAAATATTCTCCCAGAGCCAAGTTCAGTTAATCTTCGCAATACCGAACGAGTTGGCCCACGAGGCAAAAATCCAAATTACTCATCCACGCCGTTTTTTCGCTCCCAACGAGTTTGACTCCTACCTAAGTCTCACCAAGTCTACAAGTCTGACCAAGTACATCCTCATCCCAATGACCACACCACTCTTCGACCCTCTCTGGCCTTAGCTGGTCACCAAATACACGCCCACGCCGATATTTACACCAGACGGAGGAAGCAAAGCGTGGTGCGCAAATCTAGAAGACAGTTCTTTGGAATGGACGTTAGAGGGATTAGGACAAGTTGACAAGATGATGCGGAGGAAGGATATAACTTCGAAGGGCATGAGATTCCGAATTTTGGCAAGGAGTTTTTCGAATTGAGCTTTGTGCGCGCCAAGACTTCGCTTGCGAGAGTGCAGGTTACACTATAAAAACAAGCAAACGACGGAAGTTGTTGTGATCCGCCTCCTGGTGATGTTCTCTGGTATAGTTTGAGTAGCCTGGGCACCTACTCCACTTGGGAAGGAGATATCTCAGATTACATTTCGCGCGGAGAAAAGTTAATGGATGATGAAGGCATGTCTGGATAACTCCGGGTTTTTGAGACCCTCCCCTAGGTGGGTATTCACGGATGAGGGTTGACTTGGGGTGAAGAAAAAGCCGGCATAACTTCGCAGTGGTACTTGCAAATGAGATCCGAGGCATGAGTGCTCTTCCTTAACGATGAATCATCTATTGTGTACTTTTCTTTGATATTGTGTCATAGCTAGATAGCTGCATACGCAGTTAAAATCTGATGCAAAAAAAAAAAAAGATTACCTCATATTTTTATAAAGTCAGCATGAGCGCACCGGGCGATTATCCAGACTCTTTTCTTACTGAGGAAGATTCAGTCCCTCAGAAAGAATCGGCAACTACTTATCATCGTACAATAAAAGCCCTACAGCAAGCAACCAATGAAAGATTTGCATTTACTGACAGACGACTGGATAGACTTGAGAATAAGTTGGAATTGAAATTCGACTTAATGATGAAAGAGTTTGCCAAACTCTCAACTTGTCTGACAGACGCATCAAAATTACAGGATTCAAATATCAACAAAAATGAATCTTTCAAACCCGACCACAATGCAGAAGTACAAGAAGAGCATGGAAATGGCAACCATCCCACTACATCAAATGGCACACCAAATTCTACAACTGTGCCACCTCAACATAACCCCTCCGACCAGGCCAGACTACCAGATGGCCGTATTAATCTTTTTCGAACAGTTCCCCCGTATCATAACAACATGACAATCCAGGAGAAATATGTCAAAGATATCTGGCCGGAAGCAAAATTGAAGTCAGAAATCTTTTACTCCGATTCAGTGAGCTCCAACAATAGAAATAGAGTCGTTTTAAAACCAGAATGGAAATTATCCAGGGCATCAAATGATGTTTTCTCAAAGCTGAGAAATATTCAGACTGCATCATACTTGGCAATGATACCTTAAAACCTATGGCCGCAATGGGTAGCCATCGAAATGGACGGTGATTTCTTTCTGGTACGACGGCTAATAGAACAATTCGATATATCATGGATGCAAACACTGGAGGCTATATTCGAGACTCTAGAAAATCACGAAATGCTTCAAGAACCTGTCCCAGAATTTGCACGCCTCGCTCCCTACAAGGATGAATCCTACTTGGATTAAGCATGGCGTGTTCGAAATGGATTTTTCAACCTCCCAATGCACATCAGAGGTTCAGATATAGTCAGAGGCAAAGCTATTAAAAATCTCAAAACATACATGCCAAGTGTTTGGTCACAGATCAGGGAAAACCAACGACAAATGTCAACTAGCGAGCTGATGGATCGAGCTGATGGATCGAGCTGTTAGACAGGCTAAGCACATCGCTCCTTGCGAAATTGAAAAAGATATCTACAAGACATCGCCTGAATCAGTGGTCCTGCAACACAACTTACAGCTGTATTACAGGCAACGATCTGAGCCAATGACAAACGACGCGACGGGAGGTAATCCTAGACTAACAATTGTGGACCCCATAACAGACGATCAATCAATAGCAACCACGTCCGAACGCGCGTACGTAGGAAAAACGATGAATTGCTACTCATGTGGAAAAGCTGGACATATCTCCCCAAATTGTCCCACTAAAAAAAGAGAGAATACCCCTAACATTAGGCCTGCAGTTGAACAGCAGCATAAAGGCCAAAAAATTACAATCAAAGGAACTCTTTTTAGAGAAAATTCCCGGATCAGCAACCTGATTTGCACAGCAGGAAAACGTCTACGGGAAGGAAAGACAAGTCAGGGTCGAAAGGTCTATTTTGTCGCATCCGAAAAGGAAGATGAAGATGTCAACAATTCCCCGGTTGACCGCATTGATAGAGTCGACAATGTTGATTGGGAAATTGACCAATTAGAAAACGAAATCCTAGAACATAAAGAGGATTAGGGTCCCGAATCCTCCTACTTTGTGGCTGTAGGAGGAGGCCATGACACCCAGAATTGCAATAACCCGGTTCGGAAGGATTCGGACAGCCACACAAAACAACTCTTGCTCGCCTGGATTCAAATCCAAAAATAAAATTTACAGTATTCTGAGACTACGGCAGTCCGAGTTGCTATATATCAAACAATCTTTCAAAATTAGCATTTCCTTAAAATTCACGTTTTCCTAGCATTATTTCAGGCGTAGGCAGTAAAGGTCAATCTGTTAATCACGATGCTATTATCTCCTTCCAGTTAGCAACAAACAACGGATGGTCGGAAAAGGTTACTGTTGTGATATACAATATGGATGGGCGTGTGTAAGCAATGAGACATTACGTGAACTAAACCAATTGTGGCTAGCAAGGCACGGCGAGGGATTAGCCGAGGCTCGTGCGTATGGTCTTAGGAACACTTCTTTTGTAGAGATAGATCAGGCCGCTTCATCCCTTTTACATACACATAGATGTACATATAGATTCTAATTAATTTAATCTCCACACCTTGCTCTACCCTCAGCTCCGCAGACTATTAAGCTCCAAATTCCAAGACGTCGTACATAACCTCATAACCATAACAGTTACGGTTTCATGCGGCGCTGTGGAAAACGGTACTTTTCCAGGAGACATCTGTCTAGGACAAACAATTTATCATCAATTCGGTTTCTATTCAGACCCGAAAGGGCAAGTAACATTACAAGACTTTCCTAATTCTCCCATCTTACATAATTGCGATCCTTCATACAATGTCACCAATTCCAGCTTTCCTATTAATGATACCCATATTTCGAATTCAGTAATTTGCAATCCTAACATTACACATTCTTTAACTCGACTTACCCCTACATCAACTATTCCTATTCACCGAGATACCCCAGAATGGGCACACACTCTTGTCCAGAGCTATGAAAAAAATTTCCTGCATTTTTTAATTCATCACTGCGCATAACTTCCAAAATCTCTAGGGTAGAACACCACATTGACACAGGCGACAGTGCGCCTATTCGGGTGTCGCCAAGGCCGTATAGTCCAGCTCATGAAAAAGCCATTCGAGAATTTCTTGACGGAAAAATTGGTTTGTTGATTTAGAAAAGTACCAGCCCTTGGGCTTCACGCGCCCTCCTTATAATTAAAAAGACTCCTGAACCAACACCATACCCTGTCTACAGATTCTGCGTAGACTATCGGCCACTCAATAAAGTCACAAAGAAAAATGCTCACCCACTACCCAACGCATTCTACGAAATCCAACGTGCCACAGGCCACAAATGGTACGCATTCCTTGACTTCAAAGACGGTTTCTGGCACATCAAAATAGCAAATTAAGATGTACCAAAGACAGCATTCACGACACCATGGTGTCTCTATAAATGGCTCGTGATGCCATTTCGACTTTGCAATTCCCCAGCGACATTTCAAGCCTTCGTGAAAGACGTGCTTTCTCCGTTTCGTGAATGGGTAGCTGGCTTGCTTGATGACGTTTGTGTCTGGGCAGACACAAAGAGTGAACTCCACGAAAGATTAGACAAGATTCTGCAACGCTTTGTTGAATACGGTATAATTTTGAACCCTTCAAAATGTTGTTTCTTTGTAAACAAAGGAGTTTTTCTTGGATTTTTAATATTGGAACAAGGCATACAAGCCGACCCAGATAAAGTATCTGCTGTTAGAAACAGGTCAAATCCAAATACTACCACAGCAATAAGGGCATTCATTGCTGCTGCAGGCTGCATGCGCTTTCTGATCAAGGATTTCTCTAAATTATGCGAGCCACTGCACGAAGTTATGTCAGGCCCATAGAACGCGAAAATCGAGATAACTCCCCATATAATACAAAGTTGGAAACATATTTGTGATGCTATGACTACACTTCCTGTAGTAGCAATGTTTGACTTTCGCCTGCCAGTGGTAGTTGAACCTGACGCCTCTCAGAAACAAGTCGGGGGCGCATTACTTCAACCGAGACTTAAATCATCTGGAAAAACCTTGCTACATCCAATAGCATATTTTTCTAAGAATTTGACACCCACCCAACAGCGCTACTCCTCCCAGGAGCGTGAGATGCTTAGCGTAGTGTTGTGTCTACAACATTGGAAAATTTGGGTGGAAGGAGGCGACGTCACTGTTGTTTCAGATCACGAGTCCTTAAAAATTTTCCAATCAAAATTAGACCAACCTCCAAGAATGATGCGTTTTATCAATATCATAGAACACTATGGAGTGAATATTGTCTACCGCAAAGGAAAAGCAAATGTCCTCGCCAACTACCTCTCAAGACCGGTAGAAAACGTACATCAAACCTCTGACAAGCCAAAGTTCTGGTCTACAGTTTTGCAACCAGTAAATAAATCTACCTCTTCGAAGTCAAAGTCGAATACCCCAGCAGACCAACCTAAGGTTCACAATTTCATTGACCGTATTGACCTACTGATGCGCCTCGACCTACAAGCAATTTTCGAGCACCTTCATTTAGGCGAACCACTCCCTAATCGACTAGATCCAACATGGATTAAAAATCTTTTTGCAGTTCACCTAGGGAAATTATATTGCCTTATACAAAATGACGAATCATCCGTCGGAGACCCACCGGGTCCTTCGGGGTCCATTGTAATGCTTCAGGTCATATAGTACGAAGAACTGTTATCAAAAGCCAAATTGATCCATTCTAAACTAGGGCACGCGACCATTGGACTGACTCATCAACACATTCTCAAAAGATTCTGGCACCCAGAGGTAATGCTTGCAGTAAAAGACGCCGTCCGCTCCTGTCACTTGTGTCAATTAATGAACAAACCCGATCCAACATTGCCTAATCTAATGCCAATTAGACCCCCACAACCACTGACTAGATGGGCTTTAGATCATACCGGGCAGGGTGGACCTGGAGGACACATAATCCTTAATGCAGTAGAGTATGCAACAGGCTGGCTTATCTCCAGAGTTGTACCAACTACAAGCCTTGAACACGTCGGGCCACTATTGGAATTTATCGAAAATACTTTAGGAAGACTACGGTAATATGTTAGCGACAATCACAATGCCTTTGTTGGAAAATCCGCATCCGAGTATCACGCGTCGAAAGGAACCACCCAGATAAAGATTACACCACAAAGACCCCGCGGCAATGGCAAAGTGGAACAGGCAAATGGCGAATTAAAATATATTCTGAACCGGCTAGTCTTTGAACAAAAAAATTCCACATACGAGACTTTACTCAACCAGGCTGTATCAATCTACAATAGGAGGGTGGGACCTAACGGGTACAGCAGATTCTTTCTGATGTTTGGCACCAAGCCCCCCTTAGAACACCAAATATACCCAGCCTATGAGAGAGAACCATCAAAGTCAGAAGACAAGGCATTTGCGGCTGAATTGGCTAAAATGCACGCTGCGCCGCCTGCCAGGGTCAATGTCGCGTCACTCAAATCTGCCCGCGACCAAACAAGGGCCTACACTCAAGAGCACAAAGCAATCATCAGAGTATACGGTACGGGAGATTGGGTCCTACAAGAACAATCCAGAAAACATAAACACGAACCTTTCTACAATGGGCCTTGGCTAATAACAGGATGTCACCAAGGAAATACTTATTCGCTTTCCTCCCCAGGAGGAATAACATTAATGAACCGGTACAACGGGAGCCGATTGTTTCCAGCTTACATCCGCGATGGACATCCAGTTAGATCGTTGTGGTATGGAAGTAAAAGCCTATTGGAAAGTGACCGCAGACGATTACATTCAGCTGTAGGAATCGACAGATAGAATATAACGAACTGGCACTGTTCATCTGGGAAAGGATGTAGTGTGGATCCTGAAGGTGGAGATAATCGGGAGCTGGAGACGAGGTACGAGCATCGTCTAACCACTAGTTAGGTAAGACCGGATCGCCACTCAGGGCAATAGCGTAGAATGTATATAGAGCATGGTAGTCCTTAGAGGAAAGATTAGACAACCTTCTGCTTATCTTAGACTTCGATGTTGATCACCCCGTGAATCTGATATCGTGAGTCCCCAGCAATAACAGTCTCAACTACTTACCAGTACCCTCAACCTGACCAGCTCAGACTTCAGCCATGTGTTGAATCATGTCAAGCCCAACCGTCCAGAGAACCCCCTTTTGGCGCGCCGAAGCGCAAATTCTTCCTCGGCCTCGGCCACCACGCGCCCGAGCCCTTGACGCCTTCGCCATCTGTAACTTTTCCATTCGAATCATTCCCAGCTTTGGCTCATCTCAGCATCTCAGCATCTCCTCATCTTATCCAGGGTCAAGCACAAGGTGAGAAGAGCTGTGTAATTTTTTAGCGGTCGGCGCTCATCAAAGTAATGGGAAAGAACTAGAAAGCGGGTTGGATTTGCATAAAACTGAGGGTGACAAGAAAACAAATTGTGCCCTCGATTTAGGCCTGGAAATACAGGACAAGAATTATGTACCCTGTCGAAATTGGCGCTGACAGGGAAACAACCTCTGAAGCAAATATGCGCCCCAATTAAATCCACTGAAAACTTGAAATTGTGGCACCACGGTACAGTCTCTTATGGGTTGAATATGTAAATTTTGTCAAAATGACCGGGGTTAGATCCCTGTAAATATTGATTTTAATGGTTTGGTCTTCATCCAGGCCCATGCCTAGCTCGTCGACTAGTTATGCCAGCAAGGGTACAATCCAGTGATATTCTGTAAAAGTCTAAATTGTGGGGACTGGTTTCAACTCGAAAGGAAATGTAAATTGGTCCTCATTTAAATTAACAAATTAAAAAAACAATTGATATTATCTAAAAACACACATCTATTTCAAAAATAATTGCTCTGTATTACAAAAGTATACATCGAAGCCCTCAGTATGGCTCGCAACTAAAATGAAAGCATACTATATATTTTGTATTAATCTTTTCTATCCTAATACTTTGTGTACCCTCCATTTGCCTTTATCACCGTTACACATCTTTCGTGCATGCTACCAACTAGTGACGATAGTTCCTCGAAAGGGATAGAGTCCCATGCGGCCTCTAGCAATATTCTTAACATGGCAGAGGGCACAAGCCTGACCCCATTTATCTCAGGACTATTAACCTGAATTTAATTTTTTAGGATGTTCCACAATGACTAGATCAGATTCAGGCCGGAGAGTAAGGTAGCCATCTCGTAGGCGTTATTCCAACCTCACGTAGCGCCTTAATTGTTGAGTATGCTTTGTGACATAGTGCACAGATGTGCATGTGTAGAATTTCAGGATTTTCCACCTGAAATTGATTCAAAAGTGGCAAAATCCTTTCAAAGAAGGATGAGGTCCTCATTAATCCCCAATCCTTCTCCCAGACTAGGAATGGGCCTTTCTGTGATCCATAAAATGACCCCAAAATATCCAGCTGCTCCTGTGAGCATGATGCGCCGCAATACAGGTCTCATCAAGCTCATCATCAGGCTAAACTCTGCTGTTCGTACAAGGGAGATTTTGTTAGAATTCATTTGTACCTTTATTGTGGGTATGAGCTTAGGTTAGTGTCACCATGCATACCGACCTTGTACGAGTACGTAGATCGATCACTTCAGGTTGTGGTTGAAGGTGTATCTGAGGTTCACTATACTTGATGTCCTGCACTATATGTGAGCCGAGCACTCGCTACTTATACTCATGTGCGGCCGCTATTCGACTCCTGACCACATGAGCTTCCTCCTGCAGATATCCCAAACAATACATGAACTACACAAACAGCGTAAACATCTAATCACGTTATGTACATGCAAGTATCCTAGCTGTATAACATGCCCGTCACAACAACCTTTCTTGTGACATGAGGGTTCATATGAGAATCTTCTGATACACAGGTCTCATCAGTCCATAGTATTTGACTCCATTGCTCATCGCTCCTATCTATATGTAGTTGGGCGAACTCCAATCTTTTCTGCTGGTTAGCCGCGCTTAACGGAGGCTTCTTCTGAGCAATACATCTGCTGTAACCTCTTTTTTTGAGTGCATTATAAATTTAACGATCACTGCATCCCCAGTGGCTGAAGGGTCCCATCACTAGTTCCAAATAGCACATCTGACAATTTTCAGGAGATTCCTGCACGAAAGCCTCAACCTCATCAACTTGTTCCATGTTCAGTATTGGCTAGCGTCCTTTGCGAGGTATAGGATTCTCATAATCTCGACCACCGCACGTTGTTCTTGCATTGTTGTGAATCCAAGTTCGTTGATTGTATTTTATATCTTCAAACCAAGTCTTCTTGGAGTTCTTATTTCAACAAACTGATCTCGAGTTAACTGCTTGCGAACTTTAGTTCCAATTGCAGACCTTTAGAGAAACATTATTTGATAGAATAGAGGATGAATTGATAGTGATATTAAGAATCAAGGGCAATTCTTGTTCATTAACGTGACAGGTATAGTGATTCCCGTTGCACTCCTACTGGAGCTTAAGCACGGGTGGGGCCGAATCAGGTTAACTACCGGAAAGTATAAAGACCTCAACCCACCTAAATGACCGGACCACCTCAGACTTCACACATGTGTTGAATCATACCAAGCCTAACCGTCCAGAAACCCGCTGTATACACGCCGTAGCGAAATTTCCTCCTCAGCCTCGGCCACCACGCGCCCGAGCCCTTGACATCCTCATTGACTCCGAAATATAAATGCCGTCCAAGATTTCATTGTTGCTCTAGCCTTGCACCTTCATATCGTAACGTTGGGTTGTTTTCGTCATTGGGGATTTGTGTAATCTCCTCGGTGTATCTTCCCTCTTCTTCCTCCTTTGTACACGTCCCGTTTCCATCATGACTTTCCTCATTAGGGCGTGTGTAGGTAGGTGATGTGACGAGTATAGAGGTAGGTTGCAGGTGTAGGATCGATTGAGAAATGCTTCGTCGCAAGTATAAAAGGAGTTTAAGAGATGTCGGATGTTTGAATACGACCCCCAGACAGACCTAAATCCATTCGTGAATCGTATGTTAGTGGTGATGAGTTTTTGTTCAACTTTGTTCCGGCTGTGAAATCTCTGCCGACTGATTTTTCGACCAAACTAACGAGTGCAACTCCTTCAAGTCGAAAATCCACCAAATAAAATTCATCCCACCCTTTGTTGTGACTCAATCTCGGCTCTGGGAGAATATTTCACTCCCAGGTTCGTAGAGGACACGGTAACGGCGCGTTGTTCACCGTATGGAAAATATTTAAAGCGCTAAACTCGAACACAGAAATGTTCTAGAACATGTCAACAAGATATGCCTGGGATCCGTTTCGTCAACATTCCCATAGATCCTCTACTAGGGAGCCCTAAAGTCGAAGATATTGACAACTCAACGCACCAATATCTGAATGATTTTGAGCGCTTGACATTGGAAGAAATCAAAGTGAAGAATATCATCACTTAGCCTCTCTCTGCAACCATTTGCTGACAGCATTACGATGTATTGACAGCCAAAGAACTTTACGATGCTGTGGCTGGGAGTAGGAATGAGACTGCAATCGCACCATACGCTGCAGCACTCGAAACATTTCTATCTGTCAGGTTTGTCAGTACTGCTGATGATGATGTAGACCGTTTCCTAGCAGCATACCAGAGTATCGACAATGCGGCTAATACAATGTCTACTCTGCCGGCAGCCTCTGGCTACGGCATGGGGATTGACAGGCATCAGCCATTTTTGTGATGGGAACAAAAAGGATTGAATGGCTAAATGTTTGGCGCGATACAAAAGCATTTGATTCCGATAAGAAATACTTGTCACTACAAACTCTGATGTCTTCTTTGCGCTCTATAGCAGGCAATTAGACCTAGAAACCAAATACGGTGGCTGCGGTAGTAATCAATGATAATAATCTAGATCCGGAAGCATATTTTAAGAGATGCAAACACTGTCACAAGACTCAGTATTATTATTGCCATCGTCCAGAACTGGCACTCGGAAAAAGCAACCGTCCTGGGGTAAACAGGGGCTAATCCAAGTAGGTCTCTATTGATAGCGACGATATTGATGTTAGTGATTCAGATTCAGTGAGGGTAGTAATAGCCTGCATCATTACGAACGAAAGACTTGGTTACTCTCAGTGATACAGGTGCAGCGCACCTTGTTTTCCACACCGATCTGTCTTTAGTCATGTGAATTGCTGCCCTAAATCTTTCAAGCTTGATGAGGCTGTTGGTACCAAAGAGCTATGCCACCAGGGAACAGCCACTCTTAAGATTGGAGCACTTTCGGATCAGCTCCATGAGCCTTTCCTTTAGTCTGAATCTTCGTGAAACATTATGTCATCTGATAAGTTGGAGAGATTCAGCAACATTGTTCCAGACCAAGAGAAGTCTCCTCTGTTCCAGAAACGCAACAATGATCTTAGCGTTCCAGCCGTTAGACTAGTACGCAAAAATGATTTATACTACACCTATACTCTCGAAAAAACTAGTGCATCACGAAATATCGTAGCAGCACCTGGTATAGTAAAAATATTGCAGACCACAAGTGAGCAATGTTGGCACCAGAGAGTCGGATATGCTGGTCAGAAAATCTTGAAAATCGTTCAACGCACAAAGGAACTCAAAGATATAGACCTAAGCCAGCTCACTACATCCGAGTCATCTCACCCCAGCAAAGACCAAAGAATTACATCTCCAGGACTGAGACCAGTTCCGTACGCACAATTAGATTAAATATTTAAAGATACGGTAGGCAGGATCACCGCTGTAATAAATGGACTTCAAAATGGGGTGATAATCGCAGATTTAAAAATTCGTATGAGATGGTCATTATTTACCCAGGCCAAAGATCAAATTAGTTCCTCATTGTGCTGTTGATTGAATTCCAGCACCATAATTGGGGATAGAAAGTTCGCGTAATCTTTAGAGATAGAGGCACTGAGTTCTTATGAATTACATCACATTGTGAACAACACGGTATACGTACTGATGTCTCTGCCCCAGATACACCTGAGCAAAATATAGTATCCGTGGCTATAAACAAGGCAGTTTTAAGACTTATCAGGTCATTGCTGATTGAAACCCGCATGCCTGCACTTTATTGGCCCTAAGAAGTTCGACATGTAAGCTATATCTTTTGAAATTGATTTCATTTAACCCGATTTGGCGCCCTATGGGCCCATGCAGGCGGCTATGAACCTGTCTATATATTTACATGAGCATGTAGTAAAAATCCCCTCCCCCATTAATTTTTCTATCTGTAGTCCTTCATTACCTACAGGAAGTAAAATTGGCCTTGTGTCCGAGACAGGACTAGCTAAAATTATATTGGACCTTGCCATCCTTTCCCTGCCCTCGCGTGCTAAAAAGAGACGACTGTGGCCTTGAACTAGTCCCCGATGGTCCAAATACTTGTGGTGGAGGATTGAACAGAAGGTGTTTGCGCGGGCGTCCTGGCCCTGTCTTAAGTACGTCCGGCTTTTGGTGGGATACTTGTGTGAACCCTTGATCGTCTGTTTGTTTTGCCGTAGTGGTTGTTGTAGAAGCCGCAGGTATAGTTTCTCCTTTCCTAAGTTCCGCCGTTCTCTTCATTAGTTTATACCGTGCCTGCTGAACGCTAACCTTGTATGATGCGAAGTTTTGACAAGCCCCCCTACTGCCACGATTTGTGATCCTTGCTGCAGTTGCAACAAAGTACCGATCTTCTTGGGAATTCCCTGGTCAAGTGAGTGCGCGGGCACTCACCACATATCTTTGCTTTATCGCAAGAGGCTTGGGTATGCCCCCTTTGGCAGCAGTAGAAACACTGCTTGATTTGCGCTCGGGGTGACCGGAGCTGGGCCGTGTACGAAGTTGAGTTGTATACAATGCTGTTTCTTATCACTTCGCGTTGAAGTGCATCTGTCGGCAAATTCGCGACGATGGACCCTCGAGTCTGGCCGTTAATACCCATTCATCGGTGCTTCTTTCCGTCAAAGAGTTATCTCATCCTATTAATCTTAAGATCGGGAATTTGAAATTTTGTTTCCGCCGTAACTTCATTTACGAATATGCCCTTATCAGGGATTTTCCCCCTCTTGTAAATGTACCAAAGGCGATCCCCTATATTTCAACAGGGTAATCCTGCTTTAGGACACAGAACTCCCTTGACTGCGCCATACTCAAGGCCGTGTCTCGCTGGGAGACCAACTGCATAAACAACTTCGCTTCATTGTTCCGAAGCTTCCATACTGCAAATGCCCCCTCGAAATGTAGTTTTGCCTTGACTATCAGCTCTGCCAGCTGCATGTTGTCTGCTCCTTGAATCTTTATTCGGACTGCCGCTTTAGTCGCTGGCGGTGCGACAATTGAGGCGTATATTGGTCGTACTCCCATCCCTTGTACTGCCGAAGCAGCCATCTTGCACAACGGCTCCTCGAGATTCTTCGTAACTGCCTTCTCTAAGGCCAGCATTCGTTCTTCCATTCGTGAAGCCTTCCGCTTCGATTTTAACGTCGTAGCGTGGGCTTTGAAGGCATCGAGAGCCTCCCCTATTTCGACCATCGGTGTCGCAGATTTTTCTGTGTCTGCTATCACTAGTCTGTCTCTGACCTTGTTTAAATAAAGCCCTACTGTCTTTAAGGTATCCATGTTGACGCCTGTAGAGGTCTCGAGAGACTCTACAGCCATAATTGCGACGGTTCCACTGTCTGTTGGTAGTTGTTGTGGTGCCGTGAAGTTTTTTTCTGCCGTGGAACCTACCTTTCTGGCTCTCCTACTCGCCATACCGAAGCGCAACGTGAAAAAATCGGGGAATTAGATAAGAATGACTGATTAAGATGGTAACAATTATCGAAATGATGAGATAACGATCGTGGAACGTGGTGCCGGGTTTAACCAATTGATGATGTTTTCATGCCGGCTGAATTGTTAATAGATTAGGTTGCTTACGCATTAAATAGATCCTGCAAATCGATTTCATGTATGGCCTTAATCAGCCGCACACTGGTCAAGCGGTCCTAATAAATCTCTCAAGATTTGGCTGTCGAGAATTTAAACTAGTCCATCCTAGAACAGCACAATTCGACCCTTGAACAACAAATAAAATTGTTCGTAGGGTTCCGGAATAACACTGAAAAATACCTTATCGTATGTTGATTCCATTTGGACCACATCGCAAGGTTGAAAATGTGTAGAAAATTTCACACCAATGCAACTTTCAAGGATGATATTAGACTTGGCAACGAGCAGAAAAGATTCAGCTACTGGACAAAGAACAAGTTACTATTTACAGGAGCAATGAATAATCAGCATTATCTTCCTTCAACCACAGAATTTCAAATTACAGTATTGTTTCAGGGAGAGAATCCAACTCCCGCCACGTTAGACTCTATCTCGATTGCATAGGACAAAATCGAAGACTCTATATCGGCTGACAACACAGACGATCTCCCTGCATCAATGGTTCAAGAAAATAAAAATCCACTCACAACATCAGGGGAATAATCACTCAAAACAGATACCAGAAATATGAGTTCCCAGAATAGGTAGTAAGGCTTACCAAGTGAATCACACCCCTCGAGAAATATGACAGAATGCTCCCCAGAATTATACTCCCCTAGCCACTCATAGGAGCTTAACCTGTAGTCAGAAAATGAGGGTGAACCTAGCTCTGATGAAAACATAGATGAAACGTGATGTGACCAGATCATGACTGGATGGGACCCTATACGCTCTATCGCATGACAAAAACTAGCGCACTCAGCAGAAATGGAATATTCGCCGGAAAAAAAGATCATAAGAACTAGGTATGGCAGGTAAGTTAAGAAACATAAATACAAACGTCTCTACTACGAGAAGGCAGCATAAATCTCCTCTTATGAGCTATGCCTGGCTTTAGTAAGAAGGAGAAGGTTAGATATTTAGGAGATTAATGGCTTTCCGCCCTATTTTAGAAGGTCCAGTCAAAGAATTCGGACCCGGTCAGGTTGAGCGCAGACTCCCTAAACAGCTAACCTTATGATCTTCCACCGGAGGGGCATCAGACATCAAGCGCATCGAATTTATCTATTTTTCTTTTAAATCATTTAATGTGTATTCAGCTATCTAGCTATGACACATGACCGGTGCTATGTATACATGTGGGATGACTCTTTTGACGTTAGAGACACTCATACTCTGGATTTCATTTGCAAATACCACTGAGGTATGTTCGCTTACACAAACAGTCGACCCTCCTCCGTTAGTACCCACCAAAGGGAATTTAAAAACCTTTGATTATCCAAGCATGCCTTCGTCATCCATGCATACCAGCGCCGCGAGAAAAGTGGTTGTGTTTTGCTGGATTTGAACCAGCGATCTACTGTCTCAAGTGGGATATGTGTCCAAGCTATCCAGACTCTACTTGGCAGACCGGCCAAGACAATGTACCACCGCACCATCCAACCATGGCAGTTTTTATAGTGTCGCCTGCACTCTCGCAGCCGAAGACTTGGCACGCAAAGCTCAATTTGTAAAAACTCCTTTCCAAATTTCAAAATTACACGCCCGTCAAGACTGTATCCATCCTTCGCATCATCTTATGAACTTGTCCTGATTCCTCCCACGTCCGTCTTACTGAACAGTCTCCCAGATTTGTGCGCCATGCTTTGCTTCCTCCGTCGGGTATAAATATCGGCGTGGGCGTGTATTTGGTGACCGGCTGAGGCCAGAGAGAGTCGACGAGAGGTGTGATCATTGGAATGAGGATGTACTAGGTCGTACTTGTAAACTTGATGAGGCTTAAGTAGGAATCGATTTCGTTGGGAGTGAAAGACTGACATGTTGGAGTAATTTAAATCATTGCCTCGTGGGCCAACTTGTTCGGTATTGCGAAGATTGACAGAACTTGGCTCTAGGAGAATATTTCACTCCCAGGTTCGTAGAGGACACTGAGTACAGGTATTCAGTCTTGCCCTCCCGAATTTATCTATGATCAGGTGGTATAATAGGACATTTCCTATCAAACTGTGGATAGTTTGAAGGCGATTAATGTCAGATATAAAGTTTAAGGAGTTAGGTTTACAAAGCTTGGAGTTACTTATTTCGAAAAAAGGTGTTTCGCTTGGGCTGTAGCAATAAGAACTCTATCTGTTCTGACTAGAGATGTTTCGTTCCAAACCATGAGAAGCTTGGTCTATGGGGACAAGTTGGGGACACAGAGCATTTGCAATTTTATAGACGTACATAATCTAGATAGTATCAGTAAGAGAAATGGCAGCCAGGAATTAATTGACACTTTTTACTTTTACTTCATACATTTTTCAATTGACTCGTAGAGTCTAACATTTCCTCTAGAACTAGTAACTTTCTCTCGCATGTAAGAGAGACACAGTGTTCGCCATTTATACTCTTGCTTCATCATGTTTTTGTGGCCTATCATATATTTTTAACATCCATCAATTTTTATCAAGTAATCTGATACTATTCATAGCCGGTCTCTCGCGAGATTAGAAGAGAAGACCATGATTCTTTTATGAGCTCTCGAGCTCTCGAGCCCTTGACCTCGAAACCGAGCCAATTGATGGGGAATCTTCCTACTCCCAAGAAAGATATACGATGTCAGAACAAGCACAAAGCAGTGAATCCTTCAACCACGAGAATAGGATACATGAGCAGCCAGGTGCATTATCATTATCACAAGAATAACAAAGTAAAAATCATCAGAAGCCCTCAATTTACTACCTCTCAAATACACTGCTCTTTTTACATCAAGCTCTTTGAGATCGAATCATCCGAGAAATCTCTTCTCATGATCCTCTCCCTTCACCTGACACACAAATCCTATTAAATTTCCAACACTCTCCATATCCTCTGGCAAACGCCCCCACAATTCTGACAGTGACGCCTCAACAGTTTCAGTGGCCACGTATATATCGGTCTCCAATCACCAGTAGGCCATTACAGCATCACTTCTAGGATTCCAAAAACTAGTTTCAAAGAAAAAAGAGTCGAGTCTTTTTGGAACTAGTTGTTGGAATCCTAAGAGTGATGTTGTACTGGCCTACCGGTGATTGGAGACCGACATATGCGTGGCCACAAAAACTGTCGGGGCGTCTCACTGATACCTACAAACCCAAAAAATTTACGCTGCTTCATTAGTACAAGCCAATAGCTCGTGATGGATGGCCCACTCTCTTCCTTCTACTCGCACATACTGCAGCTTAAGTTTAAAATCGAAAAGGACGATGACTCAGTGATATCTGACCGAAATATCTGCCTCGATATTTTTTGTTCCACTCACTCTATAAAAGAACCACGTATCTTGCACTGGTTTGAAACAGGAGGGCCTTATGGAAAATATATCTGGCATGGGTTCCTAGACCATGTAAGATCTCAATTCCAAGACAAATAGGCATGACAGACTGCTGGAGATCTGTTACATCGCATCTGAATGGGTGCCAACCAATATTTTGTTGACTATCTCCAGGATTTCGAGCTGAAGTTGTCGCAATGCGGCGGAACAGGATGGTTGGACTTTAACAAAATTACTTACCTGAATACAGGGATAAATGCAACCTTACGACTCCTACTGCTGAACAAAACCTTGCCCGACAATAATTACGAGAAATGGGTGAGTAAGGTAAAAAATATTGCTGGACGTCTCGAAAATACACCGGAATATAGACCAAAGAACTGTTCCGGAAAAAAGACCCGTTACATTCCTCAAAACTGTAATAATTCCCAACCAACTTTCGGCAAAGTTCAAAGCAATTACCAACTATCTCTCGATGCTGATGGAGACACGAATATGGGGGGGATTAGCTCCTTATGAGCTCTACAGGCTGCCATTAATGTCCTCGGCGAAAATCAGGGTAAGTCCTCTAATGATAGAGCAAGAGCCTGATGGAGGTCAAAAGAAGAGTTTCAGCAGCTTTCTGACGAGGACAAATGCATCAGGTGCGCAAAAAAAGGACACAAGACACGGTCGTGCCCTAAATACCGACCTGCAAAAAAACCGACTGCTATAGCACATGTCAAAATCCCGGGGAATCATAGAGAAAAACCTCTTGCACAATTGAAGGACACGGACGAGTCGGAAAATTCACTTGATGGGATTTCGGGGGAAGACTGAGCCCTGAGCAACGTCGCGCTCGGGGTTGTAAGGGAGATTTGCCCAAAAGTATTGCTACAGTACTTAAGAAAATGAATAGTAACCTTTTCCTAATAAACTGTCAAATAAACTCAAGTTTTTATGTTCAATCCTTGATTGATACGGGATGCTTGTGTTTTTCTGCGTTCTCTACTTCTTTGGCAAATAAAAATAAACTCCCGCGCATCCAGATCCCACCAAAATCTCTTCAACTTGCTAAGAATGACGGAAGAGAAAGAGTAATAAATGAAATCACGTACGCTCATTTTGACATCGACGGAAGGTTAGAAAATATTTCAGGCTACAATATCCAAGATTAAGCGTATGACATAATTCTAGACAAACCATGGATGGAGCATAATGATGTGGTGTACTTGTCAAAAAGATGAGCCATTAGATTTGGTCAAAAGAGGATAGGACTAGTTACAAGAGAAAGGGATTGGTATCATAGCAGAGCGCTGGAAAGGATAAGGAAAAGGGTATAACACGCTGCCACAGCTATCAAAGTAACTGGAGCTCATTTTATCAAGCTCGCAAGGCCAGCTAATTAGAAAGAAAATTTTCAAATCTTTGCAATCACGATGCAGGAAATTAACAAAGCATTAGAAATTAAGATTGAAGACTCATTGGCAGAAATCACAAAAGGATTTCCCAAGGAAATAAAACATTGGGCTCAAACCTTTTTTCGAGGATAAGGAAAGCACCCTTCCCCCACATCGGAATTCAGATATGAAAATAAATCTACAGGAAGACGAAAAGGAAAGAGAAAAAAATTTATCATGGCGTCCACTCTACGGAATGTTTAGAGATTAACTTCTAGTTTTAAAAAAGACTCTGACTGACCATTTAGATAAAGGTAGGATTAGAGCCAGTAGCTCTCAAGGAGGCGCACCAGAACTGTTTGTCAAGAAAAATTGGGGTGGTCTGAGATTTTGCATCAATTATTGGGCCTTGAATGCAATTACAGAGAAAGATAGATACCCATTACCTCTCACAAGGGAAACCTCGAGGTCAATATCTAAATCTACATGGGTCACGAAAGTTGATATGCGAGCAGCCCTCCAAAAGCTTCGTATTATAGAGGGAGACAAAGAATAAACAGTGTTGAAAAGAAATAACAATTATTATATAAATGAAGACTTAATAAAATTACAATACACATTTCCGATCTCATATACATCATTCATAGTGCACGAGTGATATAGCTCTGTACAGCTAACACTAATGTGTTCCACTCGTGTCATAAACAGAGCGATTGATCTGACTTGATTTGATTTGATTTGATTTTGATTGAATTTAACGTCGTGCCTGTCCACAGCTCGTCACTAATGTCATGTGCTAGACGGCCCAGTCCCTACAGAACTACCCGATTCTCTAGCGCGCACTACAACACCTAGAAATTATAAAAGAGTCCGACCAGCTGTCTGCCTTTGACACACACAATTTTTCGCAATCCAAAGTGACAATATTGCATTCCATTTACGACATCTTACTGTCACTTACATTTCTCAATCACCTATGCCGCCCCAGTCCTCCGCAGAGGCCGGCTCCTGGCCACCTCTCTCCACCCAACACGCGACGCGCCAGGACGTCGAAATTGATCTCAACAATCCACAATACACATTACCGCCTACACCACACAACACCACACCAGACTCAGTCTGCTACGCGAGTCAACAGCACTCTACAAACCTGAGCCCAAACCCCACGGCCGTCAAAATGACAAACTTTCTCGCCGAACAAGCGAGGGCTTTCCAGGAACGTTTTGCGGAAGCAGAGCGCATTGTCAGCGGGTACTGCAACCTTCTCGAATCGACAACAGACGAAGAGTTCCGACAAGCCATCGAACTCACCGGTTTGGCTCTTCAAAGCCGGATCACAGAAATTCTGCGGGGCAATTCAGCCACCCCCAAAGCCACAGCATCAGCTCAAGCTGCTAGTGGCCACATCATCAAACCTCGCCTCGATAAAGCTAAAGAGTCGAGGAAGAAGACTATTGCGAGCGTCGTGCGTCCTGTACAGATCCTCGCCAGGGAAAACACGAGACTAGGAGCAGCCACACCAACGGCTGCTTCTGCAACACCAATCCCTACCCATGGAACAGAACAAACCATCAACCAGACTCCCGAGAGATCCTGGACAGAGGTGGTGCGCAAAAAGGCTAAGCCAGCATCCACAGCTGCCACAAAATCAACCACTGGCCACACGCCCACATCGAAACCCAAGGCATCAGCAGTGATGCAGGAAAAAGCTGACGAGCGCGTATTCTTACGGCTCAAACCGGATCACCCGTGGAGACGCATGTCTCCACATTTCATAAAAATAAGCCTGGCTAGTAAACTACGCCTGGCTAACTCATCGATCAGACAAGTCACAGTCGTGAATTCTAGATTTGCCATACAAGCTGACGGGGAAGGAGCAAGAAGCGCGCTACTGACAGGAGCGAATACCCTAGACAGCTCTGAAATGAAGTTGGAAGCCGCGTCCAATTGGATATCAGTGCTTGCACCCAATATTCTAGACAGGCTATACACCCTCGAGGGACCAGTGCCAGTCACACCAGAAATGGTGATTGAAGGAGCCACCCTCAAAACCGGCATCAGACCAACATCTGTTCGCGATTTTGCGACTAGCATGGCAAGGCCATCAACAGACTGGGTGCTACATTATGCGACAGGAAAACCAAAGCTTGGTGAACGACTATTTGAAGAAAGTGGTCGGCTGCAATAACTCCAGCGCAAGCAAAAAATTGCTCAATGCAACCGATGTTGGGGACACCACCCTACAAAGATCTGCTCGCGAGCGAAACGCTGTTCACAATGCGGCTCTATCGAGCACAAGGCCACCGATTGCAAACAGGCTATCCCGAGATGCATCAACTGCCATGGACCACACTCTGCCGTCGAGCCTAACTGCATGGCAAGGCCGACGCGGGTTGGTGGCAAAACAGTACAGCGCACAAGAGACCAGCTGGCGGTAATTCGCGAACAAGGTCAAAAGGAACGGAACGCTTCGATCAGAGAGATGGAAGCAAAGCAGAAAGCCACCGAGGCTACTGCCGAAAACGAAAATACAAACGTTGCTCAATGCCCGTAAGGGACCACAACCCAACCGAGCTTCATAAAACGGCAACAACAATATTGTTCCTCTGTGCTAACTTGGGCAAAGGAGACCCCGCTACGGACATCATCCTGCAATCCGCTTGGGATTCAGGAACCGATGTCCTACTTATCCAGGAACCCTGGACCCAACGTAAGAACGGCTTCTGGCTCATCAAGTCGCATCCCGGATTCGATAGGCATTTGTATCCCAATTCCGCTGCCAACTCTTCAAGGCCACGCTCCCTCATCTACACGCGGAAGGGGATTAATTGCCAACAGCAAGAAATCTGCGAGACATCACCAGATCTCACTGCAGTAAAGGTAGAAGGAGTCACATTTGTCTCCGTATACCGCGCTCCTGGAGCAGACCTTTTGCCGCTGCTATCATGGGCTCCATCTGGGCCTACAGTTATTTGCGGAGACTTCAATGCTGTTCACACCGACTGGTAGCCAATGGCTACTAGGCTACACGGCGACGGCCAGGTGCTTACCGAGTGGATGTTCGAGCACGGTATGGACCTATACTCCACACCGGGCGTCCCGACACACGATCTTGGAAATACACTCGACCTAGTCTGGTCTAACGCTGGTGCCCTTGCAGATATTTAGATAGAGCTTGACTCGATATCGGACCACAGAACGCTTGCAGGAGATGTCCCCCGTCCGAACTCGAAAGCTAGAGCTATCATTCGAACTGACCAACCGTTCCGAGTGACAGACAACGCCCTCGAAGACTTTGCCAAGGTGCTTGGTAGATGGGCTCATGGAATAGGGATGCAGCCTGTGGTTTCAACAAGTGCGGTGGACAACCTGGCGGATTAACTGGTTCAAACCACTAGCAATGCAATTAGGGCTACCGGAAGACGCGGGAGTGCGAAGAAGGGTAGGACGGCACCTTGGTGGACGATAGAGTGCGCACAAGCCAAACGCGAATACAGGATATTCAGGGACGAAGAGAGCAGAAAGGATTTCCGTCGCATGGTCAGAAGTGCGAAACGCCAATGCTGGCGGCGAAAGTTCTCGGAAGCTACAACAGACATCGACATGTATCGGATGGCACGCGGGGCAAAGCCGCAACCTACATCTGCCGCTCCGCCACTCAAATCTCCGGAAGGTTTTGTTTCGGATCCAGGAAAGCGTGCACTTCTGTTGCGCGATCTCCTTCTCGGACGGTTCACCAGCCAAAACGACGTGGACATCAAACACCTCGAGCCAGGACGCGGAAACCTTCCATGGGTCTCAAGCGTCACTGATGAAGAAGCCAAGTGGGTCACAACGGCCTGCCAGAATAAAGCCCCTGGAGCAGACGCAATTTCTGTTCGTCTTCTTAGGACAGCCTGGCCGTCAATAGGACAAGCAGTAAGAGTACTCTTTGAGGGCTCACTTCGACTGAACCACTTCCCGAAGGCATTTAAGCTAGCGGAAGTGATTCTACTCCCCAAGCCTGGCCGTAATCTCAGTACAGCTAAAGGATGGAGGCCCATTGCACTGCTATCCTCTCTCGGCAAAGGTCTTGAGACACTAGTCGCAAGGCGCATGGCTTACACCGCCATTTCGTACAAGACCGTGCCGCAGCAGCTTTTTGGAGCACTCTCCGGCAGATCCGCTAACGACCTTGTCTCATGCGTTATCCATGATGTGGAGCATGCAATGAAGAGGCAGAAGAAAGCAGTCCTTGTCACTCTAGACGTTCAGGGTGCATTTGACGCTGTACTCCACGGACGACTGCTGCAAAGGATGAATAAAGTTGAGTGGCCGATCCCAGCTATCATTTGGATAAAGTCTTTCCTGAAAGAACGATCTACCCGTGTCAGACACGAGGATGGAGTAACAGACCCAATTCACCTAGAATGCGGGCTGCCACAAGGATCGCCTTTATCCCCGATTCTCTTCCTCCTCTACATGGCCGAAGTCGTGGGGGGCAGTAGTTAGAGATTCGGCTATGCAGATGATGTTGCTATTCTCGGCATAGGCTCAACTCCGAACGAAGCCGCAGCAGCTGTCCAGAGAGAAGTCGATGCAGTCCTAGGGTGGGCCGCTGATAATGCCGTCTCTTTCGACCCAGATAAGGCCGAAGTAGTCTACTTCGTCGGCCCCAGATCTAGGGGACACGATCTTCCGGCTATAAGGGTAGGCACTCGCGATGTACAAGCATCCGACGATATCCGATGGCTCGGAGTACATCTTGATCGCGGTCTGACCTTCGAAAGCCACGTCGCAAAGTGGACCAGTAAAGCAATGCGGCTAGTGCAACACTTCCGACGGCTCACTCAGTGCACCCAGGGACCAAGGCCCGACCTACTAACCACAGTGATCCGCACGGTAGTCCTGCCAATCGCGATGCACGCAGCGGAATCCTGGTAACCGGGGCCAACCAGGGAAACTTATCGGGGTGTCGCACGAAATTCATGTAAGAGACAGTACAAAGTTATTGACCAAACTTCTGCCTTCGGAATCCGCATGGCTCTACCAGCCTGGCACACCATGCCCATTGCAGCCCTGAAAAGGGAGACTGGCATTCCACCAGCACACATTCTGCTCGAGGAACGTAGGCTCAAGACTGCCGCACGAATCCGAAGACTAGATGAGTACCATCCGTTTCGACTTCGGGCCACGGAAAGCACAGATAGCGCTCGCCACCGACTCGGACTAAAGACATGCAACAAAACCAGACTTGGTCTGGATAGAGTTCATGATTGGAGGGCCCAGAGGATGTATCGACTTCTGCTAGAGGCTGAACTACCTCCACCGTTCCGACCTCTGGTCCCACCTCAGCCAATTCCCTGCTGGACAAGCAAGAAAGAGGCTGCCAATTTCATAAGAGAGTGGCTACCTACACTCCCACCCGACTGTCTCTGCGTGTACAGTGATGGTTCTGGGGCGTCTACCGACAAAGTGTCATGGGCCATTGTGACTTTTATCAGCGGCACAGGCACGGCAATAGAGCAAAGCGGCTCAGGCAAAATCATCAATGCGGAGGTGTACGACGCGGAGGTTCATGGAGCTTCGGCTGCTCTAGAAGAAATCACTGCCAGCAATCGAGATCGAGGACGCAGCGCTATCTACATCCTTCTCGACAATTCTGCGGCTGTTCAGGCTTTACTGACGGGAACAACAGGCTCATCATCCTGGCGAATCCAAAAGTTCGTGAAACTGGCTGTGGGATCAGCCGCGCCTGTCAAAATAGGATGGATTCTGGGCCACGAAGGGCTGGCAGGAAATGAAATCGCCGATGAACTCGCTCGAAGAGAGCTTAACTCGCTGGATAACTCTAGGACAACACATGGTATGATGACCCTCGCATCATCTGGACGGAAAGTCCGTGAACTGGCAAGGCAGATGTTGACGGACTGGTGGCACTGGAATCGCCCCAAACAATACGCCGACCTTGAACTCGAGATGCGGCGCAAGAAACCGCCAGAACTAGCGCTACCTAGAGCTGTCTACGCCCGCCTAATTGCTGCTCGAACTGGACATGGGGACTTTGCGGCATATCATCGCTGCTTCAACCACACTGACGCCAAACTCTACTGCGAGTGCGGGAGGGAAAAATCAGTTGGTCACCTTGTCCAGTGTCGAAAAGCACTGGCAACATGGCGGCTTAAAAGCGGAAAGCGTAGGGCGCCGGCTCTGGAAACAATGCTCGGATCAAGGGGATGGCAGCTGTTCAGGGACAACGTCCAAGAGAGCGGAATATACGCGGAGGCTAGTCGGGGGATGGCAGGGATACCTGTGACTTGGAGGTAATAGAACGGAAGCCTAGGTGGTTTGGCATGGACAGAGAGATTGGATTCAAGGCTCAGGCGCGTGGTGGCTGAGGCGGAACGATAGAAGGGAGATTGTTTAAGTTTTTCTTTAGTAATGCGGGATTTTGCGTGAAAGTTTTTGTTTTGTTTTCAATTCTGGGCTGCTGAATTTGTCATAGTTCAACACATATATGCATTTTGGCATGGTTCCGGTCATTTAGGTGCGACGAGGCATCTATACTGCACGGTAGTTAACCTGATCCGGCCCGACCCTACTCGTGCTCAAGCTCCAGTAGGAGTGCGACGGTAGTTACTTCACCTAGCACGTTAATGAACAAACAACCCACACAATTCGAGAAATTCGACAAATTCGAAAATTCGAAAATTCCCATTTTCCCATTTTCCCATTTTCCCCCTCCAATCACTTGTTGTATATCGAAAGATCAATTTCTCGTGGTACCGCGCCACTCAGCCTTGAAATGGCACTGGTACCCCCAAAATCCGCGAAACCCGCGAAAATTGTGTTAACCACTAAAGTAGTAAAGCACAACCACCAGACGCGTCTGGAATCACAGAAGCAAATGCTGAACAAAGCAAAAAGCATTGCAATGCAAAAAGCGACAACAAAGGGACTGACGCAGAACGACATCGATCTCGAAGGGATGGAAGCCGACATAATTGCGCAGATTGAAGAAAGCGGCAAAACCGACGTTGAGATGGAGGATGCCACTCCCATAATTGATGCTTGGATCAGAAAGGGCCTAAAGGACTCGCGTTGGGCAACTGCAGGAGCAGAGAGCTCCCAGAAGGCGTCAACAGCACCAACAATTGCCATCGAGAAAGTAGTCTCGGCGAAAGCAATGCCAGAATCCGCACGCGTTGCGGCACGAAAAATCGCGGTTCCGATAGCAAAGCGGACACTAACCGCGAGCACACCGAGGGGAACGGAAGTCCCGAACTGCGCAGTGGCATCAAATGCCTCAAGACCTCAGCCACCCCCGGCCTCGATTCCAGGGACGGCTGAGTGCCACAACCACTCTTCTGGTGGTACTCCCACCGGCACCACGCCAATTCACCCGCCGGAAATAGAGGCTTTACTCGAAGTCGAAAGAAAGCGGGCTGCAAACACCTCAGCCAGGCTTGAGAGAGGGTCAACGGTGCTAAAAACATTGGAAAGTGTTATCCTGTCCATGAAAACAACAGATAACAAAGAATACTTGGACGCGATGAACGTGTGTCTGAGGGGCGCCCTCGCCCACTTCCTGCGCACTGGAACCACACCAGTGCCGACAAGTCTTCCCCCCCGCCCCATCGGCCAGCAGGCCAGCAATAGCGGGCCCTCACCACCATCGACCACCAGGACAGCAAATCCTACCGTCGCGGTGCCCCAGGTCACTTCAACCTGGGCAACTGTAGTCCGGAAAGGGCTACCCAAACAGCCAACGCCAGTGATGACAAGTCATGCCCCGAAAATGCCTACTCCGCCGACCAAGAAATCGGCCAAGACGCCCCCTTCGTCCACGCCGGACAACCGACTGTTCCTCCGGCTAGATTCTAAACACCAGTGGCGAAATCTTTCACCAGCTGGCATCAGAGAAGCCGTGACACAGCTCACCAACGCGACCCAAGCAGCAATTGAACATGTATACCGTGTCCCAACAAGTTTCGCGCTCCGAGCGAAGGACCAGGAATCTCGCCAGCTTCTATTGGACGCGGCGGAATCTTTCCTCCCCATTGGGGGAAGACTAGAGGAGGCCTCCGACCTTGTGGCGCTCCAGATCTCGACGGTCCCCGTCGCCATCCACACTCTTCTTGGAAGGGTACAAGTGACAGAAGAGATGATGATCGAGGAGATCTCGAGAGTTACAAAGGCCATTCCAGCCAAGGTACGGCGCCACGGGAAGACCCGGCTGGACGCGACAGACTATGCAGCAATGCAAACGCTGCCTGCAGTTCCACGGGACGCGCGGTTGCTCTCGCGCTCAAGCCTATGGGAACTGCACCTCCACGATGCACTCGACAGACAAGTGCCGTGCTCACACCAAGTGCCGCAACTGCAGAGGACCGCACAGGTCCGACAGTCGAACCTGCCTGGCGCGCCCAACTAAGGCCGGACCCGTTAGCAAAGAGCAACTGGCCAATATTCGCATCGCGAGCCAACGCGAGCTAGCGGCTGTTGTGAGGGCTAAAGCTGCAGCCCGTCGCGCAGAGGCAGCAGTTCTAGCGGCTGCTAGGCAAACGCAAGACTCACCAACAGCGGTGAAATCGAACAACAGTTTCGAAATTCTGATGACCGACGTCGCCTCCGACTCCACGGCCACAGGAACGACGAATCCTGTTGAGTCTTCCTGAAGGGCCCCTCATGGGTCCCTTCCAACCTCCCACCTACGATAAGTTTTATGTCGATCAACGTAGGTAGGGGAGGCTCATCACACGACATCTCGATTTCCCGAGCTTACGAGCTAGGCGTCGATGTAGTGTTAATACAAGAACCTTCGTGGAAAAAAGCCACAAAGGAAACAAAGTCACACCCTGGATACGACTGCCATATACCACATGGCGGCGTAAATATTCGACCCAGGGCGGTGACTTACACACTAATAAACAGGAGAAACCTTTCGGCAACTCAAATTTTTCCCTGCAATCCCCCGACGGCGGACTACTGCTGGGTCGTGGTAAACAGAGTCACGTTTCTCAACGTGTACAAGGACCCGAACGACCCGACGGCCATTCGACCACTCCTTAGCTGGGACCCACCACCCCGATCCGTCGCGGCTGGTGACTTCAGCGCGGTGCACTGCGCGTGGCAACCAGAGTTCACCCGCCCACGCGGACAAGGAATCGAAATCGAGAGATGGGCGGAACGCCATATTCTAATTTGTCTGATTGTGGGCGAGCCAACGCATCGAGCCGGAAACACGCTGGATCTTGCCTGGACCAACATCAACGGGGCCCAAGCATGGGTGGGTCGCAGCGAGTGTATAACCAGCGACCATCTTCCGATTTGAGGACAAGTCCCCACCGGATGCGGAAAAAGGGACCAGGAGCCATCGCCGATCAGGGTATTGCGCGGCAACCTGCCGAGGTTCGCCCTTGCCGTCACGCAGTTCACTCACCCGCCACCAGTCTTGGACACGATTTGCCAGGTGGATGAATACTCCAACGATCTCTGTTCCGGCCTTACTAACGCTATCAAAGCAGCAGGAACACGAAGGAACAAAAGACGTGGGAAATGTGCACCTTGGTGGACACCGGAATGCAAGCTGGCTCGCACGGAGTTTCGTGCAGCAGTGACTCCGGAAAAACGATGGGTGCATGCAAAGAAGCTGCGTTCAACCCTCAGAGCGGCATGGAAAGAGCACCAGACGCGTCAAGTTGAAGCGATCACAACACCGACTGAAGTGTTCAAGCTGATGCGCTCGGCCGAACCAAGGCAAGCAAGTACTCCCCCTCCGCTGAACCACGAAGGGAAGATGTACTCCGACCCAGCCGAGCGGGCAGCGGTACTCCGAGACGCTCTTCTGGCACGGCACCAAGCGACGGACGATCTACCGCCACTCGATGCGCCAAGCACTAATCGAATTCCCTGGAACGACCATGTCTCGGACGAGGAGATCCGCATGTGCACCATAGGCTGCGCCAATACAGCGCCTAGAGCTGATGGGATCTCTGTGGAGCTTCTGCGAAGTTGTTGGAAGACGATTGGACCATTTGTCGGCACTCTCTTCCGCGCCTGCATCAGACTCGGCACCCACCCATCCTGCTTCAAGCTGGCTGAAGTGGTGCTCCTCCGTAAGACGAACCGAGATCCAGCGACTGTTAAGGGCTGGAGACCGATCGCACTTCTGTCATGTTTGGGTAAGGGATTGGAACGACTCTTGGCGAAGCGGATGGCCCATCTCACGGTTACGCTCAACGTTGTCGGAGACCAACAATTCGGCGCGCTCCCCAAAAGATCTGCAAACGACCTCGTCAACTGCGTAGTCCACGACATCGAAGAGGCAAGCACCCAGGGATGGGCGGCCACATTCACAACTCTAGACGTCCAAGGAGCGTTCGATGCAGTACTCTACAACCGTTTGGTGAGGAGGATGCGAGATCAGGGATGGCCGGACTCAATTCTCCGATGGACGGCGTCTTTTCTTGCACATCGAAAGGTACAAGTCCGATACTCCGGAGGGGTAACCGGGCAGAGAGAGCTGGTTTGTGGGGTTCCGCAGGGATCACCAATATTGCCGCTGCTCTTCCTTCTGTACATGGCAGAGCCTATGCGAAGTGGCAATGTAGGAATGAGGTTCAGCTACGCGGACGACGTCAGGATCCTAGGATTCGGGCGTAGTATTGCCGAGTCAGCCGCTCCTGTACAGAAGGAAGTGGATCATCTTCTGGATTGGGCAGGTACTAACACAGTCTCCTTCGAAACTAACAAGTCGGAGGTAGTCCAGTTTCCCGGACGCAAAAGTGAGGAGCCCGTGGGCATTTGTGTGAACGGCGTGGTTATTGAGCCAGCAGACCAGATACGCTGGCTGGGAGTACACCTAGACCCGCGACTGGACTTCAAATACCACGTCACAACGTGGTGCGGCAAAGCTCCGAAGGTTGCTAAGCAAATGTGACGCTTCAATTCTGCGTATCGAGGAGCTGCCCCTGCAGCACTGGTTCGAGCAGTGGACACGTGCATTGTCCCCATAGCAACCTTCGGAGCAGATGTTTGGTGGCCCGGCCTCAAACGTCCGACAAAAAGGGGAATAATCATACCTCGGACTAGAATTTTCTGCGAGATGATCAATAAGGCAATCTTAACAGGGCTGCGCGCTGCCCTTCCGGTAATGAGAACGACATCGAATCTTGTTCTCCATCGCGAAGGAGGTATCCCAACTGGAAAGATCATTCTGGAAGGGAACCGCTTACGGTTTTCGGCTCGGCTCCACTCACTGGACAACAGACACCCGCTCCGGACTCGTGCCGCCGTGCGTCCAAACGATGGAACACGGAAGTACAAGAAGTCTGCTCGGGTACCGAAGAATCCGGAGATCCAGATGTCACGAGTACAGCGGGCCTACCGACAACTCCCGGACGCGGAAGACGCCGAGCCTCTGCCGCCGCCGTGCTATTATTCGAGCTTCGGCCCAAGGATAGAGGAGGGGGAAAAGGTTACTAGGTTCCTTGGAGATGTACTAGCATCAGATATTTGTGCCTACCCGGATGGATCGTCGGAGGGCCATAGTCGCTCAGCATGGGGTTTCGTCTTGAAGAGGGATGGAAAGACTCCATTGAAGGGATACGGCATTAAGCATGGTGGTGAAGTGCTTGATGCGGAAATTGTAGGGGCAACAAAGGCCCTGGAAGCCGCGCTAGGATTGTTGGAGAGGGAGAACAGTGGAAGGGACGGTAGGCAGACGATCAATGTATTCACGGATAGTCAGTCTGCAGTGAAGGCACTGTTGACGGGAATTGCCACAACAAGCCTAGATGACGTACGCCAATTTAGGGCGCTATCAAAAAAGGCTCTAGTCTCGGTGAAGTGGATACCGGCCCACTCCGGGATATAGGGAAACGAAGGTACAGACAGAGCTGCACGCTCTGGCCTCCGACAACTTCCAAGTAAAGAGAGCCAGCTTGGCTCCGTCACTCTGGCGTACGTTCGTCGTCTGATGAACCAGAAACGTCAAGCTCTTCTCGAGGAATGGTGGGAGGAAGCATGTCCACCTAGGTATCGAAATCTGGGTCTACTCATGCGACGACGCAAGCCACAGGAGCAGGCACTTTCTCGGCGGTTACTCCGTGAACTGATCTCAGCTCGAACGGGACACGGAAACTTCGCTGCATGTCACCGTCGTTTCAACAACTTCACTGCTTCTATGGAGTGTGCGTGTGGAGAGGAAACATCACCTCTCCACTTCATTCACTGTGGACTGCACGAACGTCAGACGCGTCGACTCCGAGGGACAATGTCACATCACGACTTTGTCCAAAAGCTTCTCGGGCCTAAGTGCCTTGAGGATTTTACAAATTTTGCGCAGGAAACCAGCTGCTTCGGCGACTCACCTGCAAGTCCGTCACCAGCTCTCAGCGGAGACAACATTAACTAGGTCATAGCACAAAGCATGACAGGAAGGAAAACGAGACGAGGAGTGTCGCTTTCCCACCTCAAATTGGAGTATTGGATTTGGAATTTTGGTTATGGGAGTCTGTGGGAGCATTTATATTCTTTCTTATAACTAGCTACTGGTTGTGTAGTGGGTCACGCAGTGAGACCAAGGTGGGCATGCGGAAAGTGTCATGTAGAGATATGATTCATTCATGAGTTGATATTGTTCAGACGATCATGACTATATCACAACGTCATGTACAGGCACGATTCATTATTTGTACCTGTTGTATCAGCCATGGCTATGTCTCAGTGATATGAGAAACATCATTGACTAGTTACTAGAAATCTAATCAAGATCCTAAACACACAACTGAGACTAGGAGAATTTTACTGAGTAAGTAATTATTCTGATGAATCTAGATCTAGAGGAACATAATCTAGTTGCTTGGCTCAAGGTATATGAGCCTGAGCATATCATGTATTATAAACTATATAGAAATCTATCTCAATCACAATTATCATCTTAATTCATGTCACCATCAATAGCTGCAAAGGACAGTTTAACCATTTCCTTATAGAAAGCATGATCTCGGCCGTGTACACCGGTCCTTGACTCCTAGGAGATATAGAGCATAGCTTGGGACTCTAAAACAATTTAAAAAAAAAAGCAAACAGCTGTCTGCCACTCTGCTTTCCAATTTAAATGTAGCAAATTTACCTCTACTGGGAACTTTTCTTTTTTTTTACTCGTAGTTTTAAATTACACCTGCAGAACAAGAAAATAGGGATACATATTTCCATCTAACATTAACCCCACACCCGATCGTAAAATTTCACTTGGAAATATCAAATGGACTCTTTGGATTTTGTCGAAGAACTTTGTCAGCTCGACCCATTTTCCGAAGGCGAGGGCATCTTCAGGCGTGCCAAGTACCGATTTGATGCCGGGGCAAGGATGATGAGGTCCACCACGAAGGCGGGCACTGTTTCTTACTATACTGCAGAAGAAGAAGTGATCGGGGCTTTTTTCTTCGCCATAGGAGCAAGTCATTAGGGCATATTTGTGTGCAAAACGTCGATGATATGGGGCGAAATCTCCGTGTCCGGAGCGAGCTGCGATGAGCGCTCCAAACGTCCGCTGATTAAAGCTTCTCACTTCTGGGGTTATTCCTGAACTAGGACCAATTCCGAGTTCTTTATATCTAGCCGGAGCCTCTCGTTCCCAGAAGGCGTCGCTGGAGGCCTTGTAGAGTTGAGCCACCTTCCTTTTTGCCCTTGCTATAGACAGAGGGAGTGACGATGTAGGCATTAGACATACTGACTTGGCTAGAGAGTCTTCTGCTTCGTTTCCGGGGATTATATTGATCTGACTTCCTGCCTCTTTTGTAATATCCGAAGATCTATGTCACGTGCCTGTTTCTTCCTTAACACTAAATTGTACGCAGACTTCCTGCCCAACTAGTAACCTCTGCGTCCATCACTCTAGCTAGTTTAGTAGGTAGCAGAGCCTCGGCTCGGCGCCCCGACGGACGAAAAATAGAAAACAAACAAACATACAATTCGAGAAGCCCTAATTTGCCCACTCATACCCTTATATCCGTCTCACCCTTTAAGTAACCAATCGAATTGTGATTGTTTGCCATCTGCGGCAATTTAAAATGCCTCCGACGCGTAAAACGCACCAAAACGCGATCAGCGTCATCACCAAAGATCGCATCAACAAACAATATGAATGGAACGGCACAATTCGAGATCACGCCAAAACTAATCGAACGAGCAGAGGATTCAAGATTAGTGATAAAAACATGAACGCCATTGCAGCCGCGCTCCAGGCGAAGTACAGCTCTGTCCCTGAGATAGAGATGCTGGATGCTGAAGTCGAGAAGTTAAAAACTCTCTCAGACTCGAAATATGCGGAACTATCCCCAAAGCCCGCAGATACTTACAGTAAAACCGTCGCCGCACCCGAAAAGCGCGCTACGGTTCCAGCACTACCACGAAGGGTAGAAGTGAGGCCCCTTTAAAGGGGCAGAAAAAAGAACCAACAAGGCATCTGGTGCCGAAAACCTACCGCGAGTCCCACTTGCTTCATCGCCAGAAGTGGCTAATAGAGTTGACTTATGCCCCCCGGAACTGCGTGTAGTGATCGAAGAAGAGGAGCGCCGGGCAACGCAGAAAGCCGCACAATCTACCATCTGCTCAACAGCCATTGATAGTGTTGAGGCGGCCCTTGCACCACTTTCCACAGCGAAAACAAGTATTTTGTAGACTCTATCAAAGTCTACCTACGAGCTTCAATCGCACAATTTGTTGATGCTGGGGCGAGCACAACTCCACCAGTCCTCCCTGTCAGACCAGTATCAGAACCCGGTGGAATTCGTATTCCTGAATTAATGTTTCGTGATTCATGTAAATTCCATTCTTCTAACATGATCGTAACATTATTGTCAGAATAATATGCCAAGCTGGTACCTGACATAATTTGTGATTGCTTCAGGAAAACCTTGGCGTTTTGGGTAATTTTCAGCTAGAAAATACTTGGCGTCCGTGTAACAGACGTGGTAGACTGGTATTGAGTCGGTTTAGGATTACATCTTGGCTACAACATGTTTGGATTGTATCCTGTGATATAAGGAAGCTATTTCTAGATATTATCATCATATGTAAGGTAGTAGATATGTGTAGATATATAAGCTGAGAGAAAGAGGAAGACTGTTATGATAGGTCTATGATTCAGGTGTACATACAATTTGTGGGAGCTCGCTGCTAGTGATCACAGATGTGCTGCTGGGCCGGACAGGTCAAGAAGAGGAGTGGAGAATGATCTCTGTAGAATGAGGAAAGACTGAATTGCTTGCTCTATCTACTGGAGAGGAAAGCTCTCTACTTATAGTCCCTAGACTATTGCTTACTAATTATACAAACTCAACAAAGCAGGAGCAAACAGAGCAAATGCATGCAGTTGCGTGACCATCATAACTGGAGCTGTGCACTGTAGCTATGTGGGTCTAGGCACAACAAAGACAGACAGACAGACAATTACATCTTTTTATTTCACTTCAATTAAAAGCTCCTGTGCGAGCTATTCTTCCAGATACCTCTAGTCTCAATCATTACAGCTTCCGAACCAGCTAAAAGGTTCGACACTCCCGCATCGACCAACAGTCGTGACACAGCCTGCCACCGTCATACCAGTAGCCGTTCAATAAACCATCGCCCCCGCCAAGAAGCACTTGGGCTACTTTTACCCGTGCTGGTCTCCAAAAGCAAAATGCACAAACACCCTCTGGATATAATTCAGGTGCAGCTGGTCCAGCTGCCAGAAAGCTAGAGAATAAATCAGGAATAGCGACGTCGCAAGACGATTGGCTCTTTCTACGACTGAAAGAAAACCACGAGTGGAGATATCTCTCTCGGGCTGGCATTTGCAAAGCAGTCGCGAAACAGACACAATGCATCCCTACCAAAGCTGACCAAGCTCAACGCGTCCCTACCGGTTTTGCCATACGTGCTAAAAATGCGGACGCGAAAACCCGACTGCTGGAGGTCTCTAGCTCCTTCGCACCGGTGGAGGCTAAATTGGAAACGCCAAGTGATCTCATTTCTCTCCGGATAGCTACGGTTATATTTGCAGTCTATAGTTTAGAAGGACAAATAGAAGTCACCGCCGAAATGGTGGCTGCAGAGATCGCCAGAGTTACTAATTAAACTCCGATCAAAGTAAGGGTTCACAGAAAGACCAAGTTTGGGGCCCCCTATAGATCGTGGGTGGCTCTATTCCCCAGCGAGGCCAGCCCAAAGCCTGGCTTCAGGCTCTTTGATGACTCGGGGATAGCCATAATCCAACGAAACTGCCCTCCCATGCAGCAATGTAGGCGATATCTCGGATTCCACCTCACCCGTGGATGCTATTGTGCAGCCGCCTTTTGGAACTGTAGATCTACCATGCATTCTTCCCGCGAGTGCAAAGTAGCCTCCAGATGCCGCAACTGCGGAGGGCCTCACCAATCCGGCAGCCAGGACTGCCTGGCGCGTCCCTCCAGGTCTGGCCCGGCCACCAAGGAGCAACTCGTGACTATCCGACAAGCTGCACAACGCGAGTACCAGGCCTTCGATAAAGCCAAAGCTGCTGCTAAGGACACAGAGACTGCTACAGCTGCCGCTAGGGGCCCGACCAATTTCCCCAGCTGCTGTTAAGGACATATTGTCGATAGACACAGCAATTACTGAGGGTTCAGGCTTTGGGGCCTTGAACCCCGAAGAAGCTGTTAGACTCTACGAGTCAATTGAAAAATGTATGAAGTAAAAGTAAAAAGTGTCAATTAATTCCTGGCTGCCATTTCTCTTACTGATAATATCTAGATTATGTACGTCTAGAAAATGGCAAATGCTCTATGTGTCCCCAACTTGTCCCCATAGACCAAGCTTCTCATGGTTTGGAACGAAACATCTCTAGTCAGAACAGATAGAGTTCTTATTACTACAGCCCAAGCGAAACACCTTTTTTCGAAACAAGTAACTCCAAGCTTTGTAAACCTAACTCCTTAAACTTTATATCTGACATTAATCGCCTCCAAACTATCCATAGTTTGATAGAAGCTTTGTGAAGGGCGCCCTACGGGCCCCTTCCCGCCCCCTACACTAAATTTTATGTCAATCAATGTAGGCAGGGGAGGCTCATCTCACAGCACTGCGCTCTCTAGAGCTTACGAGCTAGGCGTAGATGTTGTGTTGATTCAAGAACCGCGATGGAACTTAAGATTAAAAGAAACCATATCACACCCAGGTTATATCTGTCATACACCGCACGGAGGTGTAGATGTCAGACCGAGGGCTGTGATATACACCCGAAAGAACAAAAATGTGATATCAGCAGAGCAGTTTTTTCCTTGTCCCACACCCACTGGTGATTACTGCTGGGTAAAGGTCAATGAAATCACGTTCCTCAACATGTATAAATCCCCTAACAACTCAACTGCTATCCGACCACTGGTAAACTAGAATCGGTCCCCGAGGTTTATCGCAGCTGGGGACTTCAACTCAGTGCACGCGGCCTGACAACCAGGCGCTACTAATCCGTATGGACAAGGTGATGAGATAGAAAAGTGGGCGGAAAACTTCCATCTCTCTTGCCTTATCATTGGAGAGCCCACTCACAAAGCCGGCAATACCTTGGACCTCGCTTGGACCAATATTTCTGGAGCCCAGGCCTGGGTCGATCGTGAGGAGTGTATGACCAGCGACTATCTTCCAATCTGCGGAATCGTACCTGCAGCAACCGCCACCAGGGACCTAGTGCCAGCAAAGATCAGAGTACCGAAGGAAAATCTACCAAAGTTTGCGCGGGCCATTGCAAAATGGGTACATCCACCTTTAGATTTGAGTAAAACAGAGAAAGTGGATGAGTACGCCCAAGAGATCTACTCGCATCTCTCGGAGGCCATCAAAGCGACTGAGATACGGGTCTGAAAGGGGAGCGGAAAATCTGCACCATGGTGGACTCCTAGGATCAAATCTGCACACGTCGAATACCGAGCCGCGACATCACTCTCACAGCGGGATATCTGTGCGAAGAAGCTTCGTGCGACTATCACAGCCGCTAAGAAGGAACATCAGACATGTCAAGTCGAAGCGATGACAACTCCGGCAGACATATTCAAGCTGATGCGCTCGGCCAACCACAGACAGGTCAGACCTCCTCCGCCGCTCAAGTATAATGGATCCTATATCACTGTGTGAATATTGGCGTTGGTGAAGTAGCTATGAGGAAACTTACGAATATTAGTCACGTGGTATTAGTGCGGCGTTAGGGTTTACTTCCGTTCATTATTCAAGATACATAGAGATATAGAATATATTTTGATCAATAACCATTTTGCCCAATGTTTGTGCTAGCACATTAACTAGAATTGGTGATAAACCGACAATCACCGACCCATCTGAGCGAGCTAACATTCTCCGAGATGCCCTTCTTGCACGTCACCAACAATCGGACGAGCTTCAGCCATGCAACATTCCAAGCGATAACTAGATACCTTGGGAAGGTGAAATCTCAGATGAGGAAGTGCGGACTTGCACTATCGGCTGTGGAAAGATAGCACCAGGGTCAGACAGAGTTACGGTTGAGCTCCTCGAGACTTGCTGGAAGACGATCGGACCCTATATTTTGCAGCTTTCTAATGCCTGTTTATGGCTGGGCACTCATCCATCATGCTTCAAGCTGGCGGAGGTGGTACTACTGTAATAGCCAAATATGAACCCAGCCACAATCAAACGTTGGAGACCTATAGCCCTCCTCTCGTGCATAGGCAAAAGATTAGAAAGATTTCTTGCCAAGCAAATGGCGCACCTCGCAATTACCTGTGATGTGGTTGGCCATCAACAATTCGGTGCGCTCCCAAAGTGATCTGTAATGGACCTGGTCTCCTGCGTAGTCCATGACGTCGAAGAAGCACGCTCCCAGGAATGAGCCTCGACATTCGTCACTTTAAACGTCCAAGGAGCGTTCGATGCAGTGCTCCACAATCTCTTGGCTAGGCGCATGAAAGCTCAGGGATGGCCAGACTCAATCATCTGATGGACGACTTCATTCCTCACACATCGGAAGGTACAAGTACGTTTCTCCGGCGGAGTCACCACCCAGAGAGAGCTGGCCTATGGAGTCCCCCAGGGATCACCAATTTCGCCATTACTATTCCTTCTGTACATGGCGGAGCTGATGCAAAGTGGCAACCCAGGATCGAGGTTTAGCTACTCTGACGACATTGAAATTCTGGGGTTTGGACGCACAAATGCTAAGTCGGCCGGCGCTGCACAAAGAGAAGAAGGCCATCTTATCGAGTGGGCAGGAAAAAATGCCGTTGCCTTCGAAACGGAAAAGTCTGAAGTCATCAAATTCCCAGGACGACGCCGAGAAGAAGCAGTTGGTGTTCATGTGAGTGGAAATCTCATTGAGTTCGCTGATCATATTCGATGACTGGTCGTACACTTGGATCTGCGACTCAATTTCAAACACCATGTAACCACTTGGTGCGGGAAAGCGATAAAAGCTGCACAGTGTAACGGCTACAAAGCCGATATTTCCTGTAGCCAGTACTGTCAAGTACTGGCGTACAACCACCGGAGAGCGGGCAGGCGCAAAAGCCACGTAAAAGATACTTGAATCTCCTAAGAAGGGACTAGAAAAGTCTCCATATGAGTAAGACTGATACTGAACCTTGGAGAAGCTGCTAGAAATGATACCCTTAGAGTAGCAACTGGAATCATCTAGAAATGAGCTGATCATAGAGGGAAGGACTTAGAATGTAATAAATCTGTATTTATACCTAGATTAGTATGTAGAACTTAGGTCTTCATAGTTGAATTATAAAATACCATCATCCAGACAAATGCTCCTTGCTTTATATAGTTGATCTGTGACACACAGCATATGCGTCGCTTCAACTCGGTCTTTCAGGGAGCAGCCCCCGGGCCGTTAGCCAGCACAGTAGACGTGTTCGTCGTCTCGCTGGCAACTTTTGGATCTGATGTCTGGTGGCCAGGGTCCAAACGCCCGACTCTACGAAGAATAGTTACATCCTCAACCTCCAAACTCTGCAGCATGATTGACAGAGCGAACCTGATGGGATTGCGGGCTGCAATTCCAGCAATTAGGACAACACCAAATGTAGTCCTTCACAAAGAAGGGGGAATCCCGCCGGCAAAGGTCATACTAAAGGGAAACCGACTTCGACTTTCGGCAAGGCTTAAGACTCTTGATGATTGACACCCGTTGAGGATCAGTGCTTCCGTGTGCCCGAATATCGGCACTCAAAAATACAAATAGATCGCCAAAATCTCCGCAAGACCAGAAATACAGATGTCACGGTTACATCGGGCCTATTGAGAGCTTCTGGAAGCAGAGGCCCCTGAGATCCTGGTGCCGGTAGTCTACCCTAAAAAGTCAGGCCCAAAGTAGACAGAACGAGATGACTGCGTTAGATGGATCAATAACGTGCCAGGAACAGACATTTGCGCATACTCAGATGGCTCACTGGAAGGATACGGACGCTCTGCCTAGGGTTACGTTCTGAAGAAGAATGGAAAATACATCGGCAAAATAAGTAGCATCATACATGGGGGAGAGGTGCTGGATGCAGAGATAAGAGGAACAAGGAAGGCCCTGTAGGCCGCAATGGAGTTCTTGGAAAACGAAAAGTCCAGGATCGTAGGAGGGTCGCAGCAAATCCATGTTGTGACGGAAACCGAGTTGGTAATGAATAAATCGATTTATTAAACTATATGAAGAGAAAAGAAATCTCTAGCTACTACTAACAGGTACTTATAACGTTTGGTCCGCTTCGTGAATCTGCTGACTGATAACTTCTCCCTAGGCCTAATACTTGCTACTGAGCCAAGTATTATCAGGGACCATTACGCTATGATGTTGCTTCGACCTCCTGGCTAGTAGTGCCATTTCATATCTATTTGCCGATCCTTCCTCTTTCAGTCTTATCGTAATTATTCCTAATTAAACGCCTAGTTTTCCTCCTAAGCTAAAACAACGGTCAAACCGTAACACACGTGTTCCTAGACAGCCAGCAGGCTGTAAGCGCATTAACGACGGGCTCATCCTCAACTAGCCTTGAAAATGTACGCAGCTTCTGTGCATTGAAAAACGTGGCAAAAGTATTGGTAAATGGGTGCCAGGGCATGAAGGGATACAAGGGGACGAAGAGGCAGACACTGTTGCCTGTGGCGCCCTTCGAAGGCTACCTAGCCAGGATCATATACTCTGGCATATCTTCGTGGAGTCATGAATCGCAGATGATAGAGATTGCTCGAAAACTGGTAGGAAGAGGCCTGTCCGCCTAAATACCGCCAACTTAACCTTCAGGTTCGGAGACGCAAACCACCCGAACTCTCTCTCTCTAGGCACCTGCTCCGCGAACCAATTGCAGCACGAACGGGTCACGGCAATTTTGCGGCAAATCATCGCCGTTTCAACAATCCATACGCTCCTATGGAGTGTTTTTGCGAGAGGGAAACTACTCAAACCCACTTCATCCACTGTAGCCGCCACGCACAACACACGCGTAGGCTCAGAAAGTCAATGTCCCACGCTGACTTTATCAAAAAGCTTCTCGGACCCAAGTGCCAGGATAGCTTCAAAATATTTGCGCAGGAAACCGGCTGTTTAGCTGGAGAACCTGCTCACTCATCCACTGCTTTCAGCGGGGATCAGATAAACTAGTTGCTACCACAATGCATGACACGAAAGGGAACGAAGCGAGAATTGTCGTTTCTCGGAGGAAAGATTGTAGCTTTTTGGATTTAGGGGCAAAAGGAGGGATTTTTGATGTAGGAGTTGGAGTAGATGGTGTCTGCGTCGTAATTTACTTCCGACTATTTTTTAGCGAGTCCAGCGGTTGGAATGAGTTGGGCCTATAAGCAATGATCCCCACCGGCTCCAACAGTCTAGTACCCAATGTGGACCTATAGCTTTAGCTTAGGACCTTAACATAATAAAATAGGGAGGACGAAGGCTGAACACCTGTCAGTGGTGTCCTCTACGAACCTGGGAGTGAAATATTCTTCCAGAGCCGAGATTCAGTCACGACAAAGGGTGAATTTGAGAGTTTTCGTCGAGTTGGCGATCGAGAGGAGTGATGTTGGCTCATTTTTGGTCGAAAATCCGACTTGCAGAGATTTCACGACTGCACAACTCAACGAAATCAACCATCTACACCCCAGATACGAACCGCAGACAGCCTATAACCTGTCCGACGTTCGTATCACAACAACCGACACCTTTAAAATCTTATTTTCTATTTCTCTAGAAAATCATTCCTAGCCAAACTCACCTCGCGGCCCTCTCAAGAATCATCTCACCACCTACCTAAGCAATCCCATACCTCCAAAAGCCAAATCGCCAATAAAGAAGCAAGAGGATGTCTGACCCTACGCAATTGCCAGTCGCTGTGAAGTTACGGTCTAAATATCGGCCTTAGATGCGTCCTCACCTCGGCCAAAGGCACCAACAACTCGACCTGCGACGAATCGCCACCGACGAAATACGTACGACATTTCGCCGGCACACCAACCCGAGCGTTCGACAAAGGCTGGGGCACCGGTGCCTCGGTCTTGAGCTCTCAGTCGCGTTTTCGACCTCCACGGTTAGGGGTACGGCAGCGACGGGGCAAGGCCGGAGGGGTGGACATTCTACAAAGTTTCTGGGATGACGAGATTGAATGAAGGACAGAGGGATGCTGCATGAAGGAATCAAAAGGGAATACAAACTGAGGAGGCCTTGGTGGGCGACTGGATGAGGCCTTCAGTGAAGAAAACGACCCCTGGATGAGATGAGGAGATGCTGAGATGAGCAAAAGCTGGGAATGAAGCGAAGGAAAAAGTTACAGATCGCGGAGGTGTCATGGGCTCGGGTGCGTGATGGCCGAGGCTGAGGAGGAATTTGCGCTTCGGCGCGCCAAAAGGGGGTTCTCTGGACGGTTGGGCTTGACATGATTCAACACATGGGTGAAGTCTGAGGTGGTCCGGTCATTTAGGTGGGACGAGGTAGATGTACTTAATGGTAGTTAACCTGATCCAGCCCGGCCCTACCCGTGCTTAAGCTCCAGTAGGAGTGCAACGGGAATCACTATACCTAGCACGTAAATGAACAAGACAAGAAGATAATAAAATAGAAACAACCGTAAGGTCTCGTGTTGGCCAGCTCAGTCTATATAAACTACCCGACGCGCTGACACTTCTAACTAAGCCCGACATGTAATAAACGGTCCAAGGCCTGCCCGCCATGCACCCCGAACTGTCAGTTGAAGTCAAAATTACTCCCCTGCTAAGACTTTTACTTTACACTACAGTAAATAGATAATTATCTATATTAACAAGAAATTTATCTATCACCTAGACCAATAGTCTTTCAATCTGAGCTCTAGCAAATACGGGCCAAATATTTATAGTTTGGAGTACTAGTTAGTGTTATTATTGCATGCTTCAAAAAAGCATGTTTCCAGAAACCATTTACCAAACGCTATGGCACCTTCAGGAGTGCCTAGAATCCAGGGAATTTCCAGCGTTGAATGTCTAGTTTTGCCACGGAGGTAGGACCGACTCCGATTGAGTCGACTAAAGAGGAAGTGCTCGGGAGACTTTTTCTGGCCGCAAGCGCAGATCAGAAGATCGTCCGAGTGCTGAAAGCGACGGTGGTAATCAGCAAAGTCGCCATGATCTGATGGGGCTGCAAGAAGGCGACCAAGAGCGTAGCGGTTGAGGCTCTTGAGCTCTGGGGAGCTCCTAGTATTGGCATTAATTCCCAGTTGTTGGTATTGTTCAGGAGCGTTTTGGGACCAGTACAGGGATATAGAGGCTTTGTATCGAGTGATCATGTCTCTCTTTGCTCGAGAAATTGTTGGAGATAGGGGAGAGTTGGGGTTGCGCATGCTTGTTAAACATGTACGTCAGCAGCTTCATTGCCAGGTATGCCGACATGTCCTGGACACCATCATACTCTGACTATACCTGTTTTGGAATAGTAGCAACGTTCTCTTTCTATTTATCGGTAGCGAGGTGCCGGAACCGAGCGGTACGAGAGGAACTGCTTGGAGTGACGAAGGGCGGCTTCCTGATTATCTAGGCATACCGAGCCACGTATTTCCAGGTGTCACTTAGTTGTAATAATGCTTCCGCCTCCTGTCTAGCAGTGCCGTTTCGTTCAGCTTCATCGTAAGAATTCTTGATATTAGGCTTAGGTATCCGCCTAAGCTCAAACAACGGTCAAACCGTAACACGCTGTGAGTGCTAGACTTGTGGCCGACAGGAAGAAACCTAATCGAATTTGAACTTGTTGTAGATTTTGTAAATTGGCCTGTTATCACAGACACGAAACTAGATTCATGAGATTGCTTTATGAGAGGCTAGGATTGATTCCAATATAATTTGGTTGAAGACTTGTCCAACAATTTGGAGGCTTCAATGTCTTTATATATCTACGTATTTACCCCCATATTCACCATATCCGCTAGCCATTCTATACCTAGCGTGCATAGCCTGAATTATCTCATGGTTCTGGGATGGAACTGTAGTTTCCGAATAGCAGTATTCTTTTAGCAACTACAATACGTAGCAGCTTCAGATATAGTTTACCGTGCGATACTTCAACCTGAGCTACATGCCTCCTTGATATACTGCCGGCTCGGTAATCAGTGAGATAACCGAAGCTAAACCTTAACAATAACCTTAATTACGAACCCATGAATACCTAAGACAGAAGCCTGCAATTTAACACAATTAGGTTAGGAATTGCCAACTACAACCTAATCCAAACAAAACATCCATTCATTCATTTATTTATTCAATGAATAGATTCTACATCTTCCATATATCTGACTTACCCTTCACGTGAGTGGACCAATCTTCCTTGCACCCAGACCGCGAGGGTGTTCCGATCATCACCATTGAAAAGCCACTTTTCTAAGCGAGCCTCAATCCCTTCCCAGCCGAATATGTCCACCTTTCCATCCTCCCAAGTTGGCGCCACTCCATCTTCACCAACAGTAGCGAGACCAACCAGCTGTGAGTCCCATGACATACCGACTTCAAAAGTACCAACTTTCTCCAACCCAACCACCTTTGCACCGCCTCGTGTAGCAAGGTATAGCACCTCGGCAACACTCAACTTTGCCTCCTCGTCACCACTCATGGCGACATGTCGACTTACCAAAAGGGCATGCTTCGCGGCTTCCAAGATACTGATGCTGTAGCCTCCACTCACATCTGTACCCAATCCCACTTCCAAGCTTTTTTTCAATAACCATCTAACTCTAGCTTCTCCTGAGCCGAGGGCGGAGTTACTGATGGGACAGTGAGAGATTTTGCAGTTGCGAATTTTTATGAGGTCAGCTTCAGCTTCAGTCAGGTGAACAGCGTGCGCAAGGATGGTTTTTTCGCACAGTAAGCCATGCTCATCATAAATCTCGGCGTAAGTTGTGTGTTGAGGGAAAAGTCGCTTTACAAGGGCAATTTCATCCCGGTTTTCTGAGATGTGCGTCTGAACCGGCAGGTTTGTTTCTTTTTGTAGAAAAGATAGACTATTCATTGCCTCCGTAGAACAAGAGGGAGCAAATCGAGGTGTGATAATTGGCATTATGAGACTATTCGTCGGATCAATGCTTGCAATATGATCAATAGTTGCACGTGTATCTGCCAGACAGGTCTCGTATGAGGCATCTCGGTAAGTTATGGGGTTTACGGCGGAGTCCATACAGCATCTACCAATAAATGCTCGTTGGCTATTGGCAAAACAAATGTCAGCAAGAAGATTGGTAGCGGAGACATCTATGGTGGCAAAGTAGGCGGCGGTAGTGGTACCATTGGATAGAGAGCGTTGTATGCAGCGTGTGTAAACTTTTCTAGCAGTATCTAGATCTTTGAGCGAAGCCTCAGAGGGAAATGTGTAGTTTTCGAGCCAACTAAGTAGCGAAGTCTTGCCAAAGAGGCCGACGTTAGGATATTGCGGTGCGTGAATATGGGTATCTGTGGGTGCTCTCCTACATTAAATTGATTGTTTTATTCACAAGGATGCTGCCAGGACCGACCTATAAATCCGGGGAAAAAAAATTGCCCTTTACAAGCCACTTTGAATATTACTTCATCCTCCTTCCAACTAAGCCTTGGTAGCAAGATCTTTTTCGCTTTTATTTGGTCTGAAACTTCTCTTTCGACCATGACAATCCAGCCCTTCTCGTCAACACAAACAGCTGTGTCTACAAGGAATTCCAGATCATCTAAACTTCTGCAATGAATAAAATCCCCAATAAATATTCCTTTCAAGGGCTGGTTTGATTTGGTATCGTCCATTGTCGCTTTGAGTAGCTCTGCTACCAACGAATAGCTCGAGAGTTCTTGTGAGAAACTTTTCAGACCATTTTATTGGTAACACGGTTCAATCTTGATGGGTACATGGTAAATTAATGAAAGCATCAGATCCGAAATGACAAACGCATCCATGAGCATGTATAATGAGCTAAGCTTTGTTTTTGTATTTCCATGCACCAACGCATCTTCTCTAACGAGCGACGATGACTCATTCTCTGTTTGTGATGCTAGGATTTCTACATTTGCCCATGCAGTGCTAAACTCTGATCCAATTTTATGAACAAATAGACACCTACGAAGAGAATCACCGTAAGATGGATACTGCAAACAAGGCAGAATTGTCATTCGCTTGACAGTCGAGAAAACCGACAGAACTTGCAAAGCTCTCTTACAAGAACTGAAGGTAAGAGGTGTTCTCATACTTGAGTCTGCTCAGCATTCCCCTAACATAGTCGCAAAGTAATTTTATGCGGAATGAACGTTGTACCGCGCGTTAGCTGCAGATAAGCGATCATAGCCTTTGGACAGGTAGAGGGTTTCACAACTAACTTATGGTGCCATCCATCCTCACATTAAAGCAGATCATAGCTTCCAAATCGTTGCATATCTTAATTTCGATCCTCCAACGGTAGTGTTTGCTTTCGACCACTGGATCAAAATTTACGGTCGAAATCAATTTTTCTGTACATAAATGGCGGCTATCAAATGGAGGCTTCATCAGCCGGCTGACCCAATCAATGGGACCATGATTTGATACTTGTGAGATTGAGTTGAAGAATTACCGCAGCTATAAATTACCCGAACTGACGCGTATTGCACCATCTCCACAATTAGACCCACCAATGCACTGGACGACCCCACCTGTAACTTTGCTTCATAGAAAATCTTGCATAATTGGGGGTGAGATAGAACTCTTGAAAATATTTTCCCGTCGATCAAGCCTCGCCGTACAATGGGAGGTTTCCAACGAAGAAGACTGCACGAATTTCAGTTGTTTCCTCTGATGATTATCGATTGAATTATTCTGCTAGAGATTAGTTCAGTCGAATATCATAACAATGAAGCGAATGACCCACGAGGAATTGATTCAAGAATACCCACTACATCTAGCTTTTCCCCCAAATAAATCGAGACCGACCAAAGTCTCACCGAGTCGACAAGTATAGACCAGTGTATTCTGACTTCTTTGAGGAGACTTTATCGACTCAAATTCTGGCTGCAGCTGGTCTCCAAGTACATGCCCACGACGCACTAACGTCCCGCAAGAGAAGACAAATTGTAGCGCAAAAGTAGTGCAGGTAAATATTTGAGATGGACAATATGATGCCGAGGATGGAAATAACCTTGAGAGGGATGAGATGTCGATAATTAGAAAGAGTTTTCACGGTGTGCACTTAACGTGTCACTATCAAGTTTGCGATAGCGTGGGCAACACCTTAATACAACTATACTTAGACAGTTCTGTGGTGCTTATTTCTCAAGTGAAGTCTAGGTAGCTTGAACACCTCGCGCAATGGAGGCAGGAGGTGTCTCTTTTGAATCCAGCGCGACTTTGTGACTTTTCTCACGGTGTTTGTGTGCACGCATAATGAGGGGCACCTGGAACGCAAAAGGGCTTGACGTGTTCCTCTAGTGGATACTTACGGAGGAGGGTCGACTGTTCTGCGCAGTAAACTTACCACAGTGGTTTTTGCGAATAGATCCAGAGTTTATGTGTCTATAAAATTAATTGACTCGATCTACATGTACAAAAGGCCCTAGTCATGTTTTGTAGAGAGAGAGCTGAAAACAGAGTAGCTGATAGTAATAAAAAGATGATCCCGCAGTGGTCTCTAGCCTAACAGCGTTCAAGTTTTCCTTGCTTGAGGGAGACTATTCTCAACACCTGTCAGTGGTGTCCCCTACGAACCTCCAGCTCTCACTGCAGAGTATGCAGAGCCGAGATTGAGTAACAAAGTCCTCACTTCGACGAGGATTCCCAATCGCTCTCGCGGTCTGTATCGTCTTCATCTATCAACACATTACCCTATCACCACTATCATGAAGCTAACCACAATCAGATCAGATGGTAGGGTCGGAGCCCTTCTCATCACCAACCCTAGATCATGGAGGAGATGCCATCCGATGAGTTTCCGGAGCGTACCCAGCACCCGATACGGAGATGGTGGATTGGATCAAGTCGGCCTCGATTGTTACAAAGAAAGGAGATATAGATGAATTTGCCCACCTCATGTGGTCCCGGTGTCTAGGCCTCGCCTGGCTGTGGCTGCAGGTTTTTTGTGACTTTTTCCTGCGCACGCAGTTTCCATTGCTATTATTTTTTTATTCTTTTGGGTAGAAAGTTCCGTGAAATAGGTGGCTGAATTCCACGGGGAAATACTAAGCTGATTGGCTATTCATCATGAGCAATATATTAATGATCTTTCAAGTTACAAAAGAGGATAGGAGCACTTTACAAGTTGTGGTCTAGGTCAGAGGGGAGCCCAATGTGCTAGATAATGTAAGACTCAAGTACTGCAATACAAATACATACACCTCTCTCTCTCAACTAGTTTCCTGAACTGAACTGAAACGTTTCACGTTAATTATTTGAGATAATTTCGTCCGGACATACGTGAGCGTGGGCTAACTCGAGTAGGCATAGGCATTATACCAATTTTGGCTTGATCTGAGCATTCTAAAAATATGATCGCAATGAAGCTCCACATTTCGGACTTTATTTTGTATTCACTCCGCAGTTCAATAACGAGGCAGCTAAATACAAATTGACCAGCGTACACACAGTTAGATTATGCGTGATGTCCCCCATTCGTTTCAAACTCGAGAAGTTTTTCTACTACTAAACGCCAAATCATGGCTATAAAGCTCCAGAACAATATAACATTATCAGATTCGGCTGCGAGTCTTATACTCGAACATCCATTGGGCCCAACCACAGATGTCTTCAAATCAAATTATCATTATTCGCAAGAGAAAACAGAGAGCTCAATCTACAATGAATCCGAATTCCTTCAATGGAATCGAATAGCCATCAAGAAGTTTCTGTTTGCCTTGACAATGCATCCAGTATCTCGTCACTTAAAAGTTAATCCCAAAATATCTCTTGAAGACTGGATTATTTCCATCTTAAAATCCTTGTGCCCCAACGATTTAGACCTTCCAATCTTCAATGTACTGGCTATCTCCATCGCTGAAAGTAACTCAGATGACGCCGCATGGAAGTCCGTCTTGAATTTCTGCCATGAGTTCTTGTACGTTAATCTCCCCTATTTGGATAAATGATGCTCATATTCAGAGGAATGCCGGAAAAGGTATTGATGCCGTATGGGGTGAAAAAATGGCTCAAATCAAATCAATCATTCCACCAAGATGTTATGGAATCGACATATGTTAAAGTGGGCGGCTTCTGGGAGAAGTACTTTTGTCAAGGAGAATGGATGGAACAGAGCTCATTAAACTTTCAAGGCCTGAGCCTAGCAAATGATGGCGGTCCGCTTCGTGACTTCCCGAAAGAATTGTCAGAAGAAACCCTTTGGAGGTGGCTAGACTCATTCCAACAACGCTATCTATATCAGGCCCATGTCTACCCAGTTGAATCGCGAAAAACTGACAGCAAATCTTCCAGTGAGAAGCGGAATCAAGCTTCGCGAGGAAAATACTTTCGCATGACGAGGATAGGAGATATACCGGGAAAACAGTGCCACCGACAGCTTGATGTGTTCACCAAAAGCCGCAGCTGCCCGGCTGACAGACCTCACCATTGGCGCGATGTGCAAGTAGTAGGAGTTCTGACCAACTCTCTCACGCACGAGAACTGGCGAAATACGTTCCTTCAACTCGAATATTACATGCGTGAAGTATTTTATGCGCAACCCCTGCGACGTTTTGCCCATGGGTTCCTTCTATATGGCACGCAATTGCGACTATGGGTGTTTGATCCTTGTGGCGCTTTTGGATCAGGAATGATTGATATCAAAGATGAGCCTGAGCGCTTCATCCGAGCTATCACGGCCTATACGCTAATGAATGATGATGAACTTGGAATCGATCTGTTTATGGACTCGGATAATCAGCAGATCACAGTAAAAATTAATCAAAGCACCGAGAACCAAGTATTTCAGTTGGATATGACGCCTGTGATGAAGAAAAGACTGAAGCTCTGGAGTGGCACCACATGTTATCGTACGACCGACGGGAATTACCTTGCCAAATTCTCTTGGACAGAATCGAATAGACCATCAGAGATAGATTTACATCATCAAGCACGAAACGTTGCCGGTGTTGCAAAGCTGATTGGCTCGCAAGTTATTATCTCAACTGATGAAATCCGCAGTGGATTGGACTTTGTGGCAATTGATCCAGACGTGTACGAGTCTGTCGCAAGGTATACATCTAAGAATGATGATGAAGCACTGGAGGATCATGAAATAGCGAAACGACGAGAATTAGACTGGACCTTCTGTCCAAAGCTCGGTTCCATGACCCTCAGTTGCCACTGTGTTTCACCCGTCGGTCGACCTCTCCGAAGTTTTAAATCAGCCAAAGAGTTAATCACTGCCATGCGCGATATCACTAAAGCGCACAGGCAGCTTCTGCTAGAAGCCAAGATCCTTTACTGTGATATCCACGAAAGTAATATGAGAATAATAGACCCACTTTTAAACAATGGCATTTCTGGCACCCTGATCAACTTGAGCCAAGCTATACCGTTGGAAGATCCTAAGTATGAAAATTTACGTGCTATTAACACCCCTTTTACCTCGCCTGATCTTTTAAAAAAAGAAAATAAGTTGATTAAGCAGACCTTTCGGCACGACCTTGAGTCATTATTTTATGTTATTCTATCAATTTGTATGGTATACGGCTGGGAAGGGCAGGAACCGTCATATAAGAGCTCACTTTTTCAAAACGACACTGGTAAACATCCAGACTGGAAACATGTGAATGATTCTTATATCGGTAACTTTAGTTATGGACTCCGGCAAGATTTTGTACGGAAATTTAGCTGTATGGAAAAACTAGCTACCAACCTAAAGAATATTTTTTACACAGCCAACAAAGACCGTCCTTCTTCTACGCCTTCCGATCCAGATATTCTGTATGTTCCAATTCTAGAAGCTTATGAAGAAGCTCTTCTAGGGCTGGATGGATAACCCCTGACAATGTTATTTTCATCCAGACAAATTACTTTGTGAACTGGATTATATTACAAATGATGTGATTCTCAACAGCAAAAATTAAAACTAAATTACCATAAATTTTCTGTGAGATGATCTTTTGCAGATAAAGATATATTCAATTCGCAAACAAAAAAACAAATTCATGCTCATCTTAATGCTATGTAGAATCAAAAAATGTCGTAGCTCTAGTATTGTGACAACACTTAAAATTTAAGGCCATGAAAGTCCTCTAAGAATTTAGTCGTCATTGGAACAAGGTCAATACTGCTTGTGAAAGCACCTCGTTGTTAATCAGAATCGGAACATTGTTGAAAAACCGGGGCTTGTTATTGTTTCGTCACCACAGGTCATTGCATTATTCTAGATTAATAATTGGATGTCTGATTTTTCTATTATTTCCTCTTGGTAATAATAGCTATTAGTTGTTCACAGTCTAAGAATAACAAGGGATTTTGAATTCGTCTCTTAGCTGAACAAGTCACACTAGAGTTTTAAACACTCATGCGTTGCCGGAAATGAACTTTGAGTGAATTCTTTGCCGTAAATTTACATTGGTCCTGACATTTAATAAGGTTAGGCTGTCTGCTCAATTTATATTTAACAGTTGATGTAAAAATATGAATACGGCTCATCCTAATGTCAAAACGCAGAAATGGGTTTCAATTATCGAAAAGGAATTGAATGAACTATGATGAATGGTGAAATAGGGTCGAATTATATTAAGGAAATAATGACCCTTCAGTCATTGAGGTTGTAGAACGCATTGATATAAGTAGCTATTGACGTAAAACTAACTGCAAATTGAGCAGTCACGTTTGCATCAACAATGTGGCCTACTTGATAGCCCCAATTATTCTAACTTCTAGCAAATTTTGCATATAACTTAGTGTCAGACTCGCTGTGAAGGTCATCCAGAATCACGCTTCAAGTGATGCTGTCTAAGTAGGTTTAGGAGACTTGGCCATAACGAGTGAGATACTCTCGGTTATACTGACTGTATCGAATACAAGAATAGAATAGAATAAATCATGATTGAACCACCTCATTGCAATGTGGTATTTTTTAATTACACGATACTCTGCCGCATCGAAGGAGCCTGTCACTTTCTTCATTTGAAGTCCAGCCACCATTTGTATATCTACATGCAAAGTTCTCTCGTTGTTTATATATTTAATACCACATCAAGATTTCACAAGCAAGTCAGGTCAAATTGCCACGCTTTTCAGTGCGCCTCGGTCAGCTTTTTTTAATCATTTAATGTGTATTCAGCTATATAGCTATGACACATGAATGGTACTTTGTATACGTGTTGGATGACTCTTTTGACGTTAAAGACACTCATACTCTGGATTTCATTCGCAAATACCACTGAGGTATGCTTGCTTACCTGGATAGTCGACCCTCCTCCGTGAATACCCACCAAGGGGAAATTGAAATCCTTTGCTTGTCCGCGCATACCTTCGTCATTCATGCATACCAGCGCCGCGAGAATTATGATTGTGTTTTGCGGGATTTGAGCCATCCATCTCCTGTCTCGAGTGGGATATGAGTCCTAGCTATAAAGACCTTACTTGGCAGGTTGCCCAACACGATGTACCACCGCACCATCCAACTACGGCGGTATTTATAGCGTCGCCTGTACTCTCGCAATCGGAGACTTGGAGCACACATTGCTCTGCAATTTGTGTAGCTCCTTGCCAAAATTCAAAAATTGACACTAGTCGGAATTACATCATCTTGTAAACTTGTCCTGATCTCTTTCACGTCCATCCTAAAGAACTGTCTCATAGATTTATGCGCCACGCTTTGCTTCCTCCGTCGGGTGTAGATATGAGCGTGAGCGCGTATTTGGTGGCCAGCCAAGACCAGAGAATAGTGCATGAGAGGTTTGGTTATTGAAATATGTTTATACTAGGTCGTAATTGTAGGCTTGATGAAGCTCAGGTGAAAGTTGATCTCTCTGGGAGTGAAAAAACGACGTGGTGGAGTATTTTGAATTATTGCCTCGAGGGCCATCTTCTACGGCATTGCGAAATTTGACTAAACTTTGCTCTGGGAGAATATCTCACTCCCAAGTTTGTAGGAGATACCGCCAACAGGTGTCCGGTATTCAACCTCCGAATCGTAGTCCTATAAAGACAACATTAGTGTTAGTTTGAAGCTAACTATTGGAACTCCAGAAGTGGCGCTGGGTTGGCTCACCGGAAATCGAATAGAATAGAATAGAATTAAATTTAAGTCCCTACTGAGTCTATGACTATGAAGGACTCCGGAAATTGAAGACTAACATACACATAGCCATTTAAATGTTTTGGCAGGTAAAAGCATGGCCTAAGCCTATTGCAAGGTGATGAGAGATAAATATCCTCTTTGAACCGAGATTCTGTCACGATACAGGGTGTTGTAGAGAGTTTAACATCCTGATGGTGATTAGGAGGAATGTTATGAGCTAGTCATTGGTCCAGTATGCGACCTTCAAAGATTTCCCAACCGCATAAGCCATGGAATTCTATCATCTACATCCCAGATAAGAACTGCAGATAGGATATCATCTAGCTGAAGTTCGTTTTAAAATATAAGAAAATCATCGTCATTTAAAATTTCCCAGGAAGGTCTTGTCATTCTCAACTCATCTCGTAAAACCTCTCTAAATTCATCTCACTACCTACCGAAGCACGCTAAGATCCAAAACTCATACTCGCGATCAATGCTACAAGTGGAGGTTCATCCTACCTCAACTTTCGTGCGCTGTGAAGTTAGGGTCTGAGTTGTAGCTTTATGTTAATCTATACCTCGGCCAAGGGTACCAGCTGTTTAAATTAGTGCTTGTTGGCAATGAAGACCATCATTGACACAGCATGTAAAAGTTCTTATTCCTTAACTTGCCAAGTTCATGGCTAAATATACATTAACCAGCCTACTATAATCTACAATAAGAGAGGAGTCTTGTTTTTCGCCTAGTCGTAATAGTTAGATTATATAAGACACTCATAATAAGTGGCTCTACATAACCATTCGTCTCATGGACCCCATTCTCAGAAAGGAACCAGCTTCAGAAACGCATTTCCATTCTTCGGATGGCTAGCTCCATCAGTGAGAACTGGCCCTCGGAACCCATGAATATTGCTTTGACAGGGACTGAGTCAGTGATGAATTGATCGATTTATTCAACTTTTTGAAGAGGAATGAGAACTCGAGCTACATCTACTTGGTACTTATAACAATTGATCCACTTCTTGATTCTACTACCTGACGACTTGTCCTTGGGCACAATGTGTATCTTCGACTTTATAGGATAACACCTCTGGGCTCGTACTGTCAGACAACAATCGTTTTGGCAACAACAATCTTATTGAGTAGTTTCTCTTGCGTCTTCCCCCAAACTCTGGATGAAAAACAGCATACTTTCAGTGCGTGTTTCCCCAAAGAATAAGTGTGTCATTGCACGGCAACCCGATTAAACCACAGGTACACTACAGCGCTTGCTACGAAGCCACGTGTAAAATAAATAAATGATTCATTTTTTCCTGATATGACGCCTCGAAGCCTATGCAGGTTTTATGGAAAAATATATAGTTTAAGTAGGCTGACTCAATTTGACGTTTAGAACACCTACACTCAGATTTCATTTGCAGATACCACTCGAGGTTAACCCTTACGGCGTACAAACTCTTCCGGTCATACCTGCTACAGGGAAAAGCGTGAAAAACCTTTGGTTATCTGAGTCTGCTTTCATCATCCCACAACTACAATATCACCGCGAGAGAGGCTGGTGTGTGGGCTTTATAGGATTCGAAACAGCTTCTCCTGTCTTCAATGTGGTATGTTTCCAAGCTACCTCGAATCTATTCGGGAGAACTGCCCGAATGGCCTACTACTGCACAATCCACGCCCCAAGCCACGTATATTGGCGTTACTTAGTTGTATCAACGCTTCAACCTCCTGGCTATTTTAATCGCGTATGCAGCTATCTGGCTATGATAAAATATCAGAGAAGTGTATAAAAGATGACTCAATTTAAAAGAAGAGCACTCATGCCTCGGATCTCATTTGCGAGTACCACTGCGAAGTTATGGCGGCTTTTTCTTCACCCCAAGTCAACCCTCATCCGTGAATACCCACCCAGGGGAACGTCTCAAAAACCTTGAGTTATCCAGACATGCCTCCATCATCTTTCAACTTTTCTCCGCGTGATTTGTGATCTGAGGTGTCTCTTTTCCAAGTGGAGTAGGTGCCCAGGCTACTCAAACTATACCAGAGAACATCACCAGGAGGCGGATCACAACAACTTCCGTCGTTTGCTTGTTTTTATTGTGTCAGCTGCACTCTTGCAAGCAAACTATTGGCGCGCACAAAGTTCGATTTGTAAAACTCGTTGCCAAAATTCAGAATTTCCGCCCTTCGAGGATATATCCTTCCTTTGCATCATCTTATGATCTTTTCCTGATCCCTCTCATGTCTATATCAGAGAACTGTCTCCCAGATTTGTGCGCCACGCTTTGCTTCCTCCGTCTGGTGTAAAAATCGGCGTGGGCGTGTATTTGGCGACGAGCTGAGGCCAGAGAAAGTTGACAAGATGTGTGGTCACTGGAATGAGGATGTACTAGGTCGTACTTGTAGACTTGATGAGGCTTAGGTAGGAATCGATTTTATTGGGAGTGAAAGATTGACATGGTGGAGTATTTTGAATCATTGCCTCGGGGGCCAACTTGTTCGATATTGCGAAATTGACTGAACTTGGCTCTGGGAGTTTATTTCACTCCTAGGCTCGTAGATGACATCGCGTACAGGTGTTCAGTTTTGCCCTCCTGGAATGTGATATTATTTATATTTATTTTTAAATCATTTAATGGGTATTCAGCTGTAGAGCTGTGACACATGACCGGTGCTAAAAGTCCTGAATATTCGTGAGAGAATTGATTAGACATCCCATTACCATTACAGTTCCCTTCCAACTCACATATATTTACACTAATCCGGATTCTCTCAGTAGCAAGACCCCGGATCTCCAACATGTCTCCGGAGCCTGCCAAATCATCGCGACTATTCGCCTCCAAAGAACCATTGATAGAGCGAATACCATGCTGGAAAAGCGCTTGGCAAAAAAGAAATTACCATTGAGCCCGATAGACGGGTGAAAAATGGAGCTGGACATGACAGAAAGGATAAGAGCCTTCAAAGAAGACTCTAACTCCACGAACCCCGATGTCGAAATGGGTGATGCAGTTATTGACCGATATATCATGGAGGGACTTGAGGCCTCATGATGGAATATCAATGAACCCAAAGACTGTTAGGTCTCAGAGGCTCCCGTCAATATAAACACAAGGAAGATTGCTCTGCCGGCCATAAAGCGGGAAACCAATGCTAACTTAAAAAAAGCCGACGAAGTCGCGTCCACCATAACCCCTCAGAATACCATTCCGGGACAAGTGGAAACAACCAACCTTCTTGCAGCGATAGTAGCTCTAAGAACACTGCGACTTGTCCTCCCGAGCTTCGAGCCATACTTGAAGCCGAAGAACAGCGGGTGACCCAGATCGCATTTAACCTTACAATATGCGCCGCTGCCATCAACGGCGTGGATAATACACTCACATCTCTATCCAAAGGGCCGAGTGTTCAGTTTATAGACTCCATGAAAGTCTACCTCAGAGCTGCAGTAGCCCAATTCATATTGTCAGGACCAGGAACAGTCCTTCCCAACATTCCCCAACGACTAATCTGCCAGAATCATGGCGGAAAGATCGTGGAAAAACCGATACAAAAGCAGCTAGAGCAGCTACAAAAAGAGAACCAGGTGAGGATAACTGTGACGGGCTTTGCCCGGATTGGGACTAGTTACTAGTACCACTCCGTCTCCAAGGTAAGGTAGTGGCAGGGCAACGCTCCTGGATAGACGAAAGGGGCGCTGAGGGGGTACGCACCAGATGGGGAGTATGATACAGGAGAAGAGTTGTGCTGGGAGAAAGGATGATTCTCAAGTGACCAATGGAGGGAATTAAGATTATTCTACACAGAGCATATAACGTATGGGAGAGTACGTGGTAGATGGTCTTCCCAAGGAACAAGTTATTAATTCCTATTGAGTTATTGTATTTCAAGTACATCTGAATTCATTAAACCCATTACAATAACCTCGGTCAAGCCTACCAGGGCAACAGTTACTCGAACTGGCCTCCACACGCCAGCAGCACCTGTGAAAGATGTGCGGGTCCGTACCGAACCCTCGGCATCAACGAGACTTCCAGCAAAGGCCTCAAAAACTGCACCCAAAGATGATCGTTTGTTTCTTCGACTCGGAAAAGAAAATGCTTGGCGCGCTCTTTCGCCGGCCGGTGTGCGAGATGCGGCAGCAAAAGTGCTCGAGCTTCCTCCGCAGAATATTGAACATGTATACCGTGTTCCGACTGGCTTCGCACTTCGAGCCAAAAACCAGGAGATACGACAGCTTCTTCTGGACTCTGCTGAGTCTTTCGTCCAGGCAGATGCAATCCTGGAAAAGGCCTCAGATTTGGTGGCCCTTCATATTGCGAAAATTCCCGTCACAATTCACACACTCCTAGGCAAAGTAGTTTTCACCGACGAGATGGTGGCCGAAGAAAGCGCCAGGGTCACTTCAAAGGTTCCGGTAAGGGTTCGCCCTCATGGAAAAGGGAGAGTCGGAGCCCCATACCAGACATGGGTAGCTCATTTTGAAAGAGCGTCCGTCCCTAGACCAGGCTTCCGACTATTTGACGACTCGGGAATCGCTGTTTGCCATCAGCCGCGCCAAACTGTGAGCCAATGCAAACGATGTCTCTTATACCACGGGACCCAGAGTTGCTCGCTCGCCCCAGGGTGCTGGAACTGCACCTCAACAATGCACTCCACTTCGGAATGCCAAACACATACCAAGGGCCGCAATTGCGGTGGCCCCCATAGATCAGACAGCCGAGATTGCCTGGCTCGCCCTAACAAGTCCGAAATGGCCTCTAAGGAAACCCTCGAAAGAATCAGGAACGCTAGCCAACGCAAATATGCCGCGGTAATCGGAGCAAAAACTGCTGTTCGACGAGCAGAGGCTGTTGACAGCTAAGAATAACCACCGAAGAATTTGGACAGGGAAATGTCTCGGGTCAAAAATAGGGACTGTCCATACGTACGTGGATTGTTTGTTTCGGACAGTGCTTGCATTCTGTATTTACAACTGCAGGTTATTCTATTCCTAGCGCATGTCTATATTTAGAGATCAAGAGACCAAGTCAATCATGATCAGTGTATATAGTCCTAGAATTCCGGGAGAAATAGGAATTAAGTTGTTTTTTCTGGGTTATCTTTTACTTTAATTACATACACTTCGCCTGTCACAGGTCAGGCTCCCAGTTACCTGATAGAGCCCGACATCAAAGCCGCCACTGAATTAGCCAAAACAGCTCCACCGAACTACAGCTCCAGCAACAGCTATGAGGTTCTTATGATAGATGAGACACCAAATGTGACTGGTGTCACAGAGGCAACCATTCCAAAAAATCACTCATAAATGGCGCCACACAGGCCCCTATCCGCCACCACTCTACTCTAAGTTTCATGTCAATAAACGTAGGTAAAGGAGGTCCGGCGCAGATCATTGCAATCGCCCGAGCATTCCAGCTGAGTGTCGACGTTTTTCCAATTCAAGAGCCTCGGCGGAAGGAAGAGATAATGTCGCATCCTGGATATATTTGCCATCTACCTCATGGTGGCAAAAAGATTAGACCAAGGGCTGTGAATTTCATCCGGAAGGATGATAGAACAATATCTGCGAGGCAATTCTTCCCCTGCGCTAAGCTGACGGGCGACTATTGCTGGGTGCTTGTTAATGTAGTCTCCCTCCTTAATGTGTACAAGGCACCCAGAGACACATCAGCCGTACAGCCACTTATCAATTGGACCCCGTCGCGGAACTCAGTCGCTGCGGGTGATTTCAATTCGGTGTACTATGCCTGGTAACCAGGAGTCGCTAGCCCCTACGGGCAAGGTGAAATGATTGAGAGATGGGCAGAGGATCACAATCTAACCAGCCTTATTTTTGGAGAACCTACGCATAAAGCTGGAAATACCTTGGATCTAGTCTGGACCAACATTAATGGTAGCCGTGCATGGGTTGACCATGATATATGTGTCACCAGCGACCACCTTCCTATCCGAGGAATAATCCAGATCCAGTCCACAGTGTTGAGACCCAACTTGGGCAAGATACGAGAGATAAGAGAAAGATTACCTAACATTGCGCGAGCTGTCTCTAAATTAGTCCGTCTACCACCAGTTTTAGATACAATTGAAAAGGTCGAAGACTACGCCCAGGAACTTTGCTTAAAGCTTTAGACTGCCATAAATGCAGCACGAACTCGACCTAGAGCAAACGGCGGTAAACCAGCCATGTGGTGGACCCTGGCTTGCAAGGAAGCACGGGCTGAATATCGACCGGCCGAATTACCCCTCCAACGTGCTGTGTACGCCAACAAGCTCCGATCAGTCATTAGAGCTGCCAAAAAAGAACATCAAGCACAGCAGGTGGAAAAAACGAACACACCGAGCGATGTCTATAAGCTAATGAGAATGGCTAGTCCTAGACAGACAAACATCCCCTCACCCCTCAATCACAACGGAGTTCTCATCTCTGATCTACTAGAGCGAGCCACATTTCTCCGAGACTCTCTCCTGGCAAGACACCAAATTTCAGACAACCTGCCGCCTTGTACTGCCACGAGCAACAACCGGATACCATGGAAGGATGACATATCCGAGGAGTAAGTCCGAGCATGTACTATCGGCTGTGGAAATACGGCTTCGGGAGCAGATGGAGTCTCAGTACAGCTGCTAGTGGCCTGCTGGAAGACAATTAGACCATGCATAGTCAAACTCTTCAGAGTTTGCATACAGCTTGGTACGCACCTGACTTGTTTTAAATTGGCCGAAGTAGTACTTGCACAGAAGCCTAAAAGGGACCCAAAAACAGTCAAAGGATGGAGACCAATTGCCCTCCTCTCTTGCCTTGGTAAAGGGCTTGAAAGACTTCTGGCAAAACGGATGGTGCACTTAGCAGTGACCTGTGATGTAGTTGGTCAGCAACAATTCGGCGCACTCTCGAGACGCTCAGCAATAGACCTAGTCTCCTGTGTAGTACATAATGTCGAGGAGGCGCGCACACAAGGATTGGCGGCCACTTTTGTCACCTTAGACATACAAGGTGCGTTTGATGCAGTTCTTCATAACCGCCTAGTGTGAAGGATGCAATAACAAGGATGGCCAGACTCAGTTCTAAAGTGGACGACGTAATTCCTTGCACAATGAATGGTCCAAGTACGACACTTGGAAGGAGTCACGAAAGAGCGACAGCTAGTCTGCGAGGTCCCACAGGGCCCGCCGATCTCATCTCTTCTCCTTCTTCTGTACATGGCAGAGCCAATGCGCAGTAGTGTAACTAATCTGAGGTTTAGCTACGCTGACCAAATCGGTATTCTTGGGTTTGGCCGCACCACTGCTGAGTCTGCTGCAGCTGCTCAGAAAGAAGTCGATCACATGCTGGAGTGGGCTCAGAAAAATGCCGTCCAATTTGACACAGAAAAGTCAGAGGTAGTACAATTTCCATCACGGCATTGCGAGGCAGCTGTTAGCATCCACGTAAACAGCACTTATTATGATTGGTATATGATTTGGGAATGTACACTTGCGCTGGAACAGCTAAGATAGTTTGTGGAGAGATATCTTCATTAATGTGCAGGAGTGAAGTTACTATTATAATTATTATGTTACAGATTGGGGGAAGCTCGTACCTTATCCCCTAGCTTGTTCGCTAGCAGACTGATCACGTTACCAGTATTCAGCTCACCAAAGTGTGCAACAAACTGAGCAGCCATGCCATTTATCCTATATCAACAACCCATCTCTCATACTGCTCACATTACTACTTGTAATTATCGACTTTAAACTTGTTCGTTGACTTTGTATATGTACGTCTGTTATCACAGATATTGGAAATAATTCATGAGATTGCTTAATAAGAGACTAGGATTTATTCCGATATAATTTGGTAGAAGACTTGTCCCAACTATCAGAGGGCTATAACGTCTTTATCTATCTACAGGTAAACTCCCCATATTCCAACCACGCTAGCCATACAGGATGTAGCATGTAAAGCCTGATTCGTATCATCATTTTGGGTTTGAGGTCCACCGTGCATATGCTACTCGAGTTGCATATCTGACTACTATGCAACACTCTTAGGTATCAATCTAACAACCCACACCAAAACCGAAACTACTAACAACCCTGATGATGACACCATGAATAATTGGAACAGTAGACTGCAACATAGCACAATTAGGCTACACATTGTTGACCAGGACCTAATCCGAACATGTAATGTTGCTATGTAGAGACTGGATCTCCTCTATGCACCATAATACCATGCTGCCATAATAGCTACCTATGCACCAGCTACTTGATCTACCATACTATATAGCTGAACATAACAGCAGTCTCATAGAGCCAGCTGAACAAGTTCGCTGGCTTGGAGTTTACCTTGATCCGCATCTTAAATTCAAGCATCATGTGATGACATGGTCTGGAAAAGCAATAAAAGTTGCATATCCTATGCGACGCTTCAATTCCACATTTCGAGGGGCTATACCAGGGGCGCTGATACGAGTAGTAAATAGTTGTATTGTTTCAATCGCGACTTTTGGGGCAGAAGTCTGGTGACCAGGCCTCAAATGCCCAACAAGAGCAGGAATAGCCACACAAGCTACCGCGAGCCTCTGTACTATGATCGACAAGGCTAACATGATAGGTCTCCGATCTGCACTTCCAGTTCTGCGGACTACTCCTAATGTTGTCCTGCACAGGGAAAGACAAATCCCTCCCGCAAACATTTTTCTAGAGGGAAACCAACTACAATTTTCAGCCAGAATGAAAACCCTCGATGATCGGCACCCGCTGAGATCTCGTGCTGCGATGTGCCCAAACGCTGGGACTCGAAAGTACAAGAAGAATCCACGAGGATTTGATCATGTAGATAGACAAAGAACTCGTGCACAACGAGCTTATTGACAACTTCCGGACACAGAAGCTTCGATGCCTCTGCCGCCGCCATCCTACTCTGCTAGATACATGACTAAGTCAGAAGGAAAAGAAGCGAGCAAACTTTGGATAGACAACGTGCCTGCATCGGAAATTTGCGCCTACTCAGACGGCTCTTCGGAGGGAAACAGACGTTCAGCTTGGGGTTTTGTTTTGAAGAGATTCGGTAAAACTCTTCACAAGGAGAATGGTATCTGATATCGAGGAGAGGTGTTGGAATAAATGACAACTATGAGGGATTTTATCATGTATAAACCTAATTTCTAAGGCCAACTTGTATACTGGTTCAGGTAGCATTTTCCTTATGCGTTTGTTAGGTAGAATACATAGAAATTTTTACAAAAATAATCTGTTACCAGAACAATTGTGCTAGCACATTAAATCTCCAAGCCGCTGTTATACTGACAAGAGGTCTTGGATGCAGAAATCACAGGGGCGCTAAAGGCTCTTGAGGCGGCACTGAGAATGAAAGAAGCGCAACAGCAGCTGGGGGTAGTCAATACAGCGAGTGAGTGTGTTTCTGGATAGACAGCATGCTGTAAAAGCATTTGAGACGGGCATCTCTTCAACCAGCCTCGAAGAGGTACTTCAGTTTCTCATACTCTTAACGTCAGCTGCTTTGACAATTAAGTGGATTCACGGTCACTCTGGAATACAAGGGAACGAAGAAGCAGAAGCTACTGCACGCCTCGGCTTACAAATGCTGCCCAGTCCGGACAACCAACCAGTATCTATTTCGTTAGCATACCTTCGCTGTCTCATGAATAACCGGCTACAGGCTTTGCTTGGCAATTGGTGGGATAAAGCGTGCCCTGTTTGGTTTCGAAAGCTAGATCTGCTCATGAAACAGCGCAAGTCCCCTGAACTAGCCCTATCAAGGAATCTACTCCACGAACTAATTGCACCCCGTATGGAACACGGCAATTTCGCGGCCTATCATCGCCGATTCAACAATTCAGACGCACATAGTGAGTGCGCGTGTGGGAAAGAGACTAGCCCAGCCCACTTTATCCACTATCGGCTCTATTCTCACGAAACACGTCGAATTCGAGGTCTAAAGTCCCACAAAGACTTCATACATGAACTTCTCGGACCCAAGTGCCTTGAAGCCTTCAGAAAATTTGCACAGAAAACCCAATGTTATGGGTGATCAGCTGCAGGCTGGACCTCTGCTCTCAGCGAGCTCCATATAAATTAGTCATGTAACATGACTCGATCGGAAGGGGAACAAGGCAAGAAGTTTTGCTTCCCAATCACAAGTGCAGATATTTAGTTGGAGCTCAAATTTTTGGAGCCTGGAGTTATGTTATTATTTCTTTTTTTTGTTAATATGGCTGTGTGTAATTTAACTTGCTACTATTTGAGTAGCAGTTCACGTGGTAGGTGTTACAGGTTGCGCCTATCTCCTAGTGACTGTCGCACGGACACTTATCATTATTACGTCATTAGCCTTGCTATCTAAAGAGATGTCCATCTTGGCCATACAAATACAGGGTTGCAACAAATATGGAAACAAGATATTGTTGCAGCAAGTCTCATATGGAATCATGGGCCGATACGACCCAGATTTGCTATGACAAGTCCACTCGGAATATCAAGGATATGGTGTAGTAGAATAGATAGTGAGGTTAGCGCATTGGGAGTTGGGACACCTTAAGTAGCCTCCCCTCGGTGGACAGTTCCGAGATGTGTGTAGAAAATAGACAGTAATCGGCCACAATTCTTTTACTATATTGTTTTGTTGATTGCCCATCACAGTGGGAACAAGTTGGGCATGTCATAGATACAATCTTAGCTGTTAACTCCAGTCTTTGACCTTCAGGAGAAAACGGGTATAATGTAGGACTTAGAAATAAAAAACAAACAAACAAACATGACCGGTGCTGTGTGTTGTTGAATTTTTGAAGTCCTGAGCTACAGTGAGAAGCTCTACATCCCACTATTGGTACTGGGCCGGTGGAGCCAGTAAGGGTCACTGCATATAGACCCAATTCATTCCAACTGCGTGAGCTTCCACATAAATAATGGTGTTAACAGCGAAAGTAAAATCAAAAACTTAAATCAAATTTAGAAGAAATCCAAATTGCGTCCGGATCCCGCGCTTCTGTTGTGCTGGTGATGGCTAGGATTACGATGCACGAGGGTAATGATCACTGACGGTGAAGGAAGAACTTTCCAGGTAGCTCCATGATTAGTAGGGAAAAAATGGAGCACTGTATAGAAAGTGTCTCTAGATTGTACTGCCAGATGGAGGAGACTAGAATATTCCGTGTTACTGTTTTGGGTAAATGAGGCAAGAGTCTAGCTACCTCAGATGTGTATATAATTAGCACTTTAAACCTCTTAAATCCTCATAGTTTTGAATATCAAATATATCAGCAGTTCACATTGATTCATCAATAATCATCCTTAAACCTTCTGCCAATTAACCTCCGTAAGCTCTTACCTTTACAACAAGGGGTGGATGTGGGCGAGGCGTAGAAACAGTTGTGTGTCGGCCGCTATCCTCGGATTGACTCCCTTTGCTTTTGGGGCGGGCAAGGCTGCCTTTGTTGTTGACAACCCAGTGTTCTTACCAAGGACTGCTCGGGCTACTGTAGCCCAAGTTGTCTTGTAGGCCGGAGCCTGGGTTGTTGAAGGGTTTGATACCCTTTTTTCTTGAGCCCTCAGTGGAGGAGGATTGCTGGGGCGTACAGGGAGAGCTGGCGGAGTGCTACCTGGGCCTTATTGTATGAACTGGCCAATGGCCGCTCGAAGCTAGACTTTGATACCGTCTACAAACTCTTTTTCTTCGCCAATTGAAAGAGGCGAAAGTGCTGCTTCGATACTGCTTATTGCAGTGGACCGAATTGCTAGACGGTGTGATGGGCATTCAAGAAAACAATATATTAAAGGAATGGTGGTCGAATACTGTCTATTTATTATGATTATGAGCAACGCGGAAGCTATAATGGGAGAGTGGTGCAATCTTAGTATGCTATTAGCTATGGATGACAGTGAATATACTTATACAATGTTATGCTGTAAGGATATGAACAGAAAGTGTAAGAATAAACATGTGTCCTTTTATTGTGGGTACACTTAGGAGATTATATACATGCTTGCTTAAATAGCACACTAGCTATATTATCTCGTGGTCTAAGGCTGTAAGCAATGCCCTGATATTGACTACTCTGTTATTGCACATCATAACACTCCCCCTGTTGGTAACAACTATATTACCTGGTTACAGATGTTAGTATATTGGAACTAGCAATTTAACTTTAGTCAGACAGTTGGCAAGTTGGTTTGTGGACAGGACATATAATACTGTGATCTTGTTAGACACTGAGGGTCAATTGAAAAATGTAAAGTAAAGTTGTATTGATGAAACCTCTGCTCCTCAACTCCTCAACTCATCTCCAGCAGTGATGCTATATACCCATCTGAAACTATTTCGAGGAGAGATTATCTTCTCCTCGTTTCCAAAAATTACATATTTTAAGGATTCTCCTTCCAATCCTAAATTTAGTTTTTATTTTACCCTTCTCCTGATGTTGCTATGACAACAGAATAGTTCTTGGCACTGGTTATTATGTTGGCACTAGTTTAGGGCCTATCTTATGATGAGCTAGTGGGAGGAAAGCAAGTATATGTATGATGGCTTAGTCTATAGCTATAGAGTTCTTCACGCTTAGTCTTCTGTCACAAACACCACCTTCGGATCACCTCTGGTCACCTATATTCACCTTTTGTTACCTTTAGACTCTTTAGACACTTATATTAACAATTTTTAAACCTTTAGTTCTCCAAATTATCTCCAGTAGATCTTTAGTCATGCCTCGAGATCCATCCGACCTCTTCTCGCCCTTCTATTCCGCTTCAGGTCAAACACCTACGCTCCAATTTGACACATAAGAAATATATTACATGTGTTGAAGATCAAAAGATCTCAAGTCAGAGCTTTGACTATTCTGAACATCCTGATCACCATATCCCTGGTGAGATATCAAAGCTCGAGTTAGTTAATCCAACAAGATTTGTCGTCCCACTATCCAATGATTCTCATTACCATATTCAGTAGGTTCCAAACCATCAGATGGTTGACAGAAAATGTAATATCGGGTCTTATATTATTTGATAGATACTGGAATCCTCTGATTATAGAATTAGATTCTGTTTTTAGCTGCGCTGAACATTCAGAGTAGCTGTATTTTAAGAGTTATTCTAGCGGTGAGTTTGCTGGTTTGCAGTTTCCAAGGCCGTGTCTTTCGAGAAGTGTAAGAGTATAGTGACCTTGTGAAAGCCCAAGTGACTTGTCACTCTGTTTGATATTTATTACAAGGAACAGGTCGGTGTCAACAGTCTTGAGCTTGTATCTCTTGTGTAGTGCGTGCATAAGTGTCACAGATCAACTATAGAAAACAGGGAGCATTTGTATGGATGATGGTATATTAACAATTCAACTATGTAGAACTAAGCTACAGATACTTAGCCAGGTATTTATACAGATTACTACACTCCAAGCCCTTCCATCTAAGGTCAGTTCATTTCTAGATAATTCCAGTTGCAACTCTGAGAATATGGTTTCTAGTAGCTTCTCCAAGTCTCAGTTACAGTCTTGTTCATGTCGAATCTTATCTAGTACCTTCGACAGTGGTTCTGGTATGTTCTGCAGGCTATTGCGCCGGCCCACCCCCCTGGTGGCTATACGCCAGTACTTGCCATTACTGGCTACAGGAAAATACCGGCTTCTTAGCCATTACAATAAGATTCTCTATCTTTGCTTTTTTGGGTCCCATTGCCTGGAAGTCATCAACATGAAGTAACACGAATAGATCTTTATGGCTATTAGTATATAAACATACATCTGACTGTGTCGGATGTAGACCCAGTTCTGCTTGAGTTGCTTTTGCATCGTCGTACCAAAGGGCAGCAGCCTGTTTTAGCCCGTACAAACCTTTCTGAAGATGTCTAATTTGCCCATCTCTTTCAAAACCCTATGGTAGATGTGAGGGTCCGGATAGAGCACGAGCTAGGAGATGACAAAGTCGAATCAAACAGATACTCAAATCAGGATTATAATATGAAGGATTCTAAACTAAAGAAGAGAAGGGAAAGAAAGCATCTACAGATCTATAGCTGTACATAATTTACACCTGGCCCGTGCGTTCCATACCTGGTAACTCCTTATACTACAGACTAATTATTATGTCATTGCACCCCTACTCATTACTATGATGCAGAGCTGTCACAGTCTTGCATGTATGTCAGAGCAGCATGTAGACAGCAAGGCGGAGACACAGGTTGAAGAGGTGGTATCCAGGCTAAAGGGCGCCATCCTACATTATGCATGAGATAGGTGCATAACCACTCGGCCAAAAGGCCAGACCAGAATCATAGGACACTAGATTCTGGTTATCTCCACACATATAGATTATGCAGAAGGCAATCCTGACAAGGATATTGGGAGTTTTCTATGCCTATATGGCGCCACACTCGTTTATGCTGTGGCTTAGGCTACGTGTCGCTTACAATTGTACTTGTAGCGCACACTTTCCACGCCTTTAGCTGTAATCCGAAGGTGACACACTTTTTGTCAACTTCTACTTTTGTTCCATGAATATTGCGCCCATTTTATTGTGCAATATTTCCAACAGTTCCTTGTCAGTTTTTAATCTTTCTTCATAATTTTCATCCTGTGATGTGATAGCAATTTTTGTTAAATGTGGATTCGACAAATCTCTTTGAGGTTCTGATAAAAACAGAGTGACAAAATTATTTCCAATTTCATTGGTCAGATGGTGTTCAGACTTAAAATCAAATATTGAAGCATCTGGGATATTGTCCAGGATGTTTTCAATAACATTTGGATTGTGTGGGCTAATAAGCTTGGTCAAACCTCAACAGAGAGAGAATCCGCCATGACGTCATATATTATCACGTGTTCTCATGTGAACAATTCCTTATGTATAACTTATGTAGATGATGGAAGACGTAGAAGAGAGATAGATATACATATACATTCAAATAACCAACCTGACTGTCGGAATACTCGGGTGGTATTTATATCACAAGCTTTCTATAGCAGTAATAACAATTGGTGGTTAACATATATCTTCTATTTTTCTTTCTTCTGACTAAAGGAAACACGTATAAACAGCAGTTGTCTCTCTCTCCTGATGCCATTCCTAAACAGGTAACTCATTACTCATCAACATAATTAGTTATCATTTATAAGATAATACATGAAAGGTCATTAAGTCATTAGGTCATTCAACACTGATATTTGTCGACCCTTGTGATATCACATTGTAAGACCTTCCAACAGATTCTGTAATATATTTGAAATACTTTTATTGTTGATTGTATTCAAATTTGTATTTGATATTGTTGAAAGTCATGCAATAAATCTGTGATTGTATCACGTGTCTCGCTTAGTATTCCACACTTTCCGTAATTGTGAAGTTTGTTTTTTTATTTTAAAGTCCTAAGCTAAAGCTCTAGGTCCACTATTGGTACAAGACGGGTGGAGCTGGTGGGGTTCTCTGCGTACAGGCCCAACTCTTTCCAACCGCGGGAACCTCAACAAAAGTAGATGAAGTTAACAACAAAACTTAAATCAAAAAAATAAAACTGAAAAAATAAAAGATAAAAAATAATTTAGAAGAATTTCATATGTGGTCCAGATCCCGCGCTTCTCGCCCGTTTCCTTCCCTGTCACATCTTCCAAGTGACTTTTCCTCATCTCCGCTGAGAGCAAAAGATGAGCTCTCAGGTAACCTTTGCTGTCGGTCGGTTTCCTGCTTTTTGTTGTAAAAGTTGTCGTAGACTTCACCAAGGACTGCCGAGTCCTCAAACTTCTTCTTCGGTTTCTAGAATTCCGAAACCCGATCCCTCCGCCATGGAGACGTCCTTTGCAGAGGCGTTCCTCGCCTCTTCGTCCTTTTTGTATGCAGCTTTGACACGGGCAAAGTCTGCATATCTTTCTTGCTCGACTTTGCGAATTGCTGCGAGCTTTTCCTTGGTCACCGGTCTATCTTTTCTGGGTCTGGCTTGGCAGTGCCGAGAGTCCGATCGGTGAGGTCCCCCACAATTGCGACATCGTGTGAGGGCCTTGCACTCCACTTTCGAGTGCATGTTTGAGCCGCAGTTCCAGCAAGCTGGAGCGGGGGAGCATCCGCGGTAGGTGTGATAGCCAAGACAACGTTTGCACTGTTCGAGTTGGTGACGCGGTCGGAAGAGCTTTGCAGCTCCAGAATCGTCAAAGAGGCGGAATCCAGGTCGGGGCGTGGACTTGCGAGGAAAGAGGGCTTGCCAGTTCTCGTATTGCGCCCCAGGCTTGCAGTACCCGTGCGGACGGACAAGAAACGGAACCGATTTTGTCACTCGCGTGACTTTGTCAGCAACCATCTTTGCCGTGATCTCGATGGGACCTGCAAGTGTGTTTATTGTCACCGGTACAGTGGCAATTTTCAAGGCAACCAGATTTGACGCTGGTTCCAGTTTGATTCCAGATTCGCTCCGTGACGCGGAGGAGTCTAGAAGCTCTTTCCGAGCGAGTTCATTCTTTGCTGTCAGTGCAAAGCCTGTTTTGACCCGCTGAACCAACGTGATGTCGTCGGCAGCGGTACCAAGTACCTGTGACACAGCTAATCTTACGCCAGTTGGTGACAGGAGTCGCAGGGGATGGTTAACTTTGAGGCGTAGAAAAAGTCTTGCGTCGACTTTTGTCCTCGGATTTGCACTTTTTGCTTTTGGGGCAGGCGGTGCTGCCTTTGTAGTCGACGGCCCGGCGCTGCGGCCTAGACCTGCACGGGCTACTGTAGCCCAAGTCGTCTTTGGTGCCGGAGCCTGCATCGTCGAAGGGTTTTGAGCCCTGATTTCTGGAGCCCTCGGCGGAAGAGGGTTGGCGGGGCGAGCAGGGAGAATTGGTTGTGTGGTCCCTGGGCCTGATTGTACAAACTGGCCAATGGCGGCTCGTAGGTAGACTTTTATGCCGTCTACGAATTCTTTACACTCGCCGATCGAAAGAGGCGAAAGTGCTGCTTCGACACTGTTTATTGCAGTGGAGCAGTGACAAGGCCGGCCGTAATTTGCGTCGTACGCCGTTTTTCGGCCTCCATCACAGATTGCAGCTCAGGGGGATATTCCATTGCTGTTGTCGAAGCTGCGCCTTTTCAGGCTGGAACAGCATTTTTTCCGGCAGGCAGTTCTGCACGTTTGGTCGTCTTTTCTCTGACGACCTCCTTTCCTTTCCTGGAACTGCTTGCCTCGGGGGCAAGCTCGGCGGGTTTCGCGGTCTGTTGACCATTTGTTCCTGTTCTGATCGGGTCAGAATCAGTCATCTCTTGATCGGGAAGTGTGGAAGACTTCCCAGGGATAAAGGCCTCACTCGCAAATTGGCTTGATAATTTTTGCGCGAGGCCAGGTGTTTTTGCAGGAGCCCTCGGGCGGACTCTCGTGTTGTCCAACATTGAGTTGGGAAGCTTTTTTCGAACAGGTGGCATGATGAAAATGCCAGTGTCTCGATTAAAATTTATTGAAGGAATGCTAGGAGCGCGAGAGGGAGGGAGAGGGGCAAATGGTGAATATTCGAAAATTCGAATTTCAAAAAATTGTTTGTTTGTTTGTTTGTTTTGTTTGTTTTTACATTTGGTCCTAAGCTAACGCTATCTTTTCCACATTGGGTCAAGGACCGGTGGAGCCGGCAAGGATCACTGCGTACAGGCCCAACTCATTCCAACCGCATGAACTTCTACTGAAATTGTAGAAGTTAACAGCAAAACTAAAATCAAAAACATAAATCAAAAACTGAAATCAAATTTGGAAGAAATACTGTTTGGTCCGGATCCCGCGCTTCTCGCCCGTTCACTTTCCTGCCACATCTTCCACGTGACTTTTTCTTATCTCCGCTGAGAGCGAAAGACTAGTTCGCAGATACCCTGAATTCAGCTGGTATCCTGCTATATATATTGAAGCTTTTTGTAGACTTCACCGAGGGTTGCTGTACCCTCAAACTTCTTCTTCGGATTCCAGGATTCCGAAACTCGATCCCTCGGTCATCGAGACATCCTTCGTTGAGGCCATCGTTGCCTCTTCGGCCCTTTTGGCTGCAGCCCTAAATCGAGCCACTTTCTCGAACTCCCCTTGCTGGATCTGGCGGATCCGCGCGAGCTGCTCTTTTGTCACCGGTCCGGACTTGCTGGGTCTGGCTAAGCAGGCCCGGGAATCCGATTGGTGAGGTCCCCCACAGTTTCGACACCGGGTGAGGGCCTTGCACTCTGATTCTGAGTGCATATTAGATCCGCAATTCCAGCAAGCTGGAGCGCGGGAACAACCACGGGTGGCGTGAAATTCAAGACACCGTTTGCATTGTTCGATTTTGCGACGAGGTCGGAAGAGCTTTGCAGCTCCAGAGTCGTCGAAAAGGCGGAATCCAGGTCGAGGAGCGGATTCTCGAGGAAATAGCGCTTGCCAATTTGAGTAGGGCACCCCTGGTTTGCTAGTCCCATGAGGACGAACCAGAAAGGGAACCAACTGGGCCACTCGCGTGACTTCGTCGGCAACCATCTTTGCCATCACGGCAATTGGGCCAGCAAGAGTTCGAATTGTCTCCGGGACGGTGGCAATTTGCATGGCAACCAGATTTGATGCTGGTTCCAGTTTGATTCCAGATTCGCTCCGTGATGTGGAGGAATCTAGGAGCTCTGTTCGAGCGAGTTCATCCTTTGCGGTTATTGCAAAGCCGGTCTTTACCCGCTGAACCAACGTGATATTGTTGGCAGCGGTTCCCAGCGCCTGAGACACCGCTAGCCTTACTCCAGCTGGGGAGAGGAGACGGTGGGGGTGGAAGTAGTCAAGGCGCAGAAAAAGTCGTGAATCGGCTTTTGTCCTCGGATTTGCACTTTTTGCTTTTGGGGCAGGCGGTGCTGCCTTTGTAGTCGACGGCCCGGCGCTGCGGCCTAGACCTGCACGGGCTACTGTAGCCCAAGTCGTCTTTGGTGCCGGAGCCTGCATCGTCGAAGGGTTTTGAGCCCTGATTTCTGGAGCCCTCGGCGGAAGAGGGTTGGCGGGGCGAGCAGGGAGAACTGGTGGTGTGCTCCCTGTGCCAGATTGTACGAACTGGCCGATGGCTGCTCGAAGATAGACTTTGATTCCGTCTACAAACTCTTTATTATCGCCAATCGAAAGAGGCGAAAGTGCTGCTTCGACACCGCTGATTGCAGTCGAGCATATTGCGAGTCGGGCGTTTATTTGCGTCGTGCGACGCTTTTCGGCCTCCATCACTGATTGCAGCTCTGGTGGAAACTCCATTGCTGATGTCGATGCTGCGCCTTTAGAGGCTGGCACAGCATTGTTTCCTGCAGATGATTCTGCACGTTCGGTTGTCTTTTCTCGAACAACTTCCTTTCCTTTCCTGGAGCTGCTTGCCAAAGGGGGCAGTTCGACGGGGGTTTTGGTCTTGGGACCATTGTTTTCTGCTCTGATCGGTTCAGAATCAGTCATCTCTTGATCGGGAAGATTTGTGGACTTCCCTGGGACAAAGGCCTCACTCGCAAATTGGCTTGATAATTTTTGCGCGAGGCCAGGTGTTTTTGCAGGAGCCCTCGGGCGGACTCTCGTGTTGTCCAACATTGAGTTGGGAAGCTTTTTTCGAACAGGTGGCATGATGAAAATGCCAGTGTCTCGATTAAAATTTATTGAAGGGATGCGACGAGCGTGAGAGGGAGGGAGAGGGGCAAATGGTGAAAATTCGAAAATTCGAATTTCAAAAAATTGTTTGTTTGTTTGTTTGTTTGTAATTTTAAGGTCCTAAGCTACTGCTCCCGGTCCGCTATGGGTACAAGACCGGTGGAGCCAGAAGGGATCCCTGTGTTCTTTACCACAGCCCAACTCATTCCAACCGCGTGAAACCACTACCTAAATTGTAGCCGGTTTAAAACAAAAACAAATTCTAACAGTCAAAATTAAATAAAAGGAAATTCCAATATAACGGTCCAGTATCAGCGCTCCTCACCCTGACTCCTTCCCTTTCACGGTTTCCACCATAAATATTATTCTTCGTCCATGCTGAGAGCTGTGGACAAGGTCGCAGGTTGGCTTTTGAAGCAGCCAGTTTCCTGCACAAACGTTGAAAATTCTTTGAGGCATTTGGGCCCTAGAAGAATTTTAAGAAATTGTTGGTATGGGGTAGTTCCCCTTAGTCGTCGGGTATGACGAGTGTAAAGTCTGCAATATATGAAATGCGTTGCTGTAGTCTCCTCTCCGCACGAAATCTTCATGTTCGCGTTTGGGTTGTTGAAACGTCTGTGGTACGCGGCGAAATTTCCGTGACCAGTACGAGCCGCAATGACTTCAAATAGAAGTCGTCGTGGAAGTGATAGTTCCGGTGGCTTTTTCCGGCGCATCATCAAGTCTAGTTCGCGGTATCTGGGTGGGCATGATTCGTCCCAGAATTGGTCTAGCAGTGTCTGTCTCTTCTGATTCATAAGCCGGTAGAGGTATGCACTGCTGATATTTTGCGGCTCCTCATCTCGGAGGGGGAGACTGCGGAGTTTGCTCCGAGCTGTAGCATCTGCTTCTTCGTTCCCTTGAATGCCCTTGTGTCCTGGAACCCATTTTACGATGATTCTTTCGGGAGCAGCCTGTGTCATTGTCCGAAATATTCGGGCTTCTTTAATGCTTGTCGATGTGTCTCCGGACAGCATAGCGGTTCTTGCATGCTGACTGTCGGTCAGCACGTAGATAGGTTGCGCCACTTTTCCTGGGGTCCGAGATTCCAGCCCACTTATTTGCAATGCCGCCTCTAGAGCCTTCCTTACTCCGACTATCTCAGCGTCCAGTACCTCCCCCCCATGTATGGTACCGGAATCTCTATCTATGGTCTTTCCGTCTCTTTTCAAGACAAAAGCCCACGCCGAGCGACCGTTTCCTTCTGATGCCCCATCAGAGTAGGCGCAGATCACTGAGCTTGGTAGACTCTCTATCCAGCGTTTACAAATTCCGTGTTTTTCTCTTTCGCGCTTACCTTACTGAGATAGGCCAAAGCCGGTAAAGGCTCGGCGGATTCAGCTTCTGGGAGTTGTTGATAAGCACGCTGGATTCGAGACATTTGAATCTCTGGTTGTGCTGATTGACGATCATGTTTCTTGTACTTTATTGTCCCAATATTAGGGCAGACAGCAGCTCGTCTTCTCAGAGGATGTCCGGAGTCAAGGAATTTGAGCCTTGCTGATAGGCGAAGTCGATTCCCCTCGAGAATGATTCTTGCCGGCGGGATCCCTCCTTCTCGCTGTAGCACTACTGTGGGCGTAGTCCTCATTACTGGAAGTGCCGCCCGTAATCCTGTGCTGATGACTTTGTCAATCATGCTGCAGAGGCCAGTCGTTTGTGAAGTGCTGACTCCGCGTTGAGTTGGGCGCTTCAGGCCTGGCCACCACACCTCGGAGCCGTAAGTAGCGACAGGGATGATACATAGGTCAACCGCTCTTATCAGTGCATCTGGGGCAGCACCTCGGTAAGTAGAATTAAAACGACGCATATGATGAGCAGCTTTGGCAGCTTTGCCGCACCATTTTGTCACATGGTGTTTAAAATTGAGCCGAGAGTCCAGGTAAACTCCTAGCCAGCGAACATTTTCCGATGGTTCAATAAAGGTACTATTGATGTGTATACCTATTCCTATCTCCCGATGGCGCCCAGGGAATTGGATTACTTCGGACTTGTCTGTGTCGAAGGCTATAGCATTATTTTTCGCCCAACTGGTCAGTTGATTTACCTCTTCTTGGGCAGCCGAGGCAGAATCTACTATTGTGCGGCCGAAAGCAAGAACACCAACGTCATCGGCGTAGCTAAACCTTCGTCCCGGATTCCCATCCCGCATGGGTTCTGCCATGTACAGAAGGAATAGAAGTGGAGATATCGGTGACCCCTGTGGGACCCCGCAGACCAATTCTCTTTCTGTTGTGACCCCACCTATATACCTTACCTGAACTCGTCGATTAGCAAGAAAAGAGGTTGTCCACCGCAAAATTGAGTCCGGCCATCCTTGTGACTGCATTCTTCTAATTAACCGATTGTGAAGTACCGCATCGAACGCTCCCTGTACATCCAAGATAATGAAAGTAGCCGCCCATCCTTGCGACCTAGCTTCTTCAATGTTGTGTACCACGCAGGAGACCAGATCTATTGCAGATCTCTTTGGGAGCGCACCAAATTGTTGATGACCCACTACCTCGTGTGTGACTGCCAGACGCGCCATTCTTTTTGCCAGTAGCCTCTCTAGACCCTTACCCAGGCATGATAGGAGAGCGATCGGTCTCCAGCCTTTGACCGTTGATGGGTCTCGATTTGGCTTATGTAAAAGGACTACTTCTGCCAACTTGAAACATGCTGGATGTATGCCGAGGTGGATGCAGGCCCTAAACAGTTGCATCACCCATCGGCCAATTTTCTTCCAGCAGGCTTCGAGGAGCTCTACTGAGACTCCATCTGCTCCTGGTGCTATCCTCTCGCATCCAATGGTGCATGTACGGACTTCGCCTTCTGAGACGTCGTCATTCCAGGGTATCCTGTTTTCGCTTGGCGTTGTGCATGGAGAGAGGTCATCTGTTGACTCATGGCGCGCGAGAAGGGCGTCTCGGAGTATTGTTGCTCTTTCAGCCGGGTCTGAGACGAGCGAGCCGTTGTGGCTGAGGGGCGGTGGTGTTTTGACCTGCCTAGGGTTGGCCGAACGCATCAGCTTAAAAACATCCATGGCTGTAGTCATCTTCTGGACTTTTCCTGTGACGTAATCTTTCTTTGCTGAGACAATAGCCTCTCGCAGCAATTTCGCGTGGGTAGCCCGGCGTTGGGGTATAGTTTCTGCTCGATATGCGGCATGGATTGCCTTGCATTTGGGCGTCCACCATGGGGAGTGTTTTCCGTGTCCGTTTTTAACTAAAGTACCCGTAGCCTTGATAGCATTGGATAGATGGGAGCATAGTTCTTGAGCGTATTTTTCAACCTTGTCTATTGTATCCAATTTCGGTGGAGGATGGGCCCATTAGGCAACAGCTCGAGCGAAATTCGGCAGGTCGCCTGGTCGTACCCTGATTTTGGGCGGCTCAGTATCTAGAGCTTTGAATGTAGTTGGCACTTGACCTCTGATCGGTAGATGATCGCTTGTCATACATTCGCTGCGGTCTACCCACGCGAGAGTTCCGTCAATATTGGACCAGGCAAGATCCAGTATGTTCCCTGCTCTGTGTGTTGGTTCTCCAATGATAAGGCAGGAAAGTTTGTGTTTGTCGGCCCATTCTTCTATCGCTTCCCCTTGCCCATGTGGGCGAGTTGCCCCCGGCTGCCATGCCTTGCGAACTGAGTTGAAATTTCCTACAGCAATAGTCTTTGCCGATGGGGTCCAGTCCACAAGTGGTCGTAGAGACACTGGGTTGTTTGGTGCTTTGTACACATTTAGAAATGTGACTCCGTTAACCACTACCCAGCAGTAGTCCCCTGTTAATGTAGCACAGGGAAATGTCTGCGTTGCAGTTATTACCTTGCTTTTTCGAGTGTATGTTGCCGCTCTTGGTCTGATATCCACGCCTCCATGGGGTATGTGTTTATTATATCCTGGGTGCGACCTAGTATCCTTCATATTTCTATCCCACGAAGGTTCCTGTATATGTACAACATCTACACCTAGCTCGTGAGCCCGGGAAAGTGCAATGTCGTGGGTTGCGCCTCTTCTACCAACGTTTATTGACATGTATGTGAGGGTAGAAGGTGCGCAAGTTGGGGCCTGTGGGCGGCCCTTACAAATTTTCTTCGGGGTTTAGAGCCCCAAAGCCTGACACATCAACCATGGCTGCATCTGGTGCGTCTGTGGTGGTCGCCGTACTTTTCAGGATCTCTTGACTCTTGATGGCACTGGCAGATGCTTTGTTTGCTAGATTTACAGCCGCTTTTGCTCTGGCCACGGCGCTGTATTCCCGCTGGCTAGCTTGTCGAATGGTCACAAGCTGTTTTTTGTGGGCGGACCAGATTTTGTAGGTCGAGCCAAGCATCTTCGGCTGTCTGATCTGTGCGGTCCTGCACAGTTCCTGCATTTAGTAGCTGCCTTGCATTCGGCAGAGATGTGCATCGTGGATCCACAATTCCAGCAGGCAGGCGCACGAGAGCAAGCTCGGGTGGGGTGGAATCCGAGGCAGCGTTTGCACTGCAGCACAGGGGCTTGTGGCCGGTGTACTGTTGCTACACCCGAGTCGTCGAAAAGCCTGAAGCCGGGCTTTGGCGACGATCCTTTTGGAAAGTGAGCGAGCCACTCTTGGTATGGGGCCCCGAGCTTTCCTTTGCCATGGACTCGAACTTTTGTCGGGGTACATTTTGTCACTCTTATTATTTCCGTGGCCACCATTTCCGGGCTGACCTGTATTTTTCCATCTAGCGTGTAAACTGCTGTTGGAACTGTGGCAATGCGGAGGGCAACTATTTCGGATGGTTTCTCCAATTTTGCACCCAGTATATTCAGTGTATCTGACGCTTCCATTAGGCGATTCTTTGCATCAGAGTCTATGGCGCGTATAGCAAAACCTGTGGGGACACGGTGCACGTGTTCCACATCCGATGGCGCGCATTTGGTCTGCATTGCTATAGCTTCGCGTATGCCAGATGGGGAGAGACATCTCCACTCGTGTGTGTCCTGTAGGCGGATGAAAAGCCGATCGTCCGCCTCTACTTTCGGCCTCGTTTTTTGTACGTTCTGCAGGACTGTTGCCATCTTTGTGTTGATTCTCCCTGCATTGTTTTGCAGCCCTAATCTAGCAATTCCTGCCCATGTGTTTCCCTGGGCGCGCACCATGGGCTTGTTCTCTACTGTAGGCTTTGGAGATGGGACCCTTGGGGATACAGCGTTGGGGCGTTGGGGGAGCGATGGTGGTGTAGACTCCGGGCCCGAGTTGATGAAATGGCCAATTGCTGCACGCAAATAAGCCTTCATTGATTCGACGTATACTTTATTGTCGCCCGTGGCCATCGGGGAGAGTACGGCCTCCACGCCTCTTATGGCCGATGTGCATAACAGAATCTGAGCAGACTTTTGTGCGACCCTTTGCTTTTCGGCTTCTACTACAGCTCTCAGCTCTTCGAGGCAGAATTCATCGCTAGCTGCAGTGTCAGTTTCTTTGGATGATTTCAGTTTGGGTTCAGGGGCTTCTCTAGTTGTTGAGGCTGCCATAGGACCTGAGGCAATCGAAGAGCAACTCAGGTTGTTCTTGCTGGTGTCGCCAGTTTTCTCTGCCATTGTCAATGGCACGGCGACTTTTATCAGAGGCAGTTTCTGCTGCTGTGTAGTTGCAGTTGCTGGCTTTTTTTGAGAAATTGTTGCCTTTTCAGCTCCGGTCGCATCTGGCTTGGAGTGAATAGAATCGGGAAGTCTTTTCAGATCCCTGAGGATCTTATCAATGTCAATATCGCTAACATCTAACATCGTGTCATCTAGAGCTCTGTCGTCGACCAACTGGTCAATTTCCCTTTCTTGATCTGGAGTCAGGGTACCCAGCTTGTCACGTAGTTTTCTTCGAACGGTGTGTTTGATGTAATTGCGGTTTTCAGCGATGTTTTTCGCCCGCAATGGTTTACTGCGAACTGGGGGCATTTTGACAACCTGCCAGTCGCTCACAAATTTTGAATTGAGCGCGAACGATATCACGATATCGAGGGGGTGGGAAAGAGGGGGAAAGGGTGAATATTCGAAAATTCGAATTTCAAAAAATTGTGTGTGTGTGTAGATAATTGTAAGAACAAGAAAAGAAGCACAAATAGTTGTAGTTATAATACACACAATAAATTATATATATTTATTTATATTATAAGGAATCTGATTTCGAGAGCAAGTATCCACACGCAGCTAAATATCTAGCTGGTATGCTGTATACTCTTAACTCCACTGTCGCATAAATTACAACAGGTTCTGAGTCCGGTAGCAAAAGCTAATAGGTCAAAAGATTTCTTAACCTCAACCTTAATTAATTATACGAAAAGGTGAAATGTCTGTCCAAGATTTCGAAAGTTCCAAGATGGCTCCAAAGATTGAGGAGATGCTTACGTCAAGCAATATGCCTGTGTGGAGTCAACCCAAGACCTCCTCAAATGCTATGGGAAATGTTGGTACACTCCAGTTGCCTCCTTATTTCAAGTTGAAGGGGAAGGAAAATTACGAGCAATGGAAGAACAATATGGAGAACATTGCTCTAGCCAACAACTTGGAGGACTACATATGTGATGAAGTGGAAGAACCCCCACATGTGTCCATCAAAGAAAGATTTTTGGGTAAGGAGGCATTTGAAATGAGAAAGCAGTGGCTCGCTGGAGATGCTAGGATGAAACTAGCCACTATGATCAACTCAGCCCCAAATATTCACGGCATGGTTGATGGCAAGACTTCAGCTCTCCAGATGTGGTTAAGTCTGCAAGAACGGTTTGAGGGAAAAGGTTGGAATCTGGAATATTGAGCCATAATTGATCGGTCGAATATAAGATTTGAAGACTTCATCGACCTCAACCACTGTGTTTCTGAGTTCACCAAAAGGGTAGAAAAGATCTCCTCACTCTCTGATTCTATACCAGAGAGATGGAATGGAATGTTCTTTATTGCCGGAGTGGCTAGAAAGTTTCCAGTTTGGGCCGAGAGACAGAGATCCCAGGCTCGAAACACCGCTGTAGCTCCCTCACTTGACTATTTAATTGCTGATCTCCTAGATGAGGCACGCAATTACGAGACATGCTCCTCTAGCACTATTATGATGGCGAAGGGAAGAGGTAAGTGTTATGATATGTGATAACTTGGTAGTCGGGGTTAGGGCATTGCGCAGGGCCTTCGGCCACAGGACGGTGTCACTAGTGTAATGGTTAAGCGAGCGTGTGTATATTCTCATAGGTGTACCCACAATTAAAGGACACAGGTTTATTCTTTTACTTTCTGTTCATACCCTTACAGCATTGTATCATACAAGTATATTCACTGTCACCCACATCAATCACATCATCCATTCCTCATCACTCCGCAGTTTAGCTTCCGCATTGCTCATAACCACAACAGGTGTTGTACTTTCGCTCGTCAATGACCGGCTCTGCGCCGACAGGTGCATATGCACATCGTGCGTTGACCATGGACACAACCGCTGCCGCTCCTGAGTCTCGGACTTGGGAGCACCGGGTTGAGTCATTGCAAGGCAACGATTGGGATAGCGACGTGAAGGGTCTACTGACCACGTGCGCTAGCCATAAGCGGTTAGATATTGCCGGACAATTACGGAATAGCGCCCTGAGGTATATGCAGACCTCGCACGCTACCGGAACCATACAACTGCTTCCGCTCCTGAGTAGTGGACTCATGAGCGCCAGGCTGATTCATTGCAGGGCAATGATTGGGGCAGCGTCGTGATGAGTCTATTGATCACACACGCTAGCCGTGAGCGGTTAGGTATTGCCGGGCAATTACGGGATAGCGCTCAGAGGTACATGCAGACCTAGCGCACTATCGGAACTATTCAACTGCTTCCGCTCCTGAGTAATGGACTAAGGACTGCGGAGCTGAGACATTGTATGGGAACGATTGGAGCGACGCTGTGGTGCGTATACAAACCACAGGCGCAAACCACGGACTGGATTGCTGTCGTTCCTGAACAGCTAGGTTCAGGATTGCTCAGCTGGGATATTACACGTAAGTGATTGAGGCATTGCAGCGACGCGTACTCGGACCGCGCGCGCCAGCCACCGGAACAGCGGATGCCTCTCATGAGAGATGGACTCATGAGCTGCAGAGTTTTACCCAGGCACGCTGTTAGCAGTAAGTCAGGAGAGAGAGCGTAGACAATGACAAGGGTCATATTAGAGTATATAAGTAGTCTATGTTCTGTCTCATGTATATTAACGGAAAAGTATCGGACACCTGCGAGCAATCAAGTTACCAAGTATCAAACCATCTGAACAAACATTGTGACACTTCTCAACATAACTATGTTCCCAATTATCTCATAACCTTAACAACAGGAAGTCTAATGAAGGCGGCAATAAATTCAATTGCCTATATTGCAAGAATGGCAAGTGCTATGAGCACAATAAATCGCTTTTTCAGGATTGGGAGGCTAAAAATGGGAAAAAATGGCTTACTGTCAGGAACTGAGGATAGAGCAGCACCCTCATATTCTTTCCCTACACTACATCGGAATTTTTTCTCATCTTAGAGCATTTACCGGGTTACAATGGTTGCTATGGGTTACAAATGAAGTAATAGAATAGCAGCAGGCGCACCCCTTGAAGCCTTAGTTGCTCTGGTTACTATGATGTATATATGAGTTGGGTAGAGCCAATGTAGAGGGCCACGTCTTGATTTCCGTCTTCCATTGACCTTGTCTCTTGTCCTAGTTTCTCTTGTCCCTTGTCCTCAGTGAAAGCTAGAATCCCGAATTAATACCTTAGTCTATGACAAATCTTGTCAGATATCACTCGCACTTCTAAGTTATCTATAAAACACAACCCCTGGTACCCTCGAGTTTAACACTTACATGTCAAGATTATCTGAACCAGAAAAATACCGACAAGCTTAAGAGACGCGACGCAAAGGGCAAAGGAAAGTTTAAAGAAATCCAAGATGATGATACAGATAACAATTCGACTTCAAACTTTGGAATACCCGCATTCAGCGCCTTTAGCCACGTCGCGCTTAGCAGTTGAACGGATGTTCAGAGCCCCTCCTCCACCTAGGCAATACGAAAAACTCACTGAAAAGACCGTTGGCTTAACGACACGGGGTCAGATGAGCATATAGCCAACTCCCTGGATAGATTCACTCACTATGAGGAGAAGGTTGGCTTGGGACCAATACAATGTGGCGGAGGAAGCGTCACACCTAAAGGTCATGGAACTGTGCAACTGATTGTTGCCTTAGAAGGAGGAAGACATCACATTATAGAATTGAAAAAATGTCTTGACGTCCCAGGCTTTCCCACTAATTTAGTAAGTGGAAAGAAATTACTCAGAGCGGGCTGAACAATCCATGATGGATATGTGCAGACGTCAAAAGGGTTCAGCCTATTATATACTGATGCACGCTGTCTTATAAAAGAAGCAGTGGACGAGTACGCGAACGTTGCATACCCAGCGGGGCTTTCAGATATAAAACCCGATATTAAGCTAATGCATTGTCGCCTCGGACACATTAGAATTGAAAATGTCAGAAATACTAGTCAGCTCACCCATGGAACAAAGTACGTAGACAGCATCGACATGTCTAGAGTCCGTCCTAGTGAGTTATGCGAGGCATGTAACTTTGGTAAGCCAATTTGTCATGTCAGCAAAGAGGCTAGAGCCAAGCCTAAGAAAATCTTTGATGCAGTGGGTATTGATGAGATAAAAGTAATCCCTGAAGGTATCATGAATCAAAAGTCTGCCACCACCTTTAACTGACTTGGCCACCAATATGAGATGGGTCATAACTCATCCAGAGAAGAGAGGAAACCGTTGAAATGCCTATGCAAACGAACGCGACTCACATAGGCTCAATGTTTAAAGCTAACGAGTGTTCCCAAGAAGAGAAAACGACTTGTCAAGACAAGTCTCGAAAAACCAGAGTGTATGAGGCGCCCAATGAGCCTCGAATGACACAATCCCGAGCGGCTCAATTAAAATCAGAACTAACCAACGACAGTTCGTCTGCGGCAGCCGCTTTCATTGCAGGGAGGGATATATTCGACGACCCTGGGACTATTGAAGAAGCCTAGACAAGTAAGAACGCCAACAAATTGCGGCTTGCAATTCGCCAAGAATATGAGTCTCTTCTACAAAAGAAAGCTTGGGTTTTAGCTCAGAAGAAGGATATACCAGCTGGTCAACAACTGTTGTCAGTCAAATTGGTATTTAAGACCAAGCGTGATAAGGAAAGCAAATTCCTCAAGTACAAAGTCAGATGCTGTGTTCGAGTTTTTGAACAGAAGTATGGTGTCGACTATGAGGAGACGTTTGCTGGAGTAGCTCGCTCGGAAATATGGAAAGTAGCTGTAGCGTTAGCAGCTCTCCATGGTCTCGAGATGGACCAAATGGATGTGATTACAGCATTTCTTAATAATGACATAGATAAAGAAGTCTACGTACATTCGTACATGAAAGCACAGGGTTCATCATTGTGACCTATGTCAACAACATACTCTTGATAGGAAAACAAGGTGTTGAATTTGGCAAGATGAAGAGACGGCTACTCGGCCTATTTGAGACAGAAGGTATGGGTCCAGCAGCCTATTATCTTGGAGTTAGGATTGTCAGAGACTGGAAAAAAGATCAGATTATACTCTGCCAAGATGCCTACACTAAAAAGTTGCTAATACAACTTGGTTATAAAGGAGAAGACGCCAAAAAGAGATCAAAATTTACGGAGATAATCAAGGGAGCCTAAAGTTAGCTGAAAGTCCTGTATTCCACAACCGGACCAAGCATTGCCACGAAATACTTTTACATTTGTGAACAATTGGAACGAAAAGAGGTTGAATTGGAGTACATTGTCACCAAAGAGATGGCTGCTGATGGATTGACAAAAGGACTGACCTTCGACAAACACAGGTAATTCATGAAAATGCTTAACATGACTACCTATAGTGCGTGATCCGCTTACATTGATCTAATATGCCTATGTATGGGTATCACCTGAAGGGGGATGTTGAAAGTCATGCAATAAATCTGTAATTGCATCACGTGTCTCGCTTAGTATTCCACACTTTCCGTAATTGTGAAGTATGTAGATAATTGTAAGAACAAGAAAAGAAGCACAAATAGTTGTAGTTATAATACACGCAATAAATTATATATATACATTTATATTATAAGGAATCTGATTTCGAGAGCAAGTATCCACACCCAGCTGAATATATAGCTGGTATGCAGTATACTCTTAACTCCACTGTTGCATAAATTACAACATTATTTAAAGCCGAGATATCATCCATTGCCTCGAATGATCTAGGCGTTTTATCATACATAACACACGTCCGACCTGATATCATCTTAGGTAGTATTCTATCATTACCAAATATTTGACCATTAGCATCATCTGATATTTTTGAGATTACATAGAGTCCTCTATAATACTCTGCCTCAACAAGATTAATTTTGGAGTGTAAATTAATGAAAATCATTTGATTAGAATCAAATTGTCCAAGACAACTATCTCCTGCAACCATTTTCTTCACAGATAGTAAATTACATCATAGTTCTGGTGAGAAAAGTGTATTTGCCAACAAAATATATTTTCCATCTTTTAGCTTCAGCATAGCTGTACCTATCCCAACTGAATAAATAAACACCCCACCAACTTGGATCCTCCTTCGACAAGATTTTAGTGGTGAACTGAAAAGATTTTTGTTATCAGTCATTGGGGATGTACAGCCAGAGTCATTGTCCCAAGTAGTGGATGGAATCTTACTGCGCTTTTCCCATGAAAGGCTACCGAATTCTTCATCATTGGACTCGCACTTGTCAAAGAAGTCATTTTCCGCAAATTTTACCTGTTCATGGCGGCGAAATGGCGATGAGACGCGGGCATTGCATGTCTGATTATGTCTCCAATTACTTAAAGAGCAAGGTCTATTGCTATGCCCAGATGGGACAGAGTATCCAACATTACGAGATTTTCCTTTGCTGTTGTGTTTACTGGGTAGAAGGTAAACCTTGGTATCTTCATCACTCTCTTCTCCTTATCTCCGTGTACGAGCTCTTCTCGCGGCTTGGAAACCAATATCAGAATATCGACATGAAATGCTTGTGTGGCGACTTGAGCCACATTTAAAACAGCTTATATCACTTTCTGTTTTAGCTGTATGAGCAAAATCCGCTGTCCTCTCTTTATTTACGTAGAGCCCACTCACTGCCATTTTGGCTTGAAAGGCTTTTTCTTTTCCGCAGGCTTCTACCTGCAAATAGGACCACTTCTCATCTAACCTATCGAGACGCTCAGTGACTAGCATTGTTGGAGGGAAGCGTCCAGCCAGGGTCATACTCGTGCCTTGAACAATGTCCGGCAACAAATAAATTCCATGTAAAATCCAACGAGAATTGAGTTCCAAGAGAGAATAGATGGAATTCTTTCCTCAGCTTGCTTAGCTGTGTATAGTTTGTTGACGGAATTAGTTCAACATTCATTTCCCAAGTGGTAAAAGCTACAATAGTACTGTGCCCAGAATTATATGTAGTCAGTCTATGCCGATTTTTGAGACAAGCAAATTGAGCGGGTATCCCTATTTTATCATCCATCATGTCTTTGTCTGTGTCAGAGATCTTCAATCTAATATTCAGGCAAAAGTTTATTTGGGCCCTTTTATATTCGAGGTCTTTTTCCGGAAGGATCCACCATTTTACTAACTTATGCTCTTCTTCGGCAGTGTACGATCTCCAATTTTGGTCGGATTCGGATTCTCTTGACGAGTCTTTAAAGTGCGCGTACGTCTTGTTGGTATGTGATAAAAGCCACTGTGTTCCATCACCTTCAAGCACTTGTTCGACTAGTTGATACCATTCTGTTTTGTTCGCCTTCGTCAACACAGGTACCAGTTTCCAAAGACCGGTTCCCTTTTCTGAGAAATGATCGGCCATTTTACCTAGACTGGTTTCTTTGAGAATGGAAATATATAAAAACACGTGGAAATCAATAAATCGACTCAAGTGAATTAGAGATAATTTGGGTAGTCGCGAGTAAACGCGTATAGATGCTAGGGACAGCGCAAGATGCGAGTGTTTACAATTAGATGCGGGTTAATGGGAGTAGATGCGAATTTTTACGAGTCGATGCGAGTAGTTGCGAGTGAGAGTAGCCTTGCTTTATTCAACACTGCGGCAAACCGGGGTCATAACCTGTTAGAATGTGATTCTCTTAGACAACTGACATAGGACTACTGGAAGTAGATTTGATAAAGTATTGGGTTAATTATCGACTTTAAAACTTGTTGTCGATATTGTATATGTATGTCTGTTATCACAGACATTGGAAATAATTCATGAGATTGCTTAATGAGTGGCTAGTATTGATTCCGATATAATATTGTAGAAGACTTGTCCCAACTATCAGAGGGCTACAACGTCTTTATCTATCTACAGGTAAATTCCCCATATTCCAACCACGCTAGCCATACAGGACGTAGCATGTAAAGCCTGATTCGTATCATCATTTTGGGTTTGAGGTCCACCGTGCATATGCTACTCGAGTTGCATGTCTGACTACTATGCGACACGCTTAGGTATCAATCTAAAAACCCAGACCAAAACCGAAACTACTCACAACCCTGATGATGACCCCATGAATAATTGTAACAGTAGCCTGCAACATAGCGCAATTAGGCTAGGCATTGTTGACCAGAACCTAATCCGAACAGTTAACATAAAATGCGGAGCGTGTATCACGACTGCTACTCTGCACTCTCTCCTAATGCTACGACCTAGCTCTCGCTAAACGCTAGTATGGAACTACTAATACAGGGTATATAATATCTCCAAACGCCTTACTCATTTTGTCTTAAGTAAACAATAGTCACAACCATAACTTCATTATGTACAGGTGCAAGAGTAATTATGTTTGACCAACAGTTATTTAATTTAACAGTAATTTCTTTATTGGTCGTCGAGGCGAGGTGATGCGTGGTTAGAGAGAGATTAAGGACTCAGATGAATATGGTAAGAGAGGCATTGTCTAGAAGTCGTTACATGGATATGTGCTTGAGGTTGCTTTCGACTTAGATTCGGATGCGATTTTTCTTGACTATCCCAGATATGCAGAGCATACTGAGCGATTACACCGCCACTACTGGAAGGTGAAGAATTGGTCTTTGCCGGCTTTACCAACACTAAACATTCAGTGATTACCGGCACTGGATATGAGGGGGGCGTAGAGAATAGAAGGTGAAGGATAAAAGATCCTGTGTCGGCCACGACTCCGGATCAACAATCGAATTTCATCTAATACCCCTAGCCATTTGCAATGGAAATTGATGTAAAGCGTAAGAAATCTTCGGCAGTTTAATTTGATTTTGGCACGGCCAAGGCTTCTTGAAGGACCTGGAGGACGGAGTGGCATCGATAAGATGAAGCAGCTCTACCCACCCGGGCCCGGGAGATGATGAGATAAATTAGCTTCAAAGTTCAGCGAAAAGATGGTCCCGAAAGATAATCCAGTCAGGTACATATATCAACCTTTACTTAGGCTTCAGGGAGTTCCCATCATTCGTCAACCAACAGATTTCACTTGCGACTATTCCGCTCACAATGCGCTTTTCCAGCATAGCCATTATTCTCCAAAGCGCAAGCATCTTCTTCACAACTGAAGCTGGGGCCACTGTAAATCACATTAATGAGCGAAAGAAATCATTTATTTGTGACGAAGTCACTTTTAAATTCAATCAATTTCCACATCAACGAGGTTTAACAGAGGATGCAGCGGGCATGACAGCTTACGGGAGTTTGTACCAAATATATATGGATAAATTGGAGGTACACGAGAACGAGCATACCAATGGGATTCCTTTCAGGTATGCAGATCGTCATACCACTAACTTATCTTTTTACCTACTCGCCAATTTGACATCATGTAAGTATAAACACTTTTCTGCGGTGGAGTAGCACAGCTAACACACAACCTCAGACCAAAACCTTGGAACTTACGACTTGAGATTTGACTATTATGTAGTGGTGGACGGCCGCAATCGCGCTACTGCTATGTTACTTAAAACAACACCGCACAATCGATCGGGCAATTATGAACAGTCGACAGAACCATACTACACGTTATGCAAAGTTGGAGCGCTTCGCTGACCAGCACAACTTGCCGACCAGAGATTCGATTGCTTTACATATTTACAGCCTATTGTGGTTTGACTGTTGTATGAGCTTGGGTAGATACCTAAGCCTTGTACTTTTAGCGTTCACGAAGAGCCTGATTGGAGAGAGAAGGATGGAGCTGGACGAAATGATTGTACTGGTCAGGACGCTGCATCGCTGTTACAACAGACAATAAGTGGCTAGTTAGTATGATATGTGGAGGATAGCCATAAGTTTGTAGATTTACGAAGCAGATCAATTGTTACAAGTAGCTGTCGGCTGCAGCAAGAGTTCTCTTTCCTCTTCATAGAGTTTAATAAATCGACACAATCATCACCAACCCGCTTTCCGTCACGCTCGAAACTGTATAATCCAGTCTTGCCTATCACCAAGTATATCACAGTCATTGTTGACAGCGATTTGGGATACCTGAAATCCAAGGGAATATAACGGTAAGCATTTTAACCAGGTGAAGGCTGCGTCAAAAGTGGATGCCAGCATGTGCTCCACCATCGCCATAAACAAACGGGATTAATGGCAGCTGGTGTGTCGAGTCGGGAAGCAATACCTCACTACTAATCGCTATTAGAAATAAAGAGTTTGGTCAGTGAAAGTCGGAGAAGCGGAGCACAGAAGAGGTCAAGTGTTGGAAATGGAGACACGGAGTGTTGTGGACGTATGGGCCCTCCATTTCGTCTAGGTTCCCGACACGATCTTGTGTGTATGTAAGAGGTTGGAATAGTTAATATGGTAGCGTTTCAGGCTACCTATTGGATACATGAGCGGCTGTATGGCGTGGGCGCAAGGAGGTTATTGGGGGTTTTCTATGCCTAGATGGCGCCACACTCGTTCATGCTGTGGCTTAGGCTCTGTGTCGCTTACACTTGTACTTGTAGCGCACACTTCCCACACTTTTAGCCGTAATCCGAACATGACACTCTTTTAGTCAACTTCTACTATCGTTCCATGAATATTGCGCCCATTACATTGCGCGATATTTCCAACATCTAGGGATGATACAATCCCAAATAGATTACTTAATTGCCAGAGAATATATCTCGATCAACATTATCCTCTGCCCAAAACTAACCTAAGGGTATAGCACAGTTGTTGGTTGGTCAAGTAATGAGTTGAGTTCTAGGTCTGTCCTAGTAACGTAGAGTTGTCGTATGAGACGGGAGAAAGCTCCAGTTCCGTTTTTCCTAGAGTATAACTAATCGCTTTACTGCTGACGAGGTGGATTATACGACGTTCTTGTATCTTAATTACCTGTATTTATTTATTTATAATATTTAACGTCCTGACATGGGCCCAAAGCAGTTTGGCAATGCAAATACGAAGTGAGCATATGGGGTTGAACTCGTATTTACACAGAAGAAACATGCCCGGACTATTTAGTCCAGGCTGTCCATGCGGCTACCAATCACAGAACCCCAAGCATATGATTACGTCCTGCCCCTGATGGTCAAATGGTAGAGCTGAGATCTGGAGGCAAGCCAAAGATCGATCCTACGAAGCGATGATAAAAAATCCTGGAGATATAAAAAGGATAACACAGTGGATCTTAAACCATGGTTGAATAGAGCAATTCCAGATGACAAAAGCGGTCGAAATACTGCTGAGGGAAAGGAAAAGGTCAAATAGTGCTTGGGGCGGATAGAGATGATCTGGTTGGTTTACATGGATGGCACTATAGTGTAACTGCGCTTCCTGAAGAAAATATGTGAGAACTAAAGACAACAAGTAGAAAGGTGTGGGAGGTTTTCACCATAAAGGTATCCTCCAGGGTAAATATTAAAGACTGTAGACACCTGCATGGGCCCATAGGGCGCCAAATCAGGATAATGAAATCAAGTTCAAATATTTAACGTCGTGCCCGCGTACAGCACCTGAGCTTTTCACGTACCGGTCAGCCCAGTCTATATAGAATCTACCCGACGTGTTGGCGCCTGCACAAACCCAGCAAAGCAAATGAAATCCAGCATCTTATCATACTGCGCTTAAAGATTACAGTGTACACAAAGGTCGTCCGTCCACCGAATCTAGTGCTATGCAGTTGGTACTGAATCAAGAAAAGATTTTACAGAACAAAATAAAAAATAAAAGGAGAAGATTGTTTACATCAGATCGTGATTTCGTTCGAATCAGACTGTTCGTTGTGCCCTTTCGAAGAAATCTGTGACACGCACCCAATTATTGAATGTATCAACTCCCTCCGCCGAAGCAAATGCCCAGGATACGCTGGGATTAGAGTTCTGTGCCCTGTGGAGCTGAGCTTGGTGTTGCCCGAGGTGGCAATAGAAAAAGAGGTTAAGGGAATTCTCTTCTCCGCATGTGCAGGTTAGAATGGCGTTTTCATACTGAAACCGTCGGTGGTAGTCAGCGAAGTCGCCATGACCGGACCGTGAAGCTAGTAGATATTCTAATGCACGTCGCCCCAGACGGGCGAGCTCAACGGTGATTTTCGTATTAGGGCCAATTCCTAGTTCTTTGTACCTAGAAGGAGCATTTTCTGCCCAATATAGTGCGACTAAAGCCTCGTATTGGGCTTTGACTTCTCTCCTTGCCCTCGCAATGGAGAGTTCTAAGTGTGGAGCTGGAGCTGGAACTGCACAGGCAGCTCTGGCAAGCGCGTCGGCTGCTTCGTTCTCGAGAATACCTGCGTGGCCTGGGCACCATCGGATAGCCACTTTCCCAGGCGTCGTATTTTGACCGCGTGATCTTCTTTTCCAGTTCATTGCGAGCTTGCGAAAGATTAATATTTTCACCGTGCTGGACGCTGTGGGCGTATCCATGAGCAGATGGACGGCAGCCTCCTGGTTGTCGAGGCAGACAGTGACGTTAGAGGCATAATAGGCCAGTGGGTTGCGAAGAGCTGCGGCAAGACCTTCAGTGGCCCCGGCAATTTCTGCATCATACACTTCTGCCGAATTTCCGAGCAGGAGTGATCTTCGTCCAATCTCTTGAGTAAGACCTCGGTAGATGACATAGCTCGCACCTGCTCGGTCTTCTATTAGAGCTCCGTCTGAGAATACGAACAAGTGTAGGGTAGGTCGTGTAGCCTGCCACTGTTTGAAGGGATTTGGTCCCAGGAGTCTACCTACTGCTAAGATTTTGATTAGCTATTCTTCGCGGGGTGCCAACCATGGTGGAGGAATAATGTCCTCGGAAAGTTTTGGCGAGATTCCTTGGCGGATTCAGCGCATGCGACAAGTGTTCCATCGCCTATGAAGAGGATGATAGGGGTCAGCTGCAGCAATTCGAACCGCTAGACGGCTGTCAATTCTGTTCAGCCACGTCTGAGCTGGGCCCCAGCCAGCTTCACTTAGAAGTGCTGCTATTGGTGTGGTACGGTAGACTGGGTGAGCTGCCCGTGCCACGTCGTTCATCCTATGTTGGACTTGCAAGATCATTTTTTGGGAAGTCTGTTTAGAGCACCAAGTCTCGGCCCCGTAGAAAAGGGTCGCAAAGGTAGCACCTTGTAGAGCTTGTCTTAGAAAAAGAGGGCTTATTCCTCGAGTGGTTGTGGACAGTCTTTTCATATGGCTGGTGATAGCTAGAGACTTCCGGCAAGCCTGTATAGTATGAGATTGGAACCGAAGAGCACGGTCGAAAAATATTCCAAGCTAGCGAGTGTGGTCATTGGGCGTTATAGTTGTCTCTCCAATACTAAGAGTAGGCTCTAGTGGTAAGCCTCGCTTCCGGTGAAAGTATTTCAGCTCAGTCTTAGGAAGTTCGAAACTAATTCCGTTAGTAAGTCCCCATGCTATGGTGCTGTCTAATTTCTCCTGGAGTTTGCGTGCACACTCGACAAGGGAGGGCGCAGACGCAAAGAGGGCAATATCATCTGCATAGCCAAAGCGGCCAGTGGAAAGACGTAGTGCCTCTTCCATAGCAAGAAGAAAAAGAATTGGGGATACAGGTGAGCCCTGTGGGAGACCATAGTGAGTTTTGTGACGCCCCGACATTCTAGTGGCCACGTGGTCGTCGGTCCAATAGTTGGTAAGCTGACACAGGGTCAATCCAGGAATTCCAACGACTAGTTTCACACACACGAGTCTTGTTTGTGACTAATCACAATACGAAAGGTTTGTCATGGATATTGGTTTTCATGCAAAACCCTTGGGTTGTAGGCAATGAGGGACAGGAGGTTTCGTGTTGGCAACATTATTTCAATAGTTGAACCTCCTATGTACATATATAGATTCATATCCTCCTAGATACTTTTCTCTTTAGTTTAGAATCTTATGATTTGAGTCCACGCCAGCTTTTAACCACTCGCCAATCGTCTTTTGTCCCTCGAGTTTCCACAAGTTTGGAAGGGAGGAGAGATAGTATCTTCAATAGAGATTGTGGATTCCCGCTCTTCCATGAAAGATGCCACCCAGCGAACCACGCTCGGTGGCTATCCTTGGATTCGAAGTCTATGGCAGAGTCGTCCTTTCTGGATACCATTAAATGCCCCTTGGACATCAACAGTCACTAAACCAGCTGCTTTCTTTTCCGCCCATTTTGCCTGAATATCACAAGGGAGAGCTCTGGTAATGTCAGAAGCGGAGCGAAGAGGGATGGCACTGCATTGGTCTTTGGCAAGTACCCAATATTTCAGAGCTATGTATGAAAGTCGCCCTGCTATCAGTCTCTCGAAGCCTTTACCAAGGCACGAAAGTAGAGAGATCGGTCTGTAAGACTTCGGGAGGGTGAGATCTCGGTTTCCTGATTTCGGAAGGATAATCACTGTTGACTTCTTAAAGGCTAGCGGGTGTATTCCTAGCTTTTCACACCGGTGGAAGAGAGCTGACACCCTATTGCCAATTATTGGCCATGTTTGACGTAGAGAATTCGGGGTTATTTTGTCAGGTCCTAGGGTTGTAGACGAGACCTGACAGCACGGGCGAAATATCTCTTCCTCGGTGATTGGGGGCCATGGGATATCTTTCCTGGCAACACTTGGTGTATTGATTGGAATGTTGTCTTGGGGCGAGAATCTACTCAGTAGGGCCTGTCGGAAAGACTGAGCTTTTGCTTCAGGAGTAGCTATAGGGCCATGAGGTCCAGAAAGAGGAGGCATAGGGCTGGCTTTTTGTTTCTTGTGCCACCTGGTTATTTTATATGCCTCTGTGAGACTCGCTACCTGGTCAATCTTGTTACGCCGGTAATCTCGCTTGGCATTTTTAACAGTTTGTGACGGCTTGTAAGCCGGTAATTGCCTGTAGCCTGCGCTGTCTAACGCAGGCTTAGCATGAAACAAGGAGGGCCTTATAACTGGCAATACTAATATTGTAACACGTCCGGGGATGGGGCACGAGAATGTGATACGAGTAGGGGATATGAGTAGGGAATACGAGTAAGGAATACGGATATACGGATAGAAATCTGTGTCATTGGCTGGGATAATAATCATGTATAAAGTAACTGTTTGTCACGGATCAAGGAACAGGCGCTGGTGCAACTATGTGGTTGATAGTATGTAAATTATTATTCTGAAGAGAAAACTACTTCAGTCTCTATCTATACTTATATATACATTGTCTATGTGGTTGAGGCACAGTCCCTCCCTCTCGGTTCCAATGGGATTCTTCACATGTGTTGTAACTGTATGATCCAATACTGCTGCCCTGCCGAACTAGATGCCGATGCCTTGATATTCTGTTGAGTGGCATCATATATCCACACATTGATGTCGATCAATCGTGCGCTACCAATATCAGGCTAGGCTCATGTTGGCCAACATGCGCTACAGGAACCAATCGGCTTACCAGCCGTTACACTGTTATTATCCTCTTCAATCTATAGTTCACCATAGATTGAAATTAAAACTACCTCTGACCATAAGGTTGCCCAAGTGCTTATGCTTAGACTGTGACACAGTTTTGGCAAATTTGCGGCGTGCATTCACAGCATGTAAGCCCTGTCGACGTATTTAACAAAAGTTACGGTGAGCCTCTGAGCATACCTCAGTCCACCAGCAACGTCCGCTACCTTTTTCATTCTGGACCATGAGCAGGCTGCACGCAAGGCTCCTGAAATGGCTTCTGCAAGAAAGGTAGCTTCCTCGTTAACGTCAGGCATTTGGGGGTTTCTGATACAATCCCTCAAAATATTATTAAATGCAGGCCAGTCGGCCAGGGTTAGGGTCCTCGGGGCCTCCATCTAGGATTCGAAAAAATAGTGTCCTATGGTCTGAGCCGACGTCGAGATCATGTCGAACTTTACAGTTAGCTTTGAAGCACTCTTTCACGAAACACAGGTCGAGAACAGAACCTGCGTCATGAGTAGATTCCCCGTAATTGTTTAGTAGAAGGAGCCCCTTTCCAGTTGCACAAGTTAAGAGGAACTCACTGCATGCATCGTCTCGCTCTGCGGGGTCCCAGAGCGAATGACGGATGTTGAAGTCTCCTGCTAAGATATCTGGGGACTGTGTAAGAGACAATAGACTGGCAAGTCCTGCTCCTGCGTCCATAGAACTAGTTGGGGCATTGTATAGCTTGAAAATTTCTACTTGGCGTTTGCTCTTCTGTCAGATACAGACATGGAGCAAATCTCGGGAGTGTGTAGCTGACTGGAAAGGGGATAGACCAACACCTTTGCGAGTATAAGTCATGACGCATGGTCTGGAAGACCAGTCGAGAGTTGGGGTAAAAGTAGAAAAACTTGGATGTGTTTTAGTAGTTTTGCGTGAATAGTCGGAAAAGATCCATGGTTCCTGGATTAGCATGATATCTGCACCTGCTTGATAGGCAAGTTCAAGAGCCGTGTCATGAGCTGGCCCACGTTTTCCAACATTCACCTGGAGTACACAGAGACCAGCAGATTTCTGCTCTCTGCGTCGACGACCTCGGGTCATCATATTTGTTCTACCATGGTGATCAGGGGGGCGAATCTAGATCCAGATTTAACTATAGCTGCTGAGACAACCCGTTGAAAATAAACTAAGAATATGCAGAACTCTTCGAGAGATCACGGAGAAATAACGAAGTATATTCTTCAAGGGGTATCCATAGATGTGAATCATGTTTATAGTAAAGGCTTGATCGAAACTCTTGATCTTTACTATAGGATATGAGACTGTCTATATACATTGATGTCTGGCAATAACATGGGCTAGAGTGTAATCCCTCCTTACGGGATACAACGGAACAAACTACAGATCTGATACCAGTAACGCGTATTCTCGTCGCAGTCTTGAATATCAGACGTGACAAAAATGATGGTGTAACTAGTGTTGGATAGGCGACACCCGACAATCTTGATGGACACATACTGAAACCACAAGCACGGGGAGTGTATAGATTTGGTTTCGCAACACAACCGAGGTCGCTTCGGGCACAGCTTTTGTTTGTAGAGTTTCCATTGTCCCTGTTGGTGGGAGTGGGAGTGAAGGTGGGTTTATTGCGGCCCAGGCCCTGTGACCTTCTTGCCGCATAGCCCGTAATCTATTTTTGTCCGGTCGTACAAATACTCTGTTGACACGTAGAGGGCGAGCTGGGTATTATAGAGATGATGCTGGGTGAGGTCCGGCGCAATTTAGGCACTTAACAGGATTACTACAAGGACCATTGCGGGAGTCTGCGGCACAGATACCGCAGCAAGCGTGCCGGGTACATGCATTTATATTGTGATAGTCATGGCACCTGGGGCATACCTGCAGCTGGGGTCTATTATCGAGAGCCTTCAGTCTTGTGGCTCTAGCACTCTGACGGAGATGTGTTGGGAGCTTTGTAGTGGCGGAGGCCGAGACTACAAGACGAAGAGTCCCATCTCCCTCAGGAGAGGCTAAGGATCGCCGAGTCCAGTTCATTGAATAGACTTTGGAGGTGTTAAAATTTGCAGACGCGAGTTCTTGTCTTATATCTTCTTCTGTTAGCGGCTCACAAACTCCGGATGCATTGTATCCATATTTTGGAACCGGTCCTAGTAGAAAGTTTAGCCTTTTCTCTTGTCGTTCTACCTGTACACTTCCAGTTATAAGGGTTTAATGAATTTAGATGTACTTGAAAGACAATAACTCCATAGGAATTAATAACTTGTTCCTCAGGAACACTATCCACCACGTACTCTCCCGTACATTATATGCTCTGTGTAGACTAGTCTTAACTCCCTCCATTGGCCACTTGAGAATCATCCTTTCTCCCGGCACAACTCTTCTCCTGTATTATACTCCCCATCTGGTGCGTACCCCCTTAGCGCCCCTTTCGTCTATCCAGGAGCGTTGCCCTGCCACTACCTTACCTCGGAGACAGAGTGGTCCTAGTGACCAGTCCCAATCCGGGCAAAGCCCGCCACAATACCCCCATGCCTCTTATGAGTAACCAATTTTATTTTTTCTTCCCTGTCTGGCCCCTTCGTTCTCTCCGACGTTGTCTCCTTTACCATACAAGGCTTCGAAATGGTCCATGGTCTCCGAGACCTTTCCCGAAGGGAGGAGGAAGGCTGAACGCCTGACAATGATGTCCTCTACGAACCTGGGAGTGAAATATTCTTCCAGAGGCGAGATTCAGTCATAACAAGGGGTGAATTTGAGAGTTTTCGTCGAGTTGGCAATTAGGAGGAGTGGTGTTGGCTCATTTTTGGTTGAAAATCTGACTTGCAGAGATTTCACGACTGCATAACTCAACAAAATCAACCATCTACACCCCATGTTGAAAGATACTAATAACAGTATCCAACAAGGGCATCCCAAATATGAATTATGGTGTATTAGCAATCATGTATGTAATATCTTATGCCTGAGGCACATAATGGTCTGTGCGTATGTAGCTAGATAAACATCCACCTGAGTAGGTATACATAAATCACCTTAAATGACATTGGATTATCCACCACATGTACTGTTAATTATTAGCCCGCTCTTACTATCTAAATAATTATTATCTGAGTTCAGTGTTTTAACACCCCAGATACGAACCGCAGACAGGCTATAACCAATCTGATGTTTGTATCACAAAAACCGACACCTTCACGATCTTTTTTCTTTTCCTCTGGAATATCATCTCCAGCCAAACTCATCTCGCGGCCCTCTCAACAATCATCTCACCACCTACCTAAGCAATCCCATACCTCCAAAAGCCAAATTGCCGGCTAAGAAGCAAGAGGATGTCCGACCCTCCGTAACTGCCAGTCGCTGTGAAGGTACGGTCGAAATACCGGCCTTAAATGCGTCCTCACCTCGGCCAAGGGCACCAACAACTCGACCTGCGACGAATCGCCACCGAGGAAATACGTACGACATCTAGCCGGCACACCAACTAGAGCTTTCGACAAAGGTTGGGGCACCGGTGCCTCGGTCTTGAACTCTCAGTCGCATTTTCGACTTCCACAGTTAGGGGTACAGCAGCGACAGGGCAAGGTCGGAGAGGTGGACATTCTACAGAGTTTCTGGGATGACGAGATCGGACGAAGGATAGAGGGATGCTACATGAAGGAACAAATGGGAATAAAAACTGAGGAGGCCTTGGTGGGCGACTGGATGAGGCCTTCAGTGAAGAAAACGACCCCTTGATGAGATGAGGAGATGCTGAGATGAGCAAAAGCTGGGAATGAAGCGAAGGGAAAAGTTACAGATCGCGGAGGTGTCAAGGGCTCGGGCGCGTGGTGGTCGAGGTTAAGGGGGAATTGGCGCTTCGGCGTGGCAAAAGGGGGTTCTCTGGAAGGTTAGGCTTGACATGATTCAACACATGGGTGAAGTATGAGGTGGTCCAGTCATTCAGGTGGAACGAGGTAGATGTACTTAATGGTAGTTAACCTGATCCAGCCCGACCCTACCCGTGCTGAAGCTCCAGTAGGAGTGCAACGGGAATCACTATACCTAGCACGTAAATGATTAAAATAAAAACAAAAAGATACCATTCGCATCCCATAACATTTATTGCCATAATCACCCAAGTATATTCTAAGCCCCCTGAGTAGTCACAACCATTCAATTTAAGATACCAAGTGTATACGACCATATACATCATCACCCTTCAATACCGGGCACCAGCCAGCTTCTCGTAAGAGTGCTGCAATTGGAATGCTGCGATAGACTGGGGGGGCTACCCGAGCCGCGTCCTTCATCCTGCGTTGGACTTACGAGATGATCTTTTAAGAAGCCTCTTTAGAGTACCGGGTCTGGGCCCCATAGAGGAGGTTCGCAAAGACGGCACCTTGTAGAGCTTGTCTTCGAAAAAAAGGGCTGATTCCTCGTGTGGCCATCGAGAGTCTTTTCAAATGGCTCGTGATAGGTAGAGACTTTCGACAAGCCTGTAGGGTGTGGTATTGGACTCGAAGAGTACGATTTAGGAAGATTCCAAACCAGTGAGTGTGATCATTAGGCGTTATGACTGACTCTTCAATATTTATAGATGACTCTATTGGTGAGCCTCGCTTCCGAAGAAAGTATTTTAGCTCAGTCTTAGGAAGTTCGAAACTAATCCCATTAATCAAACCCCATGATATAGTACTATTTCATTTCTCCTGGAGTTTGCGTGCACATTCAGCCAGGGAGGGCGCTGACGCGAATAGGGTAATGTCATCAGTATAGCCAAGGCGACCAGTAAGAGAGGCTTAGAGCTTCTTCCATGGCCAAGAGGAATAAGATCGGGGATACGGGCGAGCCCTGTGGAAGACCACAGTGAGTTTGGAAGGGCAGGGAGGTAGCATCTTCAACAGAGATTGTGGATTCCCGCTCTTCCATGAAAGATGCTACCCAGCCAACCACATTCAGTGGCCTTCCTTGGATTCGAAGTCGACAGTAGAGTCGTCCTTAGTGTAAACCATCGAATTTCCCTTGGACATCAACATTCACCATAGCTTCTAATTTCTTTTCCACTTATTTGGCCTGAATATCACAAGCGAGAGGTGTGATAACGTTGGAAAATATACTCTGTACAATATTGTATGGATAAATATGATGAAGTAAAGAAGACTTGATATATTACAACTATGGGAGCATTGGACTTATATATACATCTTAGGGGAGAAATTCCCACTAGTCTCATGTGCCTGTCAAACCTAGTGACGACCAGCCACCTCTCATCTACCAAGATGAGCCAAGATACACTGTACTACGTAAATATCCAAACGTATATGCAGTAGTAGGCGCGTTTAGCGCACTCATGACATGTGTAGAGAGAGTCGATCTTGTCGGGAACCTGAGACAAAACAGGTAATGGTTGAGTCCTAAATTCGAGAGTCAGAATTTTCAACAGATAAGTATAGAAGCAAAGCGAAGAGGAATGGCACTGCATTTGTCTTTAATGAGTACCCGATATTTCAGAGCCATAAATCAAAGTCGTCGTGCTATCAGTTGCTCAAATCCTTGACTTAGGCATGAAAGTAGAGGGGTCGGTCTGCAGAACATTGGGATGGTGAAATATCGGGTTCCTCATTTGGGAAGAATAATCACCGTAGATTTCTTGAAGGCTAATGGGTGTATTCTTAGATTCCCGCACTGGCGTGAGAGAGCTGACACCGTGTTGCAAATAATTGGCCATGCTCGACAGAGAGAATTCGGGGTTATTTTGTTGGATCCTGAGGTTGTAGATGAGACCTGACAGCATGCATGTTAGAGCCACATTAATTGTTTCCTTACGCAGGAGAATAGAGGCAAAACTTAATTGTAATAAACAGGGACAAGGATACAGGACGAGGTAAATTACATGTGCTTTGTTTATTACACGGAATTGCTTTCGCTAGTAGTTGAAACTGTAAGTGAGTGTTTATTGTCCTAAAAAGTCTATAACTACATAAGGACATGTAAGTCCTTTCTGCCTACAGACCGGGAGTATCTATGCCTCGGGTAGTGTACTCCCTCCTTTGCCTCCCTCACGACTTCTTTCCAGCAGTAATACCCCCACAGGTCATCATTCGAGTACACACTAAGAGGAGTCGTTATCCCGTCATTATCTCCCCTCTCCAGCCAACAAAACGATAGCCATTTGCGGGTGTGTAGCTGCTGGGAAAAGTCTCAAAAAACACTGGGTGCGGGGCTCTCCTATGACGAAGTGGCCGTCCAGCCGGGCGCAGCAGACTTGTGTATAACTAAGAGCGTCTCTCAACCTTCCTAGCCTCCTTGTCAAACTCGAGGGTACCAGGAGTTGTGTTTGATGGATAACTTAGAAGTGCGAGTGATATCTGACAAGATTTGTCATAGACTAAGGTATTAATTCGGGATTCTAGCCATAACTGAGGACAAGGGACAAGGTCAATGGAAGACGGAAAACAAGACGTGGCCCTCTCCATCGGCTCTACCCAACTCATATATACATCATAGTAACCAGAGCAACTAAGGCTTCAAGGGGTGCGCCTGCTGCTATTCTATTACTTCATTTGTAACCCATAGCAACCATTGTAACCCGGTCAACGCTCTAAGATGAGAGAATATTCAGATGTAGTGTAGGGAAAGAATATGAGGGTCCTGCTCTATCCTCAGTTCCTGACACTCCTCCTTACTTCTCCCCTGATTCATGCTGCAGGACAAACCGAAGGTCGTGAAAGGATGTCAGAAAAGTCTTGGTCGAGAGTGACAGTCGTGAAGGAGCCTAGCCTAGCATCCAAAAGTCGTTACAGACGTGGGGTTGTCGAGTAACTCATCTATTTCAGAAGCCATCCTAGCTAGTAGATTCAGAATGAAAGATTAGTAGAGACAATACAATAGACGAGTCGAATTCCACTTTTCTAGAGGGACGAAGGGTCTTTAACTTTGCTTTTGTGGGCTTTTGTTTGCCTGCTGGTGGGTAGCATATGTTGTAATATAACGAGGGCTTCTCTGACTACTGTTGTAGCGTTTGGTACCACATCATCTTTCCTCGTTCTCAGCATCATTATCATCGTCTTGGTCGTCTAATGTGTTATGGGGAGTGTATCTTTGACGGAGGGAGAGATAATTCAGCTCAAAGTTGAAAAGGTGGTGTTTCTCAATCTCGGCTCTGCAGACTCTATAGTGAGAGCTGGAGGTTCGAAGGGGACACCACTGACAGGTGTTGACAATAGTCCCGCTAGTTGAGACTGTGTTAGATAGTTAACGCTAAGCCTAGAATCCGGTATGTGTTGGGGTACTTATGAACTGGATCCAGCCGGTGTAAAGTTCCCCAGCTTCGCAATCTATATTATACTTTCTCTAGTTTTTAAGCTCGCTTAGTAATTTATAAGATTTATTTTCTTCTTTGTTTCCCTACAGCTAATTCATACCTCGAAGACGGCAAATTAGACCACTAAAGCTATTGTTGTAATAATGCACGAAAGTTTTCTCCTCTGTGATTGAGGACCATGTGAGATCAGTCCTCGCAACACTTGGTGTACTGATTTTAATGTCGTCTTCGGGCAAAAATCTATTCATTAGAGCCTTTCGAAAAATCTGAGCTCTTGCCTCGCGGGTAGCCACAGGGCCATGAGGTCCGACGAGAGGGGGCATAGGGAGGGCTGGTTGGTTTGTTTCTTTGCCACCTGGTAATTTTTTATCCCTGAGTGAAACTTGCTTCCTTATCAATCTTGCTACACCAGTAATTTTGCTTTGCTTTTTTGACAGCTTTGGCAAATTCGTGGCGTTCATTAACGGCATGTAAGCCCTGTCAACATATTTGACAAATGTTACAGTGAGCTTGATTTTTTTTGTTTATTTTTTGCATCAGATTTGAATTGAATGTGCAGCTATCTAGCTATGACACAATATCAAAGAAAAGATGACTCAATTTACAAGAGGAGCACTCATACCTCAGATTTCATTTGCAAGTACCACTGCGAAGTTATGGCGGCTTTTTCTTCACCCCAAGTCAACCCTCATCCATGAATACCCACCCAGGGGAACGTCTCAAAAACCCTGAGTTATCTAGACATGCCTCCATCATCTTTCAGATTTTCTCCGTGCGAAATATGGTCTGAGGCGTCTCCTTCCCAACTGAAGTAGGTGCCCAGGCTACACAAACTATACCAGAGAACATCACCAGGAGGCGGATCACAACACCTTCCATCGTCGGCTTGTTTTTATAGTGTCAGCTGCACTCTCGCAAGCGAATTCTTGGCGCGCACAAAGCTCAATTCGTAAAACTCTTGCCAAAATTCGAAATTCCACACCTGTCAAGAATGTATCCCTCTTCTGCAACGTCTTGTCAACTTGTCCTGAATCCTCTCACGCCAATCCCAGAGAATAATCTCACAGATTTGTGCTCTACGCTTTGCTTCCTCTTTCGGGTATAAATATTGGTGTTGGCGTAAATTTGGTGGTTAACTGAGGCCAGATAAAGTCGACGAGAAGTGTGGTCATTGGGATGAGGATATACTGGGCCGTACTTGTGGACTTGATGAAGCTTAGTTGAGAATCGGATTCTTTGGGAGTGAAAGATTGACATGGAGTAATTTGAATCTTTGCCTCGTGGGCCAACTTCTTTGATGTTGCAAAATTTGACTGAACTTGGCTCTGGGAGAATATTTCACTCCCAGGTTTGGAGAGGACACCGCGTACAGGTGTTCAGTCTTGCCCTCCGAGCTTCGTATTGCAAAGGTAAGAGTCACGGAGGTTAATTGGCAGGACATTTACGGATAAAGATTGATGAATCTATCTGAACTGCTTATATGTTTTGGTATTCAGAACTAGGAGAATTTAGGAGATAGAAAGCGCTAATTATATACACACCTGAGGTTGCTAGACTCTTGCCTTATTTACCTAAAACAGTATCACGGAATATTCTAGTCTCCTCCATCTGGTACTACAATCTAGAAACACTTCCTATACAGTGCTCCATTGTTCCTCCACTCATCATGGAGCCACCTGGAAAGTTCTTCCTTCACTCTCAGTGATCACAACCCTTGTGCATCGTAATCCTAGGCATCACCAGCACAACACTTCGGAGCAAGCCTCAGTCCACTAACAATGCCCACTACCTTGAGTCTAGACCTTGGGCAAGCCGCCCTTAGGGCTCCTCATCTGACTTCTACAAGAAATGTGGCTTCCTTGTTAACATCAGGTATTTGGGGGGAAAGCAGTCATATTTATTTATAATATTCAACGTCGTGTCCGTGCATGGCACTTACGCTTTTCGCGTAACAGTTAGCCCAGTCTAAATTAAACTACCCTATGCAATGGCGCCTACACAGACCCCATATAGCAACAGAAGGCCAGGATCTGATAATCCTGTGCTTGAAGATTAAAATGTATGAACGTTAACCTCATGCTATACCACATGAGTTACAAATGGTAGATATGGGGAAACGTAAAGAAGAAAAAAAGAGAATGTATCTATATCAATCTGAGTCTCTCTAGCCTTCTATTTGCTGGTCTAAAGGGGCTTACTACAAGGGTTTTGTAGGGCACGAAGATATATTGACTATGATTATAGAAAATCACTGGAGCAGTCTTCTGTAAGGAAGAGAAATGTGAATTGGTACAATATTTGTACAAAATGTAAGAAGATGTAGTATGAGAGGAGAGTTCTCTCCAAGCCTACCAGACCATATACAGGATATTACCACTAGCGCATTAGACTGGCTTTGCCCTTTGCCCCAAAGACGGAGAATCCTTCAAACTTAAGGAAGAAATCTCAAAGATGAGTATATTTAATAATGTTGCAGTTGCAAGTGCTTCACTGTAGACTTTATATAGGATTAATAATGTCATACAAATATTCGGAACCATCAACAACAAACGCAAATACTTCCTTCAACTAGTCATGAGCGCTGCTATGCACGAAGCACTCTCAGCTACTACAGGAATAGCGCCGGTGGCCATTCTTGCGTCGCGAGACAATGAGGGGAACCGTGACTCCTCAATAATATGAATTTCTCGCTTTCCAGAAACTCACTAAAGCCCTCCTCGTTTTCTCTTCCAGTTTAGTTGTAGTCTAATCACAAAACTCCTCTGTCAGGATTGCCTTCTGTATAATCTATATATGTGGAGATAACCAGGATCTAGTGTTCTATGATTCTGGTCTGGCCTTTTGGCCGAGTCGTTATGTACCTACCTCATGCATAATGTAGGATGGCGCCCTTTAGCCTGAATACCACCTCTTTGACCCATGTCTCTGCCCTGCTGTCTACATGCTGTTCTGACACTGATCTAGTATTCCAGATGTAGTTCGGCCTCCAACAGGGGTTTCTTGATCAGAACTAGTATCAGATACATATTCAGGATTTTCGACTGTGGCACGCAAACAAGATTGCGCTGGTTGCTGAAGGAGTTGCTGCGGCATTAGTTGTGGGTACATGGGGGGATAGTATGACATAGGCATCTGTGTATTCGACGGTAAAAACTGAGGATTTACAAAAGGGACACGTGAATTACTGCTCTGAGGTCGAAAGTTTGAGCGTGTCAAATTGGAGCGTTGGCGTTTGACCTGAAGTGGAATAGAAGGGCGAGAAGAGGTCGGATGGATTGCGAGGGATGACTAAAGATCTAGTGGAGATAATTTGGAGAACTAAAGGTTTAAAAATGGGTAATATAAGTGTCTAAAGAGTCTAAAGATACGAGCAAATACTAGTGGTGGCTAAAGGTGCTAAAGGTAACTAGAGGTGACTATAGGTGACCAGAGGTGATCCGAAGGTGGTGGTTATGACAGAAGACTAAGCGTGAAGAACTCTATGCCTACAGACCAAACCATTGTATATATACCTGCCTTCCTTTCACTAGCTCATCATAACATAGACCTCAACATAATATCAACATGATACCATGTGCCAAGGACTGTCCTGTTGTCATAGCAACATCAGGAGAAGGGTAAAATTATAAACTAAAGATAGGATGGGAAGGAGAATCCTTACAGAGCAATCCTCCGTGTCTTGAAGAGTTTTCCTATTGTTAACTGATGTGTAATTGACACGTTTCAGCATCGGAATTGGGTTAAACTTTCGATGGTGGTCTCGGGCAATATGTCCACTCTGACCACAGGCTAGACAAAGATCTTGGCTGCACCGGCGTTGTCTTTCACTATCAGAAATCTGCAATTGGCTAATATCCATAGGGTCATTGTGGGGATTGGATCCGAAAGCAGCACTTGAAATATCTGATGAGAATTCGGCCGGTTCATTGAACTTTTCCTTCGTATTTAAACCACGAGAGTGATTGAGAGAATCATAATGAGACTCTTGGAGCTGATTTCGCGCGATGTTGTTGCATCTAGCTACCCATCTATCAAAATCTTCATTGCTTGGATTGTCTACCTGAGACCGGAGTATCCTCTTGATGTTGGAACCAATGAATCGACGCCATCTGTCAACTTTTTCTCGAGGACCTAGTTTGGCACAGGTGGAAAGTCTGATAAATTCGGCTTTCCATTCACTGTATGGCTGAGTACCATTTTTCGGGCTGTCTTGAAAGTAACTGTTCAACGTATTTCTTGCAAGTGTCGCTGAATTAAGAAGGATATATCGGCCATCGAGGTCAGTCCAAAGTGAATTCTCATTCTGCCATTGCCATTGCATGGAGTCACATAAACTAGCAGTGATAGACTTATGACCGTCACAAACTGCATCCCAAGCATGGCCATCCATTAAGCCACATATATATAAAATCTTAGATGCCTCTGTGGGGAAACATGCAGAGTCAACAGAGATTATTCCTTGCACTTGTGTCTTGAATGTCTCGTATTTTTCCTGGCGCTGGACAGGGTCCTTCTTGTTGTTCGCTGCTGTGAAATTATCTGGGTCTTTTTGAGTTCTACGAGCAGTTGGAACTTTAGCATTCATGCCTTCTCCTATTACGCGGTTCTGGGCATTTTGAAGCAAGGCAAATTGGAGCTGAGTTTCTGCTGCAAGTTTCTTTCCCAGAGAATCTGATAATTCGACGCGAGTACTTGCGAGTGTAGCTCTGTCTGCTTCAAGTTGAGCGCGAAGAACATCTTTTTCGTTTTCGGCAGCTAAATGGTCATTGCATGCCTTTGTATTCCGCGAACGCTCTTCATTGTACGCCATCTCTTTATCACTTGCTTTGAGGCTAAGCTTCTCAAATCCATGTTCGAATGCAAGGAGCATGGCGAAAATGGCCTCTGCATTGTCATCCAGATTAGGATTTGGCAGTACATTCAAAATCTCCGCTAATTTTGAGGGAGAAAAGGGCCTATTCACAAGAGTGTGAGTAAAGTTGTATTCAGCAAGAACTTCAGATAGATTTGGGAAGCAGGAAGTAAAAGATTCACTGATTCTCTGTCCAAGTTCATTGTTTGTAGAAGTCATTCTGGGGGTCTGCGGCTGGAGTTTTTGTAAAATAAGAAACAAAAAGCGAAAAATGAACTTATAGATCTCTGGTCTGAGGCTGGATTTAAAGTACTTATCAGGATTCTGCTCAAAGATGCTTTCTTAAATCTATTGACCGGGTCGCAAATTAGGCGGGTTGCTGGTGATGTAAATTTGCTATGTAACAAAGAAAGCGAAATTTTTCAGGCTGGTATTTGCGACTGGTCGTTAAAAAAAAGATCGCACAAAATGTCGCAGGGCAGGTTTACAAAGTGCGTGGTTAAGTATTATAATTGAGTTGTGCAATGAGAAGAGAAAAGACTATCTAGCTATACGAAGGCTTATAGAGGCTCAGTTTTTGCTTAACCTTAAATGACCCCAACTACCATCTTACTACCGTGACACCGACAGTTTTGCTAGAAGTTGAAGAAGATTTTTTATAAATTGGCATCCACTATCACTTCTATTTGTGTTTGATGATAACCCTAAGCCGCAAATAGAGGTCGCAATATGCTCAATGACAGGCGGCACAAACTAAAAAAGATATAGTTTAAAATGTGACAAAATCAAGCTGGTTGTAGTGTACTTTTAGAAAGATTAAACTATATGAAGAGAGAAGTACCACAACTACGGGCAATGACTATTTGTACATCCTTCTAGCTCATCCAGTACGTACTTTGTTGGTGAGAATGACATATTGCTCCGCCACTGTTTTATGATGTATGAGCACTGGACAGTGGTTGAGAGTGGACTTAGAGACAGTACAATAGTTGATGTCACAGGTAATCTATAAGAGATGACTCAAGAATGGATTTTATGTTCTAGAGTATGAATATATGAAGAGAAGTGAAATGTGTGTGTATGTCACTGTGGGCGGTACTCGACCACTTATCTATCTACATGTTGGACTTTACCGAGGACCGCCATTATCCGTGCACAATCAATCCCGTGCCTGATCACAACTCCTAGAGATCAGCCTTCGTCATTGGCTTGATACAATCTCATGACCAACCACCGATTTCTAACCATTGCACAAGCATAGCAACAATGTCGATTGGTAGAATAGTCCATGCATGAATGTGCAGAGCAAATGCATGTACATGGATCATAATACACTGTCTGTCAGACCAGTATCAGAACCTAGTGGAATTCGTATTCCTGAATTAATGTTTCGTGATTCATGTAAATTCCATTCTTCTAACATGATTGTAACATTATTGTCAGAATAATATGCCAAGCTGGTACCTAACATACTTTGTGATTGCCCCAGGAAAACCTTGGCGTTTTGGGTAATTTTCAGCTAGAAAATACTTGGCGTCTGTGTAATAGACGTGGTGGACTGGTATTGAGTCGGTTTAGGATTACATCATGGCTACAAAATGTTTGGATTGTATCCTGTGATGTAAGTAAGCTATTTCTAGATATTATCATCTTACATCAGGTAGTAGATATGTGTAGATATATAAGCTGAGAGAAAGAGGAAGGAAGACAGACAGACAGACAATTACATCTTTTTATTTCACTTCAATTAAAAGCTCCTGTGCGAGCTATTCTTCCAGATACCTCAAGTCTCAATAATTACAGCTTCCGAACCAGCTCAAAAGGTTCGACACTGTCCGTTGTCATCTTTGCCATCTAGCTGACTCTCTCAATTGGCAATTCTACTTCGCTGTCTCACATTCCCTCCTGGCTCCAATGTAATGTGGCCAAGTGAAACTTAGTCGCTTGATACAAGATAATATGTAACACTCTTCCTAATACGCCCCCAAACTCCTCTTAGGTCTTCACCTAAGCCAAACCACGGTCAAACCGTAACATTAAGTCTAATGTGAAGAAGACAGATATATATTGTAGATCTGTTATATTGATGACTATTTCTTAAAGGACGTATATAGAATGTAATATAAGTTAATTGATGTGTAAGTTACAGGTATAATAATGGCTAGTATACAACGCTAGAAAGTAATGTAAAAGCTACAGGATAAAGTCATGTGACATAAAACAGCGTAAGGCTGACACTTCAACACACTCCTTCAGCCCAAGACTGTTTCATTATATTTATCACCCTTTACCCAAATTAACATATGGTCATTTTAACTCAAGAACTCTCATATTGAGCAGCTTTATAAATTCTCCGTGCTTAGCTCTATTCAGAGACTTTGTAAGTCCATCTGCTGCCATCAACTTGGTAGAAATATATCGGGGCAACACTCTACCACTTGTGACGTGGTCACGGATAAAGTGATGCTTGATATCAATATGTTTAGTACGCTGGTGTAGCTCTGGATTTTCACTTAAGGCTAGACTGCCCTGATTGTCACCGTAGACCTTTGTGGATAATATATCTGTGCTGGAGTAGCCCATTTGACGCATCAATTGCTGAATCCATAGGAGTTCCCGGATAGTGGCAGTGAGAGCATAATACTCAGATTCCATTGAGGAAAGTGCAACGCTGGTTTGTCCCTTCGATGAGGCCGAAATCACTCCTCCAGCAAGAAAGAAGACACTTCCTCCAGTGGATCGTCTGGTGGCTATATTTCCACCCCAATCAGAGTCACTGTGGCAGTGTAGTGTTGTATCAAATGCATTTGCATCTTACATTATCCCGAGACTTACTGTACCCCTCATATAACGAAGTATATGATTGACACCTTTGGTGTGGTTCGAAGATGGATTGGAGAGATACCGAGAAAATACCGAGACTGCATATGAAATATCGGGTCTAGTATGAACCGCAAGGTACAATAAGGAGCCTATTTTTGACTGGTAGTCTCTTATTTTGGCAGCAGTTGCTTGATCTGGTTTAGGGACTAGAAACGTTTCATAGCCAGGAGCCATAGGTGTTTCTGCAGGGCGACAATTTTCCATACCAAAACGTTCAAGGATTTGACGGAAATAGGCGTCTTTTGTAAGCCATAGGCGCCCTTTTACACGGTCTCGAGTAACACGGACACCAAGGAAATACAGGGCTGCGCCTAAATCCTCTAACTGGAACTTTTTGGCGAGTCGGATCTTCATCTTCGAAATTTTCTCTTTTGATTTCCCAAGCAGAAGGAAATCATCCACGTAGGAAACAACTATGAGACGATTCTCACTGTGAATAAATACACAGTTATCAGATTCAAGAGATGAAAACCCAAGTTCTTCTAGGCATTTGCGTAAGTGCTTTTGCCGCAACCTTGGTGACTGTTTGAGACCATATAAAGCCTTAAGTAGCCTACATATGTAGTCACCCCTAGGGTCCGTAGTTTGTTCCCGCCAATTGGGAGTGAGTTCGGCGTAAATATTGTCGCGATCGGCCGTGCTATTCAAGAATGCAGTGACAGCGTCCAACTGTTCAATTTCTAGATCAAACATGGCCGCAATAGATAAAGCCACTTTCCAAGAGGTATTTCAACACACTCCAGCATAAGTTTGGGTGAAGTCGCGTCCGAATCGTTGCTCAAAACCGTGGATAACCCATCTAACCTTATATTTCAGAATATCACCATTCTTGTCCCTTTTTGTCTTCAGCACAATCTTGCCACTAAGCACCTTTATGCCTGGAGGAACTTCAGGGCGAGGTATAACAGCCCAAGTTTTATTTCTGCCAATCGAATTGTATTCTCTCCTTAATACTTCTTATCATTGCATCCTTTATTTGCCACTAAGTGCTTCAATCATGGTTTTAGGATCATCTTCGTTTCGGTCGATCTCGGTTGAACTTGCTGCCGCAATGAATGCTGCAAACGCTGTGTCCTCGTTGACATTCCTGTTACGATTGGATCTTAGAACATGAGTCGACAGTTTGATTGCCACTTTAAGTCTATTCCTAGATCCTGGTTGTATTTCAGGTGGTTTCTGTGCTTGTGATGAATGTCCAACTTCTTCGGTTTCCTCCATTTCTTCTGTTTCCTCAAGTCCTCCAACCTCCTTATTCTTTTCAGTTTCACTTTGATCCACTTCATTATTGAGAGTTTGATGTTTTTCATATCCCAGTTTTTCAAAGGGAGTCAACTCAGGCAATTTGGTATCAATTTGAGTTTCCTGACATTGAGAATTTTTGGAAGTTTCTTGGTTTACCTCCCTTCTTCCATCAAGCGGAAATGTAAGGCTTGGCTGAGATTGATCGGATGATTCCCAATATTCATCTTGTTGTTGGGGTATGTTAACGGAGCATTTTTCATTGACACGTACATTCGAAGATCGAATAACCTTCCGGTGACTGGGAATATAAACCCGAAAAATATGTTGCCCTTCATAACCAACTAACATGCCTATTTCGGCTCGATTGTCAAGCTTCCTTGATAAAACTCGTCTCTCTACTGGGATTTGAACATAAGTTTTACACCCAAGTACACGGAGATGGCTGAGGTCGGGAACATCATTTTTTTTGAGACAGATCCTGTTCAAAAATTGGAATGGTGTTTCTCCGCGAAGAGCTGACGTCGCGCTTCTATTAGCGATCATTATTTGAGTTCGCATTAATTCTGGCCACAAGAACTTCGGGATGTTTTGTTCAATAGAGACAGTTCATACTCGTTAAACAATTATGCCAATTGAACGCTCCGCTCGTCCATCTTGTTCCGGAGAGTATGGGGTAGTCATTTCAACAATTTGACCTAACTTTGAGGCCATAGTTCCCATACGAGATGGCGAAAACTCCTTTCCACCGTCTAACATCCATGATTTAACTACCATTCCGAACTGATTTGAAACCATTGCATTAAAATTTTCGACAGCTTCAAATGAGCCATTTTTGTGGTCATGATAATGGCCCCAGCGTGCTGAAGAAGCGGCATCCGTAAAAACTGTACAGTATCTAACATTGATCCAAGAATCATTTAGGAGAATTTTCCCTCTTGGATTTATCATGACAATGTCTACAGAAACAGAGTCAAAGGGTTTGTAATCTTTAGGGCTGACAGTTTTACGTACATGCCGAAGTGGATTCGAAATTTCACAGGCCTCACACAAATTTGAGCTTGGTTCTGCAGGTGTTGCGCCATACTCAATACCAGTGGTAATTTGTTTGGTAGCCTTCACATTTCTGACGCCCAAGTGTCCCAAGCGATGATGCCAGAGATCGAGAGTTGGTCTAGGTTGATGTTCCAAAACCGGAAAGGCATTCATGGACACGTATTCCTTTATCACCATGAATCATCGAACTCAGCAAATTCTAATCCACGAGGGCTGAATAGTAAGTGCTTTTGGGCATAACCTCCAGCTTTATAAAGTCGAACGCCACTAAAGAGATTGATTGGGCATTCTGGCAAGTAACTAACGTCTTTTAACCTAAATGGGTATATAGCTGCGCTAGAATTTACACACTGTAGAGTGACAGTACCCTTGCCTCGGGGACGAATGGGTCCACTTGCAGTGTTAATGAGACATAGATCATCGATGCTTGTATAGGTGCCTTTGTCAAACTTGTCAAGAGAGTTTGTTATATGGCAGCTAGCTCCTGTATTGTATATCCAAAACTCTGACCTGGCAGCCCGTGAATTATTAGCCATGACCACAGGGTTTAAGTCGGTCAAAACGACGCAGCTTTCGTCGAAGAACGATGTCCTAGCCTCATGGAAGTTTTGACTGGAGCTTGAACTTTTGTAAGGCTTCCAAGTCTTGTTGTGTTTTCTTTCCCAAGCCAGTTTAGCCTCTTTATTCTTAGGATTTTCAAAACATTTGTCCTGAGGGTGTTTCGCCTTCAGATTTCCGCAAGTTTTACAATTGTATATCTTGGGCTTGGCTTTTTCTTTATTTTTTTGGTTAGCGTTTAGATGTTCTTGACTGCGGGGTTGTTGATACATGACCATTTGGGCTCGTTTACTGTTAGAATTCTCCCGTGATTCATCTTTCAAATCGCGTATAAACTCATCAAGTAAAGATATCTTGATGTCTTCAATCTCCTTTAAACTTCTCAGGCGCGTCCTCACATTCATTGCCCACATTGGATAGTCATCTTTAACTTTTTCAACGAAGAATATAACAGCATCAGGATGTCAAACTTTCATCTTAAATTGAGCCAATGTTTCCATAGTCTGTCTATAAGCAAGTATGAAGTCGTCTAACTTGGTGTAATCTGAGCATCTCATTGACGAAAATTTGGCCGCAGCTTGCATGTAGAGGACTATGCCGGATCCCTCAAACTGATTCCGCAAAGCTTTCCACATTGACTTGGCACTCTCGAGATTTTTAACTTGTCTTACCAGAGACATTGACATATTTCCTGTTATTATCAACTTCATCTTTGCATCCTTTTTAGCCCACGCTTTGTATTCTTCGATGTCTTCTGCTTTTAGTTTTTCGTCAAATATATTTATTTTGGCAGGCGGTTCTGGAGCTGTAGGGTGAAAATGATCTGACAAATCGTGAATCAAAGCTAGGTTTATGATACTTTTCTTCCATGTTGAATAGTTTTCCTCGCCTGTAAGCTTGAGATTTGATGATAGGTAGAGGGATCCGTCTTGTGACATTGCTCCAAAATATTCTTCTCAATTTATTGAGTATCGGGTTGCTGAAAGCTCTTTTAATCTTAAGACTGACGTATATGACGCGTCAATCGACCTGTCCGATGTACCTGATAAACTGCCTATAACACTTTATTGCTAGAACTTCTTCAGCAAATATAAATTTGAGTGCAACACTGTGGCAGTAGGTATATATAAAATTTGGACAACTGATAATTACACTTAACTTAATGAGCAATTTGGTCTCAAAATCTCTTAAAGGACGTATATGGAATGTAATATAAGTTAATTGATGTGTAAGTTACAGGTATAATAATGGCTAGTATACAACGCTAGAAAGTAATGTAAAAGCTACAGGATAAAGTCATGTGACATAAAACAGCGTCAGGCTGACACTTCAACACTATTGAAAATAAGAGTGGAAAAGGTTAATCATGTACAGAGGTCTAGCAGCAAGTATTTATACACAAAGACAATACATAAAATATACCATCAATAGCAATAACTACTAACCATTCAGCCATTCAACAACTATGTCATTAGATATACCTGCATCATATTATCATATAATCATGTATGGTTGAGATATTGGTGTTGTCATTGCTGTGTTACAATGAAGTATCATTGACGCAGGGTCGCTTGTCTTGTCGGTTACACTTGCCCAATACTAGCCATTCCAAGTTATGTGATCTATAAGTGGGCCTGATCATAACAAAGCCAAGGATAATTGGATTACTTTTACTTAGTGTTTTAACAAAGAAAACTAGAATCTCTGAGTGATAGCCAATATGTAAACAGAAAGTAAAATATTGGGTTATGAAAGCTTGTGTTGTGCCAGTGGCTAAGCGAACAGTACGTGGAGTGAAGAGGGGCTTGGTTTTAATCCCAAACTGCTTCACAATAGAATCGTAATCTGCAAATGCCATGGCAGTGGAGCCACTATCAATTAAACTAGTAGTGCAAAAAATCACTGGATTTTGGTTGCGCGGGTCAGAAAGAGAAGAGTCAATTAACATTGAATTTCTAGGACCTGTAGAGCTTAGCTCCAAAGTAGAACTATCTTACAAAATACGTTGGACAGCCTCATCTTCATCCTGATACCAATTATACCCCTGGCAGCAACTTATGCCAAGGGTTGATCTTTTAATTCGTCGGATTGTTCAGATTTTGATGGATAAACATCGGAAATTCCAGTTTTTGTGTCATTTCCGGAAGTATGGTCATCATAGATTGTGTGAAGATTGGTCTGAGCTGGAGCCTTAAAGTACTGAGGGTTAGAAATATGGGGATATGGAGGATTAAATGGCGGGGGAAATTGATTATTAAAATACTGCATATAGGGGTGGTAGCCTGCAGAAAGTGGTGCAGGTTGGTGATATTGTGTCTGATTTTTTACCTGCCCAGGGAAATTTCGATTGGAGGAGAAGCTTAATGGGCACTTGGGCATAGGAATAGGGTTAATTTTACGGTGATGATCTTTTGCTGTATGCCCCTTTTCACCACAAGCAACACATAGACCATTATCCATACGGAATTTTCGTTCTGTACCTGACAATTTGACCCGGCTTAAATCCAATGGGTCTCCAATATTGGATGGTCCCCAGTCAGATGATGATTTGTTGGCAATAAGATCATTCTGATTTGTTGGGCTTTGAGGTGATTATAACCTAAAAATATGCTCCTGTTGTTGAAGTTTACGAGCAATACAGCCTACCATATCACTCCAGCCTAAAAAGTCGTCTGGTCCAGGAAGATTAACTTGATTATCAATTACATTACTAATTTTTTGATTTAGTCTTTTTCTTAGCATATCCACCTTAGTCCAATTGTCATATTTAGCCCTTTCAGCATAGTGGTCAAAGTCCGCCTTGAAGTCTCTGCATTGACGCTTTTCTTGAAACAGCGTATCCAAGGTATTTTTAGCTGTCTAGGAGGTGTCAAGGAGTATGTAACGCTTATCTAGAATATGCCATAAATCCCCAATAGATGTCCATGGCCAGTTCTCAGGTTCATTTGGGTGTAAATTCATTGCCTGTAATCCATCTTTTACTGCCTCCCAGGCTTTCCCGGACAGTTGGCTTGTCACATAAGATATTCTATAAAAAGAACCGGGGAAATAATCTCTATCTATCAACAAAATTTACTGAATGTGTGTTTTCCAACTTTTGTAAGCTAACTGTCGCTTCTCTGTACTTTGCTGTAATGCAGAGAACTTATCTGGATCAGATCTGGTTCGACGGGGTCTAGCATCTATGGAATCGGAGGTTTTGGTAGGCTTTAAATTCGAATTATCTTGAGCACATTGTACATTTCTCTCATCTTTAAGTACAGAAATTTTATCATTTAATTCTGAAATCTTATTTTTATCTGCACAGCAATACAAATTGGCTTTTGATAGTTCTGAGTTTAGAGATGAAACTTGTTGTAGACTCGCATTTAATTGCTGGGAGTAAGACTGCTCCAAATTTAGAATTTGTTGGTGAGCATTTGCTAGATTTGAATTTAGCTCAGTAACTTGCTGTTGCGTTTTGGTGAGAGCTGGTTCAGTTTCCGTGAGCTTCAAATTACTCGTCTTTAATTGTTCTTGTAAGTCACCAAACTTTGAATTGAATTATTGAAGTAAACTACAGAACATTTTCTTCTCGGGGGACTCAGTAGTAGATGCAATGGTTGTTAGTAAGTCAGTGGGATTCGAATCTTCTGGGAAGTGATGACCTTCAATGGCAGCGCTCAAATTCGGCCAACTTTGCTGGAAAGCAGTGGTAATTTGAGTGACTCTGGGGTTGGTAGTCATGGTGAATTTGTACAGTATTTTTACTTTGATGAGAATGTATATATAGATAAAACCAAAAAAATTAAAAATGAGATTGTAACAGGAGATGTCTTTGGGTTATATGCCGGGTTGCAGACAGGGTTCAGGAGTATGATTTTGCTTTTAGTATTGGATCTAAATGCGACGGGGCACAATTTAAGATCGCACAAAGTGTCACAGTGGGTTACGGGTCAGGTTCTGGTGGTTTAATAATATAACTACGTTGTGCGATAGTAAGGGAAGATAATCTACAGGAGGAATCTATACTAATATCCTAGTGTACGGCGCTAGCTCTTAGTCCCATAACATGACCCAAGTGATCATGAGCAGAGCCATAATATTTATGATACCTCAATGACACCTTTCGAGCCCCCAACTTATGTAGGCCAGAAAAGAAGACACTCTTCAAGCCCAGAGCCTCTACCTACAAGTAATCTGGTCCCTATAAGCTCCGTAGAAAATGACCATCTGCAACAAGAGGATGAGGTTAACTTTGACACTTTAATGACTCCTTTTTTCCCTCCATCTTACTCCGGCCAAAAGCGCATCCATTCACCAAGTCCCCCGTCTTCTCCTCCCAGTTCAACAATGACAACTAGTTGCTGACGTACAATTCAACGCCACTATTTCAAGCGGCTTAACTCTGGGAGAGCCGTCAAAATGCACTCAGCCTACACTGATCCAAAATCATGGACAGAAGCAATGTATGACGACCAGAAGGGAGTACAGGTTAGCAGATGAACAAGTCGAGTCAGGTAAGGACTCAGATCTGGAATATAATTCATAAGATTCTAAACTAAGGGAAGAAAATAACGAGAGGTATCTAGAGATATAGATATATACATAATTTACAATTGGTCCGTGCGTATATAGGATCACAACACAATACCTGAAAGGAACAATAGTATTAGAGGCCCCGAGGGTCAGGAATACAAGGCCGTAACACAATGACAAGATCAGATGCAGACATGTGGAAGTAAGCTGCCAAATCAGAGATGCAATCTCTAATCTCTACCGGCACTGCTATCATTGTAGATCGTAAAGAGTTTCCTAGAGATCGAAGTATGCCCACTGGAAATTTGGTATTCAAACGTAAAACCAATGCAGATGGCTCTTTAGATAAGTACAAAGCACGATGGACTGCACGAGGATTTACACAACTAAAAGGTCTGGACTACTTTGACACATTCACTCCCACGCCTAGAGCTGAGGCAACAAGACTTCTTCTAGCCCTCGGTCATCATCTTGGATGGCATAGAATCCAAGGTGACATCCCAGCAGCTTTTCTCAATCCAAAACTAGAAGTTGTACTTTTCATACATATGCCTCAGGGATTCGAGCAAAAAGATAAAGTAATAAGACTTGAGAAAGGGCTCTATGGTCTCAAGCAAGCTGCGGCTTTATGGCATGATAATGCAAAATCGGAGCTATATAACCAGGCACTCGAAGCTACGGAATCTGATGTCTGCCTCTTTTCTAACAAAAAGGAAGATCTATTTGTCATACTTTATGTGGATGATTTTCAAATTCTTGGCCCAGATAAGAAGAAGATTGTCCGCCTTGCAAGAGCTCTAAAGGAAAAGTTCGATTTTAAGATAGTCACAAGTGATCAGTTCCTGGGAATATTTGTCAGTCACGAGGGGGAAAATCTAAAGCTTTCTCAAGGCTCATATACGCGTGAGTTACTATCAAGACATGGGCTTGCTGATTGCAAGCCAGCGACTACTCCCATGGAACGACAAATGGAACCATCATCTGAGCCAATTTCGTCTGAGCGCGTAACAATTTTCAATCAGATTGTGGGAGGTCTTCAGTACTTGTCAAATCAAACACGCCTAGATATATCATTAGCGAAAAATCACCTATCCCGATTTCTTACAAATCCATCCAAAGAGCACCTAACCGCTGCAAGGCATGTACTAAGATATATCTCCAAAGATCCTGACTCCGGTCTTATCTTCACCAAAGATCAAAGTCCTGTTCTAGAGGCATTCTCGGACTCAGACGTTGCAGGGGATCCCTCCACAGCAAGCTCAACAACTGGATCTCTTATAAGACTCGGAGGTCCAATTTTTGGAGATCTCATCTACAACAAGATGTTGTATTGTCTAGCACAGAAGCTGAATACTGTAATGGTTCATATCATGACTCTTCATAAAAGGGTGAAAGCATGTCTAAACAGCAGTGGGGGGTCTAGTTGTCATAGTAACACAATTGTACAGGAATAGAGAGGACTGGTGTTATTATTGACACTAGCGTCGAGCTAGTCCGAGGAGACCCTTAAGTAGTCCTCGTTCACGTCTTTAGAGGGCGTGCAATGTTTTGTTAGATTTCCATACCTTGTTTGCATCCTATCTTGTGAACGTTCCATCTTTCGTATCTTGTTTAAATCTTGTCCCATGACTTCTATCTTGTATACTCTCTCGCCTCGTCACAAATATCTTGCGCTCACTGAGACCACAGGACAAGTTACATGGACTAGCAATATTCTCGAAGAAATCGGACTCAGTGAGCAAATAAGAGGATCAAATTGCACTAATATATTTGTAGATAATCAGGCTGCCATTTCATTAACAAAAAACCATGACAATCACAAACGCTCACGTCATGTAAACGTTCGGAACCACTATTGCCGACAGCAATATCATTGTGGGCTAATAGATGTACATTGTATACCAACAGGTAAATAACAAGCTGACTGTCACGGTCTAGATAATAGATTGCTGGATTGAGGTCTGGATTTCTCTACCTGAAGGTTCCGAGTCCCCTAGGGCCAGCATGTATGGGGCTTGATGGCATATTTATTAATTTAGGTCCTAGGCTATACCCGTTATCCCCTAAGGGTCAAAGACCGATGTTCACAGCCAAGATCATATCCCTGACAAGCCAAACTTGATCCCACCGCTTGAACCACTACAAAAATAGTAGCTAGTATAAAATTCGCACTGGTACAAAAATTCAACCTTTAAAAACCAAACTCCTAACCACAAAACTATCCAGCTCTGTAGATTTACCAATCTCTGGTTCGGAAATAAATCTCCTCGACTTGTCTTCCTTCCTGTCATATCATCTGTATGACTAATTTATATTGTCCCCGATGAGATCAGAGGACGAATTTGTAGATGGCAACCCAAAACAGCAGGTTTCCTTCTCAAAGATTTTGAAAAATTCGTGACACTTTGGCCCGAGAAGTTTTTGGATAAAGCCACTATGTGACAATCTCCCTCTGAGTCGACGCGTGAAGTGAGCGTGTAGTCAACAGTGAATAAAATGGGTAGGAGTGGTCTCCTCCCCACAGGCGCACTCCATTAGAGCATCCAGATTTTTGAAACGGCAATGATGCGCCGCGAAATTGCCATGGCCCGTACGAGCTGCAATGAGATTTCGGAGTAGGAACCTCGAAAGTCCCAGCTCAGGTGGTTTCCTTTGTCGCATGAGCAGGTCTAGCTTGCAATATTGGGGCGGGCAAGCTTCGTTCCACCAATTGTCGAGTAACGCCTGCCGCAGACAATTCATTTGGCGATAAAGTGTCATAGGCTAGAGCCTAAGGCAGCCAAGGCTTGGGCTTGGGTGACTGATCTGAGCTGATACCAATCAGGTGACTATTTAGTTGCTCTATTTTGGTATAGTCTGGTAGTGGCACAGACCACCTTTCAATGTATATAAGGAAGACTTTTCCTCTTCCATCTTCTTTCTTTAGTTTAAGATCTTCTATACACAGCACACAGTACAATTCAAATACAATTCTACTTCTAGCCCTTACATCATCTTAAACTCACCCTTCATTGAAATTCATTGATATTGACATAACATCAAGCTATTATCCTCAGTGTTAATGATAAGTATCCCTAAGTTCTTTGACTATATAATAATAGTACTACTAACTATAAAGTCATTAACATTATTAGCATATTTAGGGATAACATTATAGTTATTTTCTTTTATGCATCATTATAACTTATAACTCATTGTTTTTATAATCTTAATCTACATCAAGCACCATCTATATCTTTCCAAATATACCTATATCTGTTGTTGTATTGTTATACTGGATCTCTCACAAAATATTTTTGTTGTTTCATTAATTGTAACACTTATCCCCTTTTGTGGCTGCTACTTTTTATTTGTCTACCAATTATTATTTCATTCTAGACTGGCAACTATGTCATCCCCTATGGATAGCACAGGAGAAGACTCTAAGGATGTACAACTTTTGGATTTTTTAAAGCAACTTCAGCAGCAGCTTGAGCAGCAAAGTCAGGAAATAAAAAACAGAGCAAGATAATACATAACCTCCAACAGCATGCAAATTCTACTACTCAGGCTCTCAAAGAAGCAAGGCAGTCAAAACCCACAACCCTTGAGCCAACACCAGCAACAATTGGTTTGTCCCAGACTAAAGATACTCAAGAAAGGCTACCAAAACTTGACAAATTTAAAGAAGATAGGAGTATGTGGGATGAGTGGCACCTAGGAGCTCTCCACAAGCTTTCAAGAGATGGTGTAGCCCTGGGTTCTCCTTTTGACCAGTTCATGTACATCTACTCACAACTAGATGGTGATGCAATAAAGATGGTCTCAGCAACAGCAAGAACCCTGTCAGAAAATGGAGAAGGCACAGGAGTTGACTTTTTGGAGTATCTTAATACAGTCTTTGGAGATCCCAGCAAAAAAGCAAGGGCAGAGAGAGAGCTCTATCAAATGAAACAAAAAGAGAAAGAACCATTTCCAGATTTTCTCACAAAGTTTGAAACAGTGCTAGCAAATGCTGGCTGGTCATCCTATTCTGATCGTCAAAAAATCTCCCTCTTGAAGAATGCCCTCACCAAAGAACTCCAACTAGTGCTTCTCGGCTCATCAAAAAATACATGGGAAGAATTTGTTTCCTATGTCCATACTATTTACAGTGATAAAGAAGCAATAGACCAAATTAATCCACCATAATCTCTGCCAGCAACTAAGATTAGACAGCAAAACTCTTCGGAAAACTCAAACACATCAAAAATGGACTGGAAGCCAACAAAATCTACCTTTATGGCAAATACCCAGGGCCAGAAAAACCAAAGAGCATCATGGGTTACAAAAGATGTACTTGCATTTAGGAAGAAAAAAGGTCTCTGTGTGAGGTGTGGACATAAAGGACATATTGCCACTAATTGTAACTATCCTCCACCCTTAAAGCCAGAAAACATAAATCTAGCAAAGCTCACCAAGGAAGAAGAGGTGGAATTAGTCAGGATGGCACAGCCCGAAGGATTGAAAGGACGAGAGGGAAAAGAAGAGCTCCTGTACTAAGTCACTTACAGGAGCCAAAAGCTGGGAAGGAACTCTGCAGTATAAGTAGTCTTTCTAAAGAATGGAATTTATTTAAGCCTAACATGGACTGTGAGCTTTTCCATACAACTGCATTAATCAATGGATCCAACCGGCTGTGCACACTTATTGATCCCGGATTGTCAGCCTTTGCAAGTATCAGTAAAAAACAATTACAAAAATTAAAATTAACCAATTCTCCCTTACAGCCAAGAGCTATTACTGGTGTTTTAAGCAACATGACAGCCATAATTGACAAAGTAGCTTGTTTCGAACTAGATATTGGAGGCCTGAAAATCGGAAAGGCCTGGGCTTATGTGATTCCAAACCAAGCAGAGGATCTAATTCTTGGTGTGCCCTGGTTAAAATACTGTCATGCTGAATTGGACTCTATAAATTCTAAATTAAAATTCAAACATCATGGCTTGACATTTATCAGCAACAAAGAAAGAGAAAAGAGAAATGAGGAACTAGAAGCTCATGCATTTACTGTCAGTCAAGTTATGGCCTCAACTTTCACAGGCCTAGCACAAAGAGCAAGGAAAAGCAAAACAGTGCAGGTGTTTGTGGCCTCACTATCAGACATAGAAAAAGCGCTCAGGCCAAAGATACAGCTTTCTATTAAAGAAATTACCTCTATGCTACCTGACTCTTACAAGTCTTTTGCTCAGATTTTTAATCCAAAAGAAGCAGCTAGTCTACCACCTCATAGGCTCGGAATTGATCATGAGATACCTTTAGAGAAAGATCAAAATGGAAATGAAAAACCTGTTCCATGGGGACCGCTTTATAACATGAGTCATGATGAACTTCTAGTGCTTCGAAAGGAATTAACTAGCCTACTTGATAAAGATTTTATTCAACAAAGCAAATCATCAGCTGCAGCACCTGTTCTTTTTGCAAAGAAGCCTGGAGGTGGCCTAAGATTCTGTGTTGACTACAGAGGAATAAATGCAATCACAAAGAAGGACAGGTACCCTCTTCCTCTGATAAAAGAGACTCTGAATGCTCTGAACTCTGCTAAGTGGCTCACAAAGCTGGATGTGTCAGCTGCTTTTCACAGGATCAGAATGGCTAAAGGTGAAGAATGGAAGACAGCATTTAGGACAAGATATGGCCTATTTGAGTGGAAAGTTTGTCCTTTTGGACTTACTGGATCCCCTGCCACCTTCCAGAGGTATATAAACTGGGTCCTTAGAGAGTATTTGGACAACTTCTGCTCAGCTTATGTGGATGATATCCTTATATTCACCTCGGGAACACTTCAAGACCATAGAGAGAAGGTAGCTAAGGTACTAACAAGCCTACAGGAAAATGGTTTACACTTAGATATCTCAAAGTGCGAATTTGAGACCAAAAAGACTAAGTATCTCGGCTATGTGATAGAAGCAGGAACTGGCATCAAGATGGATCCAACTAAGGTGCAAGCAATTACAGAATGGAAGTCACCTACTAGTGTTAAATCGGTAAGGTTATTTCTAGGATTTGCAAATTATTATAGGCTTTTCATCAAGGACTTTGCAAAGCTTGTCAGACCTTTGACAAATCTAACCAGGAAGGATCAAAAGTTTGAATGGACAAAAGATTGTGAGGACTCCTTTCAACATATCAAGAATCTTTTCAAGGAAGAGCCAGTTCTAGCTACTTTTAATCCAGATCTAGAGACACAATTAGAGCCCGACTCATCAGGATGGGCTATTGGTGGTACCTTAATACAACTTGATCCAGTATCAAAACTATGGAGACCAGTTGCATTTTATTCAGCAAAACATCTCCCAGCAGAGTGCAATTATGATATTCATGACAAGGAGCTCTTAGCCATCATTAAATGCATCAAGGAATGGAATAGCGAGCTTAGAGGGCTAAAGAAGCCCTTTACCATTCTTACAGACCATAAAAACCTGGAGCCATTTGAAAGAAAGAAGGTATTAAATGAAAGACAAATTAGGTGGATGGAAGTACTTGCTCCTCTAAACTTCAAACTAAAACATAGACCAGGGAAGGCAAGCGTTGTACCTGACGCACTATCTAGAAGAGAGCAAGATATACCAAAGGATGCTTCAGATTCTAGGATTGCTGTTATGGAAAACATCCTTCTAGCACCTCAACTTTGGATTAAGTCTATGGTCACTACTAACTTACCTTGCCCATTTCAAGATGACGCAGACCTTTGCAGTTTGTGGAATCAAGCCTTAAAATCAGGAGAGCCTATTGAAAGATACACCAGAGCATTTAACTCAGTTAAAAATCAAGATAGACTTTTTCCTTCTGACCTCGAGTTAAGGATTTCTACAGGGGAATGTGCAATATCTAACGCAAATATTCTGTATTATAGGGAGAGAATTTGGCTACCTAACTTTGAGCCCTTGACTACAGCTGTTATACAAAAGATTCATGATTCTTTCCTCTCGGGTCATCCAGGAAGAGATGCTACAATTTCATTAGTGTCAAGGAAGTTCTTTTGGCCGGGATCAAACCAGGAAGTAAGGAGGTTTGTAAGAAATTGTGATGTTTGTGGCAGAACCACTATTTGGAGAGACAAGAAAAAAGGTTTGCTCAGACCATTACCCATTCCATCACAGATATGGCAGGAAATATCTATGGATTTCATTACAGGCCTTCCTCCCTCTGGTCCTGAGAAGATAACTATTCTTTTGGTCATTACAGATAGACTAAGCAAAGGGTTAATCCTAATACCAGTTCCCCCAGATATTTTTGATGCAGAGGGACTGGCTAAATTATTTTTTCAGTACTACTTGCCTCACCATTGGATTCCTCGGGCAATTGTTTCTGATAGAGGACCTCAATTTGTTAATGCATTCTGGAACACTATATGTCATAGACTTAAGATCAACCAGAGGCTATCAACAGCCTATCATCCAGAAACTGACGGTTCAACAGAGAGAGCTAATCAAGAGGTAGAAACTTACCTGAGAACATTCATTGCTTATGAACAGTCAGACTGGAAAGATTGGATCCCACTAGCACAGGTATCTATTAATAACAAAATAGCTACCACAACTCAAATAAGTCCGTTTTTTATGACCCATGGATATGATGCAATCTCTATATCTTTAGTATCAGATCATAATCCATCTTCTCCAGGAACACCAGCTTCAAGAGGTCAGGATGTTATTGAGAAGCTCTCAGAGGTGCATCAGTTTGCACAGACATCAATGGCAGTTGCCCAGCAGTCTCAAGAAAAATATGCCAACAATTCTAGAGATACTGCACCTACTTATAAGCTTGGAGATCTGGTCTGGTTAAATTTAAAGAATATAAACACTGAGAGACCCTCCAAGAAACTTGACTGGATACATGCCAAGTACAAAATAACTAGAACATTTCCGGACTCAGCTCACTTTTATGAATTAGATACTCCTAAAGGTATTCATAATAAGTTCCACACATCACTCTTAAGACCAGCCCATGATGATCCTCTTCCTTCACAGAAGTCAGATGATTCTCAACCTCCAGGAATATTAACAAGTACTGGTGATGTAGAATTTGGAGTTGATGAGATTCTAGACTCAAGGAATAGAAAGATTGGAAGGGGCAGTAGGAAAGAGGTGCTTGTGAAGTGGGCAGGTTGTGCCAAACCATCATGGCACCCACAACATGATTTTCAAGAGACCTGTGCATTGGATGCTTACAAAGCTAGAGCAAAAGCTAAGAAATGGGACAGAGAGGGTAATGTCATAGGCTAGAGCCTAAGGCAGCCAAGGCTTGGGCTTGGGTGACTGATCTGAGCTGATACCAATCAGGTGACTGTTTAGTCGCTCTATTTTGGTATAGTCTGGTAGTGGCACAGACCACCTTTCAATGTATATAAGGAAGACTTTTCCTCTTCCATCTTCTTTCTTTAGTTTAAGATCTTCTATACACAGCACACAGTACAATTCAAATACAATTCTACTTCTAGCCCTTACATAAAGAAATGCCAGAGTGATGGATTCTGGATGCATTTCCGGGCTCGGCAGCATTTGTAGGCCGGACCTGGCGGCCGAGTCGGCTTCCAAGTTACCCTGGATTCTTGAATGCCCGGGAACCCATTCAATTGTCACGCGAGCTGATTTGGACAACTCCCGAAATTTCCGTACTTCATTGTGGCTTGTTGTAGACCTGCCTGTCTCGAGTGCGTTGATTGCCTGCTGACTATCCATTAGAAGGTTGACTCATTGCGTCGCGCTCTGGAGTCCCAATGCTGCTTCAAGAGCCTTCCTTGCCCCGGTAATTTGCGCATCCAAAGCCTCACCCCCATGCCTGATGACACTTCCCGTAAGCAAAGTCTGCCCGTCTCTCTTTCGAACAAAACCCCAAGCAGAGCGTCCATTCCCCTCCGATGAGCCATTCGATTAGGCACAAATTTCCGACTTCGGCACCTGGTTGATCCATTGCCTACAGATCTCAATTTGTTCTTCCTTAGATCCTGCTTTCGGTAAGTAGGATGTAGGCGGCAGTGGTTCCGCGTGCTCTGCTTTTGGTAATTGTCGGTACGCCCGCTGGACTCGTGACATTATTACTTCGGGAATCAAAGTCGTTCGATTTCTCTTCTTGTATTTCCGCGTGCCGATATTTGGGCACACAGCTGCACGAATCCTCAGCGGGTAGCGGTCATCCAGAGTTTTGAGCCTAACTGACAGTCGAAGTCGATTACCCTCCAGTATGATTTTCCCTGGTGGGATTCTTCATTCTCTGTGCAGTACAACGTTTGCTGTCGTTCTCATTACCGGGAGTGCAGCTCGAAGTCCCATCAAGACAGCCTTGTCAATCATACCACTTAGATGTGCTGTTGGTGGGGTTGTCATGCTTTTTCTCGTCGGGCGTCTGAGACCAGGCCACCAGATTTCCGCACCAAATGTTGCAATAGGAACCACACACATGTCGACTGCTCGAATAAGTGCTCCTGGAGCGGCTCCTCGGAGAGCAGTGTTGAAGCGGCGCAGGCTCTGTGCAACTTTCAAGGCTTTACCGCACCAAGTTGTTACGTGGTGCTTAAAGGTCAGCCGGGGATCTAGGTAGAAACTCAACCAGCGAACGTATTCGGCCGGCTCAATATGGGTTCCATTGACATAGATTCCTTTCGCAGGCTCGCAGCACCGTGCTGGAAATTGGATTACTTCAGACTTACTTGTGTCAAAAGCAACCGCATTTTTTCCCGCCCAATCCAGGAGATTTTCGACTTCACTCTGGGCCGCAGCGGCAGATTCCGTTATGGTACAGCCAAATCCGATGATTCCGAAGTCGTCGGCGTAGCTGAACCTCATACCTGGCTTTCCGCTTCGCATTGGCTCTGCCATGTAGAGAAGAAAAAGGAGTGGGGATATCGGTGAGCCCTGGGGGACTCCACAGCTTAGCTTTTGTTGAGCGGTCACTCCTCCCGAGTGACAAACTTGGACCATTCGATGCGCTAGAAAAGATGTCTTCCACTTGAGGATCGAGTCTGGCCAGCCTTGCTCCTGTATCCTTATCACCAGACGGTTATGGAGAACTGCATCGAAGGCACCTTGAACGTCCAGGGTTACAAATGTAGCCGTCCACTTTTGGGAGCTTGCCTCTTCGATATCGTGTACCACACAGGAGACGAGGTCGATTGCTGAGCGTTTTGGGAGCGCGCCAAATTGCTGTTGTCCTGTTACATCAAAGATCACAGCGAGATGCGCCATACGCTTAGCCAAGAGCCTTTCTAGACCTTTACCTAGGCAAGAAAGAAGGGCGATAGGCCTCCATCCTTTGACTGTCGTTGGGTCTCGATTAGGTTTCGGGACAAGAACGACCTCAGCCAGCTTGAAGCAGGATGGATGAATGCCGATCCTCACGCAGGCTCGGAATAGTTGAGCGACGTACGGTCCGATTGTGTTCCAGCAAGCCGCTAGCAGCTCAACTGAGATTCCGTCTGCTCCAGGAGCTGTGTTACCACAGCCGATTGTGCAGTGTCTAACTTCTTCCTCGGAGATATCTTCATTCCACTGGATTCGGTTGCTGCTTGTCGCTGTGCACTGTGGCAAGTCGTCTGACGCCTGATGTCGGGCAAGAAGCTCATTGCGAAGTATTGTGGCTCGCACTAATGGGTCCGAGATGAGGGTTCCATTATGATTGAGTGGTGGTGGGATGCTAGCCTGTCGTGGACTGGCCTTTCTCAGTAGCTTGAACACATCGCTCGGCGACTTCATCGCTTCGACCTGTTGCTTCTGGTATTTTTTTTTCGCAGCTCGGAGAACCGATCGAAGCTTTTTCGCGCAGACACCCCGTTGGGGAGAGGATAAGGCCGCTTGATATTCGGCGCGTGCTACCCTACATGCCGGGGTCCACCAAGGTGCTGATTTTCCGCTGCTTGCTCTGGCTCGGGTTCCTGTCGCATTAATAGCGGCTTTAATTTGGAAGCAGAGTTCATGTGCGTATTCTTCAACTTTTTCGATAGTGTCTAGGGCTGAAGGCGGCTTGATCCATCTGGCAGTGAAGGCAGCAAATTTTGGAAGATTTTTCTTTGTCACTCGGAGCTTGGGGATCCCAGCCTTCATACTTGCAGCTCGAATCGGAATTTGTCCTCGGATAGGGAGATAATCGCTGGTTACGCATTCACTTCGATCCACCCATGCTCGCGCGCCATTGATGTTAGTCCAGACTAGATCCAAGGTGTTGCCAGCTTTGTGCGTGGGCTCCCCAATGATGAGACAGGATAGATGGTGATGTTGCGCCCATCTATCAATGTCCTCTCCTTGTCCGTGGATTCGGGTGGTGCTCGGTTGCCAGGCCCAGTACACTGAGTTGAAATCCCCCACCGCAACAGAATTTGGCGGTGGATTCCAGTTGATTAGAGGCTGCACAGCCTGTGGGTCGTTGGGCGCTTTGTAGACGTTGAGGAACGTGATTCCATTGACCACGACCCAGCAATAGTCCGCCGTAAGCATGGCACAGGGAAAGATCTGAGTTGCCTTAATTTCACTGTCGTCTTTCCGAGTGTAGGTCACCGCCCTCGGCCTTGACTGATCCTCACCATGGGGAATATGGCAATCATATCCCAGATGAGTCTTTGTTGACTTGCTCTGTTTTTTCCACAGAGGTTCCTGAACAAGCAATACATCGACTCCCAGCTCATCAGCTCGGGCGAGCGCGATATCCTGTGTGGGGCCTCCCCTTCCTACATTTATCGACATGAAATTTAAGGTAGGAGGGAGGCAAAAAGGGGCCCGTGGGGCGCCCTTTATAAGCTTTCTTCACGATTCACGTCCTCTGTAACCTTGGTTACAGAAGGCGATGAATCGGTCATCAGCACTTCGAAGCAGTTGCTGGACTTGAAGCTCGTCTGAGAAATTTTGGCCTTTTCAGAGGCTGCTGAAGCTGCGGCTTCAGCGCGTCTGACAGCTGATTTTGCTCGTACAACTGCAGCAAATTCCCGTTGACTCGCCTGCCTGATTGCCTTGAGGTTCTCTTTGGATGCTGGTCCAGACTTTGTAGGACGAGCTAGACAGTCACGACTGTCCGATCGGTGGGGGCCCCCACAGTTGCGGCACTTTGTATGTGCCTTACACTCTGCGGAGGAGTGCATTGTTGACGTGCAGTTCCAGCAGGCTGGGGCACGTGAGCAGCCTCGAGTGCCGTGGAATTGCAGGCATTGTTTGCACTGGCTTATTGCCTGTTTAGGCTGGTGACAAACTGCAATTCCAGAGTCGTCAAAAAGTCGGAAGCCCGGCCGAGGGACAGACGATCTCTCGAAGTGAGATATCCAAGTTTGGTAAGGAGCTCCTACTCGCCCCTTTCCGAGTGGACGGACATGTACCGGAACCGCCTTGGTGGTTCGAGTTATTTCTTCTGCCACCATCTCCTCAGTGACTGTGACCTTGCCCAAAAGTGTGTATAGGGCCACTGGAACTGTTGCGATTCGAAGGGCAGCCAGATCCGAGGCTGTCTCCAACTTAGCCTCAACCCTGCTGGGTTTGGGGCGACTCGAACAGTCTTCGCTGGAGCGATTGACATTTGGGGAGAGCCCCGGGCGACTGTTGCCCAGGTCGATTTGGCCTGGGTGACTTGCCGTTGTGGCTCCTGACTGTTCATCGGAGTTCTTTCTTTAGCCTTGGTTATAGGACAACTCATGTTTTCCTGGCAGCTTGGGCGCTGTGGAAGGATTGGTGAGGCCGCACTGGGTCCCGACTTCATGAATTGAGCAATGGCTGCTCGAAGATATATTTTCATCGAGTCAATGAACGGATTGCTCGACTCTTCTGAGTAAAGGGAGACTGCGGTCTCCACAGCATTGATCGCAGCAGTGCAGATCATTATATTTTTTGCTGCTTGAGCTGCCCTGCGCTCTTCAGCTTCAATCATGGCTTGTAGTTCCGGGGGGCAGCCATTGATTTTTTGTTTCTTGCTTTCACTGCAGGAAAGTTGTTGAATTTCAGTCGCCACTGATGAGGGTTTGCTGGCTATTGGAGCAGGTGTGGCTTGATTAGCCTTATTCACCTCTGGAATTGCTGCCTTCTTGACAGCAGGAGCAGCAATCTTCTTTGATGTTGAAATGCCGGAGGCCACAGGGACCACATCATCATTTTTCTGAGCAACATTCCATCTGGATTTGTCGAGACCCTAGATTATGTATTGGTCAATGACCATATCGCCCATTTCCACGTCTGGGTTTGTTGAGTCTGAGTCTTCCTGGAAGACTCTCAATCTTTCGGTCATCTCTGACTCCATCTTGTCTTGATCTATTGTATCGATTGATAGATTTCTTGCATCTAGGCGGTGTTTCAGCCTGATTATAATTTTGCCATGGCTTTGTGCTGGCGCGCGGGGCGAGTGATTTTCGTAGGACCCGTCGCCATTTCGGAGACTCAGGGTCTTGCAACTATGATAATGATGAAATTAGCTTGTGAAACTATGAATTGAAGGGTTGAGGGGATGGGTAGGTGAATTTTTCATCGATTTCCAAAAAATTGCTTAATGGCATAAGTTGGGATTTGATTAGATTTTAGTTCACGTAGGCCTGATTCACAAGGCTAGATTCTCAACAGCCTTAGTATTAGGGTCTCGCTTGTCATGTACAAATAGAGTGAAGCACGCACTAAATATAGATTGTGTCACGTTCAGTTAATTAAACCTAACCTATACCCACAAGACTCTTTATCTGTCGAGTAACATATCATAACATCTAAATAAAGAATCACCTTTATGAAAGATTGTTAATCTGTATGCAATTGAAATACAAGATTAAAGCGTCACTGGCAATATTCGAGTCATGCATGTGTTATTAGATAAATTCCCACCTACCTATGCATAATTCTGCTAGCATTTGTAATTTGTAATTTGTATTTTGTCATTACAATCGAGTCACTTAATCTCCTATTAAACAGCATTAATTTTACTATGCTTGGTTATACTTTCCACCTATAATTTGCTATTGGGGGAACAAACAGGACCAATTTTAGAACCATGTAAAGAAAGGAAATACGAGCTGTTTGCATAAATAATTGTGATTATTGGGCTACATCTGAAGATTGGGAGGAAATTATAAGAATAATCTAAAAGATGTAATTAAGAACTAAGATAGCATCCTCAGAAAGGACAATCAATTCAATAAACTCTGAGAGAGATTCATATTAGTATAACTATGCTCAACATTATCACCTTGACATTGTTTGTTGCCCCCCCCCTTAACACTGACTCTCTTACCAAGCATATATCAACAGTTCGAATTGAAAGATTGTAGTAATTCTAGTTCTCCATGTGTGACGGCTGTTAAGCCGAAAGACCCCTGTAGCCTACGCTAGCCAGCGTAGGCTATGACACAAGGGGAAGGTCTCGGAAGCCACAGAACTTCGAATATTCTCAGTGAACCTTCTGGAAACACACTGAAGGTTCATTAGGATAACAGGTGTACCGAGAACCTTCTAGGTATTTGTAGAAGCGTCTCAATTATTCAGGTCATAGGGAGAATCATCTTGAAGGGCAGTAGTTTAGAATATATATATATGTAGACTTTACATCTAGGAATTCTCTCTCCAGAGAATTATAATTAATATACTGTACTTACAAGATTGCCCAAGCATTTTGTACTGAAACCGTGACACCATGTATTACTTTTAGCACTGCACTAAGTGAGGGGGTGTTATGAATCCGAATCACGTGTTCATAGCCTTGACGTTTGCGTAATGGGTATTTTTGACAAAAGCGTGTACATCACTCTGTTCACTACATATTTAGTTAGACAGTATCATATACAAGCTACATTATTTATCAACAATAATATCTTCTCTACATATCTCTGTCACACAGTGTACACTTTCACGACACTGGGTCTCGGCTAATGGGGGACTGTTGCTCTAATGGGACAAACAACTTGAGGAAGAACAGGCGGCTGAGATGTGGAGCGATAGGTGGAATAGATCTCTGAAGAGCCTGCTAGGATTGACATTTTCGAGGGGTTTTCAACTTTGTAGTGTTTGCGGGCGCCAAGACTGAGATCTCGGCTAAATAGTCAGGAGGGCTTCTTGTTATGATAACGAGATCATGGGAAGACAGAGGAATACCTGAAATAGATGCAGATGATTATGGATATGCAGATATAATTGATGTAGCTGTAATGCAAAGATGCGTTGGAATGGACAGTGGTAAGAATGGTTATCTATCTATATGCTGAAGTATTGCTTCCTTATATACACATTCAACCCCCAGTCCTGATCACGCACTCATCACAGGTGCTTCCTACACCTGTCACAGTAACCACTTCCATAGCCATTACCAATATCTCCTGACATAACATACCATTGATACTGGTTGCTAGTCTGGACCTTTCGGGATTACAGAGATACATACCATTGTCATATTATATGCTGTTGCCCCTCGGTAGCCATCAGAGTGATGTGCACCTCAGTCTAAACGCATCGGTCCACCAGGCAACACTCGGACGTAGGGATGTTGCCAGAGTGATTAGATCCTCAGCTGTGCTGTCAGTGCCCTAATATCACCTAGCTTCCTGCGCCCGAGTGTTCAAGTGCCGCAATTGTGGAAGCTCAATAAGACTCGATTGGGGCTGATCCGTGGTATTCACAACACTTCTATTGTCAATGAGTCAACAGCACTCCCCAGCGCCCTGGACGGCACAAAAGATGTTGGGCTAAACTGCCACACAGCAATCACGCTCTGTCAAGACTTTTTAGACATTTCAGCACGACCTTCGGGAAGTAGTTGGAAGGAGGCTAGAAAGGCAGAGTGTGAATTTCCCGAGGTACCCACAAGTCTGCAGCGCCCAGCTGGCCGGCCTCTTCAAACGCATCAGAAGGATCACAATGTCTCCGGATTTAGTCCTAATATTGGTATTAGGAGAGCTCCGCACCCAGTGGTTTTTGCGATTTTTCCCGGCTGCCATACACCCGCAAATGGCCATTGTTTCGTTGGCTGGAGGGGGGAGATAATGAAGGGCAAAGGGCTCCTCTAAGTGTATGATCGAATGAGGACTTATGAGGGGTGGTACTGTTTGGGGGGAGCTGTATGGGAGGCATAGGAGGGGATATACTACTGGTATAGGTATCCCTGGCCTGTAGGCAGAGAGGACCTGCATGTCCTACATAGTCATAGACTTAGACGGGACAATAAAATATATTGAACATAATATGAATTAGGGTGTATCAGCAATGAGATATATCATATCTTATGCCTGAGGCACATCATTGTTTGTGCGTATGTAGATAGATAGACATCCAGCTTAATAGGTATACAGAAATCACCTTAAATGATATGGGATTATTCACCACACGTACTGTTAATTATTAGCCCGCTCTTACTTTCCAAGCAACATATCCAGAAATATCTACAGCCTGAAGCTAATGCTCCTGACCAATATTTATTATCTGAGCTCAGTGTTTTACCACTAACATCTGATCTGATCGTGGCTTGCTTCATGGCAAAGGTGATAGGGGAAGGTGGTTAGGGATGAAGACGATATAGACTGCGAAAGTGATGGAGAATCCTCGTCGAAGGGAGGACTTTGTTACTCAATCCCGGCTCTGCAAACGATACAATAAGAGCTGCAGGTTTGTAAGGGACACCACTGACAGGTGTAAAGAATAGTCCCCCGCCACTGTATTAAGAGCGGGTGTAAAGTATGTATCATCCAACACCTGATTCAGGTTGTCAGGATACATGTCTGATGCTGGCTAAGGCTTTTGCATCATGTAACTGACGTCTGAAATCCAAAATCAGATAATAACACGGAATGGGAGTTCAGAAGGTAGTTGGAATAATTTGATTGCCTCTTACAGGTAATTAAGATACAAGAACGTCGTATGCTCCATGTCATCGGCAATAAAGCGATCAGTTATACTTTCGGAAAAAAGGAACTGAAGCTTCCTCCTATCTCATACGACAACTCCACGTTACATGGGACAGACCCAGAACTCAATTCATTACTTGACCAAACATCAACTGTGCTATACTCTTAGATTAGTATTGGGCAGAGGATAATGTTGATGGAGATGTATTCCCTTGGTTTTGAGGTGTCCAAAATCACTGTGGACAAAGATTATGATGTACTTTGTAATAGGCAAGACTGAATGATAAAGTTTCGAGTGTGATGGAAAGCGGGTTGGTGATGATTGTGTCGATTTGTTAAAATCTATGGAGAGGAAAGAGAACTCCTGCTGCAACCAACAGCTACTTGTAACAATTGATCTGCTGCGTGAATCTACAAACTTATGGCTATCCTCCACATATCATACTAATTAGTCACTTGTTGTCAATTGTAACAGCGATGCAGCGTCCTGACTTGTACAATCATTTCGTCCAGCTCCATCCTTCTCTCTCCAATCAGGCTCTTCGTGAACATTAAAAGTACTAGGCTTAGGTATCCACCCAAGCTCATACAACAGTCAAACCTTAATAGCATGTAAATATGGAAAGCAATCGAATCTCTGGCCGACAATTTGTGCTGGTCAGCGAAACGATCCAACTTTGCATAACTCGTAATATGGGTCTGTCAACTGTTCATTAAATCCTGGTCGATTTTGCTGTGTTTTTTTAAGTATTATAGCAGTAGCGCGATAGCGGCCGTCCGACACGAGATAGTAGTCAAATACGATGAAATAAGCACGATGGTTTTCGTCTGAGATTGTGTGTTAGCTGTACTACTCCGACGCAGAAAAGGATTGATACTTACATGATGTCAAATCTGAGAGTAGGTAAAAAGATAAGTTAGTGGTATAATTATCTGCATATTGCAAAGGAGTCCCATGGTTTTGATCCTTCTCGGATTCCTGAATCAATTTCTCCCTGTATATTTGGTACAAACTCCCTGGAACTAACATGCTCGTTGTATCCTCTACTAAACTTCGTTGATATCCAAATTTATTGAATTTAATAGGGACTCCGTCACAAACAAATGATTTACTTTGCTCTTCTATTTGATGTGCAGTAACCCCAGCCACAGCTGTGGAGAAGATGCTTGCGCTTTGGAGAATGATGGCTATGCTGGAAAAGCGCATTGTGAGCGGAATAGTCGCAAGTGAAATCTGCTGGTTGATGAATATTAGATACTCTCCGAAAGCCCGAGTAAAGGCCGATATATATACCTGACTGGATTATCTACCTGGACCATCTTTTCGCTGGACTTTGAAGCTAGTTTTTCTCAACATCTCCTGGGCCCGGATGGGTAGAGCTGCTTCATCATATCGATGCCACTCCGTCCTCCAGGTCCTTCAAGAAGCCTTGGCCGTGCCAAAATTAAATTAAACTGCCGAAGATTTCTTACGCTTTACATCAATTTGCATTGCAAATGGCTAGAGGTATTAGATGAGAGTCGATTGTTGATCCAGAATAGCGCCCCACACAGGATCCATCATCCTTCACTTCTTATTCTCTGCGCCCTCATATCCAGTGCCGATAATCACTAAATGTTAAGTGTCGGTAAAACACGAGATAATACCAATCGGATACCGTCACATATTCAGTGAACAAGTAAACTAGCTGGTATCTCTAAATTCATGTGTTGTTGTTTCGATTCTCCCACTCATCCATCACCCCCAAGCGCCTTGCTTTGAGCCAAGTTTGATCCCCGTCAGAGGTATTGTGAGGTTGTGGATCGTAGAGGAATGCTTGAATGGTATAGGGAGGTGAAGGATATATGCCGAACAACGAAGCAGTTGAATAGAGCTTTTAGGGTGAAGCTTGGTAGGGTGACACGAAGAGGGTAGGAATAGACCTTCAAAGATATTCAGTTAATGTAATGAACTGAAGATTTCTGAGGGAGAACTCTACAGATATGTACAAGAATTAGTTCTACTGAGACGAATTTAGAAATAAGCCAGGATGTGCGCGCCCATGTCCCAGTACGGCGACGTTATCATGGTGAAGGTATGTCTTCACCACCAGTAGACCCCCAAGCTAGCTGAGTGTCAGACAGAATCATGCATATACCATAATTTCCAACATATTTTGTGCTAAGCGCCAAGAGTAATTAATCTTATAGAAAATATATGTAGCGCAGTATTAAATGATACAAATAAGGGAAACGAAAACGAGATAGTACATGACTGGTGTAACAGATGTAGGACTGTTAGAATTACAACAAGAGGCCCAACAACATTCCGAATACAGTAAGTGTATAGAACAAATAGTAACGCCCAAAGATGATCCTTCAACCGACAGTTAGCTTACTCTGCTCCCGACCAAATTTTTTCCATTACAGGCATGGGCTCAATGACCTTATGCTTGATTCCTGGATGCTCGTTCATGTCAGTTACTCTAGGGCAAAGAAGCTGTCAGAAGAAATTAGCCTTCATATTAAGAAAAAATGACCTTATAGTCGTGACTTTTCAGAGCACATTCATTCAATTAATGTCGGAACTTGCCATATTCCTGACTGTCAATGGCATTCCTTGCCAATGCGAAAAGCTCCCCGTTATATCGCATTCCAACTTACTTTCGTCTGTTGCTTCCGGCCAGACTGCCGGTCATGTAGGTAGCAATGAGCTCTTGGGTCCATCCACTCGCGTAACAACTATAAATATTTTGTGCTTTTCTTGTCACAGTTAAGTTAGCATATTAAAGCTATCTAGATGTACCATATCAATTCTTTTGATAGGGGGAACTAGCCTGCCTACTGACCCAAGTCTGGATATATTTGATTAGCAAATATATCTCATCTGACGACCCATGTAATTTCGCAGAGACATTGAGAGATAAAAGCTTTTTATGGAGAGAACTAAAACAAAACATCTTTTCGCCTAATCCTGTACAAGCCTGTAAATACAATGTTCTCTTAGGGCCTAGCAAATCCTTTGTAGTTGTCAGGATCTCTTGGGACTTGGTTGCTCAACTTGAACAGGTAGGCGCTAAATCTTGGGTTCTTGATGGTAAAGAAAATATAGTAACAATTAAGACATGGTTCTTGATTCTTGAATATCTAGGGAATAATACAAGACTGAAAGCTGGAGAGCTTTCGACATGAAGATACCTCAGCTACTTATACTTCGATACTATCTGCTACAGACTACAGACTACAGTAATCTAGTTCCAGCGCAATTCCTGTCGAACTCCTGAGAGTAAGCTAGAATCCCATCGAAGCCCACTGAACTGGTAAGAGTATAAAATACCATACCGAAACATCTAAAAACTAATTGCCAAAGTAGCTTAGAATTCCATCGAAGTAACTAGAACTTGTCTAGAGGGATACCAGCCGAAGCTAGGATCAGACTCTACCTCCATACCATGAATCTATCCATGACATAGCAGTAGCCATATAGTCTTTGAGCCAGAGGTTGGCAGGATACCATCTCCACATCAGTCAGTCCGTGACAATAGTCTTAGACTCAGCAAGGACTTCAACTCTTTTCCTACAGCCTGGCTTTGATCATACCCCAATGGTCAAATAAATCTTTTCCTATCACTGATTCCTGTCAGATGTAGCAATGCTGGCCTGAACTTAGCCGGAAATCCCGCATTGTAGAGGTTCCCCGACTACGTAAATCACGAAAAAAAGAATCGAGACCATTCAAAACCAAATCAACTCGAGCTCAATACCACACTCCACCTTTAATATGTCGGAAAATGTTTGCAACTCCTGGTTGAATTTCGAAAAAGTTACAACACGGCCCGCGGCCCCCTCTCCTACCACTGTTTGGGAGGGGTGATTATTGGAAGAAGATATTCCTGAGTTCTCTACTAGAAATATCCGATAAAGAAACCAAAGCCTGTAAGTGAAGGCACAAGAGGTGCCGGGCTGTTGAAGCTTTGGAAGTGATTGGAACAGGGAACTCAAAGTTGGGAGGCTGCAACCTAGAGGTAGGCCTAGGTAATCCATCTGTCTAATTTCCTGTACAGCACAGACTCAATACAACAATATGATTCTGTGCCACAACCTGGTATTGTTATTATACTTTCATGAAGAACACATCACGTGACATTGGGTATTGGCACATTTGATTAATAGGTCCACTTGCTGGAGTCTTCACGCTTCCTTGCACATCAAATGTGATCTACAGTCTCCCAAGGATGTGCGTTTGTGTGTAGGGGTTGCAAAGTGGCTTACAGAGACTTGGAACCCAAAGCACGCCTGTAATAAGTATCAAGGGATGCCTGTGGAGTTTGTTAAGTCAGATGTAAGTTGTTTGTTCATAATCCTATCAGGAAACTCCAATTGTTACAAGCAAGATAATACATGATTACATAATAAGTTTCCACCAATCTTCTCAACACACTATCCCGTAACCTGGACACACAAGGATGCCAAATGTACAATTGTCAAAATGACTGGGGTTAGATCCCTGTGCATATTGATTAGATTGGTTTAGTCTTCATGCAGGCCCATGTCTAGTTTATTTACTAGTTATGCAAGCAGGGGTACTATCCAACAACATTCTGTGAAAGTCAAAATTAATGGGGACGGTTTTCAACATCAAAGGAAATGTACAATGGTCCTCATTTAAATTTAAAATAAATAAAAATCAATTGAAATTATCTAAAATTATACATCTATTTCAAAAATAACTGCTCTATGTTACAAAAGTCTACATTGAAGCCCTTAGTATGGCTCACAAGTAAAATGAAAGTGTACTACATGTTTTGAGTTAGTCAGCTCCATCCTAATACTTTGTGTACCCTCCATTTTCCTTTATCACCGCTATGTATCTTTCGTGCATGTTGACCACACTTAACGGAAGCTTCTTCCGAGCAATGCATCTGCTGTAACCTATTTTATTGAGGGCATTTGAAAGTTAATACTCATTTAATCCCCAGTGGCTGAAGGGTCCCATTGCAAGTTCTAAAGAGCACATCTGTCGATTTTCAGGAGATTCCCGGACGAAAGCCTCAAGCTCATCAACTTGTTCCGCGCTTAATTTAGATGGGCATCCTTTGCGAGGCTTAGGATTCTCAGTCTCTCGAGCACACGCAAATTGCACTTGCCTTCTTGTGAAGCCCAGTTTGCCGGGTATATTTTTTAATGTTAAGCCAAGTCTTCTTAATATTCTTATTTCAATAAATTGATTGCAAGTAAGATGTCTGCAACTTTAGTTTCTAAAGCAGACTTTTCGAGAGACATTGTTTGCTAGAATAGAGGACAATTTGATTTGAATTCATTTCGTATCAGGCTTACGCCCTACACCCAATAGGTGTGATGCAGGTCTATGCTCCCTCGAGACACACTTCAACCTAAATACATAGTTTGCTTGACAAATCTATTTGCAAAACATTAATAATGAAATTGATTCCAAGAAAATTAAGCGCCCTGCGCCTTTCCTCCTTCCTCACGACTCTTTGTCCTGAAAAAATTCTTTTTCGGCTGGACTTAATCCTCCCAGTGTGGTATTTGCCTCTCGTTACATTTATTTACTCTTAAGAACTGGAGCAATCTTTCCCAATCCATTTATGCCAGCATTTCCCGTCCTCTCGGTGGTGGTTTGTGCTTCAAGTTTCTCCATTGCTGTAGAGCAATCTGTTGTAATTAAGGTATGAGTAGGTATGAGATGTTGAATATTCTAGGGATAGTGCAGAGGGTGGATAACGATTATCAGAGCTTGACGATATGATGAATAGCTTGGTTATATTATTCTACATATCACAGTAGTAGATAGGACTTATATACACATATTTGGCACCCGCGATACAGTACATCACCGTCTATGCATGAAGTACTACAATCTTAATTCCAAGCAATACTATCCCACATTACTCTATGCCATTGTATAGAGCTGCGCCTCAATAGTCGATCGTAATAATAGCCATGTAGGGCTGTGCAGTACTCGCATAGATGTGTTGTATCCCTGGCACTTGGCAGAGATAAATTTAGAGTAAATGCAATAATCACATCACAACACAATCTGGCATTCGGTAAAATGCCAAGGACGTTTCTCCCTTCCACATCTCAAGGGCGAGGTTAGGACAGTGTTCCACAGGGTGCGTATGTGGTCCAACGAAGATCTTGGTGGTAGATGAAGGTGAAGAGTGGGCCGAAGGGATGACTGGTCTTCTCTAGGAAGGGATAAAATAGGTAGATAGTAACGGCAGAGGTTACACGTGGGTCTTGCTGATGAAGAGCTGGAAAACAGATAAATGGTCTTCCCAAAGAAGAGATGGGTAAACAAATGTATTGTTAAGGTCATTGAAGAAGACATTGCGTGAAGAATAATGCTTCTTCATGCCGAGTATTTATATACATAAAATTACCAAATAGCACGTAGCACACAGCCTCCATGCCAGACAATCTGCTCGCATCACCTAATGAAACCAGTCTATTCTTATAAGTCTTCCTTGCTGGTTTTAGAGTGCATTGAACTACTATTTGTGTTTTTGTGCCGGAAACCGAGTTGGTGATGAATAAATCAATTTAATAAACTATGTGAGGAGAAAAGCTAACTCTAGCTACTACTAACAGGTATTTATAGGAGCTATGTGACGGCTGGTAAGCCGGCTGGTTCCTGTAGCCTATGTTGGCTGACATAGGCTTGGTCCGATTTAGGGTGCGCACGATCAATTGATCTAATATCGGAGCATCGGAATCTGCATAGCATCCGATTCAACAGTGCAGCTCAACATGGCACCACTTGTCGGTGAGAAGCGATCGGCTGGGAATATACGAGATCGGACACAACCTCCTCAATTGATAGTGCCATGACGTCGTAGAACATGAGGCTCTTTTGTATATATACATGTGTAGATAGATCTTGTAGTAGATCTCTCCTTAGAATTATTATCTACTACCATCAACCACATAGTTGTTCCAGCACCTGTCCTAGAATCTGTGACATATAATAATTCTCTATCTATTCAATACCGCTTCCTAAAGTGACGAATCTAAGGTGAGGCCGGGCCCACTTGGTAACTAAGACAACAAAGGCAAGCAGCTCAAGTCTGCAACAAAAGACGACGACCAACACGGAGAGCAGCAATCATCACTGAACTCCTAAGACGACGAAAGGCTTAGCCTTAAATAACGACAACGACGGCCATATTTGCACTCAGTAACAGAACCCTGTGGTTGAATTAATACGAAGCTTCAAAATGTCATCAAACTTGGCACAACACAAAGAAATTGATGCTAGATACGAACTCAGTATTTCTCACTTGCAAGAACAAATTGATGCATTGAATGCTGAGCGAGAGGCTAACGCCGTGCCGACGACCTCCACGAAGGTAATTATTATTAAAAATCCAGCAGCCAACAATGTCTTAGGAATTAAGCCAACAAAACTGCCAATCTATGAGGGGAACCGGCAGAGCTACCCAGCATGGAGGCGAGCAGTCTTAAGCATTTTCCGAATGGACTGGAATACCTTCAGCTATGATGACCAAAGAGCATTTTTAATGATATATAACTCATTAAGGGGGGAGGCACAGCGAGAAGCTGTTTCGTTTTTCGAAGTAGGGGGTATCAATGGAACACAGAAGCCCGAAGATTTTCTGGAGTTTCTTGATAGGACAAATTATGACCCGACACGAATTGATAGAGCTACCAATGAACTCTATGATATGAAGATGGGGGAGAGGCAATCTTGGCCAAGTTTTTTTGCTGAGTGGGCAAACAAACTTAGCGAAGCTCATTGTGACGGATGGGCTGATAGGTCTAAAATAGTTATGCTCCGGAATACTCTAAATGATAGTCTATTAAAAGCACTTGCTGGCAACCATTTGCTTCCAAAAAATGGCTACAATGAATGGGTCCAAATTGTTGGTCAAATTTCTCAGCAGCTTGAAATGGTTGGCGCACAATCAAGACACCGACCTTCTCAAGGTCTGATTACATCAACAGAAAATCCCCGAAATTTTGACGAGGAAGCAGGGCCTAGGAACAATGTTAAATCACAGAATTTCTACCCACAGCAAGAAGAAAAGGACGCATCAGGTGACACAATTATGGGTGAAATCATGGCATCAGACGTTGCACAAAGTTCCAGAGGTGAACGCAGAAGAGCGAAGTGGAAGTCACCGAGTGAGATTGAAAGACTCTGTGAAGAAAATCTGTGTTTTCGTTGTGAGAGAAAGGGCTGCAGTACCAGAACATGCCCTCTTGCGCCAGCTGTACGCCCGAAAGAAAAACGTGGACCTAGGGCCAACACGACAAATCTTCTGCCTATAGACCCTTCAATGTGGGAACCGTTACCTTCAGAAAGGTATGTGAGGGATTTTGGGGAGTCGGAAAACTAGAAGCTCCTGAGCACAGTCGCGCACAGGAGCACGAGGCAGTCATAGAGCAAGAAGTTAGAATGAATACCAGTCTGTTTTTAGTCAACGCCCTCCTTAATGATGTTACCATGGTTCAAGCTTTGGTAGATAATAGTTGTTTATGTTCTGGTATTATTAATGAATCTCTTGCAATATCTATGGCCCTGCCGCGCATCCCCATATCCCCACGTTCGCTTGAAACAGCCGAGGATTCAACTTTAAACAAACCTGTAGTTGACTCGATAACATACGTCTCCTTAGATTTAGACGGTTTTGTGACCACCAAACTCTGGCTCTATGTAGTCCCAGGAAGCACCTACCAAATGATTTTGGGTAAAAGATGGCTTGAAGATCAGGGCGCAATTATTGAGTCAAAAGAACAATGTTTGGAACTTCGTCGGTTGGGAGCAGTTATTTACAGCGTCAAACGATGGCGTCAGAACTTAAAGAAGGTCGCCCGTCCAAGGTCAACGCCTATAAATCATATTTCAGCCATATTCAGACATGTTCCTGTGTATAAAGCGTCGCTTGAGGATATCAATAAAGCATTACGGAGTAAGGCAAGTCTGACAGTTGAAGAGGCAAGAAAAAGACTACCTAAACAAGTTAGAGACTTTGCACATTTATTTGCGGACAACAGTGGGGCTCAAAACTTACCACCCTCGAGAGGACCACTGGATCATGCTATAAATCTTAAACACGAAAAAGGGAAGCCTATGCAGCCACCATTGGGACCTCTGTATAGCATGTCGCGAGAGGAGCTGCTTGTATTGCGTAAGACCTTGACAGATCTTTTACATAAAGGCTGGATCCAGCCAAGCAGTTCAGCAGCTGCAGCACCAGTATTGTTTGCAAAGAAGCCTAACAGTGGTTTACGATTTTGTTTAGACTACCGGGGACTGAATTCAATCACAGTTCCTGATTGGTACCCCCTCCCACTTTTTAAAGAAACCTTACGTCAGTTATCTAAAGCTCAATGGTTCACTAAACTAGACGTAAATTCAGCGTTCCATCGGCTAAGGATAAGGGAAGGAGATGAGTGGATGACCGCATTCCGTTGCCGTTTAGGACTTTATGAATGGTTAGTAACCCCCTTTGGCCTTATAAATGCACCTGCTTCTTTTCAGCGCTATATTAATGAGCAATTACGGGAGCACCTAGACCAAGATGCAACTGTATACATGGATGATATTTTAGCATACACGGCAGGTGAGGAAGGGGATCATTGGAAGACAGTCCGGAGTATCCTAGGAAGGCTTGATAAAGCTGGTCTTTATCTGGATATCGATAAGTGCGAGTTTCTTTGCAAAAAGGTGAAATATTTAGGATTTATTGTGCAAGCAGGTGAAAGTGTGACAGTAGATCCAGGAAAAGTTAAATAAATTATAGAATGGAAACCACCTACATCTGTTAAAGGCGTCCGATCATTCCTTGGGTTCGCAAACTTCTATCAATGTTTTATCAAAAAGTTTTCGGATATTGTGGCACCTCTTACTAAATTAACAAAAAAAGATGCCATGTGGGTGTGGGGGCAAACCGAAAACAAGGCATTTGAGCGGCTCAAAAGAATATTTTCGACAGAGCCAGTCCTAGCACAGTGGGATCCCGAAAAGGAAACAGTCGTGGAGGCAGATTGCTCTGGGTATGCATTGGGAGGATGCTTGTCGCAAATGGACCAGCAAGGTCAATTGCGGCTGGTTGCCTATTTTTCCAGGCGCCTAATTGGCAGCGAAGCAAATTATCCAATTCACGACAAGGAAATACTAGCAATTGGTGCTTGCTTGCAAGAGTGGAAAGCAGAGCTTCGATCTGTTACAAAATAATTTAAAATCTTGACTGATCACAAAAATCTGAGTTATTTCATGAGTAAACGTCTCCTTAACAAACATCAAGCTCGATATAGCGACATCCTGCAACAGTTCGATTTTTCTCTACAATGGCAGGCCGGTAACACATGTGAGCGTCCTGATGCTTTATTGCGACGAGATCAGGACAAACCTGAGGGATTAAACGGCGAAAGACACTTGGGAAGGATAATGCAGTTATTGCCAACAATTATGCATTCATCTCTAACCAAACAACAGGAAATTGAAATGATCTCTGATATAACTGATGAAAAAAGGCACGCTCAAAATGTCAATACTTCAACTAAGAAAGACCCTGTTATCTCAGCAAGGCTATTCGACGACAATAAGCTACAGAAATTGTGGGAAAAAGGGACTATAGAAGATAAAGACTGGCAACGAGCTCGAGATGTTGTTAAAGCAGGAGAGAGGAGTTTCCCGCCTGATCTTGCTTTGAAATGGAACGCTAACATTGCCGAATGTACAGTCGCAGCAGATAACATTTTACGAGGTCTAGAAAATAGAGTATGGGCACCTGATTACGAGCCTCTCAGGACGGCAATAATGCAGGGGACACATGACAGTCATCTGGTAGGACATCCAGGTAAAGACACTATGGTTGGGATACTTTTACGCAAGTGGTTCTGGCCGAAGTTGAGGGAATCAGTGCGACGGTTTATAAGGAACTGTGATGTCTGTGGCCGAACAACAGTTTGGCGAGAAGCTCAAGCTGGATTCTTAAGATTGTTACCAATCCCAGAAAGAATTGACAGCGAGCTTACAATTGATTTTGTCACCAATCTCCCAACTTCACAAGGATGCACTAACATAATGGTTATCACAGACCGCCTGTGTAAGGACGTTTTAGTGTTCGGAACAAAATCAATGGAAGCGGTTCAATGCGCAAAGATGTTTGTAGACCGCTATTATCAATACTATGGGTTCCCTAAATATCTCACAAGTGATTGGGGTAGTGACTGGCTGAGTCACTTCTGGAAAACCTTTTGTCGACTAACTGAAATTAGCCAACGCCTTACAACAGCTTATCATCCTCAATCTAATGCAAGTGAGAGGGCAAACCAGGAAATCTACAAGTATCTACGGGTATTTTCATGCTACGCGCAGACCGACTGGATGGACCTATTACCAATGGCACAACTGGCATAAAACTCTCGCCCTAACTCAGCGATTGGAGGGATAAGTCCTTTCTTTCTTAGACACGGGTGCGACTTGGAACCAATTGCAGAACCGACGGCATCTCATGAGAAAACTTCAAGACACCCGGGTCAAATATGCGCGAACAAATACGTTGAAAGGTTGAGAAACGCACAAGAATTCACGCAGGTAGCAATGGCATCAGCACAACAGAGGAATGAAAGCAATGCAAATTGTTTACGGCAACAACCTGAAAGATTTAATGTTGGTGATAAGGTTTCGTTAAACCTACGCAATATCAAAACACCTCAGCTCTCGAAGAAACTTGCGTGGCTTCATGCCAAGTATGAGATAACAGCAGTACCAGATGCCCTCACAGTAGAGCTAAAAGTCCCCGGAAACATTCATAAACGCTTTCATGTGGAACTTATCAAACGGGCAGGAGATGATCCCTTCCCAAGTCAAACAAGGGACGATCCACAAAACCCACCAATTATCGACGACTTGGAGGAGCCAGAATACGAAGTTGAAGCAATCCTGAGAACTCGAACAATGAGGCGGGGACGAGGACGCTACCGTCAAGCACTGGTCAAGTGGACAGGCTGGGCTGACCCTTCTTGGGAGCCTGTTGAATATGTACAAGATACAATTGCACTACAAATATTCGAAGAACTTTACGGTCCAATAGACACAAATGATGGGCCCAATGATACAATATCGGGAGCCTACGTTGGTCCTCCTGAGAACAAAACTCTTGATTCTCGCCGACAGAGACGGCGTGCAAAGTAGTAAAAGATAGGAGGGAGCTATGTGACGGCTGGTAAGCCGGCTGGTTCCTGTAGCCTATGTTGGCTAACATAGGCTTGGTCCGATTTAGGGTGCGCACGATCAATTGATATAATATCGGAGCATCGGAATCTGCATAGCATCCGATTCAACAGTGCAGCTCAACATGGCACCACTTGTCGATGAGAAGCGATCGGCTGAGAATATACGAGATCGGACACAACCTCCTCAATTGATAGTGCCATGACGTCGTAGAACATGAGGCTCTTTTGTATATATACATGTGTAGATAGATCTTGTAGTAGATCTCTCCTTATAATTATTATCTACTACCATCAACCACATAGTTGTTCCAGCACCTATCCTAGAATCCGTGACAAGCTAATCCTCCTCGTGAATCTACACACTAGTGACTTGTCCTTAGGCACAATACTTCTTACCCAGCCACGTATTTCCAGGTGTCATTAAGTTGTGATAACGCTTCCGCCTCCTGAGTAGTAGTCCCATTTTGTTCAGCTTCATCTCCCCCTCATACAGCCTCATAGTAAGAATTCTTAGTAACAGGCTTAGGTATTCACCTAAGCTCAAACAACAGTCAAACCTTAACATTACACTCCCGTTTACCCTCTGCTCTTCTCGTTCCTTAATGCTGGCCCATTATTTGTCTCTGCAGAACCCCACTTTTTCTTCCAAACGCCTAGAGCTGGAGCATCTTGCAAATTTATGAGTGATGTCCACTCTGGCTGTGCCATTCCAGTCCACTTCACTAAAGCCTGTCACTCACCCTTTTTTGTTCTGCACCTAAGCACTTTGTCAATCTGGTACTCTTCTTTGCCATCATCACTAGTGATTGGTCCTGGGTTTTCATCTTCTGGTATTTGTGAAGGCAAAGGATTTTCTTCTGCAGGTATGAGCAAATCCACATGAAATTTATTATGAACTTTTCCTGGTATATTCAGTTGCACTACCTCAGGCGAAATTATTTTTGTGACAGTATACTTTGCATGCTGCCAGCCTAATTTTTTGGAAGGTTGATCTTCAAATCTAATATTCCGTAAAAGGAGCCAAACTTTATCACTGACTTCGTACCTTGGTGCTGGCTGTCCCTTCTTATCTGTCAAATCTTTATATCGTTCCTGAATGGCTGCCATGGCAGATTGCATAAAAATGGTGACCTTTTCTAACCTTTCGACAAATTGTTCAGCCCTTTCTATTCCTGTAGATGCTGGAATGATTGACTGATTAGTAACAATTTGGATGGGGCTCACATGATATCTGTGTGTCGCAAAAAATGGACTTATGCCGCCTAAGGATACAACATCTCGATTATTTATAGCAATTTGAGCAGCAGCAAGTGAATCAGACCAATCATGTTGGGTGTAGGAGATATATGCTCGTAGATATGTTTGAACTCCCTGGTTCATTCTTTCCGTTGCTCCATCGGTTTGAGGGTGGTAGGCTGTGCTCAGCATCTGTTCAATTTTAACTTACTCGCACAATTGTTTCCAGAATTTACTCGTCCAATTTGACCCTCTATCGCTAGTTAATGCCTTTGGGAATCCATGGTAACGCCAATGACATTCTATAAATCGTTTTGCGCAAGTTTCTGCATCCATTTTGTCCATAGCCTCCAGTGTCACTGATTTCAACAGTCTATCATTGATTACCATGATATTTGTTGCACCATTTGATTTAGGAAGCTCCACCATAAAGTCAATGGAAAGCTCTTGATGGAATCTATCAGGTACTGGTAACGGTTTCAGAAGGCCCTGTTTCTGGTGTCGCCAAATTGATGACCTTCTGCACACGTGACAATTTTTACAGAACCGTTTGACTGACTTGCTTATTCCCGGCCAGAAGTATTCTCTAGCGACTTGGGCAAGCGTCGCATCTCTTCCAGGATGGCCAGTGACGGCTGAGTCATGAATGTTCTGTATAATTACTGTTGTAAGAGGTTCATAGAGAGGCACCCATATCCGACCTTGGTAACAAACTACCCCAACATCATTGTCAAATTCACAAGCAGCGATCGTTGCTTTAATCGGAGTAGGCTCGTTTGAACCTTCTATCTGCAACTTGATGTCTTTGGGCCATACGCGCTCTCTGCTTTGTACCGCCTTAGCGACTTGGACATATATTTCGTCGTTTTTTATTGCTTGGTTCCAAAGCTCCTTTAAATCTTTGTTGGCAAATATTTCATGGCCTTCTGCTAGATTAATATTGCCGACACACAATTTTGACACATGGATTGGCGTTAAGACTTGGCGCTTGCAACTCAAAAGTCGAGGATCACCTTCCTTAGGTCTATCTTGATCCCTCCTTGAAAGTGCATCCGGACGTTCATTCTCTGCACCTTTCCTATATACCAGTGTATATCTAAATCTGGATAGGAATTCAGCCCATTGAGTTTGTTGTTCTGTCAATTGTCTTGTAGTTAAAAAATATTTCAGATTCATGTGGTCACTTAGAATAGTAAAAGCCTGTGCTAAACCTCTCAATTCTGCATCCCAATCCTTCATACTTGCTACAATGGCTAGAAGTTCTTTGTCATGAATTTCATTTTTCATTTCGGCTCCAGTTAACTTCCTGGAGTAGTATGCTACTGGTTTCCATGTGGTGTTTTCTTGTTTCTGCAACAAACAGCCACCTAGCGCAAAACCAGAGCAATCTGCATCCAACATTGTTTCTCGATTGGGATCTCATTGGGCTAGAGCGGGCTCGGCAACAAACTTTTCCTTTAGCAATTCAAATGCATCATCTTGTTCAGAGCCCCACTTCCAGGTTGTACCCTTGCCTGTTAGAGATGTTAAAGGTGCACAAATATTTGAAAATCCTTTGATAAAGCCATGGTAGAAATTTGCAAACCCCAAAAAATCTCTCAGTCCCTTTGTTGTTGTGGGTGCTTACCATTCCAATATTGCCCGAACCTTTGCTAGATCCATCTTGACAAAGGAGTTCCCACTTTCTGAAGATGTTATAAAGCCCAAGTATTTTGTCCCTTTGACACTAAACTCACACTTGTCAATATCTAATCCTAGACCAGCTTTCTGAAGCTTTTTAAGTACCAGCTGTACGTGTCTTTGATGTTGCTCTTCATCTCTGTTGGTGAAGATGAGAAAGTCATCCACATATGCCGAACAGAAATCATCGAGGTACTCACGTAAGGCTTTGTTAATGTATCTCTGAAAACTTGCTGGTGCGCCATTCAACCCAAATGGCATGACAAGCCACTCAAATAAACCAAGTTCTGTTCTAAAGGCAGTTTTCCATTCATCACCTTCCTTGATGAGCAATTTATGAAACGCGGATTGCACATCCAACTTGATAAACCATTTGACTCTACTTCGTTTAGATATTGTCTCTTTAATCAGAGGGAGAGGATATCAATCAGCCTTCGAAATAGCATTTAAGGCGCAGTAGACTACACAAAATCTCAGACCTCTGCCTGGTTTTCGAACAAATAATACCGGTGCCCCTGCTGGTGAACTACTTGAACAAATGTAGTTCTTGTCAAGAAGGTCCGTCAGAGTCTTCCTCAGTACCAATAATTCATCCCTTGACATTCCATACAGGGGTCCCCACGGTATTTTTAGTCAGACTCAAGCCTTATCTTGTGATCACATCCTTGCCAATGAGGTGGCAGCTTGTCCGTTAGCTCTTTCCGAAATAGATCTGCAAATTTTTTACAGTAGTTTGGGAGTCTATCCAAATTTTTTGGTAACTTCTTTGTTGGCACAAGCGCTTTTTGAATGTCTGCCAGCCTTACAGAAAATAGCTGGGTTTTGCCAGCGCTTTGTTGAGCGGATTGGTTTGCAAAAGCTTGTGGCTGTTAGGCACAGATTGTATCACTTGGTGAAGCGAGTGGGAAAGTAAAGGAGTCTGTAAATTTGTCGTGGAGAGTTGTTAATTACTCCCACTAGGACACAGAGTGCTATATAAACTATATTTTGTAATAATAAAATCTAGTGGTTGGTATTTACGTCAAAGCGCATTAATACTAACCTCACAATTAATGGGAGATTAGTAATGTGTATTCTACACATCCCTGTCTTTACCATAATTGGAAGCACCAATTTCAACACGCTTGACTTCCTGGCCTTCCTAACAGTTGCAAAGAATACCCCTGCCAATAAACTTCTAATATTTGATGTTCAATAAGATGAATCCATCATTGCCTGTTGGCCCTTTTCCCATACTCTCATTGGTCGATTGTTCACAATAGCTTCTCCAATGTCCATGAAGCGTTCCCTTGCATTGTAAATAACGTCTTCCTGCTCCATCCATGGTTTTCCCAGTATAACATCATGAGACAACATTGGTATAACATATGCATATAAATTTTGTTGATACCCATCAATGTCTAGCTCTATATTAACCGTTTCTGTGATAAAATCTTTATGGTGGTGATCTTCTGTGTCACAGATCAACTATAGAAAGCAGGGAGCATTTGTATGGATGATGGTATATTAACAATTCAACTATGTAGAACTAAGCTACAGATACTTAGCCAGGTATTTATACAGATTACTACACTCCAAGCCCTTCCATCTAAGGTCAATTCACTTCTAGATAATTCCAGTTGCAACTCTGAGAATATGGTTTCTAGTAGCTTCTCCAAGTTTCAGTTACAGTCTTGTTCATGTCGAATCTTATCTAGTACCTTCGACAGTGGTTCTGGTATGTTCTGCAAGGCTATTGCGCCGGCCCACCCCCCTGGTGGTTATACGCCAGTACTTGCCATTACTGGCTACAGGAAAATACCGGCTTCTTAGCCGTTACATTCTGTTGCCTCTGTGAGCTTGCGTGGAGTTATTTTTATCCAGGTTAAGCTTGCTCTATCTGCTAATGAATTACTAACAGCAGCTAGGCATTTGCATCCATTGTCAATCAAAGTGGGTACTGAATAAATTCCGTTGATCATAGTGTCTCTGATAAACGAAGATCCGCTCATAGCGCTTTCAGCTTCTTTATCTCCAGTTGATCTCTAGCTAGCAGCCAATGTCATAGTTTCATTTTCTTGCATTTGGGGACTTTATGATTTGGGAGCTGATCTTTTAGATACCTCGTTCTTCGGAACTTTGGCCTTGGCTGTATCTACAATACGTTCGGCAAATGTTGCTATTTTGGTAGAAGTTTCAGAATTCTTAGCTGGAAGTAGTCAACAGTTAGCTATAACATGGCCAATCTTTCCACATTGCAAGCACGACCCATCTATTTTGCGCTGGTTCAACTCAACACGTGAAACCCACTTTGCACGGTCTTTATCGAGACCGGTCATCTTTAAACTGCTATCTAAACCCTTGATGTGTAAGTTTGCTTTGGTTGGAAGGTGGTGCATTATTTCTTGTGAGATTTCCCCTAGTAATTTGCCCCCAGCAACGCCTTGTGTTCCATCGTCGAAGTACCCTGTCTGACCTAGCAGGTAATCCCTTGAAATTTCCATACCAACCTCGTCAATTTCAGAACCCAGGATCGACAGGTAATCAATTAGTTCTCGGACCGTTCTAGGGCACAGACTACCAATCATGTAATTTCTAGTTGTCTTATTCAAAGAGTTTCGTAACTGGTATATTTTGCATTTCTCATTCCCTTTCGAACTGGGACTTCGCGAGAGTAACTGCTGGAAGCGCGGTAGATAGCACGATAGGTTCTCGTCCCGGAATTGTCGGCATGTATGAAGTAGTGCGGCCGCCAATTGTTCTTCGTTTCTGTTGCAGTGGGTATCATTCATAGCCTGTAACAGCCCTAGCGCATCCCATTCCATGCCATTTGCAAGAATACTCTGAAACTGACCTGTGATCATATCTTTCGCTGTTCCAGTTGCTGCATGACTAAATAATTGCACTGAAAAGTCAGACAGTTGAAGAATATTCCGCTCCTCTACATCACACCTGTAAATGTACCTAAGAATTCCATGTGTAATTGCCCACTTAGTTCTATCTTTGTGATCGTATGCTTCTGGCCATTTAAGTGGTTCCTCTTCTATGAAACATTCCCTGCTTTCTGATTAGCCTCTCACATTAGTTCTTGACGGTTGCAGTGGAGTTTTTTTCTCATTCTCCGATTGTTCCTGCATTGTTTTCATCATTTCGTTCATATGAGATTGTAGAATACCAAGGTCTCTTCTGTGTTCCATTCCTCTTAATCTCATTTCTTCGACCAGTTGCTGCATTTCCGATTGTATTTCTCCATGTGGCATAGATTCATGATTCGATAGACCAGTTGGCACAAAGTCCGTTCCGGTAGTAAAATTGCTCATTTCTGAACCCATTGTTGATTCTTAGAATCCCTGTGCGTTGAAACCAATAATTAAAGATGCCCTAAGTCATAGTTATCTACGATTGCGATGTACTTAATGACGGGCAAAGGATTTGAATGATATAGTTTATATTGTGACAGAAACCGAGTTGGTGATGAATAAATCAATTTAATAAACTATATGAGGAGAAAAGCTAACTCTAGCTACTACTAACAGGTATTTATAGGAGTTAATCCTCCTCGTGAATCTACAGACTAGTGACTTGTCCTTAGACACAATACTTCTTACCCAGCCACGCATTTCCAGGTGTCACTAAGTTGTAATAACGCTTCAGCCTCCTGAGTAGTAGTCGCGTTTCTTTCAGCTTCATATCCCCCTCATACAGCCTCATAGTAAGAATTCTTAGAAACAGGCTTAGGTATCCACCTAAGCTCAAACAACGGTCAAACCGTAACAACCAGATTATGTTCCTCTAGATCTAGATTCATCAGAATAATTACTTACTCAGTAAAATTCTCCTAGTCTCAGTTGTGTGTTTTGGATCTTGATGAGGTTTCTAGTAACCAGTCAATGATGTTTCTCATATCACTGAGACATAGTCATGGTTGATACAACAGGTACAAACAATGAATAGTGCCTGTGCATGACGTTGTGATATAGTCACGATCGTCTGAACAATATCAACTCATGAATGAATCATGTCTCTACATGACAATAAACGAGTGTGGCGCCATCTAGGCATAGAAAACCCCAAATAACCTCCTTGCGCCCACGCCATACAGCCGCTCATTTGTCCAAAAGGTAGCCTGAAGTGCTACCATATTACCTATTCCAACCTCTTAAATACACTCGAGATCATGTCGGGAACCTACACGAAATGGAGGGCCCGTACGTCCACAACACTCCGTGTCTCCATTTCCAACATGAATGGACACCTACACAATTTGTCAAGGCAATCAACAGAAAAATTAAAGGCGCAGCGTTAGACGTGCTAGAACGAGATGTGAGATGCTGCGAACTGATGAAAGATGCGAGAGATCCACTAAAGGCTATCTCGATAGAAGATATCAAATTCATTGAGCTCCACGTATTTAAGTATTTTCCAGCCAATGCAGTTAAGAAAGCGGTTCCGGATGAACTTGTTGAGGATCTAACTCAATTTCAGGACGAAAAACTCGAAGCCTACGCTCTTCGGGTGTTCGACTTTCTCCTAGCATTTGATGTGACAGACGGCACAAAAAAGAGTCAAGCAAAGAGCTACATTTTGAAGAAGGTTATAAATGCTTTTGGTAAGGGATTATATAACAGGATTCTCATAGATGAAGTTCGCAGCAGTCGTGACTGGTTGATGTGTAATACGCTATCTGTAGCGACTCAGGTGGTTCAAGCAACTGGCAAATTCTTGGAAGCGAAAGCAGAAGCAGAGAAAGAAACAACAAGGTTTCGAAAACTTGATATCCTCGAAAGATTGGAGCAAGGAATACTCCCACAACCAGAATGCAAAGCTTATCGTGTTTCACTCGGGAAGCCGAAGCAGCAAATCCCAAGCCCCTACAATTTTGCGAATTCTAGAGTCGTCCGGCTGAGCTCACCACCTCAGCAAGAATTGCCAGAGCACAAATTTCCGGCTCAATATAATATAGCACAAGCTCCATTGAGAAACCAAGAGACCATCCCAGTACTAATCTCCAAAGGTCAGCAGCTACCAGATCCAAGGAATTCTCGCTTTCCCTTGATAAACAGCCAGCGAGTGTTCCACAGAGAAGTTTGTTGCTACAAGTGTGGCCAATTCGAAGGTTTCAGAGTGCATCTAGGGAAAGATTGTGGGAACCAACCGATGTCGCACTGGGAACAAGCTTGCATTAGAAAGTTACGAGATCCTCGGAATTCCCGTACCATTGGCTCGTTTATTGCTGAGATAGCCCAAAAGGAGGGGTCACGGAAGCAAGAGATGTCGGTAAGGCAGGAGGCAGATATGTCGAGTCTTGGATACAAAGATGAGCAATCCCAGCAAAGTCAAACTCAGGTATTTGCAGGAACCAGCACAAATGAAGTCCCAATTGTCCCTCGACAGATGACTTGGAAATATTTGAGACAGGTTAGAGGAGATCAGGTAGAATTTGATACAGTGTAGACAAAGAAGAAGTCGAGACCCAGAAAGTTCGACGCCAAGTCAGCAGTATTTACCTCAAAATTACCGATTAACCATGACTCGAGCTTTCCAGATACAGAGTCAGAGGCAAATCTAGAAGCTTTTCCTAAAAGAGCGGAAGCCGTAGTTTCTACAGGAGACTTAGACACTGTTAGAGTTATAAGTTATGATGAAAGAAAAAGGGTCGCTGTGATGCATAGCATTGGGTTGTCAGAGGATCAACACGCTAATGCGACGCCAGAATCAGATGGCCGAAGTCGGAAGACTCCATCTAAGGGTGCAGATTCACTCTCACAGACAATATTACCAGATCCTGAGTATGCAAAGGACAATCTTTTGAACTCCCTAGGTGATATTATCGACGATCAAGACGGTAAGCCTAAATGGGTATGGAAAGACATGAAGGGGGGATATGCAGAACTTCTACGACTGCGCAGGATCCAGGAATATGAAGCCACCATCCTTGATTCAAAATCACTTGAGTACTCAGCCAATACTCCGCACAAGGAGACCTTCGAGGAACAATTAGATACTTCGCTACAAAAATGGTACAAAGAGAAACAAGGTCGAAATACCAAGAGTCGGAGTGGTACCGAGAAATCTGGATTGCACTCACAAGGGCCTCTGACCCTTCGAACTTCTATCGAGTACAGGTTGCTAGATCAAAGCGACGTTGCAATAATTTTGAGGTGATCGGGTATGATCTTTTCTTTCGGATGATAGGGGTGCGTAAGAAGTGTGTAACCCACCAAGAAGTCTCGGAAGTAATTCGAAATACTCAAGATAAGAAAGGTCGATGTAAAAGCTGCGAGGAAGAAACTTCATCCAGTGTATTGAGGACTCTTGGAGGTGGCTGGCCATGGTGGCTCCCATGGAAAATCTTACATTTTAAGTCTGATTAATGAGAATGATATACCGAGAGCCTGCTACGGGGACCAACTCAAGTTATTAAAGCTTCTGGAAAGTCTTTTAATCACTGTTCGAGAAGGAAAAGCACCTTTTTATCAGAACCTTCTATGCAGGATTAGCAGGCCATAAATTACCTGCAGCCGTCGGTATTGGGGACACAAAATGGAGTGGAGACAACTAGTTGCAGCTACGGGACTTTATGGGATTCCATAACTGATTTTGGAAATGGAGTTATGTTTGATGTTTAGATCTTGCCATTACAGGAACACTTTTATGGTTTGGAGAGAGTTATGGATAGACTGATTACCCTGGAGTCCATCATGGTATTCAGAGTATGTGGTTTATTCACCACATCTAAGGAAGTTCTATAATCTCATAAGCAACTAGACAAACTTTTAGAGCGGAAACAAAAGGGATAAAAATACTCGAGCAATCTGCGCATTGTCAAGGACGACAAGTTGCTGCTACAGGACTAGAGACGTAGCGGGTTACGTAATGAGTTTATGTACTTAGAACGAGTAGCTCGGTGGTCGTGTATTTACGCGTCGGAGAGAGAAAACCATAGAGTACTTGCGACCTCCCACAGCTCCGAACCCTATCATATCTCTGCCGAAGCTGAATTGCAATCTGGCGACAAAATTGTCTACATGAGGGCTAATAACGGTAGGAGTGCTAGGGCAAGACTGAACACCTGTACGCGGTGTCCTCTACGAACCTGGAAGTGAAATATTCTCCCAGAGCCAAGTTCAGTCAAATTTCGCAATATCAAAGAAGTTGGCCCACGAGGCAAAAATCCAAATTACTCCTCCACGTCGTTATTTCGCTCCCAACGAGTTTGACTCCTATCTTTGTCTCATTGAGTATAAAAGTACGACCAAGTACATCCTCATTCCAATGACCACACCACTCTTCGACCTTCTCTGGCCTCAGCTGGTCACCAAATACACGCCCACGCCGATATTTATACCCGACGGAGGAAGCAAAGCGTGGCGCACAAATCTGGGAGACAGTTCTTTGGGATGGACGTGAGAGAGATTAGGACAAGTTTACAAGATGATGCGGAGGAAGGATGTAACCTCGAAGGGCGTGAGATTCCGAATTTTGGCAAGGAGTTTTACGAATTGAGCTTTGTGCGCGCCAAGACTTCGCTTGCGATAGTGCAACTGACACTATAGAAACAAGCCGACGATGGAAGGTGTTGTGATCCGCCTCCTGGTGATGTTCTCTGGTATAGTTTGAGTAGCCTGGGCACCTACTCCACTTGGGAAGGAGACATCTCAGATCATATGTCGCGCAGAGAGAAGTTGAATGATGATGGAGGCATGTCTGGATAACTCAGGGTTTTTGAGACGTTCCCCTGGGTGGGTATTCACGGATGAGGGATGACTTTAGGTGAAGAAAGAGCCGGCATAACTTCGCAGTGGTACTTGCAAATGAGATCCGAGGCATGAGTGCTCTTCCTTAACGATGAATCATCTATTCTGTACTTTTCTTTGATATTGTGTCATAGCTAGATAGCTGCATACGCAATTAAAATCTGATGCAAAAAAAAAAAAACGGTAGGAGTGAATTTGGCACTGCCCTTCAACACTACTTGAAAGAAGTAGGTATAAAATTTGAACAAAGCCCACCATACAAACACTCAATGAACGGAGTTGTTGAAAAATGGAAGGGTATCATAGTAGTCATAGCAAGGTCTATGTCTTATGAGGTACAGTTACCTCACGAGCTCTAGTATTACGCTGACAAGCATGCGGTGTTGTGATCAGACCCACTTATAGATCACACAACTTGGAATGGCTAGTATTGGGCAAGTGAACCAACAAGACAAGCGACCCTGCGTCAATGATACGTCATCGGCACACAGCAATGACAACACCAATATCTCAACCATACATGATTATATGATAATATGACGCAGTTATATCTAATGACATAGTTGTTGAATGGCTGAATGGTTGGCAGTTATTGCTATTGATGGTATATTGTGTATATTGTCTTTGTGTATAAATACTCACTGCTAGACCTCTGTATATGATCAACCTTTTCCTCTCTTATATTCAATAGTCATCAATATAGCAGATCTACAATATATATCTGTCTTCTTCACATTGGACTTGAAGTGCTATCCTACATCCACCCAAGTTGACTGTTACACCCATTGTGACAATTCTTAGACTTCTCATAACCTCGTTATTTCAATATGCGGCTTGGATCAATAACAGGCCTCCCTCATATGCGCTGCCTTTTGCTGATTATGACGCCCCAGAAAAATTCACTCCCTACAGCGCTTATCATGGAAAGCCTACAGATCTAACCAACATCAGAGTCTTTGGGTGCAAAGCAGATGTGCTTTACCCTTCCGAGTTAATTCCTCAGGAATGGCAACCTCACATTAGAGAAGGAAAATTCATCATGATAGGAATGACTTCGACGAAAATTTGGAAGCTACTTGATACGCTTACCCTAAGAGACACAATCTCTGCAGATGTTGAGTTCAATGAATATGAATTCCCTGAAATTAACATCTCACTCTTTACTTTACCTGACAGACCAGATGTGCTAACACCGAGACAAGTACCTTTAGAGCGAACTAAGATGTACCAGCCGAAGCTGATAGAAGCTAGGTTGAATGGTATTAAGCAAGCGCGTAAGAAGTAAGCTGCAATTCGCCCAATTTAGGCAATGAGTTCGTGCGAAAATGACTCTGAATTGCAAAATCCTGCAACTTGTCTGCGAGAGGCTGGAGATGCGTCTGTTCAGCGCTATATACAGAAGGCTCCCATTAGAATGGACGAGCAAGAGACCTACATAGGTTCGATAGAGCTACAGACTCCCGTAATAAGACGTGAAGGAAGCTGCCACGAGAACGCGTGGAGGAAGCTCTCACGCGAAGCCATGGTCGAGGCCAGTGATCGTACTGCAGGAATGAAAGAGGCCACCATGAGGTAAGTAGAGGAATAATATCTATGAGAGCAAATAAACTTCAATGAAAGTACTCCTCAGACTATCCGAGAAGCCATCGAACCATCGATTTGGCAGACTCCTTGCTCCCCGCCAAAATCAAGATTTGGCAGACCGCTCAGAAGAGTAGCGAAGGCTGTGTTCAATCATGTCGTTACAGCAAATGCTATATCTGCACAAGCAGTCCATTATAATGCCGGCGAGTCGTCATCGATTCAAGTGCCCACTCCTCCATTTGAATCTATCACTTTTGAGCAGGCCATGCATGAAAATCCCAAATTTTGGAAAGAAGCAATAAATTCAGAATTGCGCCCTCTGCAAGCTACCAACACATATACAATTTTAACTGGGTCTCCACCTCCTGGAAAGAAAATAATATCTGGCAAAATAGTTCTTAGAAAGAAGTTCAGAAGTGACGGTAGCTAAAACAGACGAAAAGCACGAATTGTTGTCCGTGGATTTGAACAGCAGTACAGTATCAATTACTTCGAGACTTTTGCATCGGTAATACAGTACAACACACTACAGATACTTCTATCAAAGGTTGCAGTAGACGATCTTGAAATTGAAGCGCTTGATATGGATACAGCTTTTCTAAATCCAAAATGAGAAGAAGAGATTTACACGGAGATACCCGATTTCTTTTCTTTACTACACTCTGGAATCAATCAAAAGGTGAATTACCTCAAACTTAACAAATCACTATATGTCACGTAGAGACATGATTCATTGTTTGTACCTATTGTATCAACCATGATTATGTGTCAGCAATAGGAGAAACATCATTGACTAGTTACTAGAAACCTAGTCAAGATCCTAAACACACAAGTGAGACAAGGAGAATTTTACTAAATAAGTAATTATTCTGATGAATCTAGATCTGAAGGAACAAATTCTGGTTGCTTGGCTCGAGGTATATGAACCAGAGCTTATCATGTATTATAAAATATATAGAAATCTATCCCAATCACAAATCATCATCTTAATTCATGTCACCATCAATAGCTGCAAAGGACAGTATAACCATTTCCTTATACTATACAGTTTAAATCAAGCCTCGCATATTTGGTTCAAAGAAGTGAAAGATCACTTTAATTGAATTTCCTTAAAGAGTGGAGATGCTGATCCAAATTTATTTATAGGTAGAGGTGTCTTCGTACTTCTTCATATAGATGATATGCTAATCATTGGGAAACATGGAAATTAAAATTCCGTCAAACCAGATATTGTGAATAAATGGAGTTGCAAAGCGCTAGGACTAGTTGACACTTTCGTCGGAATTCAAATGGAAAGAAATAGGCAAAATCGCACACTTCGCATTCATCAAACTGCCTATACAACAAAACTTATTCAGCAACTAGGAATGGATAAAAGTATACCTAAGGATCCCCCACTTCCAGCAGGAACAGTCCTAATCCCATCTCCTAAAGATGATATCCAACAAACACTCAAAGATGATGACATCTGCCTCTATCAATAGATTGTTGGATCTGTCCTATATATTTCTAATTGTACAAGGCCAGATATTTCTTGTGCCATAGGGCAACTTGCACGATTTATGTCTGATCCCGATTCAAACCATTTAAGTATGGCAAAGCACCTACTCAGATACCTCAACAGTACAAGGTCGCTCAGGATTAATTACAGATCTGTCGCTACAACAAATATCTGGGCAGCATGGACAGATGCAACATAGGGTACCGAAAATGATAAGAAATCCTTCCAAGGGCAAACAATCATATGGAATGGGGGCGCAGTAACTTGGTCCGCTAACCGCCAGAAAAGCACAGCTCACAGCTCAATGGAAGCAGAGATCATGTCTGCTAGTGAAGGAGCCAAAGAAATCGGCTGGATGGAGAAGTTTGCCTGTGACATAAATGTCAAAATAACGAAACCTCCGCTTCTATATCTAGACAATCAGGCTGCAATAGAGCTTGCCAAAACCACCAAATTTTATCGAAGAGCTAAACACATTGAAATTAGGCACTTCTACATACAAGATGACATGGTGATGAAAAACAGGCAAATGGTCACATTTACACCAGGTACTGAGCAGATTGCAGATATATTAACAAAACAGTTACCCAGGGACCAGTTTGTAAAGTTATTGTCCGAGCTAGGCTTATCTTATGAAATGTTGAACGAATTGTATGGGCAATATTGATACTACAGAATTTCACACAGCAGATTCCCATGGGACCAGGATAAGAGTACTATTGTACCACAATGCAGTCTCATTTTTCTGCAGGACTACTGAACTCTTTAGGAAGAGATGTAGGGGTCACACTTTTTAAGTGTTGTGGAATTTAATGATGTTATGACACGCAGAATATGGCAAGCAAGAACTCAAGGTTTAAAAGGTAATAAAGCTAAAGAGCAAAGCTATGTCTACAAATTACATATATCCTAGTGTATGAGATTAAGCGAATAGTAATTAATAAGTCGTCAGTGCTTCCATAACGCCAGACCACCGTAGGTATCCTAATCCAACTCCTTGTCTGTACACCTTATCCCTAGCCACTTAACAGTCCCCCTTCCTTTCAAGGGATCGTCCCAATCACTTCATCAGTATAGCAGATAGGTGGTCTCCTTGATCTTGAATTTCTTTCTAGTAAACTTTCGGATGGAAATGGTTTATTGGGATGTCAATTATGAAATGCTCGTAATTCTATCTCATCATCTTCGAAATCGTGTTTTGGACTCCAGTCTTTTGTTCCATCGCTCCAGCAGACCTTGTATTCAAACACATCATTCTTAATTCTGGAGTTTATTATGTCTGTAAGGGTTTTAAATGATTCTTCATCATCTATAAACCATTCCATGTTATACTGTTGCTGGCCTTCTTGTGTATGTTTGTGTTTCTCAAGTTTATTGACATGGAAAACGTCATGTATTTTACCAACTAGGCCTTTTAAGTCTAATTGGTAAGTCTGGCTGGTAACTTTATTGACAATTTTGAAAGGACCAATCTGTTTTTCAGTAAGTTTTCTGCAAGATTGTTTTGTTCTAATGTGATTTGTTTTAAGCATTACCCAGTCTCCAACTGTGAACTCAATATGCTGGTGATTATTGTCATAGTGTTGGCTCATTTTGGCATTTTCTAACGTCATAATGTCTCGTAATTTTTTCATTATTTTGTTGACCTTTTAAGCGTGTGTAGCTGCACTTTCAGATGTTAGTACTTCTCCAGGCTCTTCACTCTTTATTTGGAAGTTTGGCAGGTAGCCCTGATCGGCATAAAATGGTGCCATTCCTGTTGCAGCGTGTTTAGAGTTAATCCAGCAAAATTTAAATAAGTCTAGATATTCATCCCAATTGTTTTGTTCGAAGTTAACGTAAGATCTAAGGTAAGATTCTATAGACTGGTTAATTCTTTCAGCAAGTCCATTACCTTGTTGATGGGTGGTTGAGGTGGGTGCTTGACTGAAGCCCATATAATTTCCAAGTTGTCTCCAGAATTTGTTTATGAACTGTTTACTGCGATCTGTAATGAACAGTTTTGGTATGCTGTGTTGTCTAATTACACCCTGTCGAACAAGTTTGGCTGTCTTTTCAGCAGTGAGACCAGATAGTTTGCACGCCATAAAGCGACCACGCCTAGTAGTTGCATTGATACATGTTAATATTGCTGTATTTCCATTTCTAGTTTTGGGTAAGTCTGTTATAAAGTCCATAGCGACTCTAGTCCATTTTCCCTCGGGAACTGGAAGTGGACTTAATTTGCCGTATTTTTTGTGTATTTTGGACTTGTTACGCATACAGAGTTGACAGCCAGCAACATAATCCCTTATATCACATGTCATGTTTGGCCAGTAATAATTCTGTTAGGCTAGTTCTATTGTACGTGCAGTACCCCAGTGTCCAGTAAGTTGATTATCATGGCTCAGTTCCTTTGCTTTGATGCGAAGTGATTCTGGAATGTAAAGCCGATTGAGGTCATACCATAGTGCGTCATCTTCTAGATGCCATTTCTCAGGGAGTTCATGTTGAATTATCTGAGTTGCAAAGTTGTCTGTTTGTAATGCCTGAGCCATAGAACTTTTGAATTCAAGTGCGACTATTGAATTCATTTTTATTTCGTTGTCCTCTATTAAGTTCAGTCCCCAGTCCTTGTCATCATCATTATTTTTGGTCATGTAGTCAGGTCTTCGAAAAGGTGCATCAGCGGGATTTTTCTTTCCTTCACAGTGGTAAATCTCAAAATCATAAACGGCTAGCTTCTCAATGTAGCCAGCTTGTCGACGATTTTGGCAGACAGTAGATTTAAAGTATCTAAGGTTTACATGATCACTATAAATCTGGATTTTGTGCTGTGCGCCTTCCAAAAAGACTCGAAAATGAACTAATGCATCTACTACTGCAAGCAGTTCTTGATCTGGAGTTCCGTACCTGGTCTCCTCTGGCTGGTGTTTTCTGCTCCAAAGAGAAACAGGTCTTTTTACACCATCGTGTCTTTGTGACAATATTACTGAAATACCTCCTCCTGATGCATCTGTTTCGAGAATTCCTTGTAGATTGGGATCCCATTGCCTGAGCATGGGCGAGGATTTAAAGCTGTCCTTAACATCCTCAAATGATTTAAGTGCTTTGACATCAAAATTAAATGTCTTCTGTGTGGCCTCTTTTTTTAGTAAGTTAGACATTCCAGCGCTAATCTTAGAATAATGACAAATGAATTGCCTGTAAAAGTTGGTGAATCCTAAGAATTGCTGCAGCTGTTGGAGTGTTTTAGGTATAGGCCAATTCATAATTGTACTGATTCTTTTTGGGCTAATTTTTAATCCTCCTGTCCACACAACAAATTCGAGGAAATCCACTTCACTCAATTCAAATGCACATTTGGTAAGTTTGCAATATAGTCTGTTTTCGATTAGTCTCCGGAGAACAGTCACAGTTTTCCGATGAAGTTCTTGTTTAGTTTGTGCGAAGATCAGGAAATCATCAACGTAAGAGACAATACCTTCATTAAAATCTCGAAATATTTGGTCAATAAAAGCCCGCCAAGTTGGTGGGGAATTTGCCAAGCCGAAAGACATCACCAACCATTCGAAATAGCCGTCTGATGTCCGGAATGCCGTTTTCCATTCATGACCAGGTGCAATTCGGATCATATTATATGCAGAGATAATGTCAAGACGCGTAGAGTATTTAGCTCCACGAAGCTTGTCTAGTAAATCATTGATGTTTGGGACAGGATATTTATCCTTCATTGTAATAGCAATGAGATTTCTGTAGTCCATGCACATTCTTAATTCTTGGGAATGAGGTTTTTTGACAAAAAGTACGTTTGCTGGGGCTCGTGCTTTACATCTACAAATTCAGCCTTTTGACATTAGATCGTTTGTTTGATTTCGTGCTTCAATTTTTTCCTTATAAGAGAGTCTAGACATTGATATTACACGTGGTAGTTTACCATCCGGGATATCTATTGTCATATCTTCTCAGGGAGCCGTGTTATTAGTATTCCGTAGGGTACGAATTTGGTACAAGTAGGTTACAGGTTTGGAGTATGGTGGTGATTCCTACGAGTAGGAGGTATAAATTCAGCGTTAGGTATAGGGTTCACATAAGAAGTAAAGATAAAATAAGTAGTAGGTGAGAAGGGTCCAATAACGGCGGTCTTCTTTAGAGAAGAGATAAGTAAGTGAACAATAGGTATGAGTATAAACAGAAGACGTTGCGTGAAGAACAATACTCCTTCACGCTGGGTATATATGTACATCAGATAATAGGACAGCCCTAAGCTCTGTCTCGAACAGTATTACTACGCAATCCCTATGAAACGACCCTATGTTCCTGAGCTTGTCCTAATTGTTTGAGAACTTGATCTAACCCCGAGTTGTGTTTTAGAATGGAACTCCCCATGAGACACCATCCTAGTTTCCGCCACAATTATCCATGAAATATCTGTACCTTCTCGTAGTGGAGGAAGTTGGGCAGCTCCTTCTTTTGAAAAGGCTTCTTTTAGGAACATTAGATTTTCTGGAATCACAATTTGCTCATCTTCTGACTGTGCATCACTCTGTACCAAGGAATTTACAAAGGGATTAGTCTCATCATCTTTCTGGTTTGGTGATGGCAGTTTGGGTGAAATTTCTTCTTCTGTATATTTTGACGTGATTTCACACTCATTCGGATCATGGATTGATGGTTTATAATCAGTAGGTCGTTGGCGCATGGTCTTAGAGATCCAATCAATATTAGGATTGACATTTTCCAGCCATGGCAACCTGTAAGGATTCCTCTTCCGATCCTTCCTTCAGTATATAATTCTACCATTCTTTCTATGTTGCTATGACAACAGTACAGTCCTTGACACATGGTATCATGTTGATACTGGGTTAAGGTCTATGTTATGATGAGCTAGTGGAAGGAGGGTAGGTATATATATTATGGCATGGTCTGTAAGTATGAAGTTTTCTACGCTTAGTTTTCTGTCACAACCACCATCATTGGATTACCTCGGATTACCTCTAGTTACCTCCAGTTACCTTTTGTACCCACTCGAACCTCTAGACATTTTAGCAATTTATATTACCCAACTTTCAAACCTTTAGCTCCTTCTAGTAATCTCCAGTAGACCTTCAGCCATCTCTAGCGATCCATCCGACCTCTTCTCGCCCTTCTATTCCGCTTCAGGTCAAACATCTAAGCTCCAATTTGACACAACCCTAATTTAGCGTCGTAAGATTGTATGGGGACCTCTACAAACATTACATTGCCTTCAAAGATTCCAGGTACTTTTGTCAGTATTGGCAATTCATAAGACTCATTTGCGGGAACAACAACCTCTCCATTGAAAGAAGAAATCTGCTTATTTAATCGTGTTTTAATTCAATCAGGATTTGCCTTCATTACTTTAGATACACATGCATTAACTTGCGCCGCCCCATCCAATAATATTCTAGTTTTAATGCCACCAATTTCGCCCATAACTTCAACCGCTCTGATAGTATTCAGACTAGCAATTTTTAGCGGCTTGTCTGGAACTTTGTTGGGATGTGCAAGGTATACCTTCGATATTCGAGTTGCAGGGTCGACGGGCAAAGGTTTGCCTTCTATTGTGCACTTGTTGATAAGCCTTTGGCATAGGTGCGTCGGATGATTCCCTCCATCAACATACAAAGGTTGTTATTCCGGCCATAGTTTTTGATTTCTTGGCTAATTTTTCCATTGGAATCAGTCAGCAGTGGTGTAGGGGGATTCATGTTTGACATTGCATGCAAAGAGTATGATGGTGACTGATATCTTCCGCTAGAACCATGAGATGATCCTTGTGAACTGTAGTCTGCCATTTCTTGCAGTTGTTGCATGTGAAAGTTTTCGTCAAATTGGACTGCAAGTTGTGCTACCATTTCATAGTTGTCGAAATCTATGTACGCAACTCCAGCGAGTTTATCTTTAACTGGTGCAGAGAGACCTTGATAGAACTCCGCTCCCCAGACTTGCTTAGGGTAGTTAGTTTCGTAGCAGAGAAGTTCGAATCGCTGTTTGTACCATTGGACAGTATTTTTGTCTTGTTTCAATATCTGTCTCTTGTAAACTTTCCTCTGTCATAATGCGGGATTTTGATAGCGACTCTGACGTTGTTGAGAAAATGCTATCCAATCATCTTTCAGTTCAGGAAACATACGTAGCTCAAGTCGAGCCCATTCCTTAGGTGCATCTGAAATTCCATCATCTACTGCCCCTTCAAGGTGGTCTATTGTTACAATAATTTTTTGCCTATCAGTGAAATGAGATTGTGGCTGTAATACGAACTTGGCTTCTAGGTCATCGAGAAAATGATCGACATTTGTCTTTCCAGAGTATTTTTTTTTGGGAGAATTGGTGTTAGTGTAATAGGATAGTTGGATTGGTGCTGAAATGAAAAATTTTGATTGTAATTAAAGTAATTGGGTATATCATGGGTGTATGGTGAAGGAGGTAGAGTTGGAGGTTGAGCTTGTGGATGTGGAATATTTGAGTATGAATGCAAATTTTCGAGAGATAAGTTTTGGAATGCTTTTGAAATCGATTCCTGAATCATCCTAGCGACTGTAGAACTGGTGATTGCATCGTTTGGTGGAGAGTTGTGTGATATAGGTAAATTGAACTTTGTGGCAGGCAGTGAGCGGGGTGTGGGCTCGTCCTTTGAAAATTCTGGCAGTGGATTGGTAGATATATTCTCGTCTGTGACAAGAGGTTCATTGGATTTGTGGGCATTTTGACAAGTGTGGTTGATAATGTTGGATGTTTCCAACCTGCGAAAAATGTTTTTAGGTAACAACAACTTGGCGAAGTGGTGTATAAAGGTGTGAAAGAGTTCTCAGGTGCCAAAGTCAAAGAGCTTTATTGTTATGACACGCAGAATATGGCAAGCAAGTACTCAAGGTTTAAAAGGTAATAAAGCTGTAGAACAAAGCTATGTCTACAAATGACATTTATCCAAGTGTGTGAGGTTAAGCGAATAGTAATTAATAAGTTGTCAGTGCTTCCATAACGCTAGACCACTGTAGGGATCCTAATCCAACTCCTTGTCTGTACACCTTATCCCTAGCCACTTAACAAATAAGACTCTAGGATATTGCAGCATGGGGGCGTGTCAGGATACACTGCTTAGTCAGCTAGTTGGTCAATTGAAATGTGTCCAAATCATTAGTACAGAATACCTTTATTACTCCACCCCTTTAGTACTACATCCATACATTCCTCACACATCGCATATTACAACCTGCATTATCTTACTCTTGTGACTATACTTTCTCAATATCCCAACACGCTTTTACCTTTTGACGATTCACGTGACTTTCACACGAAGATCTCTGTAAGTTTTACATGGTAGCATTATTCTTGGTTGGTTCAAACGAAAATTCGATGGTAGAAGACTCATTTGGAACTTTGTTATATTGTGGACAAATTGTTTGTAACAATTTTAGAGAGAAATTTTAATCTTGTGAAATGTTAGCCTTTGGATTATCAAAGGCAGATCGGGGAATTGCTGCTCAAGGTGTTGTATTTGGATAGTTATGTACATGAAAAGGTGTTACTTCTACTAAGTATACTGAGCAGCAGAGATATACTGGAGTCCGTGCATGATGAGTATCACGTGGCTATCTTGGCTAATACTTGTCAATCACAAAACAAGGCACTGATTTGAATGAGGCCGTTGTGGAAAAGAAGCGGCTGGGTAAAAGTGTTGCTGGCCGCTCTGGCCGTGTACTGGGCAACTTCAGCAATGAGTTTGACCTGGCATCAAAAGAAAGTCATGGTGAATGTCTGATGTCTGCACCAAGAAGAAAAATTTCAGATGAACGATCCACCGAAAGAAAGGATTGGGACAAAGATGAATGTTGCGAAAAAGTTTCAGGGCAAGCTGCATTTTCAAGGCCGTCGGATTGATATGGTGAATACAGATACTCACCAAATGACGAAGATGCAGGTGCAGGATGGGACAGGCCTGCCGTAACAGCATCAAGGAATGGAAGCAAAAACTTGCTGGAATGGAATCTTTTTGACGGGAAACCACCTCAGTCGGATTTCCTAAGAGGAATTGGAAATTGGGTCATGTACTGAGAGGCGGTGTTATTGCAACTAGAATGCATCGGGTACGAAGCCGGTATGAGTTGACACCGCTGGACGAGGTGAGACTCGCCGCTGTTATTCAGCGAACTACAACAGCAGAAACTAGGAGCCTAGTCATAAGCATGAAATGGAGCACAGAAATTATGAGGTTGTTTGAACGAACATACCGGCAAGTTGGCGAAATACAACAAGAAGCCATTTGGGGAAACCTCATTGCTCTCAAGTATATAGGAGGGTGACCAGTAGAGTATGTCACGAAGTTCAAGACAGTGGTTAGGGACTACATGTCCACGGGTGGGACTTTGGAGAGAAGGCAAATCTTAATGATCTTTAAGCAATCGACCAAATAAGAAGCTGGAGGATGGAATGCCATGGTTTCTACAATAGCACGCTTTCAAAGCTGGTCGGTGGAGAGCCTAATTCAAGATTTTATCTCTCATCACTATGACAGGATCGGAGAATCAAACAAAGTGGATAAGCCCAAGAGGACTGAGTCAAAGGAGAATTACCACAACTTTCAAGGTAGAGGAAACTTGAGTGATCAGGAAAAGTCTAGGAAAAAGACAAATGAAGACAATCCTTGGATAAAATCTTCCATTCGTTGCTAAAAGTGCAAAGAAGAAGGGCACATCGCCAAAAATTGTCACATGAGAAAGAAGAATGAAGCATACAGTTGCTATGCTGCATATATGTAAACAGAAAATGAAATAAGTCCACCGGCTGCAATTGCCCAGAAATACTGCCAGATTCCTGAAGAATTTGTTGAGAGTGGCTGTGCTGCTAAGGTAGGCCCACAGTTCTACGAAGACATGGTCTCGTTTTACGACAACGAGATGGCGCATCGTCGTGGTGAGGTAGTGGTTGAAAAAGAACCGCCGGAGTCAGGAGCACCAGAAACGTCTATCAAATGTTCACGGCAGATTCTCAGTATTTCAGAGGATAATAGGGTCGCAAACTGCCAGCTCACGATCAACAATGCCGATTTTGATGCGGATTATTGTCGGAAATATTCTAAGGCGGGCATATGTGCAGAGCTGAAGTCTCCGGAATATCAATTCCTGACTGGAAGTGAAACTAATTGTGCGAAATATGTTAGCGACATTTGTGCATCTGAAGGTCTAGATTTGCTTGTATCACTCGAAGTGATAGAGCGTGAGAGAATTGGCTATGGTCCAGGTGAAGTAATAGACCATGGAAAAATGCGGGAAAATGCGAAAATCGAGGATAACAGCGTCACTTGAGACAACAATCCGGAGCTATTATCGACAAGAGGGCGTGGTCGGCTCAAACGTCCCATACAATGGCCCTGTGAAAGTCGGCAGATGATAGATAAAAACGCTTCGCCGAATTTGGGTAAGAAGATAGGAATATCTCTGCGTGAAATGGATGAAGTTTTGTCTTCTGAAGCAATAAAAGAGGACGAAATACGCAAATTCACAGTGGCTCGCAGCCAGAAAGCCCAAGGCTGCTCATCCCAAGGAGTCTTTAAGGCCGTATCCCGACTAGCCATGAAGGACAGAGTGCGTCATGGAACATCGAAATGGGCATCGAAATGGGCGTCAAAGAAGAAACGCGAATCGTAGGTGAGACCGGACAAGCATAGAGCTATTGTACTGATTAATGGTTATAGTCTGACTAAAGAAGATGACTCTAATGAAGATTCATTGTGACACTCACCTGAGCAACTAAGATTTATGGACCGATCTTCGCTTTAGGACTGAGAGGGCGTGTAAGCAGACTTATGCTTGCATAAGTCTGGATCCAGAACAAAAGCGAAAGCACGATCTGCGTGCAGACATGTCAGACTAGAATGATGATCAGTGGCATTAGTAGGGTAGAACTAGATGTTATAGTGCTACTAGTCCATCTTTTTTTTTTGCATCAGATTTGAATTGCGTATGCAGCTATCTAGCTATGACACAGTATCAAAGAAAATTATAGAATAGATGATTCAACGTAAATGAAAAGCTCTCATGCCCCGGATTTCATTTGCAAATACCACTGCCAAGTTATGGTGGCTTTTTCTTCACCCCCAGTCAACCCTCATCTGTGAATACCCATCCAGGGTAGCGTCTCAAAAACCCTGAGTTATCCAGAAATGCCTACATCATCTTTCAACTTTCCTCCGCGCGAAATGTGGTCTTAGGTGTCTCCTTTCCAAGTGAATTAGGTGCCCAGGCTACTCAGACTATACCAGAGAACAACACCTCCCATCGTTTGCTTGTCTTTATAATGTGAGCTGCACTCTCGCAAGCGAAGTCTTGGCGCGCACAAAGCCCAATTCGTAAAACTCCTTGCCAAACTTCGGAATCTCACGCCCTTAGAGGTTCTATCCTTTGCATCATCTTGTCAACTTGTCCTGATCCCTCTCACGTCCATGCCAAAGAACTGTCTACCAGATTTGTGTGCCACGCTTTGCTTCCTCCGTCGGGTTTAAATATTGGCGCGGGCGTATATTTGTTGAGCAGCTGAGGCCAGAGAAAGTCGACGAGAGGTGTGGCCATTGGGATGAGGATGTCATTGGTCGTACTTGTAGGCTTGATGAGACGTAGGTAGGAGTCAAACTCGTTGGGAGCGAAAAACGACGTGGAGGAGTAAATTGAATCATTGCCTCGTGGGCCAACTTCTTTGATATTGCGAAATTTAACTAAGCTTGGCTCTGGGAGATTATTTCACTACCAGGTTCCTGGAGGATATTGCGAATAGGTGTTCAGTCTTGCCTTCCGACGAGTCCATCGCAGCACAGAGAACATCACTATATTCTTGTTATCGCTTTCATCTTTTGACGATTCACGTGACATTCACACAAAGATCTCTCTAAGTTTTACACTAGTCAAGTCAATATGCAAAGGGATCTAACCACTGTCAATTTGACAATTGTACAATTGGCATCCTTAAGAGGCTGTAGGAGACCTTCCGTCTCTAGATTTTGTTAATTGACTGATCTTATCGTGGACCTGCTCTGCTGTATACCAACACCAATTGATCCGGCGACAATATCTTCGTTCTTTTTAACATTCGAAGCCGCCTTGATCCAATCCACCATCGCCGTATCGGGTGCTAGGTACGCTCCGAAAACTCATGGGATGGCTTTTCCTCCATGACCAAGTGTGGGTAATGGGAAGGGCTCCGATCATACCTGTTAAAAGATACTAATAACAGTATCCAAAAAGTGCATCCCAAATATGAATTATGGGCCGGCAAAGACGAATTCTTCACCTTCCAGTAGTGCCGGTGCGATCGCTCAGTATGCTGTGCATATCTGGGATAGCCAAGAAGAATGATATCCGATTCGAAGTCGAAAGTAACATCAAGCACATCTCCATTTGACGACTTCTCGACAATGCCTCTCTTATCATTATCATCTGAGTCCTCAACCTCTCTCTAACCACGCATCATCTCGCCTCATCGACCAATAAAGAAGTAGCTCCAATTGTATTCAGGAGCTTGCCCCATTAATTTCCAGCCATCTCTCACTACATATTTACGACGCTATTTATACCCGCAAGGAGTAAATTAAGCCACAATATACAAAGTTGGGATCTTGGCTAATGGGGGACTGTTGCTCTAATGGGCCCAACAACTTGAAGAAAAGCAGGCGGCTGAGATCTGGAACGAGAGGTGGAATAGGTCTCTGAAGGGTATCCTAGGACTGACATTTTCGAGGGGTTTTCAACTTTGGATTTTTTGTGGGCGCCAAGACCAAGATCTCGGCTAATTAGCCAGGAGGGCTTCTTCTGTCGATGAGTCAACGGCACTCCCCAGCGCCCTGGACGGTACAAAAGAAGCTAGGCTAAGCTACTATACAGCAATCATGCTCTGTCAAGACTTTTCTGACATCTCGGCACGACCTTCGGGAAGTAGTTGGAAGGAGGCTAGATAGGTAGGATGTGAATTTCCTGAGGTACCCACAAGTCTGCAGCGCCCAGCTGGCCGGCCTCTTCAAACGCATCAGCAGGATCACTATGTCTTCGGATTTAGTCCTAATATTGGTATTAGAAGAGCTCTGCAGCCAGTGGCTTTTACGACTTTTTCCGGCTGCCATACACCCGCAAATGGCCATTGTTTCGTTGGCTGGAGAGGGGAGATATTGAAGGGCAAAGGGCACCTCTTAGTCTATGATCAAATGAGGACTTATGAGGGTCGGTACTGTTTGAGTGGAGCTGTATGGGATGCATAGGAGGGGATATACGACTGGTATATGTATCCTTGGCCTATAGGCAGAGAGGACCTGCATGTCCTACATAGTAATAGACTCAGACATGAAAATAAAATGAATTATGGTGTATTAGCAACGAGATATATACTATCTTATGCCTGAGGCATATCATTGTCTGTGCGAATGTAGATAGATAAACTTCCAACTTAGTGGATTTACAGAAATCACCTTAAATGATATGAGATTATTCACCACACGTACTGTTAATTATTATCCCGCTCTTACTATCTAAGCAACATATCCAGAAATATCTACAGCCTGAAGCTAATGCTCCTGACCAATATTTATTATCTGAGCTCAGTGTTTTAACACTACCATCTTAACTGATCGTGGCTTGCTTCATGACAAAGGTGATAGGGGAAGGTGGTTAAGGATGAAGATGGTATAGACTGCGAAAGCGATTGGGAATCCTCGTCGAAGGGAGGACTTTGTTACTCAATCCCGGCTCTGCAAATGCTACAATAAGAGCTGGAGGTTCGTCGGGGACACCACTGACAGGTGTAAAGAATAGTCCCCCGCCACTGTATTAAGAGCGGGTGTAAAGTATGTATCATCCAACACCTGATTCAGGTTGTCAGGATACATGTCTGATGCTGGCTAAGGCTTTTGCATCATGTAACTGACGTCTGAAATCCAAAATCAGATAATAACACGGAATGGGAGTTCAGAAGGTAGTTGGAATAATTTGATTGCCTCTTACAGGTAATTAAGATACAAGAACGTCGTATGCTCCATGTCATCGGCAATAAAGCGATCAGTTATACTTTCGGAAAAAAGGAACTGAAGCTTCCTCCTATCTCATACGACAACTCCACGTTACATGGGACAGACCCAGAACTCAACTCATTACTTGACCAACCATCAACTGTGCTTTACCCTTAGATTAGTATTGGGCAGAGGATAATGTTGATGGAGATGTATTCCCTTGGTTTTGAGGTGTCCCAAATCACTGTGGACAAAGGTTATGATGTACTTTGTAGTAGGCAAGACTGGATGATACAGTTTCAAATGTGATTGAAAGCGAGTTGCTGATGATTTTGACGATTTGTTAAAATCTATGAAGAGGAAAGAGAACTCTTGCTGCAACCAACAGCTACTTGTAACAATTGATTTGCTTCGTGAATCTACAAACTGATGGCTATCCTCCACATATCATACTAATTAGCCACTTGTTGTCAGTTGTAACAGCGATGCAGCGTCCTGACTAGTACAATTATTTCTTCCGGCTCCATCCTTCTCTCTCCAATCAGGCTCTTCGTGAACATTAAAAGTACTAGGCTTAGGTATCCACCCAAGCTCATACAACAGTCAAACCTTAATAGCATGTAAATATGGAAAGCAATCGAATCTCTGGTCGGCAAGTTGTGCTTGTCAGCGAAACGATCCAACTTTGCATAACTCGTAGGATGGGTCTGACAGCTGTTCATAATAGCCCGGTCGATTTTGCTGTGTTTTTTTAAGTAACATGGAAGTAGCGCGATAGCGGCCGTCCATCACGAGATTGTATTCAAATGTGATGAAATAAGCACGATGGTTTTCGTCTGAGATTGTGTGTTAGCTGTACTACTCCGACGCAGAAAAGTATTGATACTTACATGATGTCAAATCTGAGAGTAGGTAAAAAGATAAGTCAGTGGTATCAGTATCTGTATACGCGAAAGGAGTCCTATGGGTATGCTCGTTCTGGTGTGCCTGAGTCAATTTTTGCGTATATAATTGGTACAAACTCCCTGGATCAAACATGCTCGTTGTATCCTCTATTAAACTTCGTTGATGTCCAAATTTATTGAATGTGATTTTGACTCCGTCACAAATAAATGATTTCCTTTGCTCATCTATTTGATTGGTAGTGACCCCAGCCACAGTTGTGAAGAAGATGCTTGCGCTTTGGAGAATGATGGTGATGCTGGAAAAGCGCATTGTGAGCGGAATAGTCGCAAGTGAAATATGCTGGTTGATGAATATTAGATACTCTCCGAAAGCCCGAGTAAAGATCGATATATGTACCTGACTGGATTATCTTCCTGGACCATCTTTTCGCTGTACTTTGAAGCTAGTTTTTCTCATCATCTCCCGGGCCCGGATGGGTGGAGCTGCTTCATCTAGTCGATGCCTCTCCGTTCTCCCGGTCCTTCGAGAAGCCTTGGTCGTGCCCAAATCAAACTAAACATCCTGAAGATTTCTTACGCTTTACATCAATTTCTTTTGCAGAGGGCTACGAGTGTCAGATGAGATTTGATTGCAGGTCCCGATTCGTGCCCCACCCCGGATCCATCATCCTTCACCTCCTATTCTCTACGCCCTCTTCACGCCCAGTGCCGGCAATAACCAAATGTTTTGTGTTGGTAGTTCACGACATGATACCAATCGGATACCGTCACAAATTCAATGAACAAGTAAACTAGCTGGTATTTCTAAATACATGTGTTGTTGTCTCGATTCTCCCTGTCATCCTTCACCCCCAAGCGCCCTGCTAATGAGCCAAGTCAGATCCCCGTCAGAGGCCCAACAACATTCCGAACATCGTAAGTATATAGAACAAATAGTAACGCCTGAAGATAATCCTTCAAACAACAGTTAGCTTACTCTGCTCCTGACCAAATATTTTTTCCATTGTAGGCATGGGTTTAATGACCTTATGCTTGATTCCCGGATGCTCATTCATTTCAGTTAGTCTAGTGCAAAGAAGCTGTCGGAAGAAATTAGCCTTTATATCAAGAAAAAATGACCTCGTAGTCAAGACTTTTAGAGTACCTTCATTTGATTAATGTCGGAACTTGCCATATTCCTGACCGTCATTGGAATCCTTTGCCATTGCGAAAAACTCCCCGTTATATTGAATTCCAACTTACTTTCCTGTGTTTCTTCTGGCCAGACTGCCGGTCATGTAGGTAGCAGCGTGTTACGGGTTTAACCCGGTGTTAGTTGGCTGGGCTGACCTACTGGCCCAGCCTTGCATGTAAGGGGGATGTGGCAAATAGGCCTGTCTATTGCAAAAGGTTAGACGCTTAGTAAGTGCTTATATAAGGTGGTCAACAGCACACACCTTACATTGGCTCTGTCCCACTGAAGTGCTCTCTTCATAGAAAATATAGATTATTTTGTGACAGCCTTTGCGTGCAGCGTCCGTGATTCTCGTCCCTTTACACAATGAGCTCTTGGATCCATCCACCCGCCTCACGACTGTAAATGTTTTGGGGTTTTCTGATCGCAGTGAAGTTAGTATACTCAAGCCGTCTAGATGCACGATATCGATTCTTATGATAGAGGATATGGGCCTGCCTACTGATCCAAATCGGAATATATTAGACTAGGAAACGCATCTCATCCGACGACCCATGTAATTTCGCAGAGACATTGAGAAACAAAAGGTTTTTATGGGGAGAACTAAAACTGAACATTATTCCGCCTAATCCTTCACGAGCCTGATAATACAATGTTCTCTTAGGGCCTAGATAATCCTTTATAGCCATAGACTCATCAGGGACTTCAATCCTTTTCCTACAGCCTGACTTCGCTCATACCCCCATGGTCGAATCGATCTTTTCCTATCAGTGATTCTTGTCAGGTGTAGCGGTGCTGGCCTGATCTTGGCCGGAAATCGCGGATGGTAGAGGTTCCTCGACTACGCAAATCACGAAAAAAAGAATTAAGTCCATTCAAAACCATATTAACTCTAGTGTTGAATTATAAGATTGTTGGTCAAACATAATCATTCCTGTGCCTGAACATAATGGAGTTATGGTTGTATTTATTACTTACTTAGGAGTATAGAGGGTAAGGCGTTTGGAGATCTTAGATACCCTGTATTAGTAGTTCCGTATTAGCGCATAGACGAGGCTGGCAGACACATATTAATAGGAGTATGGACGCAGCATTGAAGGATGCTGCGATCGCGAGAATCATACACGATACATTAACTCAATACTTTATCAATTCTACTTCCAGTACTTACGTACCACTCGTATACAAGAATCTCATTCTAATATCTAGCTCAATACCGCACTCCCCCTTTAACATGTCGGACAATGTTTGCAACTACTAGCTGAATTTCGAAAAAGTTACGACACGACCCGTCGCCCCTTCTCCCACCACTGTTTGGGAGGGGTGATTAATGCATGAAAATATTCCTGGGTTCTCTCCTACAAATATCCAATAAAGAAACCAAAGCTTGTAAGTGAAGACGAAAGAGATGCCGGGCTGTTGAAGCTTTGAAAGTGGTTGGAGTAGGGGACTTGTTAGATTAACTAGGCTATATGGGAGCAGGACGATGGATACTCTTGGGGAAGTTATGCTCACAGTAGGTCTCTATAGTCGCTATCGCGTGTGTTCTCGTGATATGTAAGACTTGACTCTATATTCTCGTACAAAGGAAACTTAGTTACAAATGAATGGACGGAGGCTGAGACCTCCTTATATCCTGCTCCAGACTTACTGTGTTGTTCACAGCCTAGTGCTAGAACATTCCCTTATGATATCATTTCTCTCCTACGAGAAATGACCAGCTCTGTTATGAATTTGTTATATTTAGTCTAGATGTGGTGATGCAGGGGTTATCTTCTTAATTCGGTTAGGTCTGAGGCTACGGGATTTGGATTTGTTCAGGCTGGAAATTTGGATTTGTTCTCTAGTTCTAACAATTTTGTTACTTTTACAATTATGGTATAATTTGCTTATTGGGAACTCGATATATTGATAATATGATAATCTGAACATATGACCTCGTAACTTTGATAATCCGAGCCTCGATTACCTTCATTTGTACCTTCGCACATTTGACATTTGCACCTTCGACCTTTGTAACTTTGTAACCTCGACCCTTCGATAATTTGTCTTCGTCGAAATCGACTCGACCTCTGCAGCTTAACAGCTTCGAAAATCTGCCAATAAGTAGATTCATAACAAGCTCGTTCTCTCTCAGTCCATCAGTCTCTCGCTGATTCTGTTATCTCTATTCCATCTAGTTCTAGTTTGGTCCAGTATACCCACACATGCATCACACATGCATTACACACTAAACACCCCGCAGTTTAGTTCCACAGTCACGTGCATATGCTATGACGGGACCTAAAGCATATACCATGGTAAGTTGCATGGATAACACAACAGGACTCAAAGCTAGGAGGCTGCAACCCTGAAGTTGGCCTAGGTAGTTCATCCTTCTAATTCCCTGTACAGTGCAGACATTTTACAACAATATGATCCCGCGTTACAATCTTTTTATTGTTACTATTTGTCGGAATACTCGGGTGGTATTTATATTAAAAGCTTTCTGTAGCAGTAAGAACAATTGGTGGTGAACATATATCTTCTATTCATCTCTGCTAACTAAAGGAAACACTTATATACCGTGGTGCCACGGTGTCAAGTTTGCAGTGGGACTTGGCAGGTGTTTTAGCGTGCAAACTAAGACGCCTTAGGCATAGTAACCTTCCATATTGGAGTTAGCCCCTGTATTTGTGCAAATTTTGAAAAATTTTGTATGGCAGATTTTATCTGGACACCATAGTTTGCAGTGGGTCTTTCCTTTGTACTAAACCTAATTTGTAAAATGATCGGCTGCATAACATTTGTGCATTTTTGCTACTTGACTTTATAACTTATTTACAAGAGTTAAAAGATTTTCAAAATTACAAAATAGAGCCAGTCTTATCCTAACCTTATGTGAAGGGACGAGAATCACGGACACTGCACGCAAAGGCTGTCACAAAATAATCTATATTTTCTATGAAGAGAACACTTCAGTGGGACAGAGTCAATGTAAGGTGTGTGCTGTTGACCACCTTATATAAGCACTTACTAAGCGTCTAACCTTTTGCAATAGACAGGCCTATTTGCCACATCCCCCTTACATGCAAGGCTGGGCCAGTAGGTCAGCCCAGCCAACTAACACCGGGTAAAACCCGTAACACCTTAGATCTGAGCATGGAACTTTTCAATTTATAACATTTGTCATCCATTAGATGCAACACCGGGAATCCTTCTTCCATTTCACACGCATAATTACTATATCCATCCGTCCAAACCCTGAAAATCAAGCAGAATCATGGCTGCGTACAACCAGCCGTCGTCCTCGGCATCAATCGACCCAGGCGACGACCTACACCCGAGCCTTCTTGGGATTGCCGCCGCAATGGAGCAATCAGAACGCGACAGAAAGCAGCGAATGAGCCTAGCTCAAGAATTCCTGCAGAATATTGACGCCTGGGCGAAATCCAAGGCTGGAACCGATGGTGCGGCCTTAATCGCGCCTTTTATTGAAAAGATTTCACCTATTGTGACAGCTTTTGCAATAAGCAACGTCAACGCCACATACAACTCATGTAAGAACCCTTTCTCCGAAGCCACTCAGATGAAAACCTCTGTGCCAAGGGTGACAAAGATAAACGAGAAACCGCCTCATGAACTGCCGAAAAAGCCTCAAGTGTCTGAGTCCCCCTGGGTCACAGTGGCACGAAAAGCGGCCAAGCTCCCAGACCCGCCAGCCAACCTGGTCAAACGAAGGCCTATTGTGCAGACACGACCAGCAGAAAAAGAACCCCCCAAAGAAGATAAACGACTTTTTCTTCGAATGGGACGAGAGCATCAGTGGCGCAAGTTATCACCAGCCACTATCAAGAAAATTGTCACAGAGAAAGCTGGGATTGCACCCTCAGCAATCATAGCAATGACACAAGTTAGGTCTGGCCTAGCAATGGAGTGCGCATCAAATGCACTCAGGGAATCAATTCTGGGTGTGGGTCCTTCACTCCAAAAAGAGGAAATCACAATCGAACCGGCGTCAGACTGGACATCCGTCATGGTACTGCATGTCCCAATCTACATCCGTACATTAGACGGAAGAATTGAAATAACCAGGGAAATGGTGAAGATGGAATGCCAGGCAGCTTGCGGCGTCATGCCAATACAGGTGTGCCCAAACAATACAAAGTTTGGACAGTATTCCACTAGCTGGATGGTGCACTTTAAACAAGCACCTTCCAACTTAAGGTTTAGACTATTCGACGAGAGTGGACCTGCCATACCATTCTCTCGTAGACGCCCCATCGAGCAATGCCAACGCTGCTGGGGCTATCATTCAACAAGAAACTGCGTCAAAGGACAGCGCTGTGTAAAGTGTTCTGGCTCGCACGAAGCTGCCAAATGCTCGGCAAACATCCCCAAATGTTCAAACTGTGCTGGACCGCACGAGTCTACTCACTTGGACTGCATGGCCCGGCCAAGGCGATACAATGGACAAGTAACGCCCCGATCACCGGCCGAGCTGCGAGTTATGCGAGAATGCAGACATATGGATTTTAAGGCTGCTATATTAAGATCTCAAGAAAAAGGTAAGGCCTGCGAGGTCATTAATATACCAGAAGAAACAATGGTTGATAATGAGTAATACACCAAATTCTCATAAGTACAACCAAAAATATAGCACCCTTCTATTTCACCATGTGAACGTGGGAAATGGTGGACCAATCATGGACATAGCGCTGCAACAAGCTTGGGATGCAGAAGTGCACATAGTCATGATCCAAGAACCATGGACCTTGCAAGAAGATGGAGAGTTTAGAACGAAAAGCTATCCTGATTTCGATAGTTTTATACCCTTTGGAAACACGACACCGAGACCACGACCACGCGCTGTCACTTTTGTGAGAAAAGGACTCCGAGCGGCTCAGATCTCACCCTCGTCATCAAGCCAGTCATCAGACTACTGTTTTGTGCAGGTGTGTGGACTGACATTTGTAAATGTCTACCGTGCTCCAGGCCATAGTGAGACTTTGGAACCATTACTAAGCTGGCAGCCAAGTGGACCCTCAGTAGTAGGGGGTGACTTCAACTCAGTCTCACAGTATTGGCAGCCATTAACAGAACGCCAATACGGAAATGGTGATCTCATCATGGGGTGGGCCCGCAGAAACAACATGCAGCTACTAAACACCTTAGGAAAAAGTACTCATCGCAATGGAAACGTGCTGGATCTAACCTGGAGTAATACGACGGCAGTTGCATCGGTATCAGCACGGTTCGACTGTACATCAGACCACTCCACCATTGAAGGCTCGGTTGACACACCTGGATGCTCGCAGCTATCCGGGATCCCGAGGCTAATCCGCGTAAGAGACGGTGACCTAGACGAGTTTGCTCGATGCGTAAGGCAATGGGTAAGGCACGGCCCCCTCAGCAGTCAAACCGAGATTGAAGACTTCACAAAGAGCTTAATCAAAGTAATTCAAGACGCAATCAAAGTTGTCGGTCGAACACCCGCGGTGGGAAGGGGAAAAACAGCGCCTTGGTGGACTGATGAATGTAAAAGACGTCAGTGTGACTACAGGACAGCCAAAAGGACAACTGGAGATAAAGTAGTGACACGTAGGGCTTTTCGAGCCGCAGTGAAGAGAGCCAAACGTGAATACTGGACAAAGCAATTCGAGGCAGCAGAGACAGAAGCAAAAGTGTTCAAACTTATGCAATGGGCCAAACCGAAGCGGACGAAACAGCCTCCTCCTCTCCGGGTATCACCAAACGAGTGGCTTTCAGATCCACTAGAGCGGACAGTTGCGTTGCGAGATTCTCTTCTTGCAAGGTATAACGCGAGAAACGACATTGATACGTGGGAGAACAGTCAACCAGAGTTGATTCCATGGGATGGAGAGGTGTCACTGGAGGATGTCACAGCATCAACCATTGGCAGCAAAGAAACAGCTCCGGGGCTCGACAAGATTACCGTACGACTTCTCAAAGCCTGCTGGAGCACGATTGGAACATACGTCAGGGACCTCTTCCAGGCTTGTCTCAACTTGCAATATTTCCCTACGCCTTTCAAGGTGGCGGAAGTTGTGCTACTTCCAAAAATTGGACGCGACCTCTCCAGCTCAAAAGGATGGCGCCCCATATTGCTACTCTCCAGCTTAGGCAAAGGATTGGAAAGGCTCATAGCTAAAAGGATGTCCTGGATTGCATTAAAACACAAGGCAGTACCTCCACAACTATTCGGCGCGCTACCAGGACGCTCAGCAGTCGACTTGGCATCATGTGTTATACACGATGCAGAAGCTGCAATGAGATCCAACAAAGTCACAGCTATGGTCACGCTAGACATACAGGGTGCCTTCGATGCAGTGCTACACAATCGGCTGCTCGCACGAATGCGAAGTCAGGGCTGGCCAGTACTACTCTGTCGCCTGGTAGAATCATTTCTGAAACAACGAAAAGTTTTGGTGAGACACGAAAAAGGTGTAACTGATGAGAAGCTTGTTGAGTGCGGAGTTCCCCAAGGATCACCACTATTGCCACTTTTATTTATGTTATACATCTCAATCCTACTTGAAGATGGAACCCCAAACTGTATATTTGGATATGCAGATGACATTGCCATTGTTCGCGTCGGTAAAAATCCTAGTAAGGCTGTTGAGGCTGCCCAGGTAGAAGTAGACAGGATAATCCAACGCGCTTCAACGCACATGATGAGGTTCGACCCTTCTAAGTCCGAGCTCCTGGTTATAGGAGGAGGACCGAAGAAGAAACTAGACTCATCCAACCTCGCGGTCAGGGTTGAGGGACAGCTTATTACGCCTTCCGCGTACATTCGATGGCTCGGGGTCTGGCTCGATTCCCAACTGACATTTAGACAACATGTTCAAGAATGGTGTAATAAGGCACAACGACTATCTCACTTTATACGAAGTATTAATGGGGTCCAACGAGGTGCGGCTCCGGGACCATTAATCCGTGCAGTAAACGCATGTGTAGTCAGTACGGCAATTTATGGCGCTGAAGCTTGGTGGCCTGGACTCACCCGTATCACGACGCTACGAGATAAAAGAGTAAGTACGGGTGTCGGATGGCACCTCAAGTTACTAGATAGAACTATTTTGACTGCTGTTCGAGCCGCACTGCCAGTTTGGCAAACTACACCAAATATAGTTCTGCATCGTGAGTCAGGGATACTACCGGCAGAAATTATGCTACAGCAGCAACAGCTCCGAAATGCAGCCAGAATCCGCAGACTCGACAGCTATCACCCTTTGTTGTCAAGGGCAGCTGAGACATCAAAGGAAGCAATTAAGCGACTCAAACTGAGAGAGGGGCAAAAAGATTGTGTCTTCAAGTTTCCAGAGCAATATCTGACACGCCTTCAGAATGGTAACCTTAACCTACCGGCATCAGAAGGGCCTGGAAAGCTTTACCAACCGATGATCGCGAGGGCTATGGCTAGAGCCAAATGCGACAAGGAGGAAAAGTCGAAGCGGACTAATCATTGGCTTAGAAATCTCCCTGTAGGGACGCTGTGTGTATATTCTGATGGGTCATCGACTGGTCCAGCATACTCAGCCTATGGCTATGCTATATACAGGGACAGAGAACTCATAGCGAGTGGTAGAAATCTTCTCCCAGGAGTAGAGGTCTTTGATGCAGAAATCGTCGGGGCAGTTCGAGGCCTAGAAGCGGCGTCGGAAATTGGAGGTAGTATAGGTATCAAGGTGCTCCTCGACAATCAAGAGGCGGTAAGAGCCCTTGTGAGTGGTAGAACGAGCTCTTCACAGTCTGAGGTCCGGAATTTTATTGAACTATCCAAGGCTCAGCCTGCCGTAGAAGTCCACTGGGTTCCGGGACACAGTGGTATTGAAGGGAACGATAAAGCCGACGCAATTGCAAAGGCAGCCCTTGCATCAAAAACCAGGGAAGGAAATAACCCGAGACCAGAGTGCACTCAGGAGGAATCTGACAAAGTCCTGACATTTGCAGCACTTAAACGCCAAGTCACAATACGAGTATAGAAACTCGCGGAAGATTGGCGGCATAAAAATAGATCGGACAGGTATGAAGATCTGGACTTACTGATGCAAAGAAAACGCCCTCCGGAGCTAGCTTTACCTCGATGGGCATATCACCGCCTCATTGCGGCAAGGACTGGGCATGGTGATTTCGCTAGATATCACAGACGATTTCAACATCCGAATGAAGAAATGCGATGCAAATGCGGACGAGAGAAACGGCCATGGCATTTTGCAGAGTGTCGCCCGACCATCCAGAAATGGAGGACGGAAACGAAGGAACCACGACCTACGACAAGGGATATGATAGGGCAAGAAGGATGGCAGATATTCTGGCGCTTTCTAACTGTAACAAAATGTTACAGCAAAATTGAATCATAGTCAGGGAACTTGAATGTCAGCTGTATTGCTTCTTAGGGCCGCTCAGTGTGGCACGAGGATGGAGGTGTAGTGCAGGGCGCTAGCACCTCAGAAATGGTGTTTTTTCTTTTTATTTGTTTTGTTTCTGTATTTCTGGCTCCTATGAACCAATCAAGTAGGTAGCGAAGAGTCTTATATAGATCTGGACTACCCGTGCCATGCCCCCTGGGTGCTGGGTCAGTACCTGGTCACAATAAAAATATCATTATCATTAGATCTGAGCATGTGGCTGGAATATTTTCAGGCCTTAATATCTGGTCGGTCCCCCATCTGCATCTACCACAGCCTGACATCTGGCTGGCATACTCTGAATGATTCTCACAAGATCTTCGGAAGAAACGTAATCCCATATCTCCTTTACAATCTTGGGAAGACTATCTTGAGTTCGCTGCTTTCCGCAACCCAGATTCAGATGATGACGCTGGATGTAATCTTTCATTCTATTCCAAACAGCTTCAATCAGGTTAAGATCAGGCGAGTTGGCCGGCCAGAAAATCGGTTGAATGAGCCTCTGGCTCATATCTTCCATTGTAATTGCGGCTGTGTGGGCAGGAGCATTATCCATCATTACGGAAAGCCAAGGTCTCATCGAGACCATGCCATTGATAAGAAGAACTATCTTCTCACAATATTCTTGGGAGTTAACAGAACCCCATTCCTTCTCCCAAAACAAACAAGGGCCTTTTTCTGGCCTTGCGAAGCAGCCCCAGAACATCCATCCGACCCTATTCTTCGATTTTTCTCCAACACAATCGGCGTTGTATTCTTGGGAAGTCTAGCTCATAATGTTAGAGCATCAAATTACCATCTTCTTATTGAGGAATGTACGAAAACTTCTTGTCACCCATTCTCTAGAATGTCTTCCATCCTCTACTGTGACAGTCCGGGAAGTTCTCAAGTTGGCTTGAGATGCACGATCAATAGTTTACAATTCTTCTAAAGAGAAAATGTGTATGTACAAGAAGGGCTTATTTATGCCCGCACTCTCCTCCAATATCTGGCCCGCATCTATTCCTAAAAGCGGACAGATGTACCTATGGAGAGTTTAGGTTTCTGCATTGGTATTAACTCCCGACGCTCGCCCTACCACTCGGCTACCTTTCAATCAGTTTTGCCGTGCCCAAAACAATCCTCTCTGAGCTCATCTGAGTGCTTTTAACTTTCTCAATAGATGTTCCGGCACACAGTCCATTGCACAGTCCTCTAATTATGTCACCCCCCGTGCTCGAGGCAATCCTCCCCGCGACTGTCCGAGTGTTTGCTAGTAGTCCGAGCCGTAGAGTGAGTTTAATTAGAATGGTTCCGGAAATTGTAAGAATGACATACCAAGTATGAGGATAAATTAGAGTTATGATGAGTTTGTTTAATGTATGACAAAGTCTACTGATATTTAATAGATAGTTAATTGTGATTAAATTGCTATAATTCTATATGTGTGGCAAGAAGTCCCTCTATATACATGAAAGCGGGGTTTTCCGCACACTAGTATGAACTCCAACATACTCCATAATTTAACCTAAACGGGAAGGTTGTTGGAGATCCTAAAGCCAATGTATGCTGTCAGACATCTATTGGCTAATTACTATTCATGCCAGTGAGTGATGATATGGGTTAATCATATCTCATGGCGCCAGTGCATATTATTCTAATATGTACAATTTGTCTACTGCAGTCATGTTGCTGCCTTAATTACAACAAGTTTACCATTACCTGACGTCCCAGCGGGTGGAAAGGGTGCCTGCGTTGGCTAATGCAGGCTACAGGGTTTACTGTCGGTTCACCAGCTGTTACATCTACCCATGTTTTGTCTGTCCATAAAACTGACATCCAGTCTTCATATGTCCAATTGAGATGAGGTTCGGCCCATTATCTGCGTGTCTTCATAGTCTTCTGAGATACTGGAGGCTTTAGACGAGCCACATGTTGCTGATATCATTTTTTTGAAGTTATCTTTGTGTTACCCACTCGCTAACACCAAGATGTCTAGGGGGCTAGAGGCGAGATCCAGAAATGTTTTGCGGCGGTTTCCGGGTGAAGACTTAACGTAAGATATTATCTGATCAACATCATCTGCTTTCAGCCTTGAGGAAGTTCTTTTTCTCTTTTTGGGGAGACAGTTCTGCGGCGCAGTGAATAGCTAACTTGTCCCCGAGAAATGCCTAGTTGCGTGGCAATCTGTGTCTGGTTTTTGCCAGATATATGAAGCCCACAAATCATAACATTTCTTTTAATTTATATTTGTTCATATCTTATTGTTGGAATCACCGGGGTTCCAAATACAGCACTGTTGATGACTGTATTGCAATTGGTTGTTCCTCTTCTATCTAAGCTATGAAAGTAGTTATACTAAGTATTTATAATTACGTAAACATTACAGCATATGATGAAAGACTCCAAACTCCAACATGTACCAACACTGACAACTCTTCAAATTCTTATTAAAATTTAGCTTCATTTCTGGTCAACCCACTCCGTGACTCTTATATATATTTTTTTAGAGTCAATGAGATCTTTTAGTGCTGAACAAGCGTTCGATTTCGTCATTGCGTCTGCAGAGTTGGTGCTACCTTTAATCCATTTTATTTCTGCAATCTCGTGTCATTTGTACAATTGCCTGAGAGACATAATGTCAATCATTAGTCTTTTTTTTCGGGTTGTGCTTAGTCTTACTAGACAGTCGAAGAGGAATTTTGAGTCAGTGCAAATAATCAGAGGGATTGGTCTATTGAGGATTTTACTGAGGGTTGTTTTGATAGCGGAGCTATTATCAAATCCTAGCGCCATCCTGTAGAGTTCAGAGGCAAGAACACTACGGGTTATATGTTTGCATTTGACCGAGGACCAGTGAATGATATTAGCATCATTATTGTCGTCTGCTAGTACTATCACATAGCCAATTTGAGATGTCAGGTCTGCATTGTTAGAAAAAGACGCATTGGTGAAAACAATTATCTTCAAAGTATTTATATCAAGTTTGACAAATTTTATTCCTCGTTCAGAATTGTCAATTTGCCATTTTAATCTCTTATTGAGGAGTCTTGCATCTTCTTCCTTTGGATTAACAACCTGGGCAGCAAAAGATAGATCGAAAGAGGCTTATGGTTGACATATACTAGCGATGTATGCGCCGCGCGCACGTTGAGCAATATATTGATCTTTCGGAGTTACATCTTTTCGTACTTTCCCCTTAGTACCTGACAGCTCAGCTTTGAAAGTTTCGACGAGCTTGTTTTAGAATTATTGAGCCTTTGTCTAGTGTTACCATTCCCCCATTAAATTTAAGAGGCAATAATGGCGTGAGCTTTTCCCGATCCTGAGCTAAGAATTTGGCATTTTTGAGTGCTTGATATTCTTTGAATGCAAAACTGTTATTGGCTACAAACATCGTTTCATCTGTTTGCAGGCCCACTATTCCAAGACATGATCCATTACTGTGGAGTAAGCAAGGATCATAGGTTGAAGGTGTCACAGGCTCATACCTGGTTATCATTAGGCTGCTGCCTAACAAATAAGGCTTGAACTCTTCCAACCATATTAAACATCATACATGTCATGAACCCCTCCACAACTCATTAGACCCAAGTATAGGCCTTGGCCCAGTTCATGCAAATCTATTCTTAAATGACAAATTTAGATTGCAGACAGGACGACTCGAACACCAGTCGTGAGTCATCTAAGCCACATGCATCATAACTATTTTAATAACTAAAATTGCTAACATTAAAATGAAGCTGAATTAAAATAGACGGAGATGCTGGTGTTTGTCGGAGGACAGATCATGATTTATTTTGAGAATGATATGAAATGAGGGAACGAGATCATAGTCTTGTAAATAAATAGGAGGCTTTCAGTCATGTCTCTGCTTGTTACTTTAAGATTTTCATTCGTATCTAGCTCTGAGTTCAGTTTGAATAAAATGCCACTTTAAGACCGTCACAGAAGGGGAGATATTGAGTTTGTCCACATGATGCTGATGATATGTGTTAAACCAATAGATACCAGCTTCTGGTATCCCATAGAGAGGCTTAAGCACTTGCCATACAGTACCAGGAGGTAACTTGATTTCAGCAGAAGGACGAACGTAAAATCTGCGATTTAGATTGGTGGTTGACTGAAAATATGCCTGGGAAATATCACATAGATGCAAACCGACGTCATTCCTTTGCATGATAGCAGCGAGAGCGAGGACGAGCCTCTGGCTGGAACGTTGTATTGTAGGTGACTAGGTCAGAATCGTATGTTTGCCATCATTGTTGTAGGCCTGAACAACTAATCAAGATTTTTCAAAGGCTTTTTCAGTTACCAGATGTTTAATTTCATCCACAAATCTAGTGTTGAATTTTCTGGTTTCAGGCAGGATATTATTGACATGAACGACTTTGAAAGTTCCTTTTTCTGATAGTCCGTTAATTTCTCTTCGCCTTGATTCTTCAAATGATGGTGTAGGGATTTCTGTAATATCTGGAGGAAGGGTTAGTGAATCCAGAACGTTGCTTTTGAATATAAGGTCCGGATAATTGGATGAGATGTTTTGATCTGCTTCAGATAGCTTTGTTCTTATGCGAGATTTGATGGAGGATCGGAGTTGTATACGAGGTTCGATAGAGAGTGGAGGTGTTGCAGGATGTGGCAAAATTGGAGAGGGAGATGGAGGAGTTTCTGGATTTTGTTAGGTCGGATCAGGTAAGTTTGGTTCTTCTGGAGCGTCGTAAATTAGGAATGGTTTGACGACTGTACTGCGGAAATTAGTAGGACCACTGGGGAGATGTACGGAGCAAGTTTCGTTGTTGATGTTAAGAAGTGGAAAGGGGACAGTCCACCTGCCGTTCTTGTTAGCGTTGCCTTCTCGCCAGACAAGGACATCTGAGTTGAGTGGTAGGTCGTGAATTGCCACTGTCAATGGACCATTGCGAGAGCTTAGAGCTTCTTTTATTTGTCGTTTAGTGCGAAGCTTGTCGATTTCTTCCGTAGCTTCACGTATAGCCATTGCTCGCTGTGTTACGGAAGAGGCCGGGGGATCTAGCTCGGTCATTTTTGGAAAGGTCCCGTACACTAAAAGAGTAGGAACAAGACCATCCGGTCCAGCTGTATCATTGACTGCCTTGATTGCCATTTGAAGTAGCATATTTTTGCTTAGTTTTGTGCCTGACATATGATGAGTTATCTTTTTATATGCCTGTTGCAAAACATGGTGGTAACGTTCGACCATTCAGATTGACCAATGGGCCTCGACTGGCACAGCTTTTGTCCTTATTGCCATGGTGGCTGCACTTTGGACAAAGTTTTTACTGACAAGATTCTTTCCGGCATTGGTAATCACATAATCTGGAGGTCCTTGTTGTGCTCAGCTAAGGTAGCCCTGGCAGGTAGCGCATGGAGGGTGAGTGTGTCATCAAGGTACCTCAGGCATGGACAACTCACATGACATGTTTGGCGCATTTGTTCAGGGAAGGCACACTGCATGAGTAAGCATGATGGGCATATGATTTGCTGGTAAGCGAGTTCATGGGGTATAAAAGGGGAGTATTTCCCACTGTAAATTAGAATATACATCCATAGAGTCATCTACAATCCACTCTCAATAAAACATCATATCTTAGCCGTCAAACGCAAGTGTACGTTCCACATTTCATATACCAAGTAAAACAGTCCTTGATATGTATTTATCCATGCATAGCATAGCGTATCCCATATGTGTTCGGAGGTCATGTTACGAAGCCATTGAGCAGCTTGATACCTGGTGCTTTTGTCAACAATATGCAGGATTGAATTATTATTGATATACATGATATCAATAAGAATTGCATGGTTGAAGTTTATCTCATCACGAAGTTTGAATTTAAAATGGCCGGGAGATTTTCCAAACCTTTGACACTGTTTGCAGAAGCGAGTTAATTTTCGGATTTCTTCATAGTTAACATCATTGTGACCAGATCGCTCTAGCAGTTGTTGGAGGCGATGGGCAGCTGGATGCCCAAAGCGGCGATGGAGTCGGCGGAGCTCAATATATATAAGGAAGCAATCTTGGCCAAGATCTTAAGTTGTTGAAGGTAGGCATGTTTTCCAGAGGAGAAACAGGCGTCCAAATCGACGAGTCACAGGGAATCTACGAGTTGAGGAGACGAGTACGTTGTTAATATTATCCAGATAGACGCCATGAAGGTCCATGTCGGCGATGCTGAGTAGAAAGGGTGTGTCAGCATTAAGAACGTGGAATTCAACCGAGCCAAAGGGAGCTTCAATAACCACGGAGCCAATTGAAGTTGTGTTCCCTATGCCAAATTGGATTTTCGCAGCTCCGGCAGTTGTAGTGTTGAGTTGCATGTTGGTGATATTCTGAAAGGCTAAGAATTGGCCGTGTCCGACAGTGGATTTCTTGGCAGCACCAGTATCAATCATGATGCCGAAAAATTCATAATCACTTTATCAGATTATGGGATTTCTGGTTTTAAAGTTGCTATAGAACTGGTTAAGGCGTAGAGGGTGTTGTGATGTGATTATTGCATTTACTCTATATTTATCTCTGCCAAGTGCCAGGGATACAACACATCTATGCGAGTACTGCACAGCCCTACATGGCTATCATTACGATCAACTATTGAGGCGCAGCTCTATACAATGGCATAGAGTAATGTGGGATAGTATTGCATGGAATTAAGATTGTAGTACTTCATCCATAGACAGTGATGTACCGTATAGCGGGTGCCAAATATGTGTATATAAGTCCTATCTACTACTGTGATATGTAGAATAATATAACCAAGCTATTCATCATATTGTCAAGCTCTGATAATCCTTATCCACCCTCTGCACTATCCCTAGAATATTCAACATCTCATACCTACTCATACCTTAATTACAACAGAGGGAGGCTTCATTGTTGAGTTCCGTGAGGTTTTTCTTTCCGTTGATAGGCCCGAACCTGGTGAAATAAACTTCGTTGAATTCCTCGGAGTCAGGGAGGTTGAGGTCGGACATGAGTTGGCTTAAATGAATTGATTCGGAGATGGCTGATTCTAGCTGACCACATTCAGCAACAAATTGGGTGTATCTTTTGTTATACTTATTCTTTTGGTTTTGAAGGTGCTGAAAGGCTTCTTCACGCTCAGTTTTGAGTGTTTGTTGGACCAACAGCCTTCTTTGTCGCAGACAGTGCATGATTTGGAGGAGCCTGGTGATTATTGTCTGGGGGGATATTTGGATTTAGAAGGGTAGCAATTGTTGTTGTGGTATCTGGTGTTGCTGCGACCCCGTGAGTTTTCACGAGGCGTGATCCCTTGAGGATCATTCCCTTGGAATTGACGGTCTGTGTAGAAGACACCTGTTGAGGATTTAGTGTGACAGAAACCAAGTTGGTTGTGAATAATTCGATTTATTAAACTACATGAGGAGAAAAGAGAACTCTAGCTACAACTAACAGGTATTTATAAGAATTGGTCCCCTTCGTCAATCTCGAGACTGATGACTTATCCTTAGGCACAATACTTGCTACCCAGCCACGCATTGCCAGGTGTTACTTAGTTGTAGTAACGCTTCGACCTCCTGACCAGTAGTGCCGCCTAGTTGTAAATATTCCCAACAATCTGCTTAGGTATCCACCTAAGCTCAAATAACAGTCAAACCGTAACATTACCCCCTCATTTACCCTCTTACTCTCTCCTTCCTTGACGCTGGTCCGTTATTGGTCTTGCCAGGCTCGTTGGCTGGTTCGGAGGTCAAGGGTCGGAACAGGACGGAGTCGGGACGGATGTAGTCGGGACAGGATATGATCGGAACGGGACGGAGGCGGAGCGGGATAGAGTCGGGGTATAAGGTAAAGCTTAAAATAATCAAGTCGATCTAAAGTCTAGAATAATTACAAGACAAAAAGCTACAGAATAAATCCAGTCCTAGACCTTCCTTAAGTACTCAAGAGCGGCTACTACAATCAGGGGTATGGTAGTCTACTGTCATAGGCTAGAGCCTAAGGCAGCCAAGGCTTGGGCTTGGGTTACTGATCTGAGCTGTTACCAATCAGGTGACTGTTTAGCCGCTCTATTTTGGGTATAGTCTGGTAACAGCATAGACCACCTTTCAATGTATATAATGAAGACTTTTCCTCTTCCATCTTCTTTCTTTAGTTTAAGATCTTCTATACACAGCACACAGTACAATTCAAATACAATTCTACTTCTAGCCCTTACATCTACAGCTATAACACAGCAACTGATTGCTTATGTTGATTAGTAACTGTTGCTATCATAACATTGTAACCATCGCAATGCATTGAATATGTTACTAGGGAAGTTCCTGACTTGATTGACCAGACTAAGCGCAGCATCTCAGCATTAGCCCATGGCACAATGGTAGTGACAAGCAGGCCGTTTTCCTTGTGGGAAAGCCGGTCTGTGACAGGTCTCTGCTAAGCCCCACTTCTTCTCCCAAACATCGAGTGCTGCAGCATCTTGTAGATTTATGAGCGATGTCCACTCTGGTAGCGCCATCCCAGTCCACTTGACTAAGGCCTGTCTCTCTCCCTTCTTTGTCCTACATCTTAGAACTTCATCAATCTGATATTCTTCTTTGCCATCAATCTCAATTATTGGACCTGGATTTTCATCTTCTAATTTTTGCGACCACAACGGATTTTAATCTACTGGTAAGAGTAAATCTACATGAAACCGGTTATGTATCTTCCCAGGGATATCGAGTTGCACTACTTCTGGCAAAATGAGTTTAGTGACTGTGTACTTTGCATGTTGCCATCCCAACTTCTTAGAAGGTTGATCTTCTAATCTAATGTTTCGCAGTAGTAGCCAAACTCTATCACCGACTTCATACCTTGGCGCTGGTTGCCTCTTTCTATTGTGAAGTCCTTGTAGCGTTCTTGAATAGCAGTCATTGCGGATTGCATGAAAATTGTAACATTTTGTAATCTTTCAACAAAATTTTCAACCCTTTCTTTTCCTGTAGATACTGAAATTTTTGACTGTTTGGTAATAATTTGAATTGGGTTGACATGATAACCGTGTGTTGCGAAAAATGGACTTATGCCGACTAAAGACACAATATCTCTATTATTAATTGCAAGCTGAGCCGCAGCAAGACAATCGGACCAGTCGTACTGAGTATAAGAAACATACGCTCTCAAGTAAGTCTGGACTTCCTGATTCATTCTTTCCGTTGCTCCATTGGTTTGAGGGTGGTAGGCTGTGCTCAGCCTCTGTTCAATTCCAACCGTGTCGCAAAGTCTTCTCCAGAATTTACTTGTCCAATTAGTCCCTCTATTGCTAGCTAAAGCCTTTGGAAATCCGTGATAGCGCCAGTGAAATTCTTTAAATCGCTTGGCACAAGATTCTACATCCATCTTATCCATAGACTCCAGTGTCACTGAATTCAACAATCTATCGGTAATTACCATGATGTTTGTTGCACCATTTGATTTGGGAAGGTCCACCATAAAGTCAATAGAAAGCTCTTGATGGAATCTTTCAGGATCCGGTAACGGTTTAAGAAGCCCTTGTTTCTGGTGTTGCCAGATTGATGACTTCCCACATACATGACAGTTTTTACAGAACCGTTTGACTGATTTACTTATTCCAGGCCAAAAATATTCACTAGCGACCTGGGCAAGCATTGCATCTCTCCCTGGATGACCTGAGACAGCTGAGTCATGGATATTCTGGATTAGCGCAGTTGTTAGAGGCTATATAAAGGTACCAATATCTGTCCTTGGTAGCAAACTACACTGAAACTATTGTCAAGTTCACAAGCGGCGATCGTTGCCTTAATTGGACTAGGCTCGTTCGAACCTTCTATTTTAAATTTGAGGTCCTTGGGCCACGCACAATCTCCACTTCGAACCGCATTTACGAGCTGAATATAACTTTCATTGTTATTTAGCACCTGGTTCCAAAGTTCCTGTAAATCCTCGTTGACGAATATTTCATGGCCTTCTGCAACATTAGTGCCATTAATACACAACTTTTACGTATGAATTGGTGTTAAGACCTGGCGCTCGCGGCTTAAGAGTCGTGGGTCGCCTGTTGTAGGTCTATCTTGATCCCTTCTCGAGAGTGCATCTGGCCGTTCCTTATCTACCCCTTTCCTGTACACGAGTTTATACCTGAATCGGGATAGAAATTCTGCCCATCGAGTCTGCCGCTCTGTCAGCCTTCTCGTTGTGAGGAAGTACTTCAAATTCATATTGTCACTTAGGATAGTGAAAGCGTGTGCTAGGCCCCGTAGCTCTGCGTCCCATTCTTTCATACTTGCAACAATGGCTAGGAGTTCCTTGTCATGAATTTCATAGTTCATTTCTGCCCCAGTCAGCTTCCGAGAGTTGTATGCCACAGGTTTCCATCGGCCAATTTCTTGCTTCTGTAACAAGCATCCACAAAGGGCATAACCGGAGCAATCTGCTTCCAACATAGTTTTGCGGTCGAGATCCCATTGGGCCAGAGCAGGCTCTACAACAAACTTTTCTGTGAGAAATTCAAATGCATCATTTTGTTCAGAGCCCCACTTCCAAGGTGTACCCTTGCCTGTCAAAGAAGTTAGAGGTGCACAGATTCTTGAAAATCCCTTGATAAAGCCACAATAAAAATTGGTGAACCCTAAAAATCCTCTTAGTCCTTTTGTCATTGTGGGTGCCTTCCATTCCGATATTGCCTGGACTTTTGCAGGATCCATCTTGACTGCAGAATTCTTACCATCAGAAGATATGATGAAGCCCAAGTATTTAGTCTCTTTAACACTTAACTCGCACTTGTCAATATCCAATCCTAGTCCTGCCTTCTGAAGTTTTTAAGAACCAATCGCACGTGCCTTTCGTGTTCCTCTTTGTCTCTGTTGGTGAATACAAGTACGTCATCTACGTAAGCCGAGCAAAAATCGTCGAAGTACTCACATAAAGCTTCGTTAATATATCTCTGGAAGGATGCCGGAGCTCCATTATATCCAAACGGCATGACAAGCCACTCGAATAATCCAAATCGTGTTCGAAAAGCTGTTTTCCATTTGTCACCTTCCATGATACGCAACTTGTGAAACGCAGATCGCACGTCCAGCTTCGTGAACCATGTTGGAAATGGAGACACGGAGTGTTGTGGACGTATGGGCCCTCCCTTTTGTCTAGGTTCCCGACACAATCTCGTGTGTATTTAAGAGGTTGGAGTACGTAATATGGTAGCGCTTCAGGCTACCTATTGGACATATGAGCGGCTGTATGGCGTGGGCGCAAGGAGATTATTGGGGATTTTCTATGCCTAGATGGTGCCATACTTGTTTATGCTGTGGCTTAGGCTCTCTGTCGCTTACACTTGTACTTGTAGCGCACATCTCCCACACTTTTAGCTGTAATCCGAACATGACACTCTTTTAGTCAACTTCTACTTTCGTTCCATGAATATTGCGCCCATTACATTGCGCAATATTTCAAATATAACTTTGGCTTTAACTGTATCCGCAATTTTTACGTCGAATTTTGCAGCTTGGACAGGTATTTCAGGATGCTTAGCAGGAAGCAATTGAAAATTAGCTATAATGTATCCTATCTTTCCACATTGCAAGCATAAGCCATCTATTTTGCGCCCATTCAACTTAACATGTGATACCCACTTCGCACGGACTTTATCAACACCAATCGTCCTTGTATTGCTGTCCATATCCTTAGTGTGTAAGCTGACTTTGGATGAAAGGTGGTGCGTAATTTCTTGTGGGACCTCCCCTAGTAATCTACCCCCAGCAACGCCTCGTGTTCCGTCGTCGAAGTAGCCAGTCTGACCTAGCAGGTTTTCCCTTGTCATTTCTATACCAACCTCGTCAATTTCAGAACCCAGGATCGACAGGTGATCAATTAATTCTCGAAGTGTTCTACGGTGCAAACTGCCAATCATGTAATTTCTCGTCGTCTTGTTCAGCAAGTTTAGCAACAAGTTGATCTTGAATTTCTCATTCCCTGTCACAGGCTCATACCTGGTTATCATTAGGCTGCTGCCTAACAAATAAGGCTTGAACTCTTCCAACCATATTAAACATCATACATGTCATGAACCCCTCCACAACTCATTAGACCCAAGTATAGGCCTTGGCCCAGTTCATGCAAATCTATTCTTAAATGACAAATTTAGATTGCAGACAGGACGACTCGAACACCAGTCGTGAGTCATCTAAGCCACATGCATCATAACTATTTTAATAACTAAAATTGCTAACATTAAAATGAAGCTGAATTAAAATAGACGGAGATGCTGGTGTTTGTCGGAGGACAGATCATGATCTATTTTGAGAATGGTATGAAATGAGGGAACGAGATCATAGTCTTGTAAATAAATAGGAGGCTTTCAGTCATGTCTCTGCTTGTTACTTTAAGATTTTCATTCGTATCTAGCTCTGAGTTCAGTTTGAATAAAATGCCACTTTAAGACCATCACATTCCCTTTCGAACTAGGACTTTGTGAGAGTAACTGCTGGATGCGCGGTAGATATGACAATAGGTTCTCGTCCCGGAATTGTCGGCATGTATGAAGTAGTGCGGCCGCCAATTGTTCTTCGTTTCTGTTGCGGTGGGTATCATTGTTATGCTCAGCTATGTAGTATGGTAGATCTAGTAGCTGGTGCATAGGTAGTTATTATGGCAGCATGGCATCATGGCACATGAAGGGGATCCAGTCTCTACATAACGACATTACAAGTAGGAATGTGTGCAGTATGAGAGATGGGTTGTTGATATAGGATAAATGGCATGGCTGCTCAGTTGGTTGCACACTTTGGTGAGCTGCATACTGGTAACGTGATTGGTCTACAGGGAAACAAGCTAGGGGATAAGGGACGAGCTTCCCTCAATCTGTAACATAACAATTATCATAGTCACTTCACTTCTGCACATTAATGAAGACATCTCTCCACATACTGTCTTAGCTGTTCCAGCGCAAGTGTACATTCCCATTTCATATACCAAGTAAAACAATCATTCATAGCCTGTAACAGCCCTAGCGCATCCGATTCCATGCCATTTGCAAGCATACTCTGAAACTGACCTGTGATCATATTTTTCGCTGTTCCAGTTACTGCATGACTAAATAGTTGCACTGAAAAGTCAAACAGTTGAAGAATATTCCGCTCCTCTACATCACGCCTGTACATGTACCTAAGAATTCCATGTGTCATTGCCCACTTAGTTCTATCCTTATAATCGTATGCTTCTAGCCATTTTAGTGGTTCCTCTTCTATAAAACATTCCCTGCTTTCTGATTAGCCTCTCACATTAGTTCTTGACGGTTGCAGTGGAGTTTTTTTCTCATTCTCCGATTGTTCCTGCATCGTTTTCATCATTTTGTTTATCTGAGATTGTAGAATCCCAAGGTCTCTTCTGTGTTCCATTCCTCTTAATCTCATTTTTTCGACCAGTTGCTGCATTTCTGATTGTATTTCTCCATGTGGCATAGATTCATGATTCGATAAACCAGTTGCCATAGAGTCCGTTCCGACGTTAAAATTGTTCATATTTGAACCCATTGTTGATTCTTCGAATCCCTGTGCGTTGAAACCAATAGTTAAAGATGTCCTAAGTCACAGTTATCTAAGGCTGCGATATACTTAATGACGGGCAAAGAATGTGATTTATATAGTTTAAATTGTGACAGAAACCAAGTTGGTTGTGAATAAATCAATATGTTAAACCATATGAGGAGAAAAGAGAACTCTAGCTACGACTAACAGGTATTTATAAGAATCGGTCCCCTTCGTCAATCTCGAGACTGATGACTTATCCTTAGGCACAATACTTGCTACCCAGCCACGCACTGCCAGGTGTTACCTAGTTGTAGTAACGCTTCGACCTCCTGACTAGTAGTGCCGCCTAGTTGTAAATATTCCCAACAATCTGCTTAGGTATCCACCTAAGCTCAAATAACGGTCAAACCGTAACATTTAGGATGAATTTCGTCTTAAAATGTGATAGATGATTGTAGAAAATTGAGAAATCCGGAAAAAGTTGGGGATGGGGTGAGGCAGGCATGTTGGCAAGCAGATACATTTTTTCATGCAGCAATCATTTTGAATTGTATAAATTTATCCGTTTGAAACTCGGGGTCTAGACTGTTTTGTAGGGTTTGTAAAGATCGAGCCGACATTTCCATACAGGTGATGGTGTCATGCTGGGGATTCTGTTGAATTAAATTTCGTAGAGTGAGCGAGTTCCATTTGTTCAAGATGCGCTGATGGTACTCGTCACCTTCAAAGTTTATTTCCATCATTTGATATAGGCCCTCAAAGGTAGGGGGTAAACTATTAAGGTTATGAGTTAAATAGTAACATAGTTACTTGGAATGTGTCACAATGTTTGTTCAGATGGTTTGATACTTGGTAATGTGATTGCTGGCAGGTGTCCGATACTTTTCCAATACTGTTCATGGGACAGAACACAGACTACTTACATACTCTAATATATCCCATGTCATTTTCTACGTTCTCTATCCTGACTTACTGCCAACTGCGTGCCTGGGTAAAACTCTGCAGCTCATGAGTCCATCTCTCATGAGAGGCATCCGCTGTTCCGGTGGCTGGCGCGCGCGGTCCGAGTACGTGTCGCTGCAATGCCTCAATCACTTATGTGTAATATCCCAGCTGAGCAATCCTGAACCTAGCTGTTCAGGAATGACAGCAATCCAGTTCATGGTTCGCGCCTGTGGTTTGTATACACACCACAGCGTCGCTCCAATTGTTCCCATACAATGTTTCGGTTCCGCAGTCCTCAGTCCATTACTCAGGAGCAGAAGCAGTTGTATAGTTCCGATAGTGCGCTAGGTCTGCATGTACCTCTGAGCGCTATTCCGTAATTGTCCGGCAATACCTAACCGCATATGGCTAGCGCACGTGGTCAGTAGACCCTTCACGTCGCTACCCCAATCGTTGCCTTGCAATGAATCAACCCGGCGCTCCCAAGTCCGAGACTCAGGAGCGGCAGCAGTTGTATCCATGGTCAACGCACGACGTGCATATGCACCTGTTGGCGCAGAGCCGGTCATTGACGAGCGATATCACAACATAAACAGCTAAGATCTGAGTAGTAGAAGTCGGCTGCTCTTCCTTTGAGCATTGTTGAGAACGCTTTAGTATAATACTCCTGCTTTATTCCATTTCGGTCACAGAGCTTGTAGAAGATTGAAACTTTGTTATCTAAACTATCATCCATACCTGCGTACTTAATTTCATCAGAGTGGGATCTTGACAGGTTTTGAAGTTGGGGGCTAATGTCATTGATATCACTGTATTGATGAAAAGAAGTGGCTTTGTTGTTAGTGGGAATTGTGTCTGGTCTCGGAGGTTGAGTGTCAAACTCGAGGGCACCAGGGGTTGTGTTTTATAGATAACTTAGAAGTGCGAGTGATATCTGACAAGATTTGTCATAGACTAAGGTATTAATTCGGGATTCTAGCTTTCACTGAGGACAAGGGACAAGAGAAACTAGGACAAGAGACAAGGTCAATGGAAGACGGAAAACAAGACGTGGCCCTCTACATCGGCTCTACCCAACTCATATATACATCATAGTAACCAGAGCAACTAAGGCTTCAAGGGGTGCGCCTGCTGCTAGTCTATTACTTCATTTGTAACCCATAGCAACCATTGTAACCCGGTAAACGCTCTAAGATGAGAGAATATTCAGATGTAGTGTAGAGAAAGAATATGAGGGTGCTGCTCTATCCTCAGTTCCTGACATTGAGGCATGTTTGTGAATGAATTCCGGACAGGGTTTTGTTGAGGGTAGTTGCTATTAGGAGGAGCGAAAGCTGAAGTTGTCGTGTTGCTGATGCTAGCCAATGGCGGAGGTGGGATATTTATGATGTTCTTTTGATGGCTATAGTATGCAATTTTGTAGAGATAAGGATTGTATTTAATTTTGCATGATATGTTTGGCAATGTAAATGAAAATGCTGAATCTTCTTGTATGGCGTTCAGTATTTGGTCTGCTGTCTATTGTTCAAAATCATATTTCAGGGCGTTTGCCAAGTCGTTAAACACTTCGTCCGATTTTGATTTCGGCATGTAGATACCACCTTGACAAAGGAGCTTTCTTAACTTTTGGGCAAGACGGAGTCCGCAATATTCGAAGTGAGAAGATTGCTAGCCATCGAAGTCGTAATGGAATAGGCTGTAGAGATCGTCATCAAACGCGTCCTCGTCGGTGTAAAACTGAAATTTTGTACTGGCATAGTGTCTAAGGTCTTTGGAGGAAGCCAGGCTCAAATTGAATTTCAGACATGATGGGTCTTCAGTGTTGATAAGGGCAGATCCAGTGGATTTATTGTCAGACATCTTGAGTATTTTGGATGCTTAGAGCAGGTCGATGTCGCTTTGTGAACTTAGGTAGATTGATTGATCATAGATGAAGTACAGAGTGCGATACCTTGAACTTCAACTCTTCGAATGTATACCAACTAAGGCAAGAATCTTTCTTCCTAATCTGTCACCATGAAAGAGGTGCAATACCTAGTTCACTATTGATTGGTCTGAATAATTCCGGTCTCCTAATTTGTGATATCACTAATTAGTGTTGGAATCACCAGGGGTCCAAATACAGCACTGTTGATGACTGTATTGCAATTGGTTGTTCCTCTTCTATCTAAGCTATGAAAGTAGTTATACTAAGTATTTCTAATTACGTAAACATTACATCATATGATGAAAGACTCCAAACTTCAACATGTACTGACACTAATATATCTACTTACTAAAATGTTTTGATCTCTGGATGTGACAGAAACCGAGTTGGTGATGAATTTATTGATTTATTAAACTATATGAAGAGAAAAGAAATCTCTAGCTACTACTAACAGGTACTTATAACGTTTGGTCCGCTTCGTGAATCTGCTGACTGATAACTTCCCCCTAGGCCTAATACTTGCTACTGAGCCAAGTATTATCAGGAGCCATTACGCTATGATGTTGCTTCGACCTCCTGGCTAGAAGTGCCATTTCATCTCTATTTGCCCATATTTCCTCTTTCAGTCTTATTGTAATTATTCCTAATTAAACGCTTAGGTTTCCTCCTAAGCTAAAACAACGGTCAAACTGTAACACTGGATAATCGTTTGATTCGAGGTGTTGAAAGTGGGGTTTAAGATGGTGTAAGGATTCTCCTTCCCATCCTATCTTTAGTTTATAATTTTACCCTTCTCGTGATGTTGCTATGACAAAAGAACAGTTCTTGGCACTGGTTATTATTTTGGCACTAGTTTAGGGCCTAGGTTATGATGAGCTAGTGGGAGGAAAGCAAGTATATGTATGATGGCTTGGTCTGTAGCTATAGAGTTCTTCACCCTTAGTCTTCTGTCACAACCACCACCTTCGGATCACCTCTGGTCACCTATAGTCACCTCTAGTTACCTTTAGCACCTTTAATCACCACTAGTATTTGCTCGTACCTTTAGACTCTTTAGACACTTATTTTACCCATTTTTAAACTTTAAGTTCTCCAAATTATCTCCAGTAGATCTTTAGTCATCCCTCGCAATCCGTCCGACCTCTTCTCGCCCTTCTATTCCGCCTCAGGTCAAATGCCTACGCTCCAATTTGACACTCTGTGTTACAAAAATATACATCAAAGCCCTCAGTATGGCTCGCAAGTAAATTGAAAGCGTACTACATGTTTTGTATTAGTCTGCTCCAACCCAATAGTTTGTGTACCCTCCATTATCCTTTATCACCACTAAACATCTTTCGTCCATATTAACATCACTTAACAGATGTTTCTTCTAGGCAATGCATCTACTGCTGCCTATTTTATTGAGGGCATTTGAAAGTTAATGCTCATTACATCCCCAGTGGCTGAAGGGTCTCATTGCTAGTTCCAAATAGCACATCTGTCGATTTTCAGGAGATTCCCGGACAAAAGCCTCAAGCTCACCAACTTGTTCCGCGCTTAATTTAGGTGATGTTAAAGCCTTAGTCCTTATATTGTGTAATGATCACTCTAAGGAGCTCTAATATAAAACATGGAAGGTAGACTTGTCTATGAAATCAACTTGTTGGAGGTTGTTAGAGTATAGAGAAGACTTCGGAGTAAGAATTGCCTGAGAGCGGAGAAGAAGTTCAGTTTGCTTAATTGGCTAATAGACTACAGGTATTATGATATATACAGTGGAATTACAAGAAATAGAGGTTACCCAGAGCCGGCTCGACTGCAGAAATAAGTGGGACCCCGGACCAGAAAATAATTATCCACTGACTGAGAATACTGGGTCACGCAATAGAAATACGAACAAACCAATGACTGGATTTGTTCGGGAAGAATGGGATTCAAGCAGACTCTAACGTTGAGTCCGATTGGATTAGAAGTGTGGGATCCTGCCCGAACTCAGAAATATAGTTCAGGCAAGATGCATGTAACCACACTGGTCGATAGAAAGAAAAGCAGGAAACTGTATTTCCAACAGAGGTCTATAAAATAATTATCCATGAAAACAGATCCAACACTCGAGATTTACATCTTGAGTGCGGGTTCGTGCACGCTAACAAAACAACACAATAACCACGTGATAAACAAGCTAATTGTACAGGGTATCTTGCTCTCCGGTTCTCCTAAATCCTGGCTAATGATGACAACTCAGACCCATAATAAGGGTCATGAGGATCCTGGAATTGCAATGCACTAGACTTATTTCTCAACAGGTGAGCATTTTTTGCGAGGCTTAGGATTCTCAGTCTCTCGAACACACGCAAATTGTACTTGCCTTCTTGTGAAGCCCAGTTTGTCAGGTATATTTTGTAATGTCAAGCCAAGTCTTCTTAATGTTCTTATTTCAATACATTGATCGCGAGTAAGATGCCTGCGAACTTTAGTTTCTGAAGCAAACTTTTTGAGAGACATTGTTTGCTAGAATAGAGGATGATTTGATTTGAATTCGTTTCGTATCAGGCTTACGCCCTACACCCAATAGGCGTGATACTTTCACGGATCCGTAAATAGAAATTTAATACTAATATTAATTCGTGATAAGATGAAGGGGTAGTTAATCAAAACCATCAATTTAATAATAGCTTCCCCTATACAATTAGTCGTGTAAAAAGTCATGTAAGGATATGCAAGAGAGTCATGAAGAGAAGGACAAGAACACAGCCATTAATGCAAAGATATTGGCAAGAATTGATTACGATTAATTCCGGTTGGCAAAGGCTTCTACTCTTGTATATAATAGTTCGGCGTGAGAGAGATTTACTCCTCACGCAACGTCCTCTTTATCTGCCCTTTACAATACATTTGTTTACCCATCTCTTCTTCGGGAGGACCATATATCCATTGCCCAGCTCTTCATCAGCAAGACCCACGTGTTAAATCTACTGCAACAAGTTGCCCATTCATCTCTTCCTAGAGAAGACCTGTCATCCCTTTGACCCATTTATTATCTCCACTTACCACCTAGATCTTCACTAGGCTATACAACGCACCTCATGGAACACTGTCAAACCCTCATCCTTGAGAACAGGTTAGTGATAAACTTGATACCACCAATTGCTACACTCACCCGTAGATCACTCCTAAAAGAGACAAGCTACGGCGCTATGCGGAAGTATGTGGGATTGGTTAATTATCATGTAGAGAATCCTTAACATAACACAATAAGATACCATTTGCATCCTGTAACATTTATTGCCATAATCACCCAAGTATGGTCTAAGCCCCCTGAAAAGTCACAACTATTCAATTAAAGATACAAAGTGTATAGGACCATATACATCACCACCCTTCAATAGTATTTGCCTCTCGTAAGATTTAGTTACTCTTAAGAGCTGGAGCAATCTTTCCCAACCCTTTTCTGCCAGCATCTCCCGTACTCTCGGTGGTGGTTTGTATTATGAAATGAGGTTAACTAGGGGTTTTATACTGACTTTGCTACTTGTATGTAAATGGAGTATGGTCTATAAATACTGCGCTTGTAGATGATTGATTGTAAATACTTGTTTTGCTTAGTATATGAAATGGGGAACGTACACTTGCGTTTGACAGTTAAGATATGATGTTTTATTGAGAGTGAATTGTGGATGACTCTATGGATATACGATCTAATTTACAGAGGGAAATACTCCCCTTATATACCCCATGGACTCGCTTACCAGCGAATCATATGCCCATCATGCTTACTCATGCAAGGTGCCTTGCCTGAACAAATGCGCCAAACATGTCATGTGAGTTGTCCATGCCTGAAGTACCTTGATGACACACTCACCCTCCATGCGCTACCTGCCAGGGCTACCTTAGCTGAGCACAACATTACTAGTAAATGATAATGATTATGATATTTTTATTGTGACCAGGTACTGACCCAGCACCCAGGGGGCATGGCACGGGTAGTCCAGATCTATATAAGACTCTTCGCTACCTACTTGATTGGTTCATAGGAGCCAGAAATACAGAAACAAAACAAATAAAAAGAAAAAACACCATTTCTGAGGTGCTAGCGCCCTGCACTACACCTCCATCCTCGTGCCACACTGAGCGGCCCTAAGAAGCAATACAGCTGACATTCAAGTTCCCTGACTATGATTCAATTTTGCTGTAACATTTTGTTACAGTTAGAAAGCGCCAGAATATCTGCCATCCTTCTTGCCCTATCATATCCCTTGTCGTAGGTCGTGGTTCCTTCGTTTCCGTCCTCCATTTCTGGATGGTCGGGCGACACTCTGCAAAATGCCATGGCCGTTTCTCTCGTCCGCATTTGCATCGCATTTCTTCATTCGGATGTTGAAATCGTCTGTGATATCTAGCGAAATCACCATGCCCAGTCCTTGCCGCAATGAGGCGGTGATATGCCCATCGAGGTAAAGCTAGCTCCGGAGGGCGTTTTCTTTGCATCAGTAAGTCCAGATCTTCATACCTGTCCGATCTATTTTTATGCCGCCAATCTTCCGCGAGTTTCTATACTCGTATTGTGACTTGGCGTTTAAGTGCTGCAAATGTCAGGACTTTGTCAGATTCCTCCTGAGTGCACTCTGGTCTCGGGTTATTTCCTTCCCTGGTTTTTGATGCAAGGGCTGCCTTTGCAATTGCGTCGGCTTTATCGTTCCCTTCAATACCACTGTGTCCCGGAACCCAGTGGACTTCTACGGCAGGCTGAGCCTTGGATAGTTCAATAAAATTCCGGACCTCAGACTGTGAAGAGCTCGTTCTACCACTCACAAGGGCTCTTACCGCCTCTTGATTGTCGAGGAGCACCTTGATACCTATACTACCTCCAATTTCCGACGCCGCTTCTAGGCCTCGAACTGCCCCGACGATTTCTGCATCAAAGACCTCTACTCCTGGGAGAAGATTTCTACCACTCGCTATGAGTTCTCTGTCCCTGTATATAGCATAGCCATAGGCTGAGTATGCTGGACCAGTCGATGACCCATCAGAATATACACACAGCGTCCCTACAGGGAGATTTCTAAGCCAATGATTAGTCCGCTTCGACTTTTCCTCCTTGTCGCATTTGGCTCTAGCCATAGCCCTCGCGATCATCGGTTGGTAAAGCTTTCCAGGCCCTTCTGATGCCGGTAGGTTAAGGTTACCATTCTGAAGGCGTGTCAGATATTGCTCTGGAAACTTGAAGACACAATCTTTTTGCCCCTCTCTCAGTTTGAGTCGCTTAATTGCTTCCTTTGATGTCTCAGCTGCCCTTGACAACAAAGGGTGATAGCTGTCGAGTCTGCGGATTCTGGCTGCATTTCGGAGCTGTTGCTGCTGTAGCATAATTTCTGCCGGTAGTATCCCTGACTCACGATGCAGAACTATATTTGGTGTAGTTTGCCAAACTGGCAGTGCGGCTCGAACAGCAGTCAAAATAGTTCTATCTAGTAACTTGAGGTGCCATCCGACACCCGTACTTACTCTTTTATCTCGTAGCGTCGTGATACGGGTGAGTCCAGGCCACCAAGCTTCAGCGCCATAAATTGCCGTACTGACTACACATGCGTTTACTGCACGGATTAATGGTCCCGGAGCCGCACCTCGTTGGACCCCATTAATACTTCGTATAAAGTGAGATAGTCGTTGTGCCTTATTACACCATTCTTGAACATGTTGTCTAAATGTCAGTTGGGAATCGAGCCAGACCCCGAGCCATCGAATGTACGCGGAAGGCGTAATAAGCTGTCCCTCAACCCTGACCGCGAGGTTGGATGAGTCTAGTTTCTTCTTCGGTCCTCCTCCTATAACCAGGAGCTCGGACTTAGAAGGGTCGAACCTCATCATGTGCGTTGAAGCGCGTTGGATTATCCTGTCTACTTCTACCTGGGCAGCCTCAACAGCCTTACTAGGATTTTTACCGACGCGAACAATGGCAATGTCATCTGCATATCCAAATATACAGTTTGGGGTTCCATCTTCAAGTAGGATTGAGATGTATAACATAAATAAAAGTGGCAATAGTGGTGATCCTTGGGGAACTCCGCACTCAACAAGCTTCTCATCAGTTACACCTTTTTCGTGTCTCACCAAAACTTTTCGTTGTTTCAGAAATGATTCTACCAGGCGACAGAGTAGTACTGGCCAGCCCTGACTTCGCATTCGTGCGAGCAGCCGATTGTGTAGCACTGCATCGAAGGCACCCTGTATGTCTAGCGTGACCATAGCTGTGACTTTGTTGGATCTCATTGCAGCTTCTGCATCGTGTATAACACATGATGCCAAGTCGACTGCTGAGCGTCCTGGTAGCGCGCCGAATAGTTGTGGAGGTACTGCCTTGTGTTTTAATGCAATCCAGGACATCCTTTTAGCTATGAGCCTTTCCAATCCTTTGCCTAAGCTGGAGAGTAGCAATATGGGGCGCCATCCTTTTGAGCTGGAGAGGTCGCGTCCAATTTTTGGAAGTAGCACAACTTCCGCCACCTTGAAAGGCGTAGGGAAATATTGCAAGTTGAGACAAGCCTGGAAGAGGTCCCTGACGTATGTTCCAATCGTGCTCCAGCAGGCTTTGAGAAGTCGTACGGTAATCTTGTCGAACCCCGGAGCTGTTTCTTTGCTGCCAATGGTTGATGCTGTGACATCCTCCAGTGACACCTCTCCATCCCATGGAATCAACTCTGGTTGACTGTTCTCCCACGTATCAATGTCGTTTCTCGCGTTATACCTTGCAAGAAGAGAATCTCGCAACGCAACTGTCCGCTCTAGTGGATCTGAAAGCCACTCGTTTGGTGATACCCGGAGAGGAGGAGGCTGTTTCGTCCGCTTCGGTTTGGCCCATTGCATAAGTTTGAACACTTTTGCTTCTGTCTCTGCTGCCTCGAATTGCTTTGTCCAGTATTCACGTTTGGCTCTCTTCACTGCGGCTCGAAAAGCCCTACGTGTCACTACTTTATCTCCAGTTGTCCTTTTGGCTGTCCTGTAGTCACACTGACGTCTTTTACATTCATCAGTCCACCAAGGCGCTGTTTTTCCCCTTCCCACCGCGGGTGTTCGACCGACAACTTTGATTGCGTCTTGAATTACTTTGATTAAGCTCTTTGTGAAGTCTTCAATCTCGGTTTGACTGCTGAGGGGGCCGTGCCTTACCCATTGCCTTACGCATCGAGCAAACTCGTCTAGGTCACCGTCTCTTACGCGGATTAGCCTCGGGATCCCGGATAGCTGCGAGCATCCAGGTGTGTCAACCGAGCCTTCAATGGTGGAGTGGTCTGATGTACAGTCGAACCGTGCTGATACCGATGCAACTGCCGTCGTATTACTCCAGGTTAGATCCAGCACGTTTCCATTGCGATGAGTACTTTTTCCTAAGGTGTTTAGTAGCTGCATGTTGTTTCTGCGGGCCCACCCCATGATGAGATCACCATTTCCGTATTGGCGTTCTGTTAATGGCTGCCAATACTGTGAGACTGAGTTGAAGTCACCCCCTACTACTGAGGGTCCACTTGGCTGCCAGCTTAGTAATGGTTCCAAAGTCTCACTATGGCCTGGAGCACGGTAGACATTTACAAATGTCAGTCCACACACCTGCACAAAACAGTAGTCTGATGACTGGCTTGATGACGAGGGTGAGATCTGAGCCGCTCGGAGTCCTTTTCTCACAAAAGTGACAGCGCGTGGTCGTGGTCTCGGTGTCGTGTTTCCAAAGGGTATAAAACTATCGAAATCAGGATAGCTTTTCGTTCTAAACTCTCCATCTTCTTGCAAGGTCCATGGTTCTTGGATCATGACTATGTGCACTTCTGCATCCCAAGCTTGTTGCAGCGCTATGTCCATGATTGGTCCACCATTTCCCACGTTCACATGGTGAAATAGAAGGGTGCTATATTTTTGGTTGTACTTATGAGAATTTGGTGTATTACTCATTATCAACCATTGTTTCTTCTGGTATATTAATGACCTCGCAGGCCTTACCTTTTTCTTGAGATCTTAATATAGCAGCCTTAAAATCCATATGTCTGCATTCTCGCATAACTCGCAGCTCGGCCGGTGATCGGGGCGTTACTTGTCCATTGTATCGCCTTGGCCGGGCCATGCAGTCCAAGTGAGTAGACTCGTGCGGTCCAGCACAGTTTGAACATTTGGGGATGTTTGCCGAGCATTTGGCAGCTTCGTGCGAGCCAGAACACTTTACACAGCGCTGTCCTTTGACGCAGTTTCTTGTTGAATGATAGCCCCAGCAGCGTTGGCATTGCTCGATGGGGCGTCTACGAGAGAATGGTATGGCAGGTCCACTCTCGTCGAATAGTCTAAACCTTAAGTTGGAAGGTGCTTGTTTAAAGTGCACCATCCAGCTAGTGGAATACTGTCCAAACTTTGTATTGTTTGGGCACACCTGTATTGGCATGACGCCGCAAGCTGCCTGGCATTCCATCTTCACCATTTCCCTGGTTATTTCAATTCTTCCGTCTAATGTACGGATGTAGATTGGGACATGCAGTACCATGACGGATGTCCAGTCTGACGCCGGTTCGATTGTGATTTCCTCTTTTTGGAGTGAAGGACCCACACCCAGAATTGATTCCCTGAGTGCATCTGATGCGCACTCCATTGCTAGGCCAGACCTAACTTGTGTCATTGCTATGATTGCTGAGGGTGCAATCCCAGCTTTCTCTGTGACAATTTTCTTGATAGTGGCTGGTGATAACTTGCGCCACTGATGCTCTCGTCCCATTCGAAGAAAAAGTCGTTTATCTTCTTTGGGGGGTTCTTTTTCTGCTGGTCGTGTCTGCACAATAGGCCTTCGTTTGACCAGGTTGGCTGGCGGGTCTGGGAGCTTGGCCGCTTTTCGTGCCACTGTGACCCAGGGGGACTCAGACACTTGAGGCTTTTTCGGCAGTTCATGAGGCGGTTTCTCGTTTATCTTTGTCACCCTTGGCACAGAGGTTTTCATCTGAGTGGCTTCGGAGAAAGGGTTCTTACATGAGTTGTATGTGGCGTTGACGTTGCTTATTGCAAAAGCTGTCACAATAGGTGAAATCTTTTCAATAAAAGGCGCGATTAAGGCCGCACCATCGGTTCCAGCCTTGGATTTCGCCCAGGCGTCGATATTCTGCAGGAATTCTTGAGCTAGGCTCATTCGCTGCTTTCTGTCGCGTTCTGATTGCTCCATTGCGGCGGCAATCCCAAGAAGGCTCGGGTGTAGGTCGTCGCCTGGGTCGATTGACGCCGAGGACGACGGCTGGTTGTACGCAGCCATGATTCTGCTTGATTTTCAGGATTTGGACGGATGGATATAGTAATTATGCGTGTGGAACGGAAGAAGGATTCCCGGTGCACGAGTAGATGATGATTTGTGACCTGGTGGTAGATGTTCTGCCTCGGGGTTGAGATAGAATGGCTCAGAAGTTAACAATACTAGTAAAGATGCTACGCACTTTATTATGTGCTAGAAGATAGAAAGATGTACCAACAGAAGATGGTTATGTGCTCCTGACTCAATGTACTTCGGACCACACCTAAATTACTCTCCTACCACCCTTGCAGGTTCACACCATGCTAATCCCACCAATCATAGCGCGGCTATTCCTGTTTGTCCAGCAGTCTACAATGACATCCTTGTTAAGCACCATAGCATAACGTTTATGCAGGTATGCATAAACAATTCTGTGTTTTTCCTAGATCACAACAGTTCGTGCATCAAGTTTCTCCATTGCTGTAGAGCAATCCGGCATTAAGTAAAATGCCAAGGATGTTTCTCCCATCCACATCTCAAGGGCGAGGTTAGGAAAGTGTTCCATAGGGTGCGTATATGTTAGAAATGGAGACACGGAGTGTTGTGGATGTATGGGCCCTCCATTTCGTCTAGGTTTCCGACACAATCTCGTGTGTATTTAAGAGGTTGGAGTTGGTAATATGGTAGTGCTTCAGGCTACCTATTGGACATATGAGCGGCTGTATGGCGTGGGCGCAAGGAGATTATTGGGGATTTTCTATGCCTAGATGGCGCCACACTCGTTCATGCTGTGGCTTAGGCTCTGTGTCGCTTACACTTATACTTGTAGCGCACATCTCCCACACTTTTAGCTTTAGTCCGAACATGACACTGTTTTAGACAACTTCTACTTTCGTTCCATGAATATTGCGCCCATTACATTGCGCGATATTTCCAACAAGACAACACCAGATTCATCGAATGCGTCATGCAGCAAGCGGAAAAATCGCTCTGTTCGCGTGCCATTGAACGACTCGACAAAATCTATGTTAACCGTGACCATTTTATTAGTCATATTTGGAACTCTGTGGTGGACATGCTCAAGAGATTGAGGACAAAGATGGTGTGGATTGAAAGGTTGGATGGGCAGTTCCCGGATCCCTAAATTAAACTAAGTAGCTTCTACAGAATTAAAAAAAATCCCCAGATCATTCCGATGAGCTATCAAAGCTAGCAATCTCCAATGAGCGTGTCCTTCGAAAGTTGGCCAGGATGAATAGATAGTGTTACGGTTTGACCGTTGTTTGAGCTTAGGTGGATACCTAAGCCTGTTACTTGGAATTTTTACTATGAGGCTGTATGAGGGGGAGTTGAAGCTGAACGAAACGGGACTACTACTCCGGAGGCTGAAGCGTTATTACAACTTAGTGACACCTGGAAATACGTGGCTGGGTAAGAAGTATTGTGCCTAAGGACAAGTCACTAGTCTGTAGATTCACGACGAGGATTAACTCCTATAAATACCTGTTAGTAGTAGCTCGAGTTAGCTTTTCTCCTCATATAGTTTATTAAATCGATTTATTCATCACCAACTCGGTTTCCGTCACACATACCTCATAGTGGCATTTGCGAATGAAATCCAGAGTATGAGTGTCTCTAACGTCAAAAGAGTCATCTAATATGTATACATAGCACCGATCATGTGTCACGGCTATATAACTGAATACACATTAAATGATTTAAAAACAAAAGCCTGGTAGGCTTGAACAAGGAGCCCGCTGATCCTGCCTAAGATTTTTCTTCAGAATACTTCTTTATTTTTTTATGCTTCAGATTTTAATTGCGTATGCAGCTTCCTAGCTATGACACAATATCAGAGAAGTGTGTAATAGATAACCCAATTTACAAGAAGAGCACTCATGCCTCGGATTTCATTTGCAAGTACCACTGCGAGGTTGTGGTGGCTTTTTCTTCACCCCAAGTCAACCCTCATGCGTGAATACTCACCCAGGGGAACGTCTCAAAATCCCTGAGTTATCCAGACATGTCTCCATCATCTTTCAACTTTTCTCTGCGCGATATGTGATCCGAGGTGTCTCTTTCCCAGGTGGAGTAGGTGTCCAGGCTACTCAAATCATACCAGAGAACACCACCAGGAGGTGGACCACGGCACCTTCCATCGTTTGCTTGTGTTTATAGTATCAGCTGCACTCTCGCAAGCGAAGTCTTGACGCGCACAAAGCTCAATTCGTAAAACTGCTTGACAAAATTCGGAACTTCACCCCCTCGAGGCTAAATCCTTCCGTCGCATCATCTTGTAAACTTGTCCTCATCCCTCTCACGTCCATCCCAAAAAACTGTCTCCCAGATTTGTGCGCCACGCTTTGCTTCCTCCGTCGGGTGTAAATATCGGCGTGGGCGTGTATCTGGCGACCAGCTAAGGCCAGAGAAAGTCGACAAGAGGTGTGGTCACTGGGATTAGGATGTACTAGGTCGTACTTGTAAACTTGATGAGGTTTAGGTAGGAATCGATTTCGTTGGGAGTGAAAGATTGATATGGTGGAGTAATTTGAATCATTGCCTCGTGGGCCAACTTGTTCGGTATTGCGAAGTTTGACTGAACTTGGCTCTGGGAGAATATTTCACTCCCAGGTTCGTAGAGGACACCGCGTACAGGTGTTCAGTCTTGCCCTCCACCCCAATAGATAGCCCGTGCGGGATCTCCTATTAACAGCAGTAAACAACGCTAGCACAGGGTATATGCAATCTCCGTTTGCCAAACATCAGTCGGTCGGGACTACTAATTATCGAGCCCAGTAGGATCGACATAGTGTATCCTAACACAGAAATCATAGAAAACTCAACGACCAAACCCTTCATCAATTACTTCCATTAAGCATCACCTGACTCATCTCTGAACTCCATAATTTCAACATCAGTTATACTTTCGGAAAAAAGGAACTGGAGCTTCCTCCTATCTCATACGACAACTCCACGTTACATGGGACAGACCCAGAACTCAACTCATTACTTGACCAACCATCAACTGTGCTTTACCCTTAGATTAGTATTGGGCAGAGGATAATGTTGATGGAGATGTATTCCCTTGGTTTTGAGGTGTCCCAAATCACTGTGGACAAAGATTATGATGTACTTTGTAGTAGGCAAGACTGGATGATACAGTTTTAAATGTGGTTGAAAGCGAGTTGCTGATGATTTTGACGATTTATTAAAATCTATGAAGAGGAAAGAGAACTCTTGCTGCAACCAACAGCTACTTGTAACAATTGATTTGCTTCGTGAATCTACAAACTTATGGCTATCCAACACATATCATACCAACTAACCACTTATTGTCTGTTGTAACAGCGATTCAGCGTCCTGACTTGTACAATCATTTCGTCCGGCTCCATCCTTCTCTCTCCAATCAGGCTCTTCGTGAACATTAAAAGTACTAGGCTTAGGTATCCACCCAAGCTCATACAACAGTCAAACCTTAATAGCATGTAAATATGGAAAGCAATCGAATCTCTGGTCGACAATTTGTGCTGGTCAGCGAAACGATCCAACTTTGCATAACTCGTAAGATGGGTCTGACATCTGTTCATAATAGCCCGGTCGATTTTCCTGTGTTTTTTTAAGTAATATAGCATGAGCGCGATAGCGGCCGTCCATCACGAGATAGTAGTCAAATGTGATGAAATAAGCACGATGGTTTTCGTCTGAGATTGTGTGTTAGCTGTACTACTCCGACGCAGAAAAGGATTGATACTTACATGATGTCAAATCGGCGAGTAGGTAAAAAGATAAGTTAGTGGTATCATTATCTGCATACACGAAAGGAGTCCTATAGGTATGCTCGTTCTGGCGTGCCTGAGTCAATTCATACGTATATATTTGGTACAAACTCCCTGGTTGAAACTTGCTCGCTGCATCTTCTACTAAACTGCGTTGATGACCAAATTTATTGAATTTAATAGTAACTCCATTACAAACAAATGATTTCCTTGGCTCATCTATTTGATTGGTAGTGACCCCAGCCACAGTTGTGAAGAAGATGCTTGCGCTTTGGAGAATGATGGTGATGCTGGAAAAGCGCATTGTGAGCGGAATAGTCGCAAGTGAAATCTGCTGGTTGATGAATATTGGATACTCTCCGAAAGCCCGAGTAAAGATCGATATATATACCTGACTGGATTATCTTCCTGGACCATCTTTTCGCTGTACTTTGAAGCTAGTTTTTCTCATCATCTCCCGGGCCCGGATGGGTGGAGCTGCTTCATCTAGTCGATGCCTCTCCGTCCTCCCGGTCCTTCGAGAAGCCTTGGCCGTGCCCAAATCAAACTAAACATCCTGAAGATTTCTTACGCTTTACATCAATTTCTTTTGCAGAGGGCTACGAGTGTCAGATGAGATTTGATTGCAGGTCCCGATTCGTGCCCCACCCCGGATCCATCATCCTTCACCTCCTATTCTCTACGCCCTCATATCCAGTGCCGGCAACAACCAAATGTTTAGTGTTGGTAGTTCACGAGATGATACCAGTCAAGTACCGTCACATATGCGGCGAATCAAGTAAGCTGACTGGTATCTCGAAATACCTGTGATGTTGTCTCGATTCTCCCTCTCATCCTTCACCCCCATGCGCCCTGCTAATGAGCCTAGTCAGATCCCCGTCAGAGGCCTAACAACATCCCGAACACCGTAAGTATATAAAACAAATCTCAACACCCAAAGATGCTCCCTCTACCGACAGTTAGTTTACTCTGCTCCCGACTAATTATTTTTCCCATTAGAGGCATGGGTTCAATGACCTTATGATTGATTCCTGGATGCTCGTTCATTTCAGTTACTCTGGTGCAAAGAAGATGTCGGAAGAAATTAGCCTTCATATCAAGAAAAAATGACCTCGTAGTCATGACTTTTAGAGCACATTCATTCGATCAATGTCGGAGCTTGCTATATTCCTGACCGTCATTGGCCTTCCTTGCCATTGCGAAAAACTCCCCATTATATCGCGTTCTATTGAGGAAAGATTGCCCTCAGTTGTTGAGGGTGTAGAGCGCATTGATTCAAGTCACTACCAATGTCCGTACAAGGATTATACCGAGGCAGTATGAATTGTTCTATGTGATTGCGGTATTCAGGTTGTCGTTAGGACACTGACAGGGATCTGACATAACTCATTAGCGAGGCGCTTGGAGTAGAGGGAAAAGCAGAGACGAGGTTTTATGTATATCGAGATACCAGTTAAATGACTTTATTCACCGACTTCGTGACGGCACCCAATTTGTATTACTTCGTGATTGGCCAATAACCAGAGTGAAAGGATGGACAGAATGAGTAGTCATTCGTGTATCAGTGAAAGGGTTTAATGAATTCAGATGTACTTGAAAGACAATAACTCAATAGGATTTAATAACTTGTTCCTTGGGAAAACCATCTACCACGTACTCTCCCATACGTTAGATGCTCTGTGTAGACTAGTCTCAACTCCCTCCATTGACCACTTGAGAATCATCCTTTCTCCCGGCACAACTATTCTCCTGTATCAAACTCCCCATCTGGTGCGTACCCCCTTTGATACCTCCTTAGCGCCCCTTTCGTCTATCCAGGAGCGTTGCCCTGCCACTACCTTACCTTGGAGATGGAGTGGTCCTAGTGACCAGTCCCAATCCGGGCAAAGCCCGTCAAAATCAGCAACGTTGCCTACTTTATAGATCCAATTATTCTAACTCCATCCACACCTTATTTCTCACTTTATTGTTATATTCGAGTCTGTGACTATGTAGTATACTTAGATCCTCTCTTCCTTTAGGCCAAGCTTAATTATCTAGTAGTGGATCATCTCCTATTTCTCCCATATAGCTCCCCTCAAACAGTACCACCCCTCACAAGTCCTGATTTGATCATACCCGCAGAGGAGTCCTTTGCTCTTTATTACCTCTCTTCTCCAGCCAACTAAGCAATGGCCATTTGCGGGTGTGCAGCTGCAGGGAAAAGTCTCAAATACCACCGGGTGCGGGGCACTCCGATGACGAAGAGGCCGGCCAGCCGGGCGCAGCAGACCCGTGTATACCTAAGAGCGTCTCAACCTTCCTAGCCTCCACCTTACTCCTACCCTGATTCATGCCGCAGGACAAACCGGAGGTCGTGGAAAGATGTCAGAAAATTCCTGGTCGAGAGTAACTGCCGTGAAGATGCCTAGTCTAGTATCCAAAGGTCGTTACGGACGTGGGGTCGTCCGGTAACTCATGTATTTCAGGTGTCCTACTGGCTGGTTATTTTTTTTTTTTTTTTTTTTTTTTGCATCAGATTTTAATTGCGTATGCAGCTATCTAGCTATGACACAATATCAAAGAAAAGTACAGAAAATATGACTCAATTTACAAGAAGAGCACTCATGCCTCAGATTTCATTTGCAAGTACCACTGCGAAGTTATGGTGGCTTTTTCTTCACCCCAAGTCAACCCTCATCCGTGAATACCCACTCAGGGGAACGTCTCAAAAACCCTGAGTTATCCAGACATGCCTCCGTCATCCATCAAATTTTCTCCGCGCGAAATGTAATCTGAGATGTCTCCTTCCCAAGTGGAGTAGGTGCCCAGGCTACTCAAACCATACCAGAGAACACCACCAGGAGGCGGACCACAACACCTTCCATCGTTGGCTTGTGTTTATAGTGTCAGCTGCACTCTCGCAAGCGAAGTCTTGGCGCGCACAAAGCTCAATTCATAAAACTCTTTCCAAAATTCGAAATTTCACGCCCGTCGAGAATGTATCCCTCTTCTGCATCATCTTGTAAACTTGTCCTGATCCCTTTCACGTCCGTCCCAAAGAGCTATCTCCCAAAATTGTGCTCCACGCTTTGCTTCCTCCGTCGGGTGTAAATATCGGCGTGGGCGTGTATTTGGTGACCGGCTGAGGCCAGAGAAAGTCGACGAGAGGTGTGGTCATTGAAACGAGGATGTACTAGGTCGTACTTGTAGACTTGATGAAGCTTAGTTGAGAATCGGACTCTTTGGGAGTGAAAGATTGACATGGTGGAATAATTTGAATTTTTGCCTCGTGGGCCAACTTCTTTGATATTGCGAAATTTGACTGAACTTGGCTCTGGGAGAATATTTCACTCCCAGGTTCGTAGAGGACACCGCGTACAGGTGTTCAGTCTTGCCCTCCTGGCTGGTTATTGTGGATATGAGCTTAAGGATGATATTTTCAGATGCACGTGAGAGCGGATATTGAGCCGTTGATGAGGCCGGAAGAGAGAAGGGGCCTTTTTATATTTTGTTCATTAACGTGCTGGGTTACATGACTACCGTTACACTACTATTGGAGCTTAAGCACGAGTGGGGTAGGGCCGGATCAGGTTAACTACCACGAAGTACAGATAAACCTCGTCCCACTTAAATGACCGGACCATCTCAGACTTCACCTATGTGTTGAATCTTACCGAGTCTGACCGTCCAGAAACCCGCTGTCTGTGTTTGTTTGTGTTTATTTTGCTACTTGAGTCTATGACTATCTAGCACATTGGGCTCCTCTCTGACCCAGGCCACACCTTGTACAGTGCTCCTATCCTCTTTTGTTACTTGTAAGATCATTGATATACTCCCCTTGATGAATAGCCATTCAGTTCAGTATTACCCGTAGAATTCAGCCACCTTTTCCACGGAACCTTCTACCCAAAAAAATAAAAATGGTAGCAATGGAAACTGCGTGCGCGGGAAAAAGTCTCAAAAAACCTGCAGCCCCAGCCAGGCGAGGCCTAGACACCGGGACCACGTGTGGTGCGCATATTCATCTGTCTCCCCTCTTTGTAACAGTCGAGGCCGACTTGATCCAATCCACCATCTCTGTATCGGGTGCTGGGTACGCTCCGGAAACTCATCGGATGGCTTTTCCTCCATGATCAAGGGTGGGTGACGAGTAAGGCTCCGACCCTACCATCTGATCTGATCGTTGTTAGCTTCATGATAATGGTGATAGGGGAATGTGTTGAGAGATGAAGACGGTACAGACCGCGAAAGCGATTGGGAATCCTCTTCGAAGTGAGGACTTTGTTACTCAATCTCGGCTCTGCAGACTCTACAGTGAGAGCTGGAGGTTTGTAGGGGACACCGCTGACAGGTGTTGAGAATAGTCCCCCTGAGAAACCCGCTATCGACACGCCGTAGCGCAGTTTCCTCCTCAGCCTCGGCCATCACGCGCCCGAGCCCTTGAAATCCTCATTGACCCTGAAATATAGATGTAGTCTCAGGTCTCATCGTTGCTCTGGCCTTGCACCTTCATATCGTACCGTTGGGTTGTTTTCGTCATTGGGGATTTGTGTAATCCCCCCAGTGTATGTTCCTTTTTATTCCGTCTTTATACACGTCCCGTTTCCATCATGACTTTCCTCATTAGGGCGTGTGTAGGTAGGTGATCGGACGAGTATGGAAGTGGGTCGCAGATATGGGATCGACTCAGAGATTTTTCGTCGCAAATATAAAAGGAGTATGAGGGATGTCGGATGTTTGAATACGACCCCCAGACGGACCTAGGCTCATTCGTGAATCGTATGTTGGTTGTGATGAGTTTTTAAACGACTTTGTTGCGGCTGTGAAATCTCTGCTGACTGATTTTTCGACCAAAATATCGAGCGCAACTCCTTCAAGTCGAAGCCGGCAAAGACGAATTCTTCACTTTCCAGTGGTGCCGGTGTAAGCGCTCAGTACACTCTGCATATCTGGGATAGCCAAGAAGAATCGCATCCAAATCGAAGTCGAAAGCACTCGCAAGCACATCTAAAATCGACGACCTCTCGTCAACGTCCGGCCTATTATTCTCACACGAGTTCTCTACCTCAATCTTACCATACCACCTCGCCTCAAATACCGATAATGGCGTTACTCCAATTGCAATTGGGCATTTGCCTTATCAAAAACCGGCCATCTCCCACTACACACTTACAATGCTATGTATACTCGCGAGGAGGAATTCAAGTTATGATCCACAAAGCTCGGGTCTTGGTCTGTGGGGGACCTTTGCTCTAACGGGGCTTCACATCTTGAGGGGAGACAGGCAGCTGGGACGTGGGATGAACGAGTGAAGAGGTCACAAATGGGCATGCTTGGACGCACATTTTTCGAGTGTCTTCGACTTAAGATTGTTTGTGGATGCAGAGCAACGATTTTTGATAGTGCAACCGACACTCTAAAAATAGGCAAGGATGGAAGGTGTTTTGGTCGGCCTCCTGGTCGTCATCTCCCCGAATTAAAGTCTTGGTAGTCTGGACACCTACCTCACTCGAGAAAGGGAGGACTATGAGGCCATATCTCGCGCGGCAACTATATATAAGATGGCAAAGGCACGTTAGGGTAGCCAAAGGTTCTTCATGTTTTCCCTTTGGTGGATATTAACGGTGGAGGGAAGGATGAAAGTCCCTAGCACCAATTTCTCGAGTGGTATCAGCGAGTGCACCCACTACATGAATAGTCCAAATGTCAAACTGAGTTATCGTCGTATATAGTCGCCGGAGAAGCTAGTCTTCTCCGTGTCATGCTCTTTGAGTGCAGGGCTTGTACCCGTCACGAATAAATATTCATCATCATCCTCCTTAAAGTCGAAAATCCGTCAAAAAATTTATCCCACCCTTTATCGTGACTGAATCTCGGCTCTGGGAGAATACTTCACTCCTAAGTTCGTAGAAGGTACCACTGACAGGTGTTCATCCTTCGCCCTCCATAAGAGAGCTGTCTGTAGGTTTTATGCTACATTTTTCTAACTATATGAGAGCCGTTACAGTGTATCCATAGTTCAATGTTTATACCAGAAATAAAACTCCGCCTATTCAGCATACGCTAACATTAAGCCAGTCTCTCTCCCAACTACATCTTCATTCTGCCGGGACAATTACATCACAACAGTAATAGATTTGGAGGTAGAGATTAGTAGGGACGATATTTTCCACGACTCGAAATCTGCTTTTCTTGAGGGCGGAGGGTTCTCTTACTTTGCTTTCGTGGACTTCTTGTTTGCCTGCGGGTGGGTATTTTTTTTTAAATCATTTAACGTGTATTCAGCTATCTAGCTATGACACATGACCGGTGCTATGTATATATGTTGGATGACTCTTTTGACGTTAGAGACACTCATACTCTGGATTTCATTCGCAAATATCACCATGAGGTATGCTTGCTTACACAAACAGTCGACCCTCCTCCGTTAGAACCCACCACAGGGAAATTCAAAACCTTTGGTTGTCCAAGCATGCCATCGTTATCCTTGTATACTAGCGCCGCGAGAAAGGTGGTTGTGTTTTGCCGGATTTGAACCAGCTATCTACTGTCTCGAGTGGGAGATATGTGTCCAAGCTACCCAGACTCTACTTGGCAGACCGGCCAAGACAATGTGCCACCGCACCATCCAAACGTGGCAGTTTTTATAGTGTTGCCGGCACTCTCGTAGCCGAAGACTTGGCACGCATAAAGCTCAATTGGTATAAACTCCTTGCCGAATTTCGAGATTTCACACCCTTTGAGTTTATATCCATATCTGCATCATCTCATTAACTTGTCCTGAATCCTCTCACGTCCATCCCAAAAAACTATCTCCCAGATTTGTGCGCCACGCTTTGCTTCCTCCGTCGGGTATAAATATCGGCGGGGGCGTGTATTTGGTGGTCAACTGAGACCAGAGAAGGTCGAAGAGAGGTGTGGTCATTGGGATGAGGATGTACTAGGTCGTACTTGTAGGCTTGATGAGACTTAGGTAGGAGTCTAACTCATTGGGAGCGAGAAAACGACGTGGAGGAGTAATTTGGATTTTTGTCTCGTGGGCTAACTTCTTTGATATTGCGAAATTTGACTGAACTTGGCTCTGGGAGAATATTTCACTCCCAGGTTCGTAGAGGACACCTCGTACAGGTGTTCAGTCTTGCCCTCCCCCATCCCTATTTTATTCGGGACAGGCACGTAAGATATTTCGATTCTTCTTTTGATACTAGCTCGGATGATAGGCCACTGCACTATAGAGCCAAGATTTGTCTCTTCTGCCGGCTACACGCGTCACTTTCAAGTCGTGGAGCTCACAGGGCATTTGGATGCGAAATTTTCCTAACGTAGATCATAATTTGGCCCCTTGCAAGATTGTATCCGGATCGGAAATAATCTTATCCATGTAGGATGATAGTCTTATCGTATGTCCAGAAGATCTCTTCTACCAATTAACAGCGCCGCCAATATGTTCACTCTGTGGGTAAAAATATTTGATTTGGCGTGTATTTCTGAGGCCGGTGACTGAGCCTATCTGAAGGGTGACCATGAAAATTGGGATGAATCAGGTCATCATTTTCGATTATGGGGCTTCCATTGAACTCACCATTGTTGAGCTTGAATGCTTGACCTGGTATCAAGTACCAAAACATAATTACATGGGACATACTCCTGCAAAATCTGCCCTGACTTGGCTCTAGGAAAGCACTATATTTCCATGTTCATTCAGCACACCGCACAGAGTTGTACAGCCGTCACACTGAATTCTAACACATCAAAAAGGGGCTGGTAACCTTGTCGCTTATTCCTAGGGTAGTAGCCTGTAAGATTGCCAATGTACACCAGATGAGCAATCCAAGAGTGAAAACATAGCATTAACTTATTTTCGAAAAGCTCACTCAAATTTCTGGCGCCGTCTACCATTTCATTTTTCAGCAATAAAATGTCATTTACTGCGTCAATTGATAATGTTATACTCACTCACCCACTACGGCCATTCATTGACACATTTAAATCAAAATATAACTTTTGTGAACATAGTACTGACAGTATAATTCAAAATGAGGCAGAAATTTTACAATCCAATCGAACTGCTGTCAAGATGCTTCTATGTGCCTTGATAAACCATCCAGTATCCAGGTTTCTCCAAATCAACCCAAACCTATCACTCGATGAGTGGATTACTTCCATATTTACCCGACTAACGTCCAGAGACCTTGAACTTCCTATCTTTAGAGTTTTGGCTACTTCTATCGTTGAGAGTGACTCAGATAGTGCGACATGGAAATCGATAATGCAGTTCTGCGATGAGTTCTTGTACGTTCAACTCCTCCATTCAGGTGTATTACGCTCATGTGTAGAGGGATGCCTGAAAAACTATTAATCACCGGTGGAGCATCTAAATGGCAGAATTCACAAGGATCTTTTTTCCAGGAAGTTAGGGAATCAACATATGTCAAAGTGGATGGATTTTGGGAAAAGTTCTTTTCTCAAGGAGAATACAAGAAACAGGGCTTACTCTATTTGAAAAGTCTGAGCGAAGCAAATGATGGCGATCCCCTCCGTGACTTTCCGAAAGAACTGTCAGAAGAAACTCTTTGGAAGTGGCTAGACTCTTTCCAACAACGCTATCTAGATCAGGCACATAACTCTCCAGTCGGATCGCGAAAAACCGAGAGCAACTCATCAAACGAGAAGCGGAATCAAGCTTCGCGAGGAAAATACTTTCGCATGACGAGGATAGGAAATATACCGGGAAAACAATGCCACCGACAGCTTGATGTGTTCACCAAGAGCCGCAGCTGCCCGGCTGAAAGACCTCACCATTGGCGCGATGTGCAAGTAGTAGGAGTTCTGACTAACTCTCTCACGCACGAGAACTGGCGGGATAAATTTTTTCAGCTAGCATATTATATGCGTGATCTGTTTTATGCGCAGCCCCTACGGCGGTTTGCCCATGGATTCCTCCTGTATGGCACTCAACTGCGACTATGGGTGTTCGATCCTTGTGGCGCTTTTGGATCAGGAGTGATTGATATCAAAGAAGAGCCAGAGTGCTTCATACGAGCCATTACAGCGTACGCGCTAATGAATGAGGATAAACTTGGAATGAATATATTTGTTAACCCAATTAATCATAAAATGAAAGTGCAAAATCACAAGACTTTAAGGAACAATATATACCAGCTAGATATAAACCCGTTTGTGAATCAGAAATTGCCGCTATCGTGTGGTACAGTATGTTATCGTACGATTGATGGGGAATATATTGCTAAATTTTCGTGGTCGGAACAGGGTGGATTAGCAGAGACTAATCTACACTCCGAAGCACAAATCGTCCCTGGTGTCACCAAACTCATCGGATCGCAAGTTATCACCTCTACTAATGACACTCGCAGAGGTTTGGATTTTAAAGACATTGACTCGGACACATACAAGCCAAACGTCAATTCCAATAGTGATCAAGAATCAAATATGATCCAAGGTGAGGAAAATAAATGGAAATTTATTCCAGAATTATATTCTCGGACCCTCGAGTGTCACTGTATGACGCCCGCCGGTCGACCTCTTAAAAATTTCAAATCATCCAGAGAGTTCTTGACAGCTATGCGCGATATCACCAAAGCGCACAGGCAACTATATCAAGAAACCAAGATCTTGTATTGTGATATTCACGATAGTAATATGATATTGACAGACCCAGAAAAAAACAATGGGATAACAGGCATGTTGATCAATTTTAGTCAAGCTCTATCGTTGAACGAGCGTTGGAATGATCTATCTCCTATATTCAACATCCCTTACATAGCACCCCATCTAGATGAACAGCTTGAAAACCCAACCAATCGTACCTACCGTCATGACCTCGAGTCTTTGTTTTATATTTTTCTTTCAGTTTGTATGGAATTTGGCTGGGGAGGCCAGCAACCATCTTACAAAAGTACTCTTTTCAAGAGCGATGCTGGTAAATATAGAAGTTGGAAATACGTGAGGAGAGATATAACGGATGGGTTTGAAAGGAAAATCGTAGAAAATTTTCTACCCGAGTTTGATTGTGCGAAGGATCTAGCTCGAACGTTAAAGAGTATTTTATTTTCGGACTACTCAAGACCGTCGCTTGGTACACCAGATGATTCCAATATATTGTATAGCCCAATAATTGAGGCATACGAAAAAGCTCTCAAGGACTTGCATTCATGATGAATAACTAATATTGGTTGAACAATTCTATGCGACGGCCGCTCATCCAACTTCTTTCCTGTAGCCTTAGATACTCAGCAGAAGCATTCGGCGATGCCACCATCTTTTTTCGGGGTGATCCAGGCCCTCCAAGCGAATAGCGCGCAACATGATTTGGATCGACCAAAACTTTTTAAAGCTAGATTTTTGTGGATAGTAGGTATATACGCTTATGGAATCAGAGTCGTGTATATAAAGGTACGATATTGTACGTGATGGTATTCTTGATTTTCACTTTATACAAAAATGGCCTATAGATATGCCAATACCCAAGTCTACATTAGGGGAAAATGGACAGCTTATCAAATTTATAAATTGGCTTCAATTTACGATCTCTCGCACCTAATAGCAAGTCCATTATCCAATTCGTCATAAATTTCCCATGAAAAGATTGTTTAAATTTAAATTGATAATAAGTTATGTAAGACAAATAATTGTAGTCTCATCTTTAACTTGCCTAAATTTATATAATGTGACAATTATGATGTCGTGAATTCTCAGACTTTTAAGACTGGTGTAGATCTGTTGATACGACAAAGTATTGTATAGATCAAATGTACTACATTGAAATGTGGCGATTGAATCGTGATTTACTCGTCTTCCACTCTAGTTAAGGGGACAATTCTCGATACCTGTCAGTGGTGTCCCCTACGAACTTCTAGCTCTCACTGTAGAGTCTGCAGAGCCGAGATTGAGTAACAAAGTCCTCACTTCGACCAGGATTCCCAATCGCTTTCGCCGTCTGTATCGTCTTCATCTCTCAACACATTCCCCTATCGCCATTATCATGAAGCTAACAACGATCAGATCAGATGTTAGGGTCGAGGTCCGTGTCAACCACTCTTGGTCATTGAAGGAAAGCCATCTAATGAGTTTCTGGAGCGTATCCAGCACCCGATACAGGGATGGTGGATTGGATCAAGATGGCCTCGAATGTCGCAAAGAAGGGAGATAATTATGGATATGCGCACCTCATGTGGTCCTGGTGTCTAGGCCTCGCCTGGCTAGAGCTGCAAGGTTTTTAGAGATTTCTTTCCGCGCACGCAGTCTCCATTGCTACCATTTTTTTGGGAAGGTTCCGTAAAAAGGTGGCTCGATTCGATGGGTAGATACTGAACTGAATGGCTATTCATCACGAGCAATATATCAATGATCTTACAAGTGAAAAGAGAGGATAGGAGCACTGTACAAGGGTTTGTCCTGGGCCAGAGAGGAGATCAAAGTGCTAGATAGTCTATGCCTCACTTGGTACAATCAACACATACACACACGGATGTTCAGTATTTGCCCTCCGATTTTGTTGACTGTAAATAACATAAAAGAAATATTCGATGCCCTGCTCTCAGCAATAAGCTGCGCAAAAATATACGACGATAATCCGAAGTGAAACCCTCCCTTTTCCATAATGCCTAGAGAGAGAGATATGTATATTGTACCAAGTGAGACATAGACTATCTAGCACTTTGAGCTCCTCTCTGGCCTCAGCCGGTCACCAAATACACGCCCACGCCGATATATACACCAGACGGAGGAAGCAAAGCGTGGCGCACAAATCTGGGAGACAGTTCTTTGGGATGGACGTGAGAGATATTAGGACAAGTTTACAAGATGATGCGACGGAAGGATTTAGCCTCGAGGGGGTGAAATTCCGAATTTTGGCAAGCAGTTTTACGAATTGAGCTTTGTGCGCGTCAAGACTTCGCTTGCGAGAGTGCAGCTGACACTATAAACACAAGCAAACGATGGAAGGTGCCGTGGTCCACCTCCTGATGGTGTTCTCTGGTATGATTTGAGTAGCCTGGACACCTACTCCACCTGGGAAAGAGACACCTCAGATCACATATCGCGCAGAGAAAAGTTGAAAGATGATGGAGACATGTCTGGATAACTCAGGGATTTTGAGACGTTCCCCTGGGTGAGTATTCACGGATGAGGGTTGACTTGGGGTGAAGAAAAAGCCACCATAACTTCGCAGTGGTAATTGTAAATGAAATCTAAGGCATGAGTGCTCTTCCCTTACGTTGAATCATCTATTCTGTACTTTTCTTTGATATTGTGTCATAGCTAGATAGCTGCATACGCAATTAAAATCTGATGCAAAAAAAAAAAAAAAAAAAAAAGATGACTCGGCGCCGAGACATGGTAGTGAGATCCTCTCCAAATTTGTTTCACGTACACCTACTGGCACTGTGAAGCTAGTAAACTTCAAAAAACTCTGCTAAGATACACGACGCCACACCTAATTGGCCAATTTGGGGTAGAAGTTGATTTGTGCGAGGATCACATCACCAAAAAGACACCCGAGAGCCAGATGGCACCCAACATGAAATATTCCAGTCAGCAACCAGCGGCTTCTTTTCACCGGAGCGAGCATCACAAAACCAGCATCATGGCAACCCTATACCTTCAACCATGCAAGAATTGGTTGTCCTCTAAGTTGTTGAATCATTCAGAGAATCTCCCTACCACATTTGAGAAGGGATCCGGTAGCGGGAGATGAAGGACGGCCTACAGCTATTGCTGACCAATACGGCATCAGTAATATTCCATCCCAGGCCGCTCTTCTCCGAAAAGAATTAGCGCAAAGCATGATAGATCTTACACGCCTCTAACCTCTAAACAACATCGCCAAGAGACTCCAAGGGCCTAGAGAAAAGTGAGCTTATGGAAAGGTTAAGAAGCTCCACATATCTAGATCTAGGGTCTGCCCAGACCAACTATCACCGCAGTCTAGCAAAAGGTCGACAGAGCTGGACGAGTTTTTATTTAGGAGATTGTCCTGAAAACTGCAAATGAGCATCCGAGATTCCATACATCAGCTCTCACTTGGACCCAACCAATCAGCAATCATGCACTTTTCCAACATTGCCATCATTTTGCAATGTGCCGCTTTGTTTGTACTAACCCTTGCTATCTACAAATTATCTCATGCAAATGAGATGGATAAAAAATTTAAGTGTCACAATAGAGTTATTGAAGTATGTGTTGGAATTACTACGGTGTGGCTTCACGATCGATCGTAATGATTCAGTAAAGAGTTGTACAATTCTGTTTTTTTTTTTATATTAAAGTCCTGAGCTAAAGCTCTAGGTCAATTATCGGTACAAGACTTGTAGAGCCGGCGGGGATCACTGCTTACAGGCCCAACCCATTCCAACCGCGAGACCCGCTACAGAAAAAGTAGAAGGTAAATTATAACTCAGAAGACACCACCTACTCCGACTCCGAAATCGAGACTCCATCCTTCAACCCTAAATTCAAGTACATAAAAATTTTCTCTGAGAAACAACACTTCTCGCATCGATCCCTTTTGTGTCATGCGTTGTGGCAATGACAAGATTGTCTGATCCCCGCTGAGAGCAGTGGATGAGTGGGCAGGTTGGCTATCAAAACAGCCGGTATCCTCCGCAAATATTTTGAAGCTATCGTGGCACTTGGGCCCGAGAAGCTTTTTGATAAAGTCAGCGTGGGACATTGAATTTCTGAGCCTACGCGTTTGTTTTGTGTGGCGGCTACAATGGATAAAGTGAGTTGGAGTAGTTTCCTTCCCGCAAGAGCACTCCATAGGAGCATGTGGATTATGAAAACGGCGATGGTATGCCGAAAAATTGCCCGGGCCCGTTCGTGCTGCGATTAGTGCCCGGAGGAGGTGCCTAGAGAGAGACAGTTCAGGTGGTTTGCGTCTCCGCACCTGTAGGTTGAGTTGGCGGTATTTAGGCGTACAGGCCTCTTCCCACCAACAGTCCAGCAATCTCTGCCGTCTGCGATTCATGAGGCCTCGAAGATGTGCCAGAGTACTGGATCCTGGTTGCATATCCGGGCTGGACAATTCTCGAAGTGCTGCACGGGCCATGGCATCTGCCTCTTCATTTCCTTGGATTCCTACATGCCCTGGAACCCACTTCACTGATATTTCAGCCTTATTAGATAACGCACGGAATTTGCGTACATCTTCTAGGCTAGTTGAGGACGAGCCTGTCGTTATTGCGCTTCCAGCCTGCTGGCTGTCTAGAAACACGTGTATTTGCCACATACCTCCACCTTTCCTGAACTGCTCGTCCTCCGTGAATTCCAGTGCGGCCTCCAGAGCCTTCCTTGCACCAATTATCTCTGCATCCAGCACCTCTCCCCCGTGCTCGATGCCAATTTCTTTGCCGATAAGTTTCCCATCCTTTTTCAGAAAGAAACCCCAGGTGGGGCGTCCATGTCCTTCCGATGACCCATCCGAGTATGGGCAAATGTTCGTTCCTGGCACGTCGCTAATCCTTCTAACGCAAGCTTCGCGTTCCATCGACTTTGAGCCTGATTTCCTGGAGTAAACCACCGGCGTCAGACTTTCAGGGGCTTCTGCTTCCGGAAGCTCTCGGTAAGCACGCTGTAATCGTGATATCTGAATTTCTGGTCTGGCTGAGGACTTGGCAGACTTTTTGTATTTTCGGGTGCCGACATTTGGGCACACAGAAGCGCGGTGTCACGGCGTAGAATAAGCACAAGTGAGAGTACAGCTTGTATAACTATATATTCAATCTATTGAGCGAATACCAAGACAAAGAATAAAGAAAGAAAATCTAATGATAATAGAATCTGCGAGCTTTTGTGTGTGTGCTTTGGCTTCCCAAGGTTGCGTAACATTATCATATCTCCTCCCACATATTAGTTCCTCACCAAGCATACCTTCTTGGTCGCCTGATATATGTAATGACATGGCAGAATGCCATGCCGTTACACGCGGATCCTCAAAGGGTGTCGATCGTCAAGGGTCTTAAGCCTTGCCGAAATCCGGAGACGGTTTCCCTCTATTATGACCTTTACCTGCGGGATTCCTCCTTCTCTACGAACGACTAAGTTTGGTGTTGTCCTCATCACTGGAAGTGCAGCCCGCAATCCCATCAGGTTAGCTCGGTCAATCATGCTGCAGAGGTTGGAGGTTGAGGACGTGACTATTCCTCGAATGGTCGGGCGTTTGGACCCTGGCCACCAGACATCAGATCCAAAGTTTGCGAGCGAAACAACGCACATGTCTACTGCCTTAGCCAATGGCCCAGGAGCTGCTCCCCGAAAGGCAGAGTTGAAACGGCGCATGTGCTTGGCAACTTTCACCGCTTTACCGCACCACCTAGTTACATGGTGTTTTAAATTGAGTCGTGGATCTAGATTCACGCCTAACCAGCGAATATTTTCCGCAGGCTCAATAAGGGTTCTGTTAACATGAACACCAACTGTTTCCTCTCGGCGTCGTCCCGGAAATTGAATAATTTCCGATTTTCCGTGTCAAAGTCAACAGCATTTTTCCGCGCCCATTCGAGAAGATGATCTGTCTCGCTTTGTACAGCAGCAGCAGATTCAGAAATTGTGCGTCCAAACCCTAGAATCCCAATGTCGTCGGCGTAGCTAAACCTCGATCCCGGGGTACCACTTTTCATTGGCTCCGCCATATACAGAAGAAATAGTAATGACGAAATTGGTGATCCTGGGGGACTCCACAGACCAGCTCTCTCTGGGTGGTGACTCCGCCGGAGAAACGCACTTGTACTTTCCGGTGTGCGAGTAATGGAGTCGTCCACCGGAGGATAGAGTCTGGCCATCCCTGGGCTTGCATGCGCCTAACCAAGCGATTGTGGAGCACTGCATCGAGCGCTCCTTGGACGTCTAAAGTTACAAATGTCGAGGCCCATCCCTGGGAGCGAGCTTCTTCGAAATCGTGGACTACGCAGGAAACCAGGTCCGTTGCAGATCTCTTTGGGAGCGCACCGAATTGTTGATGGCCGACCACATCATGAGTGATTGCGAGGTTTGCCATTCGCTTGGCAAGAAGTCTTTCTAACCCTTTGCCTATGCACGAGAGGAGGACTATAGGTCTCCAGCCTTTAATTATGGTTGGGTCCCTATTTGGCTTTTCCAGTAATACCACCTCTGCCAGCTTAAAGCAAGAAGGATGAGTGCCCAGCCGTAAACAGGCTCTAAAGAGCTACAAAATACACGGTCCAATTGTCTTCCAGCAAGCCTCGAAGAGATCAACCGTGATTCCATCTGCCCCTGGTGCTGTCTTCCCACAGCCGATGGTACATGCTCCCCCTTCCCCATCTGAGATTTCACCTTCCCAAGGTATCTAGTTATCGCTGGGAGTGTTGCATGGCGGAAGGTCGTCCGATTCTTGGTGGCGTGCAAGAAGGGCGTCTCGGAGAATGGTAGCTCGCTCTAACGGGTCCGTGATATACTTTCCGTTGTGATTGAGTGGCGGAGGGGCTTTGGCCTGTCTATGGTTTACCGATCGCATCAGCTTGAAGATATCGGACGGTGATGTCATTGCTTCCACTTGGCTTGTCTGGTATTCTTTCTTGGCGGCTGTGATGGTCACTCAGAGCTCCTTTGCGCAAGTGGCCCGCTGTGTCGGTGTTGTTGCGGCTCAGTATTCGGCTTGGACGGATTTGCACCTGGGAGTCCACCACAGCGCAGATTTATGGCCTTACTTTTTGGCCCGGGTTCCAGTCGCTTTGATGGCCTCCGAGAGATGGAAGCATATTTCTTGGGCGTACTCGTCCACTTTCTCTGTTGTGCTCAAGTCTATAGCTGGATGTACCCACATTGTAATGGCACGCGCAAAATTTGGCAGATTTTTCTTGGGCACTCTGATCTTTGATGGACCCGGGCTCCCGGTGAAGTTTGCTGCAGGTACAATTCCGCGGATCGGAAGATGGTCGCTGGTCATACACTCCTCTCTATTGACCCAAGCACGGGCTCCAAATATGTTAGTCCAAGCGAGATCAAGAGTATTGCCAGCTTTTTGAGTCGGCTCTCCAATTATAAGACAAGAGAGGTTGTGGACTTCCGCCCACCTATATATCTCATCACCCTGTCCATAAAGCCGAGTTGCTCCTGGTTGCCAGGCAGCATGCATTGAGTTGAATTCCCCGGCTGCAATGGACCTCGGAGACAGTTTCCAGTCAACAATCATGCGGACTACAGTCGGGTTGTTAAGGGCCTTATACACGTTAAGAAATGTGATTCCATTGACCAGTACCCAGCAGTAGTCCCCAGTCAGCCTATTAAAAGGGTGTCACGGACTGACTGATGTTGAGATGGTATCCTGCCAACCTCTGGCTCTAAGACTATGTTGCTACTGCTATGTCATGGATAGATTCATGGTGTTGAGGTAGAGTCTGATCCTAGCTTCAGCTAGTATCCCTCTAGACAAGTTCTAGTTACTTCGATGGCGCTCTAAGCTATTCTAGCAATTAGTTTCTAGATATTTCGGGATGGTATTTTGTAATCTTACCAGTTAACTGAGCTTCGATCAGATTCTAGGTCACTCTCAGGAGTTCGACAGGAATCGGGCTGGAACTAGATTACTGTAGTCTGTAGCAGATAGTATCGAAGTATAAGTAGCTGAGGTATCTTCATGTAGAAAGCTCTCCAGCTTTCAGTCTTGTATTATTCCTTAGTTATTCAAGAACCAAGAATCAAGAACCTAAACTTTTGTTAATATATCATCTTCACCATCAAGAATCCAAGATCTCACGCCTACCTTTCTCAAGTTAAGTGACCAAGTCCCAGAGAACCTGACAAAGGGAAAATCTGCTCTGCTATTGAAATGTATAACCCACTACTTAGTTCGTGGACTTTATTGGTAAAGGGAAGCTTATGCAATACTGAAGGATAAAAGGATGTCAATTCGACTACTCTATTAAACACAGGTACCAGACTCCTTTTAATCCCAATAAGTAGCCCGTGCGGGATCTCCTATTAACAGCAGTAAAAAACGCTAGCACAGGGTATACGCAATCTCCGTTTGCCAAACACCAGTCGGTCGGGACTACTAATTATCGAGCCTAGTAGGATCAACAAAGTGTATCCCAACACAGAAATCATAGACAACTCAATAACCAAACCCTTCATCAATTACTTCCATTAAGCATCACCTGACTCATCTCTGAACTCCATAATTTCAACACTCCCCCACAGAGCAAGTCACAGTGACTCTAGTTTTACTACATAAAAACTCCTAGCTGTGATTTAAAATTTTCGAAATTAACCCTTAACAGGGGCTTTGTCATACCATCTGCGACCATATCTGTAGTAGGGATATATGCAACATCAAGTTTTCCTCTCTCCGCTAGATCTCTGGTATGATGATAACAGATGTCGATGTGCTTCGATCGCTCGTGAAGATGGGGGTTTTTGACAAGAGCGAGCGCCCCTTGATTATTGCCTAGCATATGAACTTTCTGAGAATTTAGTCCAATATAGTCAGGGCATCCCAAGTCTCTGAATATTTGGGCGATCCACTGACCTTGTTTTGCACAAGCAGAGAGTGCTAAGTATTCAGATTCACAAGTAGATGTGGCTACTGATCATTGTTTTTTACTAGACCAGGAGATAGGGCCACCATAAAACATTGCTACACTTCCAGATACACTTTTTCGGTCAGATTTGTCACTCGCCCAGTCGGCATTGGAGTAAACTACGAAATGTTTATGCCCTCCCCCAGGTCCGTAACGCAGTTTCTGGGTGACAGTTGGTCACAGGTAGCGAAACAATTCTTTTAGTACATGACCATAATGTTCTACTGGATCAGTCATAAATTGAGATAGCTTTCCAAGAACGAAAGCAATATCCGGTCGCGTTAACACCATAGCGAACATTAAGCTTCCGACGCCTTGTTGATATTCTGTGACATTAATTCTCTTGTCCTCTTTACTTACGGGACGAATTAACTCATAGTGGGATGCTGGAATTTTCTTCGCTTTAAATTTGTCTGCTGTCATTCCAAATCTTTCAAGCACCGACCTCAAATATTGCTCTTGATCAATCAAGACAGTTCGTTCTGTACGCTTTCTCGTTACCCTCATTCCAAGTATCTTTTCAATCTCCCCCAGATTCTTGGCATTGAAACGAGAAGAGAGCTTACTAAAGAACCAGTCTAGCTCATCAGTGGACTTAGCAGCTGCAGCAATATCGTCAATGTATACAAGTAACTCAATCTGCCCCTCTTTTTGGATGAATAAGCATGGATCTGCAAGGCTTTGAACAAATCCCCATTGTACTAGATGGGTTTTGCAGAGCATGTTCCAGTCCCTTGCAGCTTGCTTAAGTCCATATAAGCTGCGCAATGCCTGTAAAGCATGACCCTTTGTTACTGGTACACCTTTAGGTGGGGATAGATATATTTTTTGTTTTAAATGAGATTCTGTGAATGCGTTCTTTATATTGTAGTGGTTGCACTCTAAATTTTCTTTTGTCACCCTGGCAAGAAAGATACGAAGAGTGTCTATTCGAACAGTTGGGGCAAAAGTTTCTGTGTAATCTTTACCTTGAATCTGGCTGAATCCACGGGCTACAAATCTTGCCTTAGATCTTTCAACAGATCCATCTGTATTTAATTTAATGGTGAAAACCCATTTGGTAGAAACCATATTTGCATCAGACAGTGGAGCAACTTCCTTCCAAGTACCATTTTGACCTAGGATAGCTATCTCTTGCGCAATTGCTAACTTCCACTCTTTGCTGTAAATTGGGTCATTAACAGCCTGAGAATATGTTTTTGGTATATTTATACCAGCAAAAATTTCAGCTGGATATGAATACTCCAATAAATTTAGCTCATCATTTTCCTGAAGGAATTTGGCAGCAAATGCCCTTGCAATCTTATTATGACGTTCTTCATCTTCATCCATCAGATTATTGCTTTCATTTTTCTTACGTTTTGATCTTGTGAAATAGCGTGGCTGTCCAGGACAAGTCTCAGTATTTAATAAGGACCTTGTGGATGGTAGAAACGGGTCATCAATAAATATATGGTCAAAGTCTGGGGCAGTAAATTCTCTGGTATTGGTAGCTTTAGATTGGGATGGATTCAGTAAACGGCCACACTTTGCTGGCTTCTCGGATTTTGGATTTACTTCATTTGTCTGTGTCAGTGCAATTTTTGGTTCGTGAGAGACGTCTGATAATATCTGCTGATTGCTGTCAGTAACATCGAAATCATTTGAAGATTTTTGATCCGAGATTATTTGATCTGCTGTAGTAGGAAATTCAATTTCGGATACGCGAGGTTCCTGACCGATCAAATTGTTGGCTTCTAGTTGCGCAATAGGGCTTTCACATGCCTCTACATCGACAACAGATTGGATTCTTATTAGATAACCAATAGATTTTGATTCCGTAATGCCTATATCCTTTTCACCTCTCTTACGCCTTTTTTCTTCTGTTTTCATGATTGATTTATCTAGAGCTGGCGTTTCTAGAATTGGTACACCCATTACTTTAGTATCAAGAGATTGATTTCCTGTTTCGAGAACAACTGAATCTGATGAATGCTGAGTCGGTCTGGAGTGTTGTAAGTTGGCATTAATAGCAACAGATGGAGTATCTATATCATTTTTAGGTCTACCACGGGGCTTACAATCATCAAAATCATTTGCAGTGCCTTGAGGGCCTGTAGTGCAGTTACGAAATCTCAGTTCCATTGAGCCACCTTTAATATGTTCCATAATGTTGAGCCTACTTGTTCTTGATGTATATCCAAGTTCGGGATTAGAAACACGAAATTGTTTATTTGTTGTATCACTGTAACCCATAAATACACCGACTCGTCCTCTATCCACAAGTTTATCTGTTCTTTGTCCTTTGGCTATGGTGTGAGGGTTGATGTACGAGATACATTTACTTCCCCAAACTGCAATATGGCTTTTGTCTGGTCAAATACCAGTAAAGGCCTCCTCGGGACTCACTAGTATTCCATCAATGATAGGGCCTGTTTGGGTGTGGTTTCGTATATACACATCGGTTTCTACAGCTTCATCCCAAAATTCAAGTGGCCAATTTGCATCTTTAAGCATTGCTCATACTGTTTTCGCATGTTTGAATATTTCGTTCCGCAGGCCCATTTTGACTGGATGTTGCTATTGTAGTTGGTTCTTAACAAGTTCCTTGTTCTAGTGACCATTTGGAGATAACTTTCTGAGGTTCAGCTGCATTATCAGCACGTACAGCGTTTATTTTTCACCTGATTGTAGCTGGACAGTAGTTTTCCACTGGTCAAGAGTGGAAAATGCCTCACTCTTTGTTTTACAACACAAAGCCCATAACTTTCTAGAAAGGTTGTCCAGTATCATTATAAAATATTTATTTCCCCAAATGGACGGTGGAAATGGACCGGCTATATCAAAATGGATTAAGGCTAATTTTGTTAGCTTCCGAGGTGATAGTTTCTTAGAAGTACGATTTCTCATCTTCGTTAATAAGCAAGTCTCACAAACTGTCACGGTTTCAGTACAAAATGCTTGGGCGATCTTGTAAGTACAGTATATTAATTATAATTCTCTGGAGAGAGAATTTCTCGATGTAAAGTCTACATATATATGTATTCTAAATTACTGCCCTTCAAGATGATTCTCCCTGTGACCTGAATAATTGAGACGCTTCTACAACTACCTAGAAGGTTCTCGGTACACCTGTTATCCTCATGAACCTTCAGTGTGTTTCCAGAAGGTTCACTGAGAATATTCGAACTCTGACGCTTCCGAGACCTTCCCCTTGTGCCATAGCCTATGCTAGCCAGCGTAAGATACAGGAGTCTTTCGGCTTAACAGCCGTCACACAAACGCGCTATTCTCTGGAACTAGGAACTTTGATTGGATGTGAGAGATTTGTGACTAAGTGTAAGTTCCTAAGCTTTTGGGGACCAAGATGGGCAAATTGTCGATGATATTGGATGTATCTTTCTTTTTCCTTACTTGTAAGCTCATTATCTTCCACAACCTCCTCGTCAACAATCATTTCATTGGTACTTTGGTCGAGATTTGTCGAGTTATAAGCTAGGTCATGATCATTATTGTCGATGTGTGATACAATATAAAGCCCATTACGCATAGTGGCAGTTATAACTGTGCGATTATTTTTTCTGAAATACATGTGGCTCTCATCAAGAGCACCCTTCATACCCCCATGACAGCAGACTTGTCTACTCGACATCAAGTTTATTCCTAATAATGGTACATAATGCACATCTTGTAGGTACATAAAAGATCCATCTTCACATGTCATCTTCACATTGCCCTTCATTTGTGAATATATTTTTCCTCCTCCAACCATTATAGTGCGCCCTGGAATATGTTTTAGCGACCTGAAAAGAGAAAGATTGTCAGACATGTGTGCAGAGGCGCCGGTATCAATGGCCCAAGTGGATGGAATAGCCTTACTGATAAGTGCTCTAGAGATCTGAGCATGTTTGTGAGTTGGACTATCAGAGTCTAAACCCAAATCACCTTCAGATTCCACATCGGAATAAGTACAGGCTTCATACGCCTTATCCTTGCTCTTGAATCCAACCCTCTTCTCCACGTTAGCTGAGGATCGAATTTGTGACGGAGAATGGGTTCGAGAGAGTGATTGACCTGATTTTTTATTCTTTGGTGTACTGCAAAATGATTTGGTTTTTTTAATGTACTCATGTACAGCGTCTTGTGCGATCTCCATGAACGGACAGGCCTTGATAAAATGTCTCCTTCCACATAAGTAGTATGGTGGAGAATATCCTGAATCTTCACCGGTGTTACAGCCTTGTATTCCTGACCCTCGGGGCCTCCAATACTATTGTTCCTTTCAGGTATTGTGTTGTGATCCTACATATGCACGGATCAGTTGTAAATTATGTATATATGTATATCTCTAGATACCTCTTGTAATTTTCTTCCCTTAGTTTAGAATCTTATGAATTATATTCCAGATCTGAGTCCTTACCTGATTCGACTTGTTCATCTGCTAACCTGTGCTCCCTTCTGGTCGTCACATTATTCTAAACTCACCAATACGCCTGGGAAGGCAAAATAATTTCCTTATCTCATTGAGACTGAGATTTTTTCACAGTTAACCTCAACGCAACAAAACGTATAACTTTGTGGTAAAAGTACTTTCAGGGAACAGCTTGTCATAAGTTATAATAGTTGATAAAGTTTTCGCACTCTCAAACAAAATAAATACATCAATTTTCTTAATTTCTTCCAAAAATGTCTGACAATTACAAGACTCCTAAACCCTATCTACCTCCCCCGCCAACCTCTGATGTGGAGTCTGAACCGGAAAATTCATATCACAAACCTAGCCACAACAGGAAAAATCGAATATTGAAATCCCAAATGTTGCTGTTCGAAAAGGTAAACCATGCATTTCGGAAGTCAATTGAAGAGTGGACGAGTTGACAGTAGCTCAAAATGAAACTGGTAGAGAAATGGCTGATGCAATTGTCGACGCAGCCTATAAACAAATGAGTCGCCATCACGAGCTTGAGTTCACAAATAGACAACAGTAAAGCGAAATAGAATTCTTAAAAACAAAGATGGCTAGACTAGAGAAGCTTATAGAATCCGCAAGTTTGAACCCGTCGCTATCAAGACCTAACCCTATGCCACGCTCCTCAGAATGCCAAAACGCCTACTCTCCGACAACAAGACAATGCTTTCAAGACAAAGAAGAAGAAGAAGAAGAGGAAGATATTCTGAGGCCATCAGTTAGCCACTATCGTACACAGAAATCTCCAACTAGGAGGATAGAGTATAAGAGATAAAGTACAGCACGTCTCCGTAGCAGCAAAGAGCCCAATTTTTAAGGGCCTCCTTTTGTAAAATATCGCGATCCATCCGAGACAGTAGGTCAAACCTATGGGAACGTTCGACTAGGTACAGCCGATCGAATCATTAACCCTATTTGTGAGTTCAGAGGTATTGACAATTTGGATTTTTTTGAAAATTGGCTTATTTTACTTCGAGGTAGGATACAAGACAACAACAGACACTGGGGCTCAGATCGGAGAATCATGAATTTTATCTTTGCATCCACAAAAGCCAAAGCTCAAGAAATGCTGGTTCCGTACTTCTCTGGGGAAGACGAAGAAAATGATTTCGTGAATTCGGTTCAAGTGGTAAATCATTTAATCGCGAGTCATTGTAGTAGTACCTTACAACGGGACAGTATGGTGGAGTTTGAATCACTACGTCAAAGCACTTGTGAAAGTTTTCAAAACTTTAAGACCAGATTTCTTTCATTAGCTGGCAGAGCCAAAATACATCATTCACTACAAAGAGACCTGATGTATGGAAAGATGAACCAACAGCTAAAATTGGTAGTTTACACCCAGTTACACAGATGTCCGGATTTCAATTCTCTTTGTGAATTTGCAGAACCAGTTGATAAGGAACAAATTCAACTCGAGAAAAGTTTGACTAATAAGCCAGAAAAACTAAACTCCAGTAGAAGACTTTACCGACCGGAATCTTCTACCCTCGCTTCAAATCAACAGCCAAATTCTAGACCTGATTCTAGACAAGAAAAAAAATTAGGTATAGATGTAACTTGTCACTATTGTAAAAAATTGGGACACACCAAGTCTGAATGCCCTTTTAGAACCCTTAACAACAGGCATACAACTGTTCATGTAACAGCTGAAGAGTCATCCAGCGTTGATTCAGATTTGTGTTCAGAGGATGAGGTAGATGTTTTAGAGAATGATCCAGAGGGAAAAGTGGAATCCTAGATAAAAACTCCCTTCTAGGATATTTAATCAATATACAACATATTGATCTGGGTAAAATAATGTCAGAGAAAACCTACACTTTGCAATGCTCGTTCTCTGGAAATTCGCGGATTGTGGACGGAGTATCTGTACTCCCGGACACAGGTGCAAATGGATTTGCATATATCAATTCAAGATGTGCATACGCCGTGTCAAAATGTCTTGGAGAGAAGCCGAAAAATCTCGGATATTCTATTCAATTCAAAGGCTTTGATAGAAAGAAAGGCCCTGTAATATCGCAATACATTTTGTTGTCATTGTGGATAAATGGACGACGTCTAGATAATCTGCCTTTCTTAATCGTAGATTTAGGATTGCATGATGTAATTCTTGGTAGTAGATTTTTAGCGCACTTTGACATAATGATTAACTCACGACAACGCTGCCTTGTTTGGCCAACAGATCATCCAGAAACACTATCTTTCTCGTCACCTATTTGAACCTTGTTGTAAAATCTCTTAACAGACTGACCCAAACTGTTTAAAATCCATCAAAAAGATGTTACACTTCGGGATAGTTTGTTCAACAAAGAAGACAGAATGGCAGTGTACGGCGCTCGGTCTACAAAACGGCTCGTGCAGGACAAGAAAAGTCTTCAACCCGCTTCCAGGTCTGCTGTCCCAATTCAAACATCAAAATTAAATGAAGAATGCGACACAAATAAATCTGCCAGTGATGATTCAGCAGGAAAAAATATGAAATTGACAAATATTCAATCAAAATCAGATTTAAATTTATGCCATTTATGTTGAGCAGATTGGTTTGCAAAAGCTTGTGGCTGTTAGGCACAGATCATATCACTTGGTGAAGCGAGTGGGAAAGTAAAGGAGTCTGTAAATCTTTCGTGGAGAGTTGTTAATTACTCCCACTAGGACACAGAGTGCTATATAAACTATATTTTGTAATAATAAAATCTAGTGGTTGGTATTTATGTGAAAGCGCATTAATACTAACCTCACAATTAATGGGAGATTAGTGACGTGTCTTCTACACATCCCTGTCTTTACTATAATTGGAAGCACCAATTTCAACAATTTAAGTGCTCCCGCCTTTCATTCAAGCCTTGGCTGTACTGACCATACACCTTCTTTCCTTAGTCTCAAAGAAATTCAACACGAAATTGAAGAAGACAATTCAGTTATGTATGAGAGTCAAGACTTAGAACTAGAGAAAATTATACCTTCACACTACCATGATCTCCTTGATGTCTTCTCCAAATCCGCTTCCAATTTATTACCCCCACACCGGCCTTATGACCATAAGATTGAACTCGAAAACCTACAACATCTTTCCGCCGGACCCCTATACCCCATGTCGTCTGAGAAGCTTAAAGCCGTGCACAAATACATCCTAGAAAATATTGATAAAGGTTTTATTGAACCAAGTAAAGCGCCCTTTTCAAGTCCGGTCCTTTGTCACAGTCTAAGCATAGGCACTTGGGCAACCTTATGGTCAGAGGTAGTTTTAATTTCAATCTATGGTGAACTACAGATTGAAGAGGATAATAACAGTTACTTTATACATGATTATTATCCCAGCCAATGACACAGATTTCTATCCGTATATCCGTATTCCTTACTCGTATTCCCTACTCATGTCCCCTACTCGTATCACATACTCGTGCCCCATCCCCGGACGTGTTACAATATTAGTATTGCCACTTATAAGGCCCTCCTTGTTTCATGCTAAGCCTGCGTTAGACAGCGCAGGCTACAGGCAATTACCGGCTTACAAGCTGTCACATCCTTTTTGTCAAAAAAGCAGACGGTAGCCTTTGTTTCTGTATTGATTTTAGAAAATTAAATGCAATTATAAAAAAAGACCAATATCCTTTACCATTGATTGATGAAACATTGGCACGTCTAAATAAAGCGAAAATATTTACAAAACTTGATATGAGACAGGCCTTCCACTGTATAAGAATGCATTTCGACTTTCAAGAATTGACGACCTTTTGTACGAGATATGACTCTTATAAGTGTAAGGTTCTTCCATTCGGGTTAACAAATGGCCCTGCCATCTATCAGCAATATATGAACGACACCCTTCTCGATTACTTAGACGTATTCTGCACTGCATACCTTGATGACATACTAATTTATTCTGAAAATGAAAGTGATCATTGTGAGCACGTCCGAAAAGTTCTTTTATGACTAAGGAAAGCAGGATTGCAGGCAGATATCAAGAAATGAGAATTCCATGTAAAGAAAACTAAATACCTCGGGTATATTGTGTGTGTGGATGGATTAAGGGTAGACCCTGATAAAATATCAGTAGTAAAGAATTGGCTGCCACCCAAGTCAGTAAAGGGTATCCAATCATTTTTAGGGTTCTGCAATTTTTATGGCAGTTTCATTCCTGAGTTTGGACAAGTAGCAAAACCTCTCACCAACCTCACCAAATCTGTAGTTAAGTTTAACTTTGATGAAAATTGTCATGCTGCTTTCGAAAGTCTTAAAAGCGCTCTTACTTCAATGCCTATACTAAAACATTTCGATCCGGATTGCCCATTGCAATTGGAAACCAATGCATCAGATGGGGTTGTCGCTGCTATACTCTCTCAAAGATATGATAAATACTGGCATCCAGTTGCTTTCTTTTCGAAAACAATGTAACCAGCTGAATTAAATGATGAAGTTCATGACAAAGAAATGTTAGCCATAGTCCATGGACTAAATAATTGGAGAGCAGAACTGGAAGGTTTTCCGTATACAATTGACATCATTACAGATCATTGTGCTCTAGAGTATTTTATGACTTCAAAAATCATAAAAGCTTGACAGGCCTGTTGGGCTGAATTACTATCTCAATATTCCTTTCAAATTAAGTATTGACCTAGTAAACAGAACACCTCGGCAGATGAAATATCCCGCCGTGAACAGGATATAGGCCCGCAAGATCAAGTGAAAAAAGAAATCCGATATAAACCATAATTAAAAAATAGTATTCTATCAAAAGAAGTTAAACAAGACTTGCACATCTGCCTCATGGAATCTATAAAAGTTGTTGACGCAATCATAGAAGCTAATCAAACTCATGACAGTCTACATGATATGCGCGAACAAACGAGATCCAATAATAATTTAAGGATGGATAATGGTGTACTTTTTTTCAAAGACCGGTTAGTTGTTCCAGACAAAGATAACTTGAGAACAGATCTCATCCGTGATATTCATGACCAGATCTCCACTGCGCACGCTGGTCGTAATAAGACATATCTAGAGCTTAAATCACGTTACTTCTGGAATAACATGCGCCAGGATGTCAAAAGATATTGCAGGAACTGCCACCTGTGTTGTGTCCACCATGCCGCACGCAATAAAACGCCCGGTCTCCTCAAGCCATTACCTATTCCTGAAAGACCTTGGCAACGCATTTGTATGGATTATATGGATATGCCAAAAGATAAAAAAGGATTTGATAAAGTTGTTGTTTTTATTGATTGTTTGTCCAAAGTCTCTGTCACCCTACCATGTAAAAAAGACGTCATTGCCCGTGACACAGCAGAATTATACTTCACATATGTCTATTGGTACTACGACCTTCCAGACTCTATTGTCTCAGACAGGGGAGCTCAATTCATTTCGGCTTTTTGGACATATATCATGGAAATTTTGGGTGTGCAATTATGACTATCAACAGCGTACTTGCCACAAACTGATGGGCAAACAGAAATAATGAACCAATACATAGCTCGTAGATTACGCCTGTTGTTATGAATTTGCTATATTTAGCCTGGATGTGATGATGCAGGGGTTATCTTCTTAATTCGGTTAGGTCTGATGCCACGGGATTCGAATTTGTTCAGGCTGGAAATTTGAATTGGTTCTTTAGTTCTAACAATTTTGTTACTTTTAATATTATTGTATAATTTGCTTATTGGGAACTCGATATTTTGATAATATGATAATCTGAACATATGAATTCGTAACTTTGATAATCCGAGCCTTGATAACCTTCATTCATACCTTTGCACCTTTGACCTTTGACCTTTGACCTTTGTAACTTTGTAACCTCGAACCTTCGATAATTTGTCTTCGTTGAAATCGACTCGACCTCTGCATCTTAACAGCTTCGAAAATCTGCCAATAAGTAGATTCATAACACCTGTTCATAGATCACTATCAAGATAACTGGTCTGATCTACTTCCTGCCATGGACAACGCGCAGCTAACACTATCACATGATTCTATTGGCATGTTGCCATTTCAACTTTCCAGGGGCTATACACCTCGAAAATCATACAATTGGAATCCTCCAGCACATTCTAAGACGGCAAGGGAGAAATTAGCGCTAAAAGATGCAGAAGCCTTTGCACACAAATTGCAGGAAACATGGAAGGTCGGTCAAGAGATTATGCGTCAAAGCCAAGAGAAAATGGTCATTCAAGTAAACAAACATCTTTGCAAGCCTGATTTAGATGTTGGAGATAGAGTTTATTTATCAACAAAGAATCTCCGGCTACAAAGGTCCAGCACAAAATTATCACCTAAATTCCTGGGCCCATACAAGATTTTATCGAAAAAAGGGCACTCTTTTAAATTAGATATTCCTAAACAATGGTCCAATCACAATGTCTTTCATGCGCGTTATCTCAGAAAGGCCGCCAACGATCCATTACCTGGACAAATTATTCCTCAACCAGACCCAGTCAGCATAACAGGTGATAATGAATGGGAAGTTTAAAAAATACTGGATGCAAAGCTGCTGAGGGGTAAACTAAAATATTGCGCTGATTGGCTGGGCTGGGATGACAACCCACAGTACTATCCTGCTTCTGACTTCATGACTGCCCCATCCAAAATAGTTGAATTTCACAAGCAGTACCCAAACAAGCCAGGCCCTCCAAAAAATATAATGCAATGGCTAAGCGCTTGGAAGAATGGTAAGGACGATTATAGTAGACTCAGCAATGATACTCCTATGACTTCAAGCTTGAGGACAAACTTTTTTGGAAGGGGAGGGTGATGTTACAGCCTTGTATTCCTGACCCTCGGGGCCTCTAATACTATTGTTCCTTCCAGGTATTGTGTTGTGATCCTACATACGCACGGATCAGTTGTAAATTATGTATATATGTATATCTCTAGATACCTCTTGTAATTTTCTTCCCTTAGTTTAGAATCTTATGAATTATATTCCAGATCTGAGTTCTTACCTGATTCGACTTGTTCATCTGCTAACCTGTGCTCCCTTCTGGTTGTCACAACCGGGCTCTAAAGTTGTGCGCGGCCCTTTTGATGAGATGTGCCTGTTTTCTGTTGTAGGATAGCTAGGAAAAGCATTTTCATTACGCTGGCTAGCTATTAGGCGACTCTCCTTCGTTTGAAGCCGCTTTAACTCTTCGTCTACCAAAAGATCTGTCATTGCATCAAGGGTATCAATTGTTGGGACATACTCAATGGGAAGAGAACGAATCAAGATTAAAAGAAGGGCTTCATCTTGATACGCATTTTTTGATCAAATATCAGCTGCGCATAACTTGCGCCGGTATTCCTTTAATTTATCCCATCCTTGAATAATAATCATGTCGTCAAATGAGAAATTCTGAATGAGCGTCATGTACTCATTTGCGGTGGTCGAATCAATCTGCTGGTATTTAGAGCGTAAATAGGCCCAAAGACTGAAGGCGGAATCATGTTCGTTGTACAGGGCTTGATCATCGAGAGAAAGGGATTTGAACATAAGGTTGATTGCGGTTCCCTCATCTCGAAAGTACTTCTCCCTTTTTTTGTTGTGGAGTGTAGGATCAACAATTTTCTGAGTATTTCCAATGGAAGATACAATTGGACACGCTTCGTCCAATGTTTTTGTGACCACGTGGTACACCTCTCTACATCTTAGTTTAACCTGATAGTGGCAAAACCAAGAGTCATGGTTTTGTCCGTTTAGGATAGGTATACCTCAGCTAGTTTCTTCCGACATTTTTTTTTAAGGTCGGATGCCTTGGGGTTGATTTCTTGTAATATGTCTTGTTAGACGCGTTCCTAATCTTGTGCTGAAGGCACCTGAGAAAAGGTCGATGGACTGACTGCTTGTGCTTTTGTGTTGCACCAGAGAAGTTGGCTTAGGGATTGAATTATTCACAGTCCCTGGAATTGTTTCCTTTTATTACTTCATTGCATGTGACACCGAGTCTCATAACCAATTGAAATGTATAACCCAATGCTTAGTTTGTGGACTTTATTGGTAAAGGGAAGCTTATGCAATACTGAAGGATAAAAGGATGTCAATTCAACCACTCTATTAAACACAGGTACTAGACTCCTTTTAACCCCAATAGATAGCCCGTGCGAGATCTCCTATCAACAGCAGTAAACAACGCTAGCACAGGGTACACGCAATCTCCGTTTGCCAAACACCAGTCGGTCGGGACTACTAATTATCGAGCCTAGTAGGATCAACAAAGTGTATCCCAACACAGAAATCATAGAAAACTCAACAATCAAACCCTTCATCAATTACTTCCATTAAGCATCACCTGACTCATCTCTGAACTCCATAATTTCAACATCTGCCCTTATCACCTTTTCGTTTTTCCGAGTGTAAGTCACTGCCCTCGGTCTGACATCCACATCTCCGTACGGTGTATGACAGAGGTAACCTGGGTGTGACTTGGTTTTGTTTGTTTGTTTAATCCAACAAGGTTCTTGAATCAACACAACATCCACGCCTAGCTCGTAAACTCTAGAGAGCGCAATGTTGTGAGTTGAGCCACCCCTGCCTACGTTTATTGACAAAAAACTTAGTGTGGGAGGGGGGCAAGAAGGGGCCCGTAGGGCGCTTTTCACAAAGCTTCTTCAGGATTCAAGGCCCCAAAGCCCGAACCCTCAGTCATTGCTGTATCTATTGACGACATGTCCTTAACAGCAGCAGGAGAAGTTGGTCGTGTCAATCTAGCGGCAGCTGTAGCAGCCTCTGCGGCCTTGGTAGCAGCTTTTGCTCGGGCAACGGCCTGGTACTCGCGTTGGCCAGCTTGGCAAATCGTCACAAGTTGCTCCCTGGTAGCTGGGCCAGACCTGTTGGGACGAGTAAGACAGTCTCGACTGCCAGATTGATGGGGGCCTCCGCAGTTTCGACATTTAGAGGCCGCTTTACACTCAAATGCCGAGTGTATGATTAATCTACAGTTCCAGCAGGCTGGCGCACGAGAACGCCCACGCGTGGCGTGGAAACCGAGACATTGCCTACATTGCTGTATGGCAGGGCGGTTTTGTTGGATTGTCGCTACTCCCGAGTTGTCAAAGAGTCGGAAGCCAGGCTTTGGGCTAGCATTACTGGGAAACAAGGCCGTCCAAGATCTGTAGGGAGCACCGAGCTTAGTATTTCCGTGTATCCTCACTCGGTCTGGAGTGCAGTTTGTCACTCTGAGGATTTCGGCGGCCACCATTTTGGCAGTGACTTCGATTTGTCCTTCTAAGCCGAAAACTGCAACTGGAACCGTAGCAACCCGGAGGGAAACTAGGTCACTTGGTGGTTATAGTTTTACCTCCACTTGCGTATAGGTGCTGGAGGCCTCCAGCAGTCGGGATTTTGCATCCGGGTTTTTGGCACGGATGGCAAAGCCAGTGGGAACACGTTGCACCTGGTCGACATCGGAAGGGGTGCATTGCATTTGTTTAGCCACGGCATTGCGAACGCCAGCCGGAGAGAGCTGTCTTCACTCGTGGTTTGCATCTAGACGCAGGAAAAGTTGGTCATCTTTAAAAGCTGATGTTGCTGCTGCCGAATTTTTCTCCGGTTTCCTGGCAGATGGGACAGCCGAAACCGAGGTGATGTCTGCAGGGGCCTGTGCACCTGACTTTTGGTTTCCTGCTCTGGTGACAGCAGCTCAGGTGCAGTTGTATTATGATTGGTATATGATTTGGGAATGTACACTTGCGCTGGAACAGCTAAGATAGTATGTGGAGAGAAGTCTTCATTAATGTGCAGAAGTGAAGTGACTATGATAATTATTATATTACAGATTGGGGGAAGCTCATCCCTTATCCCCTAGCTTGTTTCCCTGTAGACCAATCACGTTACCAGTATGCAGCTCACCAAAGTGTGCAACCAACTGAGCAGCCATGCCATTTATCCTATATCAATAACCCATCTCTCATACTGCACACATTCCTACTTGTAATGTCGTTATGTAGAGACTGGATCTCCTTCATGTGCCATGATAACTACCTATGCACCAGCTACTAGATCTACCATACTACATAGCTGAACATAACAAGTAGCCTTTGAAAATTTCTGGGGAATGGCTACTGGGATAACTGTCACAGGGTCTTAAGGATGAGGGTTTGACAGTGTTCCACGGGTTGCATTGTATAGCCTAGTGAAGATCTAGGTGGTAAGTGAAGGTTATAAATGGGTCAAAGGAATGACAGGTCTTCTCTAGGAAGAGATGAATGGGCAACTAGTTGCAGTAGGTGTTACACGTGGGTCTTGCTGATGAAGAACTGGGCAATGGATATATGGTCCTCCCGAAGAAGAGATGGGTAAACAAATGTATTGTAAAGGGCAGATAAAGAGGACGTTGCGTGAGGAGTAAATCTCTCTCACGCTGAACTATTATATACAAGAGTAGAAGCATTTGCCAGCCGGAATCAATTGTAATCAATTCTTGCCAATATCCTCGCATTGATGGCTGTGTTCTTGTCCTTCTCTTCATGACTCTCTTGTATATCCTTACATGACATTTTACATGAATAATTGTATAGGGGAAGCTTTTATTAAATTGATGGTTTTAACTAACTACCCCTTCATCTTATCACAAATAAATATTAGTATTAAAATTCAATTTACAGATCTGTGAAACAGGGGGAGTCGCGACATTTGGTCGTTGGGGTAGGACTGGCGGAGCGGTACTCGGACCGGCCGCCACAAATTACGCAATTGCTGCTTGCAAGTAGACTTTGATGGAGTCTACAAAATTTTTTTCTTCACCAGTGGAGAGCGGTAGAAGAGCTGCCTCGACACTGCTAATTGCTGTCAAGCAGATATTGAATTGCGTGGCTTTTTGTCTTGCCCTGCGCTTCTCTGCTTACATTGCTGCAAGCAATTCTGGAGGATATATTTTTTCTTTGCCTACTGCTTCTGTTGCTGTAGGCAGTGGGGCCAGCAAAGAGTTTTCGGCTCCTGCTGCCTTAGTTGAGGGTATGTTGGCCTTTTTTGCGGGCCTTACTTCCTCAAGTCGCAGTAGTGCTGGAACTGTAGCGCGCTTTTCGGATGCTGTGACGGTTTCTCTTGGGGTTATTTCGGGCCCTGGGGCTTTTTTTGTTGTGCTTAGCTAAAGTAGATAAGGCACATGGTGCTTGTGAAGAGGGTACGTCATGGAGTTCTTCCTGCGGGGAAGACAACTCACATGATGTGTTTGGCGCATTTGCCTCGGAGTGGGAAACAGCATGGATGAACAGAGTGGTCCAAGTGATTGGCTAGTAAGCGACTTGGCCACACATAAAAGTATTAATCTTTCCTATGTAGATAGACACATTCCATATACATTTTCACACATCATCTGATCACTCTCATCTTCTGCAATCCAATCTATCTTAGCCGTCACTGCAAGCGTACGTTCTTCATTTCATATACCAAGTAAAACATTTTTCCGTGTCGTCTGGGCTGGAGGAGGCCCATCTTAAATCTGATAGAGATTTCAACTTCTGGACTTCGAAGTCCAACATCTCTACCTTGGGTATATTGCGAACGTTAGCTTCGAGCGCAGCCTCAATGGAGTCTAAATTTTTCTCGGAGGCCTCTAATCCTTTCTCCGTAAGTTTTTGTCTGGAAAGAGTTAGTATAGATTCATGCAATTTGTAGGGTTTGATGATGCGATCTTTGGTGATTCTGCTGATCGCGTTTTGGTGCGTTCTATGTGTTGGAGGCATCTCGAAATGCCGCTGATGGCAAACAATTACAATTTGATTTGATAGATCATGGGTGAGATGGATAATAGGATGGGAATGGGCAAATTGGAATTCTCGAATTGTATGATTCTGTGTAGGTCTAAATGTTCATAATTGTCTTGTCTACCACGTTATATAGGATTGACAGCTATACTATGAATCCTGGCTAGTGTATCCATGCTGAAGTCATCATGTGATCCCCATATGATGACAAATCAACTTTAACGTTTTAGATAAACCAACAGTATATCAATAATGGGAGGAAAAATTAGAGGCAGATAGACTCATGGAGGAAAATCTGTTATGAATGATGAGCACTGGAGATATTCTTGGGATAGACTTAGAGACAGTTGTGATATAATGCTAGAGAACTGAGTTGTAGACTTTAGAAGGGATTATTATTTGCTGAAGTATAATGGATAAAGTGTGTGATCTGTGTTGGACACTTTTGGGGGCAGTGCCTGACCACCTGTCTAAATACATGAGAAGCTGGTCCGTGCACTGCTATCACTTCTCAACATCCTGATCCTCAACAGATCTCTACAACCACTACGTAGCTTACCTCAATTGTGTAGGCACAGCAACTATATTAATCCATGACCTAGACCATGCACGTCTCTACGTTATGTTAGCACGGACTAGGATTACAACACTCCCTCTGTCGATGTGCTGGCTCAGAGCGATTGTGACACGGAAGTGACTGTTTCTCAGTGGATTTGTGTTTGGGTTTTGGCTTTTGTTAGTGGATCTGCTAGTTGGTCTAATGATGGAATATATGTGACTTTTATGTGACCATTTTTGTACTGTTCTCTGCAGTAGTGGTTCCTCAGTGCTATGTGTTTGGATCGCTTATGGTTATCATGGTTTTTGATCAGAGACAGTGCTGATTGGTTGTCGACGTACAGGTTGGTACATTCCGTTCCTTTTATGAGCTTTGTGAGTTTGAGTTCTTCAAATAGAGATTTGATCCATTGCAGTTGTCGACAGGTCTCTGTGGCTGCAAGATACTCTGCTTCTGTTGTTGAGAGAATTACTTCTCGCTGCAAATGTGATTTCCAGAAGATGGGTCCAGATGCAAGCCTGATTAATGTCCCGGATGTCGACCGACTGGTCGAGGGATCGGCTGCAAAATCTGCATCTGAGTATGCCTCGAGGATTGGTTTCTCGTTGCTTCTGGTAAATTTGATGCCTTTATCCGGATGTTTGGCTATGTAGCGAAGGATGCGGCGGGCAGCTGAGATGTGCTCTGCGGATGGATTGTTTAAGAATCTTGCAAGGTGATTTACAGCGAAGGCAATGTCAGGACGTGTGTTATTTGCTAGGTATTGGAGACCTCCGATGATCGAGTTGTACTCTAGCTGTGATTGCCTTGAACATTGAGAACCGTTGAGTTCAATTAGCCTTTCTATTGGTGTATTTGCTGGCTTACAGTCATCTAATCCATGTCGCTTTAGAAGGGTGCGGACGTATTGGCCCTGAGAAAGTTCGAGTTTATTTTCATTTTCCTTGATGTGTATGCCAAGAAATAAGTTTGTGTTGATGCGTTTGAGGTTATATTTTTTGTTTAATGCTCGCATTAATAATTCTATTTTTGTATTGTTTGGTCCTATGACTTGAAAGTCATCTACATGTAGGAGTACAAATAGATCATTTTGCGCATTTGAATATAAGCACACATCTGATGTTGTTGGATGAAGGCCAAGTGTTGCTAGGGTTGCTCTTGCGTCATCGTACCAGAGGGCTGCTGCTTGTTTGAGGCCGTAAAGGCCTTTCCTTAGGCGGATGACATGATTTCCCTCTTTAAATCCTTTTGGTAACTCCATGTATAGATCAATTTTGAGGTCTGGATTGAGGAAGGCTGTTGGAACATCACCTTGACATCTGTACCATTTAAGGTAATGGGCTATTACTAACATAATCCTACCCGTTTCAGGCCTCGGGGTAGGGGCGAAGGTTTCCTGATAGTTGATGCCGGGTCTTTGAGTAAATCCTTTTGCGGTGCATCGTGCCTTCCATTTATCAACACTTCCATCCGCATTGTACTTCTTTTTGAAGACCCATTTGCATTTCATTGACTTTCGACCTTTTGGTAATTCTTCGCGTTTAATTATGTCGAATGTTCCTGTGTCAATGAGTGATTTTATTTCCTCATTTGCAGCCTTTTTCCATTTTTGAGCCTCTGGGCTGGACATCGCTTCTTCCCAGGTCTTTGGGTCACTTGATTCAAGTGCTGACTTTCCATGATGGAGGCGATAATAGTCAACTCGTTTTACTGCTCGTCCACGTTTTGTACGCATCATGTCTCCCTCTGGCGAGCAGGCTCTCTTTTGGCCAGCTAGGGATTTGACTGGATCCCAACCAGTCATGATGGAATCATTTGGTTGTAGTTCTGATTCGGAACTTTGTGCGTTATCTGTTTGGTTGCGAGAGATATTTGATATGTCAACTTTTCCAATATCTGCCCCATTGTTTACATTGATTATTTCTGAGCTACCTTTCTGTTGTATTAACCCAGTCTCCGGTGAATGTGGCCTTTTGTGCCCAGCTATTGATGGTATTGGGTCCCAACCTGTCATAATATGATTGTATTTCTGGGCTTCCTGATTTTCTGGTGATTTTATGTTTGGATATTGTTCCAAATCACTTTCAGGAGAGTTGAGCTTGATTGGATTGCTTATGTCAGGGTTTGAGTTTATATCTGACTCCGATGGGTCCGGTTGCGGATTGATTAATGCCAAGGGATTGGGACTCATATGCTGCCAGGTTGATTGAAGCACCGGAGGGGTTTTTGGAGGCTGATCAACGTAAGTTTTGTCATTCTTTTCAAGAGAAGGTAGCGTTATAAATGTATTGTTAGGTGGCGGAGGTTTATTTGCAGGTATTGGGTCGTTATTTAGCTCAGATTGAGGTATGTTTCCTGGGTATTGACTCAGATCTGGCGGTGATGCGTTTAATGGCAGATTGTTAGGATCTGATGTTGACGCATCTTGGTTGGGCAGTTTGTTGTGCGGCAATGAAGGACTTTGGTCTGTGCCTAATGTGGGTGTGATTGGTTGATTGTTGTTCGAGTAGTTTGTGGCTCTTTCCTTATTTATTTGGTCTAGTTCATCTCCCAATAGAACATCTTCATTAAATGTTGCGTGTGGAGTGAAACTGACAATCCACTTCCATTCTTTGGTTGGAGTTTTGTGTGGATGGAGTATGAGGAAGTTCTTGGAAGTGTTTACTTCGAAGCCTAGGAACCACCCTTTTTCTGCCCTTGGTTCAAATTTGCTTGGTTTAGGACTGATTAATTTGTATGCTCGACAGCCGAATTGTGGTAGATTCCTGAGATCAATTTTATCCATGTGCGGTTGTCGTAGGCTTTGTAAGAAGTCGATGATGGGGATCTTTTTTGTTTGTAAGCAGTATAACCTATTGAGAATGAAGCATGCATGTTGCATCGCGTAGGACCAGTAACATGGAGGCATATTTGCATCTATAAGGATGGACCTCGTTACTCTGAGAACTACTTTGTTGGCAGCTTCTGATGCTCCATTCTGTTCTGGTGTGTAGGGAGCTGACGTATGGGTACGTATTCCATGTTGTTCACAAAAGACTTTTGTCTTAGAGAATTTGGATCCTCCGTCTCTAAAGATAGTTCGCACTCGTTTGTCATAAATATGGTGCATGATTTTAACCCATTGCACTAATGATGAGGCGATTTGGTCTTTTGTTTGGCTGGTGAGTACCCAATGCATGCGAGTTTTCGCGTCAGTGATTATTACGGCGTACTGCTTTTCATTGACAGATGGGACTAGTTTACCTACGGTGTCCACAAATACTTCGTCCAATGGCTCATACGGTGTTGGCCTTGGGTCCCGCGACACATGTCGTTGAGCCTTGCTTAGATGGCATGTTTCGCATATTTTAAGATCACTTGTGTCAATGCCTTCAAGTCCTAAAGAGTGATCTTTTGTCTTCTTGAGAATGTTTTGTGCAATGTGTCCTAGTCTTTGATGCCAGCGTTGCGCATTGCTGGTCTTCTGAATCCTCGCTACCCCAGGTGCTGCGATGGATTTATCTTTGATGCGCTTGTCATGTAACAGTGGATGAATGTAGTAGACGTCGTTGTGGAGAATTAGTTGGGCAATGGGCACGTCACTCTGTTCATGATTATGTTTTACTAGGAGCTTTTGGCAAAGTCAGGGAACACCCCTGCTATTCTTTGTAGTCTACCTGCGGAGACAATACCAGAGGCCGATCTGGGTGAGTATAGGCAGTCATTTAAAATCAATTGTTGTTGCCCGATCTTTATAGTTGCGCTTCCTTGTTCAGTTAGCGATGATCTGCCTACGGCTTGGTCAAATCGAAAGGGATTTTGTCGATTGTATATTTCAGCAAACACGGATCTATCAGGCAAAAAGTGGTGCGAAGCACCAGTGTCATAGATTATAGGTAGTTTATTGTATCTGGATGCTGATGCAGCTATTCCGCTTGATAGTTTTTCGTCGCGGGGCTCGCTGAGCAGCGCTTCCATTTGACTCCTATAATACTCCTCATCTTCACTGTCGCTGGCCTCAGCAATTGCCTTCCCTTTTCCCGATCTTTCACCATATTTTTGGATATTCTCCTTCCATTTCTGCCCTTTCTGACCAGTTGCAAGTTCTGGATGTTGCTTGAAGCATTTTTTGTTAGTATGTATATGCTTACATCTCTTGCACCTGGCGTCGGGATTTGGTGATGATTTTGGTTTGGCTGCGGAAGCGCTGTGGATGGGTTCATAGGTGTTGATTTGCCTATGATTGTTTGCAGCGACAGTGCAAAGTGATGACATCATTGACCTTAGGGATGTCGGTCTGTCTGAAGCATCGATGGCTTTGTTGTCTCTCCAGGAGCTTAACCAGGGGACGTGAATAGTCCCAACTAAAAAGAATCCCGCAGCTGCGGCCTCAGAAATGGCCCATTTGGTTGGTTTGTCATCGGAAATACTAAGGGCTTCAGCTGCGGTGATTATATTCTGGTAAGCAGTCTGGAATTCGTTGCAGTACCGCTCTATTGAGTCGATGAACTTGACTGCTTGGAATTGTTGGAGCGCATCAATGTAGGTGGCCGAGGACGTTTCTCTTCTAGGCGAAGAGACGCTGTCGTACAGGGCTTTGGCGGAAAGTCTTATGTGGTCCCTGGGCCAGACTTTCTCGCTGAGATGTTCGACAATTATATTCCTCGCCTCTGTCTCATGGTTCTTCCATGTCAAGACTGCTCTTTGGTGAGTCCTCCATATCTCCTCTCAGGCATCATTTGTTATTTGGTCTTCACGTTTTGGTTCGCTTCGTTGAAAGATGGGATCGACGTCGGGATCATCGTGGATGACGTGGCCGGTGAGGTCGCTTTTGGCCAATTGTGCCCGAAGTGATGCGTCCCATCGGCTGAAAGAATCTGTTTCGCCGAGGATAACGAGTGAAGTGTTTTTGGACATGTTTAACTCTTGTGCAGAGGAAAACGCCGGGGTCATAACCTGTTATGAATGATGAGCACTGCTATCACTTCTCAACATCCTGATCCTCAACAGATCTCTACAACCACTACGTAGCTTACCTCAATTGTGTAGGCACAGCGACTATATTAATCCATGACCTAGACCATGCACGTCTCTACGTTATGTTAGCACGGACTAGGATTACAACAAAATCAAAAGATAATAGCACGAAGGCTAGATTTTTACAACACAAAGTGGCCAACAAACAAATCAAGTTTTGTCTAGTATGATGATGACGCTGCATAATCTTACTATGCTCAACTTCTCAAGTCAATGACAGACTGTAAGTGTCACTGCGTGTGAAGGGAATTCACATTTGTTGTTCACAATTATGGGTCCAAAAATGAATTTATATTTTATCTAAGGAGGAGAATATTTACAATGCACGCAAAAGATGTTTTGTTCCAATCAAGCGCGTTTTCCTGTGACACTAGTGCGCATTTGTTCATAGACAGAGCCGGATAGTTCCGGATCCACATAAAAGGCTACAGCCTGTAACATTATCCACCTACTTCCATCGAGGCTAGTGTCAACTTGACTTAGATTGAGTTACTGAGGAGCGGTTTGTAAATCTCCTCTGCCCTATGAAAGATCCAATATTTTCGCTGACATTATCTTGTGTCCTGTACTGCGTTTCGAATGTGTCTAGGGCTTCAGTATCTGATGTAATGTGTGGTCTATGGGAATTACATTGGGTTAGAGTGGCAGCTGTGTCAAGTAAAATTCATTGCACAGACACCTCAATCTTGTACATAGGAAAATTCTTCTCCCCACTAGATTATCATAGTCTTCAATACACAACAATCAGACCACAAGGTTATTACGTCCTGCGCATAATGCTAAACAGGTGCTTCAGCCCACTGACTACCGTAAGCTCATAATCACAACAGTATCCTTCAGGCTGCTCTTGGGTTCCCATGTAGGTTCCACAAAACCGTTCCGTTTGACTAGCAGCAACCTTTTGTGACCTCAACCAATCTTTCTATTTTCTGTCCGAAGAATTCTCTCAACAAATTGCTCTTCACTGTCTTACTCTGAATTAATTTCTGATAATTGGGACTTAGCAGGAGGAGGTTGGGCATCATTAGTTTATTGTGATGGTAAAGGTTCAGTGGTTACTCTTTTTAATAAATTGACATGAAAACGAGGCCATATCCCTAAAGTTGTGTTTAGTTCAACAGAATGTGAGTCAATAACTTTTGTTACCTGATACTTTGCGTTAATCCATGAGAGTTTCTTTGAAAGTTGAGTTGTCTGAATATTTTTTAGGTTCAGCCATACACGGTCTCCCACTTTAAATATTTCAGCCTCTTTTCGGCTTTTATTTGCAAATTCCTCCATAGTATGCTGGGACAATGTCATGGCGGCCTGTGCTAGTTCTTGCGCTTCACGAAGCCTCTCAACAAAATTTATTGCTCTTTTTCTAGGTTCCAATGCAGTGCCAATATGTTGTGGTTATGAGCTATGTGGAAGTCATATTGCAGAGTGATGAGGAGTGGATGATGTTATAGTTAGTTGTTGACAGTGAATAGACTCATACAATATTATGCTGTAGGTAGATGGACAGAAAGTATAAGACTAAACCTGTATCCATTTATTGTGGGTACATCTATGAAACTATATACATGCTTGCCTAACCAGTACACTAGTGATGTATGCTGTGGCCTTGAGCTACACGCAATGCCCTAGCCTCGACTACCTCGTTGTCTCATATCATAACACAATATGCTCTACTTGTTAAATTAGCTCTACATTGTAGCCATGTTCAACAAAAAACGGGCTTATCCCAATGGCGGTTGAAACTCTGTTGTTAATGGCCAACATGGCGCAGGGTAAAAGATCCTTCTGGTCAAATTGGGTGTAGCTTACAAATGCTCTTAGATAAGCTAGGATCTCTTGATTCATACGTTCAGTTGCACTGTCAGTTTTAGGGTGAAAAGCCATTGATAGGCATTGATTCATACCTGTTTAACAACAAAGTTCCTGCCAGAAGTCTCCCACCCAATTTAAACCTCTGTCAGATGTTATATGGGCAGGGAAGCCATAATACTTAAAGTGCAGCTTGAGGAATACCTTGGCACAGTCTTCCGCTTTCATAGAGCTCATTTTGTCACAGGCTCATACCTGGTTATCATTAGGCTGCTGCCTAACAAATTAGGCTTGAACTCTTCCAACCATATTAAACATCATACATGTCATGAACCCCTCCACAACTCATTAGACCCAAGTATAGGCCTTGGCCCAGTTCATGCAAATCTATTCTTAAATGACAAATTTAGATTGCAGACAGGACAACTCGAACACCAGTCGTGAGTCATCTAAGCCACATGCATCATAACTATTTTAATAACTAAAATTGCTAACATTAAAATGAAGCTGAATTAGAATAGACGGAGATGCTGGTGTTTGTCGGAGGACAGATCATGATTTATTCTGAGAATGGTATGAAATGAGGGAACGAGATCATAGTCTTGTAAATAAATAGGAGGCTTTCAGTCATGTCTCTGCTTGTTACTTTAAGATTTTCATTTGTATCTAGCTCTGAGTTCAGTTTGAATAAAACGCCACCTTAAGACCGTCACAAATTTCTTCTAAGGCAACACTACCTTTTAAGCAATTGACTATAACCATCAAATATCTTGGGTCAGTGCTTGTCTTTGAAGGTAAATCTGTCATAAAATTGATTGTAATTTCACTGTTAAACCTATCAGGAATGAGAAGTGGCCAAAGTAGACCCTTTTTTAGTTCTCTCCACACGTGACTACGGCAGCAAACATCACAATTTCTGCAAAACTTCTGTACATCTTTTGATATTCCAGGCAGAGGAAAATTCTGATTTAATATAGCTAATGTACTGTCTCTTCCAGGGTGTCAAGTGACATGGGAATCATGTATTTTCTGAATTAGCACAGTTTTCTAAGGTTTGTAGTCTGCAATCTAGACTCTTTTTCTAAAAACTAGTGCTCCTCTTGGGTTGAAGCTACACTCTGCTAATGAGATTTTCAAGTTGCTGAGACTTTAACTTCCATCTCCTAGACTATTATATAGCAGCTGGATCTTCTCATCTTTTTGAAGTGCTCTATCCCAGAGGGTCAGAATAGAATAGAATAGAATAGAATAGAATAGAATAGAATAGAATAGAATAGAATAGAATAGAATAGAATAGAATAGAATAGAATAGAATAGAATAGAATAGAATAGAATAGAATAGAATAGAATAGAATAGAATAGAATAGAATAGAATAGAATAGAATAGAATTTTATTTATGTCCCTACTGAGTCTATGACAATGAAGGACAGCTAAAACTATCTAAACAGCTTTAAATATAATAGTAATTTGTATAATGTTGTGCTTAATTTTTGCCAATAGATTGAGAGGGTCTGAAAACATATTATTGCCATTAGGGATAGGTGAACTATTCTTTGTTTGGGACTTCATCTTATTAGCTGAAGAAAAGGAGAAAGTCCATGAGTCTTTGATTAGCTGCAATTCTTGGTCATTCAGGTGGTAATCATCATATCCTTGTGGTATATCTTGCTCAGGTCTTGATAATGTGTTGGGTCTTGCTGCTAATCTTCCCGGTTGATATTTCAGCTTGAAGTTCAACTGAAATAGAAGTTGTGACCAACGCACCTGTTGTTTGTTGAGCCTGCGTGTTTGTCACGGATCAAGGAACAGGCGCTGGTATAACTATGTGGTAAATAGTTGTTAGAGTATAGATAAGACTTTGGAGTAAGAATTGCCTGAGAACAGAGAATAAGTTCAGTTTGCTTAATTGACTAATAGACCACAGGTATTATGATATATACAGTGGAATAACAAGAAATAGAGGTTACCCAGAACCGGCTCGACTGCAGAAATAAGTGGGACCCTGGACCAGAAAATAATTATCCACTGACTGAGAATACTGGGTCACGCAATAGAAATACAAACAAACCAATGACTGGATTTGTTAGGGAAGAATGGGATTCAAGCAGACTCAATCTTTGAGTCTGATTGGATCAGAAGTATGTGCTCCTGCCTGAACTCAGAAATATAGTTCAGGCATGATGCATGCAACCACATTGGTTGATAGAAAGAAAAGCAGGAAACTGTATTTCCGACAATAGTATGTAAATTATTATTCTGAAGAGAAGACTATTTCAGTCTCTATCTATACATATATATACATTGTCTATGTGCTTGGGGCACAGTCCCTCTGTCTCGGATCCAATGGGATTCTTCACATGTGTTGACCCTACTTGTTGTAACACCTCAATGTGTTGCAGCTGTATGGTCCAATACTGCTGCCCTGCCAAACTAGATGCCAATGCCTTGATATTCTGTTGAGTGGCATCATATATCTGCACATTGATGTCGATCAATTGTGCGCTACCAATGTCAGGCTAGGCTCATGTTGGCCAATATGCGCTACAGGAACCAATTGGCTTACTAGCCATTATAGTGTTGACATAAACGGTTTCAGATTTTGATGATCTAAAAGTACGGCAAAGGGTTTATTTAGCCCAATCAACACACCACGCCATTCTTCCATACAGCAAAATATAGCCAATAATTCTTTATTGTGAATATCATAATAAGATTCTGGCGGACTTAACTTCTTTGATAGGTATGCCACTGGACAAAGAGCCCCATTTTTATTGTTTTGAGATAGACAACCACCCAATACGCATCCTGAACAGTCTGCCTCGAGTACAGTTTCTTTTTGATCGTCCCACAGGGCTAGAATAGGTGCAGTGATAAAAATTTCATTTAGTATATTGAAAGCTTTCTGCTGCAGCATTTTCCAACAGAATGATACATTTTTTTTTATAAGGTTCAACAGTAGTTCCGCTACACAACCGAAATTTGGGATGAAATTGTGATAAAAATTTGCAAATCCAACAAAGCTTCGCACCCCTTTTATGGTTGTGGGTGCTTGCCATTCTTTAATTGCTTGAAATTTGAGCGGATCAATCTTAATTCCATCATTTACTGACATAATGAAACCCAAGTACTTTGTTTCCTTTACTACAAATTCACTCTTCTGGGGATCTAATTGCAGACCAGTAAGTTCTAAACATTCAAGAACCATGTTTACCTTAGCCCAATGGTCATTTAAATCTCCAGATGTATAGATTAAAACGTTGTCTAGGTAGACCAAACAATAAATCTCCCAAATATTCACCCAAGACACTATTTATGTATCTTTGAAATGAGCTTGGAGCTCCTGTTAGCCCAAAGGGTGTAACCAGCCATTCAAAGGATCCGAATCTAGTTCGAAAAACAGTTTTGCTTTCATCACCCTCCCAGACTCTCAACTTGTGGAAAGCAGCGCAAACGTCTACTTTTGATACCCATGTATATTTTGCAACCTCTCTAAGCGTTTCTTTTATAAGTGGTAGTGGGTATTTATCCTTAATAGTTATTGCGTTCAGAGCTTGATAGTCTACACAAAGACAAAGACCACCCCCAAGGTTTTTTGTAAACAATACTGGAGCACCACCAGGTGAGGAGCTAGCTCAAATCCAATTTTTGTCTAGATGGTATATCAATGTCTTCCTTAGTACCAACAGTTTGTCAAGATGTCGAGAGTTCAATGATTCGAGAGTTCGATAAATTAATATTCAGAGATGTCAGAAGGTCAAGATGTTGAAAGATCAAGATGTCAAAAGGTCAAGATGGACACAAATTCTATATTTTCAAAAGGTTCCTAAGAATACAAGACCATAATCTGCCGAACTAAAGTCATCCCAATTACCCATTATATATTCCTCTCTATTGTTCTCGAACTTTCCAGTATACTCTTATACAGAATAGAATAGTCTAGACAAGTACAGAACAGAACAGATTAGAATGGAATGGAGTAAGATAGGATAGAACAAAACAGAAAAGATTAGGATAGAATATAGCAGAATACCACAGATATCTTCATACAGAGCTCCTATTGACCCAGAATAGGCTTTTGGTCCGTGACACAGTTCTTCTTGTGACATATTGTAGAAGGGGCCGAAAGGGATTCCATTTTCCCTGCCATTTTCATCTTTCATTAGTTTAATTTTGGTGTCTGCACTTGGACAGTTGGGTGGTAAACTATGATTTGTATCTTCTGTGAAGAAACAAGCATTTTTATATTACAATCCACAATCTTAGATAACCCCTGAGCCCAACTTTGCCCAGAGTTCACTCTTTTCCTGACTCTATGTCACCCTCACATTCGAATTTTTCCTCTCTTATTTTAAAATTTTTTGTGTTGGAGGATGTGGCATTAATAGTAGCAGGTCGCTTTGCCCAAGTAAAGTGAGGACATTTTTTTAAAAAATGTTTTCTCTCTCCACCGCAGGTGCATTTCTCAGTAGTCTGAAGCGCATTGAAGTTGTCACTAGACTGCCATGGAGCAGGAGGCTTGCTTCCATCTATTCTTCCTTTTCCTTTATCCATCCTTACCTTGTTGACAATTACAGATAAAGTCGCCATACTAATGCCATTTATACATGACATAGCTGTATCTCTGTCTGCATCTAAAAATGGTCTGTTATCTCTCTGGGACGCGCCAGTAACTGCCCTTCCTTCAGATGATGATTTATAGATAACCTCCGATTGACCATTGAAATTTGTTTTGGTGTATTTGACACCATCCCTGAAGTTCTAGCTCCTGTTTGCCTCAATTTGACTCGCAGTTTGCTGTACTTGTTTTACAAACAAGGCATAATTGTCCTCTGAAACTGTTATGAATTTGTTATATTTAGTCTGGATGTGGTGATGCAGGGGTTATCTTCTTAATTCGGTTAGGTCTGAGGCAACAGGATTTGGATTTGTTCAGGCTGGAAATTTGAATTTGTTCTTTAGTTCTAACAATTTTGTTACTTTTAATATTATTATATAATTTGCTTATTGGGAACTCGATATTTTGATAATATGATAATCTGAACATATGAATTCGTAACTTTGATAATCCGAGCCTTGATAACCTTCATTCATACCCTTGCACCTTCGACCTTCGACCTTCGACCTTCGACCTTTGTAACTTTGTAACCTTGAACCTTTGATAATTTGTCTTTGTCGGAATCAACTTGACCTCTGCAGCTTAACAGCTTCGAAAATCTGCCAATAAGTAGATTCATAACAGAAATGCCTTTGGAGTAAAGAGCTTTTGTCAGCCTTTTGTTCAATCCCATGTAGAGGAAGTTGCTCTTCACTTTTCCTTCCCAGCTCAATCCTCTTGCTTGGGCTAGAGTATATTTGAAGTCATTGAGAAAATTTGCAAATGGTTGATTATCACCTTGCTTCATCTTTGACAGGGTTGATCCAGCTGTGCGAGCTGATGTTTTATCCTCGAATGAATCATTAAAGTGCTGGATAAAACTTTGTAGTCCCAATCCAAATTAGGTCCTCCACATGAAAACCAGTGAGAAACTCGAAGCTTGCAATCAGTAGGGAGCGTATTCATCATTTTGTTACAAACAGCCTTGTGCCCCTCCAACATTTACCAGTCACTCTCGATTTTGGCTATCAGCTGGTCAATGTATGCACAATAAGTTTCCGTGGCCCCATTCCATTCGGGCCACCTTGACAACTGCTTCTTTGCTTCTTGAGGTGGGGGTCTCGGAATATGCGGCCTTGGTGTATCCTGTACAGTTATGAGACTTAGGATATGATTTAATTGCTCTTGCGTGATTGTGAGGGGTGTTGTTATCTGCTGTGCATCATCTACAGCATCATTTTTCGGCATGGTGCTTTTTAGGTGAGTGTTGGAAGTTGATAAAGATTGATCAATTTGTGACTCTGATGATATTTCGGATAATTGCAATGATTCCGAGGAGGAATAGAAATTAAATTTTCCCGGGAACATGTAAACTTATAAAAACCAGGAGAGGTATGAAGACATTTGCTGGTGGTGTAAAAAGGTGAGATAAAACATATGTGAAGGGACTTCACATTTGTTGTTCACAATTATGGGTCCAAAAATGAATTTATATTTTATCTGAGGAGAATATTTACGGCGCGCATGCAAGATGTTTTGTTCCAATCAAGCGCGTTTTCCCGTGACACTAGCGCGCATTTGTTCATAGATGGGGCCGGATAGTTCCGGATCCACATATAAGGCTACAGCCTCTAACACCGTCCCACAAAAACAATATATCATGGTTAATTTCCAACCACAGAGCTTTTTATAAAAGATAAAATGGTTCAAGTCTGGTATATTCTATTGATTGATGATTTTAGTCAAGTTTGTGCTATTTTAATGTGTGAGCAAGAATTTGGTGCAGCCGGGTCCAGTTTGATGCGCGAGAAGATACCACAACACACGCATTCATTTTGTGCTTTCCACTCTTTATACATTTACCATCACTTTGTGCGGATTCTATGGGAAGCTGGATGTTGCCTTTTAGTATTTGACATATAAACCATGTCATAGAAGCCACAATGGTGAATCATAACTAATTTTATGACTAAGCTGCGTGCCATAGTCAGATAATACGCGTGCGAGCCCGTACTTATCGAGGAATGTGAGCTGCAAGTCCTGGAGATCATGCTTTGATGCCCAAGGTCACCAACAGCAATGCTGAGCTAAACTAGAATTGAGACACTTGTAAAATAGAGCTCATACATGCACAAATTCAGATCCTCCACAATCGGGCTAATCCGCTGTTGATCTACCAATATTCATCCCAAGAACCTCCCACTTATAACATATCTTGGTGTAAGCTTAAATTGACATCCCTTTTAGACGTAGGTCAATACCCTTGGTCGTAGGGGGTGTCTAGGAGCTGGTACAATTGGCTGATATGATGGATGTGTTAGTGAAAGAAAGGTGTGTGATATTTGATCTTGGACCAGATATGGTTCTTGAACAAAAATTAGTATGGCATTCTTTCATGGATAAATGTAGTGGAAGCTAGGATGGTGTCTCATGGGGAGTTCCATTCTAAAATACAACTTGGGGTTAGATCAAGTTCGCAATTAATTAGGACAGGCTCGGGAACATAGGCTCATTTCATAGGGATTGCGTTGTAATACTGTTCGAGACAGAGCTTAGGGCTGTCTTATATCACAGTTCTAATATAGAAATTGAATGGGCACTTGTATGATTGAAAGTTAAAGCTATAATTCATCTATGTAGAAGCAAACTACCTGCAAGTCTACTCTACTACTTATACACATCCAGAGGTATCTAAATCTAGCCTACGCTTACAGTGGCAATGAAACTGGCTTAAGGTTTGTTTTGCCACACGGGTAACGCTTCCAATGCTTCTGGCACTATCCTTTACGTAGCTTCAGTGGTGATCTTGTATCAGTTTACGTCTGCTGATAATCCCCAGAGTGAAAGAAAATATAGGTTGCTGTTGATAGCCATCAAAGGCTACAGGACTTATTGGCTCACAAGCCGTCATATCCTATTATCCTATTATCCGATGTACATATATGCCCAGAGTGAAGGAGTATTCCTCTTCACGAAACGTCTTCTATTTAAACTCATACCTATAGTTCACATTCTTATCTCCTCTCTAAAGAAGTCTGCTGTTATTGTACAATCCTCACCTATTACTTATTTTACCTTTACCTCTTCTGTGAACCCTATACCTAACGCTGACTTTATAACCTCCTACTATTAGGAATCACCACCATACTCCATGCCCAGGACAGATGGGAATTAAAGGGAGCGAGATAGTGGACGACCTGGCCAGAGAAGGACAAAAACAGACATCCTGTTAGAGAATCAGATCATGTCCTAGTAGACAGAACGTGGAACCTCCGGTATAGAATTAAACGACTCGCTTAGTTACGAGCCGTGCACTGTCTGGACAATAGACGCATCAGTTAGTAATCACCGAGTAATGTAAGCAACAAGTTGTAGAGACGACCTGTCTAGTGAAGGAGTAGTCATTCTTTGATGACACAAGTCATTGACAGAGTACTTCTCAGTTATACAAGGGAATGAGACATGTTTAGAATAGAGTAGATAATTGGAACACAGTTTGGTGGATGGGGACTTCTATAAGACCCAACTCATATCACTAATGTGGGATATCAATTCAATCCTGATTCATCTACGCCTTACATTGGCTGTGCAGTGTCTCTTATCAAGTTATACAAGTGATCAGAGTACGTAGATTTTAATACATCCCTAAGAAAAGACAAATTAACCACCCTCTCATTCCTGTGGGAATTACTGAGGGAAAAATCTTTGGAAGCATGGAGACAGATATGTGACCAAGAGCTGTTTTGAGAAGAGCTGTTTTGAGAAGAGCATGGGAGAAAAAGCAAAAGGGTTGGGCAAAATTATAGAATAATGGCTCAAAGGTTTCACAGATCCGTAAATTGAATTTTAATACTAATATTAATTCGTGATAAGATGAAGGGGTAGTTAGTTAAAACCATCAATTTAATAAAAGCTTCCCCTATACAATTAGTCATGTAAAATGTCATGTAAGGATATACAAGAGAGTCATGAAGAGAAGGACAAGAACACAGCCATCAATGCAAAGATATTGGCAAGAATTGATTTCGATTAATTCCGGCTGGCAAATGCTTCTACTCTTGTATATAATAGTTCAGCGTGAGAGAGATTTACTCCTCACCCAACGTCTTCTTTATCTGCCCTTTACAATACATTTGTTTACCCATCTCTTCTTCGGGAGGACCATATATCCATTGCCCAGTTCTTCATCAGCAAGACCCACGTATAACACCTACTGCAACTAGTTGCCCATTCATCTCTTCCTAGAGAAGACCTGTCTGAGACGGTCTTAAAGTGGCGTATTATTCAAACTGAACTCAGAGCTAGATACAAATGAAAATCTTAAAGTAACAAGCAGAGACATGACTGAAAGCCTCCTATTTATTTACAAGACTATGATCTCGTTCCCTCATTTCATACCATTCTCAAAATAAATCATGACCTGTCCTCAGACAAACACCAGCATCTCCGTCTATTTTAATTCAGCTTCATTTTAATGTTAGTAATTTTAGTTATTAAAATAGTTATGATGCATGTGGCTTAGATGACTCACGACTGGTGTTCGAGTTGTCCTGTCTGCAATCTAAATTTGTCATTTAAGAATAGATTTGCATGAACTGGGCCAAGGCCTATACTTGGGTCTAATGAGTTGTGGAGGGGTTCATGACATGTATGATGTTTAATATGGTTGGAAGAGTTCAAGCCTAATTTGTTAGGCAGCAGCCTAATGATAACCAGGTATGAGCCTGTGACACTGTCATCCCTCTGACCAATTTACTTTCTTCACTTACCACCTAGATCTTCACTAGGCTATACAACGCACCCTGTGGAACACTGTCAAACCCTCATTCTTGAGACCAGATGGGGGAGTGCAATACAGGAGAAGAGTTGTGCTGGGAGAAAGGATGATTTCTCATATGGCTAAAGGGGGGAGTTAATACTAGCGTACGCAGAAGACATAAAGGACAGGATACAATACACCAGCTTAGCTTTCCGAAGGAAAAAATACTCATTTCCATTGGGTTAACAACTTCAAGTACTTCTGAATACCTTCAACCTTTTACAATTAGTTAGAGCACTGGGTGTCCTTTTTTTTGAGTTCATGATTTGTATTAGTTGTATTTATTTCTGATAAAAATTCAGTCTCATTGAGTGGGTCACTACAGAAATCTAAAAAGTAAGTCTTGGTTTGGTCCAAATTCCACTTTGAGTCAGCAATTCTAGGCTGATTAGACAAGTTGACTAAGTCTGGAAGAAGTGGTGAGGAGCAAGCTGTTTCAGTGATAGGGTCTGAGGGCGGTTCAGGTGGTTTAGGACTTTAGGGCATGATGAATATTGAACTTACTTATTTTGATTCAATTTATGTATATTAATATAAAATTTACTTGATTAACAATTATTTGTTCCTTTTTGTATTTTATGTTTTTTATGTCTTCAATTTTTTACCTGGATTTTGAGGCTATGAAGAAGAGGTTTTCCTAGATGGCAAAAAGATCGGGATTTTGGTTGAAGATATTGGTAGGTGGGGCTGCAAATGCCGAAAATTGTATTTTAAGAATACTGTATATGAGGCAAAAACGAAAATCGAATTTATGAGACTGTAACCAATAGTGGGCTAACTTATAGATAAAAAGGCGAATTTCGACAGCTTAGTGGCAATTTTGTTGGTTTTTGATCGAAAAATGTCGGAATTGGTTGATGCCAATATTGAAAATTATATCATTTGAAAGCTGCTAGTGGGGCATAACTATTTACCTGATAAAATTTTATTCAAGAATATTGTATCTGAATTAAATTTTGGAAGGATGATGGTGATTGAACAAAGGTAGAAGTCTGATGGAATTAGAAGATTGTGGTATTGAAGTATGTTGACTACAAGATTGTTTTCCAAGGTGGGACAGCAGTCAGATTATATACATCTTTGATGAGTAATACATGCTAGGGTTGACTTGAAAAGAAAATGAAGTGAAGAAGGAAATTCAAATGTGGGAAGCCCAAACTATCCCACTGCAGATCATCAGCCCCACTAAACTTTGTCTCAGAACTGATTTTTCACACCCTGGTCAAGACTGTAGTCAAAGCTAATGCATGATTGACTTTGACATAATTCTCATGCACCTAATGCATGCAGACCCTTGACATGTCCCTTGTAAACTCAATGCATGCAATCCTTGTTGATATTCTGGTCTCATCCATACCTATGCATAATTGTGCATCTGGTTGGTTGAATAGTTTATGCAGACATTTGTGAATAGCACTTTCATGATTACAGTTAATATTTTCAACAATAACTTAATATTAAATTTATATTGGTGTATCTAATGGTTGGCAGAAGTTATTGATGAAAAGTCGATTTCCGAGTGTTTTGGGTGTGTGTCTTTCTCTATCTGTACCAAGCTCATTGGGCAGTTTTCATCTGGGTCAGTTTTTGAAGCTATTATAGCTAGCTTCTCTGCCTTTTTATTTTCTCTAACACCTTGGTGGGCTGGAACCCACCTCAATTCAACCCTTGTGCCTTGACTCTGTTGAGACGCCCCATCATTTTAGTGGCCAAGTGGTTGCCAGTCCAATAGTTGGTAAGCCAACACGGGGTCAATAGAGGGATTCCAACAACTAGTTTCACACACATGAGTCTTGTGTGTGACAAATCATGATACAAAAGGTTTGTCATGGATATTAGTTTTCATGCAAAACCCATGGGTTGTAGGCAATGAGGGATTGTCATAGCTAGATAGCTGAATATAATATGAATTAAAAAAAAAAAAAAAAATAAGGCAATGAGGGACAGGAGGTTTTGTGTTTGCAACCTTATTTCAACAGTTGAACTCCTATGTACATATATATTGTTGTGCCACAATTTCAAGTTTTCAGTGGATTTATATGGGGCGCATATTTGCTACAGGGGTGAAACCCCTGTAGCGCCAATTTCGACAGGGTATATAATTCTTGTCCTGTATTTCCAGGCCTAAACCAAGGGCACAATTTGATATCATGTCACCCTCAGTTTTATGCAAATCCAACCCGCTCTCTAGATCTTACCCATTGCTTTGATGAGTGCTGACTGCTAAAAAATTAAACAGCTCTTCTCACTTTGTGCTTGAGTTACAATAAGAATTAGATTTCTCAAATACAAAGTAATTTATTCAGAAGACACATGGCTTTACTCAATAATAACCTAATTTTACAGATGAATCCACCTCAAACCCCACCTTCAGCATCTCGAATCAAACAATTATCCAGAGATCAAAACATTTTGGTAAGTAGAAAAATTAGATATGAACAAATATAAACTAAAAGAAAAATTAAGATCTATGGGCTTCATGAATCTGGCAAAAACCAGATGCAGATTGCCGCGCAGCTAGGCATTTCTCGGGGACAAGTTAGTTATTCACTGCGCCGCGGAACTGTCTCCCCCAAAAAGAGAAAAAGAACTTCCTCAAGGCTGAACGCAGATGATGTTGATCAGATTATATCTCACGTTGAGTCATCACCTGGAAACCGCTGCAAAAAATTTCTGGAACTCGCCTCTGGCTCCTTTAGATATCTTGGTGTTGGCAAGCAGGTAATACAAATAGAACTTAAAAAAAAGGATATAAGCAACATGTGGCTCGTCTAAAGCCTCCAGTATCTCAGAAAACTATGAAGACACGCATAGAATGGGCCGAAGCTCATCTTAATTGAACAAATGAAGACTGGACGTCAGTTTTATGGACTGACAAAACTTGGGTAGAGGATGGAAGACATTCTAGAAAATGGGTGACAGGAAGTGTTTGTACATTTCTCAATGAGAAGATGGTAATTTGATGCTCTAACATTATGAACTAGACTTCCCAAGAATACAACGCTGATTGTGTTGGAGAAAAATTGAAGAATAGGGTCGAATGGATGTTCTAGGGTTGCTTTGCAGGGCCAGAAAAAGGCCCTTGTTTGTTTTGGGTGAAGGAATGGGGTTCCATTAACTCCAAAAATATTGCGAGAAGATAGTTCCTCTTATTGATGGCATGGTCTCAATGAGACCTTGGCTCTCTGTAATGCAGGATAATGCTCCTGCCCACACAGCCGCAAATACAATGGAAGTGATGAGCCAGAGGCTCATTCAACCAATTTTCTGGCCGGCCAACTCGCCTGATCTTAACCTGATTGAAGCTGTTTGGAATAGAATGAAAGATTACATCCAGCGTCATCATCTGAATCTGGGTTGCGGAAAGCAGCGAACTCAAGATAGTCTTTGCAACATTGTAAAGGAGGCATAGGATTCCTTGTCTTCCGAAGATCTTGTGAGACTCATTCAGAGTATGGCAGCAAGATTTCAGGCTGTGGTAGATGCGGATGGGGGACCAACCAGATATTAAGGCCTGAAAATATTCCAGCCACATGTTCAGATCTAAGGTTAGGATAAGACTGGCTCTATTTTGTAATTTGAAAACCTTTGAACTCTTGTAAATAAATTATAAATTCAAGTAGCAGAAATGCACAAATGTTATGCGGCCAATCATTATAAAAATTAGGTTTAGTACAAAGGAAAGACCTACTGTAAACTATGATGTCCAGATAAAAACTGCCACACAAAACTTTTCGAAAATTTGCACAAATACAGGGGCTAGCTCCAATATGAAAGGTGACTATGCCTAAGGCGTCTTAGTTTACATGCGAGAGCCCCTGCCAAAGGCCCCACTGCAAACTTCACACCGTGGTACCACAGTACAGATTCATATCCTCCAAGATATTTTTATCTTTAGTATAGAGTCTTATTATTTGATTCCACACCAGCTTTTGACCACTCGCCAATTGTCTTTTGTCCCACAAGTTTCCACATTATTCTAATTTAAAGAAAAAAGTATCTAGGAGGATATGAATCTATATATATGTACATAGGAGTTCAACTGTTGAAATAAAGTTGCCTACACAAAACCTCCTGTCCCTCATTTGTTGTGATTAAGGTATGAGTAGGTATGAGATGTTGAATATTCTAGGGATAGTGCAGAGGATGGATAACAATTATCAGAGCTTGCTAATATGATGAATAGCTTGGTTATATTCATCTACATATCACAGTAGTGAATCAGATTTATATACACATATTTGGTACCCGCTATACAGTACATCACTGTCTATGCATGAAGTACTACAATCTTAATTCCATGCAATACTATTCCACATTACTCTATGCCATTGTATAGAGCTGTGCCTCAATAGTCGATTGTAATGATAGCCATGTAGGGCTGTGCAGTACTCGCATAGATGTGCTCTATATCTGGCACTTGGCAGAGATAAATTTAGAGTAAATGCAATAATCAAATCACAACATCATTGCCTACAACCCAAGGGTTTTGCATGAAAACCAATATCCATGGCAAACCATTTGTATTGTTATTTGTCACACACAAGACTTGTGTGTGTGAAACTAGTCGTTGGAATTCCTGGATTGATCCTGTGTCGGCTTACCAAGTATTGGACCGACGGCCACGTGGCCACTAAAATCTCGGGTTGTCACAATAGTGGAAGTTGAGATGGTTTCCATACTTGGCAGTATAATTTGGCTTTCTTTTGCCACGTTGGTCTTTGCATAATGGATTAGTTCAGTTTTTCTAATATCAAACTGGACAGCATTATTTTTGCCCATTTCTTGAAGATTTCTATATTCCTCTTACAAAATTTTTGGATTCTTCTCAGAGCAGTTTGATGAAACTGTAAGGGAAATATCATTAATATATGATATAAATTTCCCTGTCCTAGAGCTGAACATATCTCTAATATATATTAAGAAGAAGATTGGTGATATAGGACTACCTTGTGGTATCCCAGTCTCAACAGATGAAAATTGCTCCTTTTTCCCATCAAAGGCCAATTTGAGCTTTCGGTTACTGCAGAAGGAGTCCACCCATGTCATGAGACTAAAAGGAAGACCCATTCTACTCATTATAGCCAATAGTTGGTTCTTGGCCACATGATCAAAGGCACCCCTGATATCCATAAAGAGGGTGGATGTCTTTCTTCCAGCTTCTTTTTCTGTCTGAACTTGGTTGGCTAACATTAGACAGGCATCAACTGCTGATTTTTTCAGCCTTCCACCAATCTGGGATGAATCTAGAAGGCTTGTTGTCTCAGCTAGATAATTCATCTTTTTGGCCAGCATTATTTCAAGAGTTTTGCCTAAGCAATTGAGAAGAGATATTATTCTGTAGGCCTTTGCTTCAGAATATGAAGGCTTTGAGGGTTTCTTCAACACAATACCTATGGCCTACCTCCAAAACTCACGCTGATATCCTATAAAGAATAGCACTGAATAAACATCGAAAAATAATTCTTAACTGGCCTGGTAGGCATGACTAATTATATTTTAGTCTATTTGGTCAGGGTCTGGTGCTTTTCCCTTATAAGGGTTGCAGCAAACTCTTCCAACTTCTAGTGGTGTTAAAGCTTGCCAATTCCAGTAAGGCTCCTTATGAGAAGACCATTCTTTTTCCGGAGTATGGGGTGGAGGGATAATCAATTTTGCTTTTACAGCCTTACACTTGTCTTCAAAATTTCATCTTAAATCCCCATATCAATCTTCTTAAAGAGAACGTGGGACCCGGTTTATGGATTGTAAATGTTGAAAAATGAGGTCTACTGCTACAGATGAAATCTATGTACTGCTAGGAAGGTCATGTGACGTGACTGGCTTAGTTTCCATGAATAGGTGAAATTCTACCCTTTGACAAATCTTTTGTCACTGTTTCATTACAAAATACATGAGAAATCTTGAAGGTACAATATGTTAGTTATAATTCTCTGAAGAGAGAATTACTGTACTTAATGACTACCTATATATACAGTCTCAAATATCCTTTTTACAAGGTTTTCTCTGTGACTTGGCGACTCAAACTCTCCGATAATCACCTAGAAGATCCTTGATACTCCTGTAACCCTCACAGACTCTCAGTGTGTTTCAATAAGTTTCAATGTTGCAGCACTACTGTCATTCTAGGTTCACCCAAATCTACTCATAACATGACTCAGGTCGGAGAAGTTAATGCTGATACATGATGTGTTTCAAGTAAAATATCTTTTTGTTCGGATTTTACATAACTCATACTTTGAATTGGGTTTACATTTATGTTTCTAATGATATTCTCATCTTATCTGTCCTGAGCACGGTTTGGTATGTTTCGGTGGCAGCATTATTGCCAGCGAGTTATCTCGTAGGGTTTCATATGAGGAAAACTATGTATTTTAGATACTCAATAGCCAGAGAATAGAGAAGCAACCCTTCGATTATTTGTTACCTTCTACTCCCATTTCCAAAAAAGTCTAACAAATGTGAACCATCTAAGTTCCCAGTCATTCAAGATCTTCCCTGGAACCTCCCTTCGTATAATTGCCTGTGCTAGACAGCTTAGGCTATAGGAGCCCTTAGGCTTGAAAGCTGTCATATTTTATCATGGGTAGATGTGAAGACTATCTATCTGTCACGGATCAAGGAACAGGTACGGGTGCAACTATGTGGTCAATAGTATGTAAATTATCATTCTGAAGAGAGAACTACTTCAGACTCTATCTATACATATATATATCTACATTGTCTATGTGCTTGGGGCACAGTCCCTCCGTCTCGGATCCAATGGGATTCTTCACATGTGTTGGCCCTACTTGTTGTAACACCTCAATGTGTTGTAGCTATATGGTCCAATACTGCTGCTCTACAAAACTAGATGCCGATGCCTTGATATTCTGTTGAGTGGCATCATATATCTGCACATTGATGACAATCAATTGTGCGCTACCAATGTTTGGCCAGGCTCTTGTTGACCAACATGTGCTACAGGGACCAATCGGCTTACCAGCTGTTACACAATCTTTAGTGTATGCCAAAGCTTTGATAATTGTTGCTGAATCTTGTTTCTCCAGAAATGAATTCTAGTGGTTCCTTTTGGCAGTCTTAATTTTTGAAATCTAGACATACCAGATCAAACTTCTCTCAGTGCAGAGTAGACGAAGACTACTCATCTTCAATTGTTACCAGCTTTGGTGAGGTCTCGGTTGATAATGATCTCGGTGGTGTGAATGTTATTCCATCACATAATCAGAACATAATGTTTCTACCTAAGCGAGGTAGAACATAGATAGACAATTAGATGTAGAAAAAAAACCAACACTTTTAACTACCAATATATAAGTTCAGTTAATCCAAAAACCTCACTGATCCTAACCTTTTATCTCTGATCCTTAAATCCCCAATATCTTACAATTTGTACAGTATTGACTTGACGGTCAACGTTCACTTCTATCATTCCAGATACCCCATAGACCTTTAATATTTTTGTCTTTGAAATAAATTTTTCTTGCTTCTTTTTACTGGTCTCTTTTACTTTGGTTGGGAAGATCTTTGAAATGATTTTTTTGAGCTTTTATCATTACCTTTCTTGAGCCTTTAAATTCTTCACTCTATCATGGCTTTGGCTTGGCACCAGGTTTTAGCCCTGGAATCGATTTCTCAGCTGCCTAGATTATGATTGTCACGGACGACGACGAAGATGAGGACGAAGACAGAGGCTGACAATAAACACAAAGTATTCAGATAAATGATTATATTCTAAAACAAGTAATTTACAAGACAAAAAGCTACCGTCTAAATTCAGTCCCAGAGTTGCCTTAAATACACGAGCATCAATACTATAACCAAGGGTGTAATAGTCAACAGTTCTCACATAGCAACCAACTAATACTTCGAGTGGCAACTTTTGCTATCACAACACTGTAACCATTACAATTCCTAAATCATATTGTTGTTGGTACGTCATGACTAGTTGACTGGGTGCAACGCCACATCCCAGAAATGGTTATTGACAATTGTTGAATTATAATAGCGTTGGTCAAACATATTTATCCCTGTACCTTAACATAACAGAGTTAGGGTTGTGATTATTATTTGTATAGGAGTAAAAAGGGTAAGGCATTTGGAGATCTTAAATACCCTGTATTATTAGTTCCATATTTGCGTGTAGATGAGCCTAGAAGTGGAACGTTGGTACGAGCTAGGCTGCAGCATTCTTAGGGAATGCTGAGACTGTTGTAACAATACACGTTTGTTTAACTCTATACTTTATCGAATCTACTTCCAGCCACACTGTTATATCCAACTAAAGGAATCATAATCTAACAACAATGATGTCAGTGATCTCTTGTGCAATTTTGTCCAGATTATGCTCAAGAAAATCTCCTTCTGTTACAAGGCTCTAACTATCCTTTCCTGGTAGTATTTTTAGGTTGTATTTTCTGAGGATTTTAGAATCTTTGAAAAGCTGGCAGGTGATGGCTTCAAACTTCTCCCAGTCCACTTTTTTTAGGATAATCTACCTTTTTTACATACATATTGGTAGTGTCCCTCTTTTTGGTTGAGATTTAAAAATAATATTCCTTGGTGATCTGATCCTGTTGGGATATTCTGCTAGTCCTGGACATATCTTTCTGACCAAAAAGTTGCCAGGGTCAGGTGAATCACTGATGGAGTTGCCATATGTGGTCTATAGAATGTTCCCTGACCAATATTGTTAAGCACATGAAGACCTTGATCTTCCATCCATTCCTGAAGGTTATCAGCCTTCGGTGATTTTGGGTAGTGAGGATGCCAGTTTGGGTGAAACTCATTGAAATCTCCAACTATGATTGAATTTGCTGACATATTCAGGTCTGTGCCATGTCTTTCCATTGTAGTAAGGTTGTTTTCAGAGGATTGGCTTTTCTGATTTTATATATTGATTAAATTGATGTCAAATTTTGAGCTGGTAAAATTTACTGCCAGGATATCTGGGTCACTAGTATATCCATGGAGGATTTGGTGTTGAATATTGGGTTGTCTTAAAATGTAAAACATTACTCTGAGTCGGGAGCTGGATCACTAGGTGCAAGACTTGAGTTGTAAGGGATGACGTAGCGTACGAAGGACTAGGGATGGAAGCCTTGTGGGAACGCAGAGGGCTCTCTAGAAAGGTAGTAAAGAAAAACGCGGGGAGTCGTTCTGGATAAATTGGCCGGAGGTGAAAGTAGGTCAATATAGGTGGCAGAGGACGAGAGTGAGATGCAATTAGAATTATGTAACTATTCCAAAAGATAGAAAACAAAGCGTGAAGATCTAAACCTCGGAATTGAAAACAACACAACTATCCTCGCTAGCATAAGTGCTCTTCCTTTGCGTTGAATCTGTCACGGTTTCAGTACAAAATGCTTGGGCAATCTTGTAAGTACAGTATATTAATTATAATTCTCTAGAGAGAGAATTCCTATAGCTAGAGTACAAATATATATACACTCTGAAATATACTCCTGTTCTGTAAGGTTCTCCCTATATCTAGAATAACATGGACTCCTCGAAAATACCCTAGAAGATTCTTGATACACCTGTTGTCCTCATGAACCTTCAGTGTGCTTCCAGAAGGTTCATTGAGAATCTTCTAAGCTCCTTGTATTCCGAGATCCTTCCCGAAGATTCCCTTGCATTCATTGCCTGCGCTAGCCAGCGTAGGCCACAGGAATCCCTAGGCTTAACAGCCATTACAATCCCCCTTCTCTTCCTCAAGGGGAAGATATTTTACTTATTAAATTACCCTTTTTTTTTCTGTGTTCTCTTCGCATTTTTTGGACGTGAGGCTCGGCCTGACCAACATATCTACCTGAATCACTTTCTAAGGGGCCATTATTGGTTATTATTGGACCATAGGTGTCTTCAAATATCCTTAAAGCCTCCGTGTCTGAGATGTATTCAATCGACTCCCATGTCGGCTCTACCCATCCAGTCCACTTTACCAGAGCTTGCCTGAAGTTACCACGGCTGCGTCTCACTGTTCTTGCTCTAATTATCGAGTCGACTTCGTATTCTTGCTCACCCAGGTCGTCAAGAATAGCGGGATTTTGTGTATCGTCCCGCCGCTGACTCGGGAATGGGTCAGCGCCTGCCCGCTTTACCAACTCAACATGTGTTATATTAACTAGGCTATATGGGAGCAGGACGATGGATACTCTTGGGGAAGTTATGCTCACAGTAGGTCTCTATAGTCGCTGTTGCGTGTGTTCTCGTGATATGTAAGACTTGACTCTATATTCTCGTATAAAGGAAAACTTGGTTACAAATGAATGGACGGAGGTTGAGACCTCCTTATATCTTGCTCCAGACTTACTGTGTTGTTCACAGCCTAATGCTAGAACATTCCCTTATGATATCATTTCTCTACTACGAGAAATGACCAGCTCGTTCTCTCTCAGTCTATCAGTCTCCCGCTGATTCCATTATCTCTATTCCATTGAGTTCTAGTTTGGTCCAGTATACCCACACATGCATTACACACTAAACACCCCACGGTTTAGTTTCACAGTCACGTGCATATGCTATGACGCGACCTAAAGCATGTACCATGGTAAGTTACATGGATAATACAACAACATGAAAGCGGTTGTGAATATTCCCTGAGACATTCAACTCCACAGTAAAGGGTCTGGAACTGCGGTCACATCGTACTTTGCATGAAGCCAGGCTAGCTTCTTGGATAGTTGAGGCATTTTCACATTCCGGAGATCTAGCCAAACCTTGTCACCAACTTTGAATTTATCTGGTTGTCTCCAAAACCGATTTGCATTCACCTCGTTTCGCTGCTGGGCTGAAGCCATCGCTGCCTGTGCAAAGTCTTATGCATCCCTTAACTGTTTTACGTAGTCCTGGGCAGATAGCCGTCCTGGATGTCGAGAACTATTTTCTAAGGTGGGCGTGGGTTCTGCCAGAGGTTCTAAATCATATCCGTGTCGAAGGAAAAATGGACTCAGTCCCCCAATCGCTGAGCTCGGTCTTGAATTTAACGCCAGTTGGGCTACAGGCAACAGATCCATCCAATTATCTTGTGAATAGCAGGAGAATGCACGCAGGTACTTGTATAACTCCTGATTTGCTATTTCGCTCGCATTGGACTGAGGATGGTATGCCGTTGTCAAGCATTGACTTATTCCCGTTAGTTGACAGAAAGTTTGCCAAAAGGTTCCTATCCAGTCACTGCCTCTATCACTTGTCATGTATCGAGGGAAGCCAAAGTAATGGTAATATCTGTCAATAAAAAGTTTGGCACATTGTGTAGCTTCCACTGTATTTGTCCCAAACAAGAAGACGTCTTTAGAAAGCCAATCCGTTATGACCATAATACTTGTACAGTCCTGTGAAGGTGGCATATCTGTCACAAAATCAATGGTAAGCTCGCTTCCTATCCGGTCAGGTATTGGCAGTGATCAGATAAACCCAGCCTTTGCCTCTAGCCATACTGTCGTTCTCCCGCAAACATCACAGTTCCGTATAAATCGACGGACTGACTCCCTCATCTTTGGCCAGAACCATCGCCTCAAAAGTATGCCAATCATTGTATCTTTCCCAGGGCGTCCCGCTAGAAAACTATCGTGCATTCTCTGCATTATCGCCGTTCGAAGTGGCTCGTAATCAGGAACCCAAATTCGATTTTCCCTTCCACGAAGAACGCTATCTGCGGCAACCGTACACTCTGGAATGTTAGCAGTTAATTTCTGAGCGATTTCTGGAGGGAAACTTCTCTCTCCGCGCTGTACAGCATCGCGCGCTCGTCGCCAATCACTATTGTGATTAATTCCCTGGTTCCAAAGTGCCTGAATCTCGTCGTCAGATATTCTTGCTAGTGCAGCCGGGTCTGTAGAAGGATGGGTTGGACAATTTGAGCCTCCATTAGTAGGTACATGAGGAAGCGAAGTTTCATTTGCTGCACTAACTTGTGCGTCGACAGATGACGCTTTGACCGTTGGTAACAATTGCATAATCCTACCCATGGTTCGTTCGTCATTCAGGCCGTGTGGCTTGTCCTGATCACGCCTTGAAAGAGCATCGGGTCGTTCGCAAGAGTTGCCCGGTCGGCATTTCAGAGTGAAATTGAACTGCTGCAGAACGTCGTAATACCTAGCCTGCCGTTCATTGAGTAATTGCTTGGTCATGAAATAATCTAAAGTTTTATGATCGCTCAATATTGTGAACAGCTTGGCAACTGATCGGAGCTCGGCTTTCCATTCTTGCAGGCACGTAATTATGGCCAGCATCTCTTTGTTTTTATTTTTATTTTTTTTAATTACATTTGGTCCTAAGCTAACGCTATCTTTTCCACATTGGGTCAAGGACCGGTGGAGCCGGCAAGGATCACTGCGTACAGGCCCAACTCATTCCAACCGCATGAACTTCTACTGAAATTGTAGAAGTTAACAGCAAAACTAAAATCAAAAACTGAAATCAAATTTGGAAGAAATACTGTTTGGTCCGGATCCCGCGCTTCTCGCCCGTTCCCTTTCCTGCCACATCTTCCAGATGACTTTTTCTTATCTCCGCTGAGAGCGAAAGACTAGTTTGCAGATACCCTGAATTCAGCTGGTATCCTGCTATATATTTTGAAGCTTTTTGTAGACTTCACCGAGGGTTGCTGTACCCTCAAACTTCTTCTTCGGATTCCAGGATTCCGAAACCCGATCCCTCGGCCATCGAGACATCCTTCGTTGAGGCCATCGTTGCCTCTTCGGCCCTTTTGGCTGCAGCCCTAAATCGAGCCACTTTCGCGAACTCCCCTTGCTGGATCTGGCGGATCCGCGCGAGCTGCTCTTTTGTCACCGGTTCGGACTTGCTGGGTCTGGCTAAGCAGGCCCGGGAATCCGATCGGTGAGGTCCCCCACAGTTTCGACACCGGGTGAGGGCCTTGCACTCTGATTCTGAGTGCATATTAGATCCGCAATTCCAGCAAGCTGGAGCGCGGGAACAACCACGGGTGGCGTGAAATTCAAGACACCGTTTGCATTGTTCGATTTTGCGACGAGGTCGGAAGAGCTTTGTAGCTCCAGAGTCGTCGAAAAGGCGGAATCCAGGTCGAGGAGCGGATTCTCGGGGAAATAGCGCTTGCCAATTTGAGTAGAGCGCCCCTGGTTTGCTAGTCCCATGAGGACGAACCAGAAAGGGAACCAACTGGGTCACTCGCGTGACTTCGTCGGCAACCATCTTTGCCGTCACGGCGATTGGGCCAGCAAGAGTTCGAATTGTCTCCGGGACGGTGGCAATTTGCATGGCAACCAGACTTGATGCTGGTTCCAGTTTGATTCCAGATTCGCTCCGTGATGTGGAGGAATCTAGGAGCTCTGTTCGAGCGAGTTCATCCTTTGCGGTTATTGTAAAGCCGGTCTTTACCCGCTGAACCAACGTGATATTGTTGGCAGCGGTTCCCAGCGCCTGAGACACCGCTAGCCTTACTCCAGCTGGAGAAAGGAGACGGTGGGGATGGAAATAGTCAAGGCGCAGAAAAAGTCGTGAATCGGCTTTTGACCTCGAGTTGGCACTCTTTGCCTTGGGGGCGGGTGGTGCTGCCTTTTTTGTCAATGGCCCAGCGCTGCGGGCTAGGCCTACCCGAGCTACGGTGGCCCAAGTTGTCTTTGGGGCCGGAGCCTGGGTTGTTAGAGGGTTAGGAACCCTTATTTCTGGTGCCCTCGGCGGAAGAGGGTTGGCGGGGCGAGCAGGGAGAACTGGTGGTGTGCTCCCTGGGCCAGATTGTACGAACTGGCCGATGGCTGCTCGAAGATAGACTTTTATGCCGTCTACAAATTCTTTATTTTCGCCGATCGAAAGAGGCGAAAGTGCTGCTTCAACACTGTTTATTGCAGTCGAGCAGATGGCGAGGCGGGCCGTAATTTGCGTCGTACGTCGCTTTTCGGCCTCCATCACGGTTTGCAGCTCTGGTGGAAATTCCATTGCTGATGTAGATGCTACGCCTTTAGAGGCTGGCACAGCATTGTTTCCTGCAGATGATTCTGCACGTTCGGTTGTCTTTTCTTGAACAACTTCCTTTCCTTTCCTGGAGCTGCTTGCCAAAGGGGGCAGTTCGACGGGGGTTTTGGTCTTGGGACCATTGTTTTCTGCTCTGATCGGTTCAGAATCAGTCATCTCTTGATCGGGAGGGTCTGTGGACTTCCCTGGGACAAAGGCCTCACTCGCAAATAGGCTTGATAATTTTTGCGCGAGGCCAGTAGGTTTTGGACACAATGGTGTCCGTTCAAAGCCGGCTGAAGTTGTCGGCTTTGGGCGATTTTTTCTTACCGGAGGCATTTTAAATACCTCGCGACGGTTAACAATTCGAGAAGTCAAGCACAGAAGTGGTCATAGGAATGGAGAAAGTGAAATAGGGAATTTTCGAATTTTCGAATTCCTCGAATTGATTGATTGATTGATTTTATTTTTAGGTCCTAAGCTAAGCTCTATATCTCCTAGGAGTCAAAGACCGGTGTACACGGCCGAGATCATGCTTCCCACATACCCGACTCGGTCTCACCGCGTGACTCACTACACAAAAAGTAGCTAGTTATAATAAAGAAAATAAATGCCCACACAGACTCCCATAACCAAAATTCCAAATCCCATACTCCTGTTTGTGGTTGGAAACTGACACTTCTGGTCTCATTTTCCTACCTGCCATACATCGTGCTATGACTAATTGCCACCGTCTCCGCTGAGAGCTGGAGACGGAGTCGCAGGTGGGCCCCCGAAGCAGCCGGTTTCCTGCGCAAATTTTGTAAAGTTCTCGAGACACTTAGGCCCGAGGAGCTTGTGGACAAAGTCGTGATGTGACATTGTACCTCGTAGTCGACGCGTCTGGCGTGCGTGCAGTCGACAGTGAATGAAGTGGAGAGGCGTTGTTTCCTCTCCACACGCACACTCCATGGAAGCGGCGAAGTTGTTGAAACGACGATGGCATGCGGCGAAGTTTCCGTGTCCCGTGCGGGCTGAGATCAGTTTACGAAGTAGCCGCCGGGAAAGTGCCAGCTCGCGTGGCTTGCGTCGTCGCATGAGAAGACCCAGGTTACGATATCTAGGTGGACACGCTTCTTCCCACCAGTAGTCAAGAAGCATTTGCCTGTTCCGGTTCATGAGCCGACGAACGTACGCCAACGTGACGGAGCCAGGCTGGCTCTCTTTACTTGGCAGTTGTCGGAGGCCGGAGCGTGCAGCTCTATCGGCCTCTTCGTTTCCCTGTATCCCGGAGTGGGCTGGTATCCACTGGACCGAGACTCGAGCCTTTTCTGATAACGCTCTAAATTGGCGCACGTCGTCGAAACTTGTTGTGGCAGTTCCCGTCAGCAGTGCCTTCACTGTAGACTGACTATCCGTCAACACGTTGATCCGCCGCCTGCCGTCGCTTCCACTATTCTCCCTCTCCAACAATCCCAGCGCAGCTTCCAGGGCCTTCCTCGCCCCTAGTATTTCCGCATCGAGCACTTCACCACCGTGCTTGATACCGCATCCCTTCAACAGAGTTTTTCCATCTCTCTTCAAGACGAACCCCCATGCTGAGCGACCATGTCCCTCCGACGATCCATCCGGGTAAGCACAAATATCCGATGCTAGTACTTCTCCAAGGAACCGAGTAGCCTTTTCCTCCTCCTCCTTCCTTGGGCCAGAGCTCGAAGAATAGCATGGCGGCGGCAGAGGCTCGGCGTCTTCCGCGTCCGGGAGTTGACGGTAGGCCCGCTGTACTCGTGACATCTGGATCCCCGGATTCTTGGGTACCCGAGCAGACTTCTTGTACTTCCGTGTTCCAACGTTTGGACACACGGCGGCACGAGTCCGGAGCGGATGTCGGTTGTCTAGTGAGTGCAGTCGAGCCGAAAGCCGTAAGCGGTTCCCTTCCAGAATGATCTTTCCAGTTGGGATACCTCCTTCGCGATGGAGAACAAGATTCGATGTCGTTCTCATTACCGGGAGGGCAGCGCGCAGTCCTGTCAAGATTGCCTTGTCAATCATCTCGCAGAAGATGCTGGTTCGAGGTGTGATGATTCCCCTAATGGTCGGGCGTTTGAGGCCGGGCCACCAAACATCTGATCCAAAAGTTGCTATTGGGACAATACAAGTATCCACTGCTCGAACCAGTGCCGCAGGAGCGGCTCCTCGATACGCTGAGTTGAAACGGCGCATGTGCTGGGCAACCTTCAATGCCTTTACACACCAAGTTGTGACGTGGTGTTTAAAGTCCAGTCGCGGGTCTAGGTGTATTCCAAGCCAGCGTATTTGGTCTGCTGGCTCGATAACCACGCCGTTCACACGAATAGCCACCGGATTCTCGCGTTTCCTGCCGGGAAACTGGACTATCTCCGACTTGTTAGTATCGAAGGAGACTGCATTGTTACTTGCCCACTCCAGAAGATGATCCACTTCCTTCTGTACAGAAGCGGCCGACTCAGCAATGTTGCGCCCGAACCCTAGGATCCCGACATCGTCTGCGTAGCTGAACCTCATTCCTGGGTTGCCGCTTCGCATAGGCTCTGCCATGTATAAAAGGAAGAGAAGTGGCGATATTGGTGATCCCTGCGGAACCCCACAAACCAGCTCTCTCTGCCCGGTTACCCCTCCGGAGTATTGGACTTGTACCTTTCGATGTGCAAGAAATGAAGCCGTCCATCGAAGAATCGAGTCTGGCCACCCCTGCTCTTGCATCCTCCTCACCAAACGGTTGTGGAGTACTGCATCAAATGCGCCTTGGACATCGAGAGTCGTGAATGTGGCCGCCCATCCCTGGGTGCTTGCCTCTTCGATGTCGTGGACTACGCAGTTGACAAGGTCGTTTGCCGACCTCTTAGGGAGCGCTCCGAATTGTTGGTCTCCGACAACGTTGAGCGTAACCGCGAGATGGGCCATCCGCTTCGCCAAGAGTCGTTCCAGTCCCTTACCCAAGCATGACAGAAGTGCGATCGGTCTCCAGCCCTTGACAGTCGTTGGATCTCGGTTCGTCTTACGTAGGAGCACCACTTCAGCCAGCTTGAAGCAGGATGGGTGGGTGCCGAGTCTGATGCAGGCGCGGAAGAGAGTGCCGACAAATGGTCCAATCGTCTTCCAACATGTTCGCAGAAGCTCAACAGAGATCCCGTCTGCTCCAGGCGCTGTGTTGGCGCAGCCTACGGTGCACATGCGAATCTCCTCGTCCGAGACATGGTCGTTCCAGGGGATTCGGTTGGTACTCGGCGCATCGAGTGGCGGTAGGTCGTCCGTCGCTTGGTGTCGTGCCAGAAGAGCATCCCGGAGTACCGCTGCTCGCTCGGCCGGATCGGAGTACACCTTCCCTTCGTGGTTAAGTGGAGGGGGGGTGCTTGCCTGCCTTGGTTCGGCCGAGCGCATCAGCTTGAACACATCAGTTGGTGTCGTGATCGCTTCGACTTGACGCGTCTGGTACTCTTTCCTTGCCGCTCTGAGGGTTGAGCGCAGCTTCTTCGAATGTATCCATCGCTGTTCCGGAGTCACTGCTGCACGATATTCCGTGTGAGCCAGCTTGCATTCCGGAGTCCACCAAGGCGCACATTTGCCGTGTCTTTTGTTCCTTCGTGTTCCTGCTGCTTTGAAAGCGTTAGTAAGGCCGGAACAGAGATTGTTGGCGTATTCATCCACCTGGCAAACCGAGTCCAACACTGGTGGCGGGTGAGTGAATTGCGCCACGGCAAGGGAGAACCTCGGAAAGTTTCCGCGCGTTACCCTAATCGGCGATGGCTCCTGGTCCCATTTTCCGCATCCGGTGGGGACTTGTCCTCGAATCGGAAGATGGTCGCTGGTTATACACTTGCTGCGACCCACCCATGCTTGGGCCCCGTTGATGTTGGTCCAGGCAAGATCCAGCGTGTTTCCGGCTCGATGCGTTGGCTCGCCCACAATCAGACAGGTGAGATTATGGCGTTCCGCCCATCTCTCAATTTCGATTCCTTGTCCGCGTGGGCGGGCAGCATCTGGTTGCCATGCGCGGTGCACCGCGTTGAAGTCACCAGCCGCGACAGATCGTGGTGGTGGGTCCCAGCTGAGGAGTGGTCGAATGGCCGTCGGGTCGTTCGGGTCCTTGTACACGTTGAGAAACGTGACTCCGTTTACCACAACCCAGCAGTAATCCGCCGTCGGGGGATGGCAGGGAAAGATTTGTCTTGCCGAAAGGTTCCCTGTATTGATTCGTGTATAAGTCACAGCCCTGGGTCGAATGTTTACGCCGCCCTGTGGTATATGACAGTCGTATCCAGGGTGTGACTTTGTTTCCTTTGTGGCTTTTTTCCACGAAGGTTCTTGTATTAACACTACATCGACGCCTAGCTCGTAAGCTCGGGAAAGCGCGATGTCGTGTGATGAGCCTCCCCTACCTACGTTGATCGACATAAAACTTATCGTAGGTGGGAGGCTGGAAGGGACCCGTGAGGGGCCCTTCAGGAAGACTCAACAGGATTCGTCGTTCCTGTGGCCGTGGCGTCAGAGGCGACGTCGGTCATCAGAACTTCGAAACTGTTGTTTGATTTCACCACTTCGGGTGAGGCTTGCTTTTGCTTGGCAGCCGCTTGTACTGCTGCCTCAGCGCGACGGGCTGCAGCTTTAGCCCTCACCACGGCCGCTAGCTCGCGTTGGCTCGCGATGCGAATATTGGCCAGTTGCTCTTTGCTAATGGGTCCGGCCTTAGTTGGGCGCGCCAGGCAGGTTCGACTGTCGGACCTGTGCGGTCCTCCGCAGTTGCGACACTTGGTGTGAGCACGGCACTCGTCTGTCGAGTGCATCGTGGAGGTGCAGTTCCCACAGGCTTGAGCGCGAGAGCAACCGCGGGTTCCATGGAACTGCAGGCAGCGTTTGCATTGCTGCACAGTCTGTCGCGGCTTGTGTGGGACCGCGACGCCCGAGTCGTCGAACAGGCGGAATCCTTGTCTTGGTGCTGCTCCCTTCTTGAAATGGGCAAGCCATGACTGGTATGGAGCGTCAAGGCGAGTTTTCCCGTGGGGCCGTACCTTGACTGGCACGGCCTTTGTGACTCGCGTGATCTCCTCGATCACCATCTCCTCCGTCACATGCACCTTTCCGAGGAGGGTGTGAATGGCGATAGGGACCGTCGAGATCCGGAGCGCGACAAGGTCCGAGGCCTCCTCTAGCCTTACCTCGATTGGGAGGAAAGATTCCGCCGCGCTCAATAGGAGCTTGCGAGATTCCAGGTTCTTCGCTCTGAGTGCGAAGCCAGTTGGGACACGGTAGACGTGTTCAATTGCTGCCTGAGGCGCGTTGGTCAGCTGCGCCACCGCTTCTCTGATGCCAGCTGGCGAAAGATTTCGCCACTGATGTTTTGATTTTAGCCGGAGGAACAGTCGGTTGTCCGGCGAGGACGAAGGAGCCGTCTTGGCCGATTTTTTGGTCGGCGGGGTCGGCTTTTTCGGGGCACCACTTGCTATCACTGGCGTCGGGTAATTTGGTAACTGATTCCCGGCTACAGTTGCCCAGGTTGAAAGGACCTGGGGCACCGCGACGGCAGGATTTGCTGTCCTGGTGGTCGATGGTGGTGAGGGCCCGCTGTTGCTGGCCTGCTGGCCGATGGGGCGGGGGGGAAGACTTGTCGGCACTGGTGTGGTTCCAGTGCGCAGGAAGTGGGCGAGGGCGCCCCTCAGACACACGTTCATCGCGTCCAAGTATTCTTTGTTATCTGTCGTTTTCATGGACAGGATAACACTTTCCAATGTTTGTAGCACCGTTGACCCTATCTCGAGCCTGGCTGAGGTATTTGCAGCCCGCTTTCTTTCGGCTTCGAGTAAAGCCTCTATTTCCGGCGGGTGAATTGGCGTGGTGCTGGTGGGAGCACCACCAGAAGAGTAGTTGTGGCACTCAGCCGTCCCTGGAATCGAGGCCGGGGGTGGCTGAGGTCTTGAGGCATTTGCTGCCTCTGTGCAAGTGGGGACTTCCGTTCCCGTCGGTATACTTTTGATTGATGTCCGCTTTACTACGGGAACAGCAATTTTTCTAGCCGCACGGCGTGCGGGCTCGGTCGTTGGTTTCGTCGAGACTGCTTTCTCGACGACAATTTCCGGGGTCTTTACCGCCTCTAGGGAGCTCTCAGCTCCAGCGCTTGCCCATCGTGAGTCTTTTAGACCCTTGTTTATCAATTCATTGATTATCTTTTCGGCTTCCAACATCACAGTGTCGGTTTGGCCGCGTTCCTCCAATTGTGAGATAATGTCAACTTCCATCTGGTCGAGATCGGAGGCGTTAGCTACCAGTCCAGAGCCTTTCATTCTCTGACCTGCCACGCTTCTAATTATTTCACGCATGGATTTCGGGGTATCCAAACTTGTCTGGTGGTTGTGTTTCCCTATTTTGGAGGTTAACACAGATTTCGCGGGTTTCGCGGATTTTGGGGGTACCGGTGCCATTTCAAGGCTGAGTGGCGCGGTACCACGAGAAATTGATCTTTCGATATACGACGAGTGATTGGAGGGGGAAAATGGGAAAAAAGGGGATTTTCGAATTTCTCGAATTGTGCGTTTGTTTGTTCATTAACATGCTAGGTGAAGTAACTACTGTCGCACTCCTACTGGAGCTTGAGCACGAGTGGGGTCGGGCCGGATCAGGTTAAATACCGTAAAGTACAAGTGCCTCGTCCCACCTGAATGACCGGAACCATGCCGGAACGCATCTATGTGTTGAAGCATGACGAGTACAGCAGCCCAGAGTTGAAAACAAAACAAAAGAAAACTTCCACGCAAAGTCCTGCATTACAAAAGAAAAAACTTTGACAATCTCCCTTCGTTCCGCCTCGGCCACCACGCGCCCGAGCCTCGATTCCTATCCCTACTTCCATGCCAGATCACCTAGGCTTTCGTTCATCACCTCCGAGTCACAGGTATCCATGCCATCCCCCGACTAGCCTCCACGTATATTCCGCTCTCCTGGACGTAGTCCCTGAACAGTTGCCACCCGCTTGATCCGAGCATTGTTTTTATAGCTGGCGCCCTTCGCTTTCCGCTTTTCAGCCGCCATGTTGCCAGTGCTTTTCGACACTGAACAAGGTGACCAATTGATTTTTCCCTCCCACACTCGCAGTGAAGTGTAGCGTCAGTGTGGTTGAAGCGGCGATGATAAGCCGCGAAGTCCCCACGTCCGGTTCGAGCGGCTATTAAGCGAGCGTAGACTGCCCTTGGTAGTGCTAGTTCTGGCGGTTTCTTGCGTCGCATCTCGAGTTCGATGTCTGCATAATGTCTGGGGCGATTCGAATGCCACCAGTCTGTAACCATCTGCCTGGCCAGTTCGCGAGCTTTCCTTCCGGAAGAGGCGAGGGTCATCACCCCATGTGTTGTCCTAGAGTTGTCCGGCGAGTTAAGCTCTCTTCGAGCGAGTTCATCGGCGATTTCATTTCCTGCTAGCCCTTTGTGGCCCGGAATCCATCCTATTTTGACAGGCGCGGCTGATCCCGCGGCCAGTTTCACGAACTTTTGGATACGCCAGGATGATGAGCACGTTGTTCCCGTCAGTAAAGCCTGAACAGCCGCAGAATTATCGAGCAGGATGTAGATAGCGCTGCGTCCTCGATCTCGATTTCTGGCAGTAATTGCTTCTATAGCAGCCAAAGCTCCGTGAACCTCCGCGTCGTAGACCTCCGCATTGGTAATTTTGCCTGAGCCACTTTGCTCGATTGTCGTACCTGTGCCACTGATAAAGGTCACAAAGGCCCATAACACTATGTCGGTGGACGCCCCAGAACCATCACTGTACACGCAGAGACAGTCGGGTGGGAGTGTAGGCAGCCACTCTCTTATGAACTTGGCAGCCTCTTTCTTGCTTGTCCAGCAGGGAATTGGCTGAGGGGGGGCCGGAGGTCGGAGCGGTGGAGGTAGTTCGGCCTCTGGCAGGAGTCAATACATCCTCTGGACCCTTGAATCATGCACTCTGTCGAAACCAAGTCTGGTTTTGTTGCATGTCTTTAGGCCGAGTCGGTGACGAGCGCTGTCTGTGCTTTCCGTGGCCCGAATTCGAAGCGGATGGTACTCATCTAGTCTTCGGATTCGTGCGGCAGTCTTGAGCCTGCGTTCCTCGAGCAGAATTTGTGCTGGCGGAATACCAGTCTCTCTTCTCAGGGATGCAATAGGCATGGTGCGCCAGGTTGGTAGAGCCATGCGGATTCCGAAGGCAGAAGTTTGGTCAATAACTTTGCACTGTCTCTTACATGAATTTCACGCGACACGCCGATAGGATTCCCTGGTTGGCCCCGGGTACCAGGATTCCGCTGCGTGCATCGCGACTGGCAGGACTACCGTGCGGATCAATGTGATTAGTAAGTCGGGCCTTGGTCCCTGGGTGCACTGAGTGAGCCGTCGGAAGTGTTGCACTAGCCGCATTGCTTTACTGGTCCACTTTGCGACGTGGCTTTCGAAGGTCAGACCGCGATCAAGGTGTACGCCGAGCCATCGGATATCGTCGGATGCTTGTACATCGCGAGTGCCTACCCTTATAGCCGGAAGATCGTGAGCCCTGGATCTGGGGCCGACGAAGTAGACTACTTCGGCCTTATCTGGGTCGAAAGAGACGGCATAATCAGCGGCCCACCCTAGGACTGCATCGACTTCTCTCTGGACAGCTGCTGCGGCTTCGTTCGGAGTTGAGCCTATGCCGAGGATAGCAACATCATCTGCATAGCCGAATCTCCAACTACTGCCCCCCACGACTTCGGCCATGTAAAGGAGGAAGAGTATCGGGGATAAAGGCGATCCTTGTGGCAGCCCGCACTCTAGGTGAATTTGGTCTGTTACTCCATCCTCGTGTCTGACACGGGCCGATCGTTCTTTCAGGAAAGACTTTATCCAAGTGATGGCTGGTTTCGGCCACCCAACTTTATTCATCCTTTGCAGCAGTCTTCCGTGGAGTACAGCGTCAAATGCACCCTGAACGTCTAGAGTGACAAGGACTGCTTTCTTCTGCCTCTTCATTGCATGCTCCACATCATGGATGACGCATGAGACAAGGTCGTTAGCGGATCTGCCGGAGAGTGCTCCAAAAAGCTGCTGCGGCACGGCCTTGTACGAGATGGCGGTGTAGGCCATGCGCCTTGCGACTAGTCTCTCAAGACCTTTGCCGAGAGAGGATAGCAGTGCGATGGGCCTCCATCCTTTAGCTGTACTGAGATTACGGCCGGGTTTGGGGAGGAGAATCACTTCGGCTAGCTTAAATGCCTTCGGGAAGTGGTTCAGTCGAAATGAGCCCTCAAAGAGTACTCTCACTGCTTGTCTAATTGACGGCCAGGCTGTCCTAAGAAGACGAACAAAAATCGCGTCTACTCCAGGGGCTTTATTCTGGCAGGCCGTTGTGACCCACTTGGCTTCTTCATCAGTGACGCTTGAGACCCATGGAAGGTTTCCGCGTCCTGGCTCGAGGTGTTCGATGTCCACATCGTTTTGGCTGGTGAGCCGGCCGAGAAGGAGATCGCGCAATAGAAGTGCACGCTTTCCTGGATTCGAAACAAAACCATCCGGAGTTTGGAGTGGAGTAGCAGATGTAGATTGCGGCTTTGCCCAGCGTGCCATCCGATACTTGTCGATGTCTATTGTAGCTTCCGAGAACTTTCGCCGCCAGTATTGACGTTTCGCACTTCTGACTATGCGACGGAAACCCTTTCTACTCTCTTCGTCCCTGAATATCCTATATTCGCGTTTGGCCTGTGAGTATTCCAACGTCCACCAAGGTGCCGTCCTACCCTTCTTCGTACTCCCGCGTCTTCCGGTAGCCCTGATAGCATCGCTGATGGTTTGAACCAGTTTATCCGCAAGGTTGTCCACCTCACTTATTGAGTCCATTGGCTGTAGCCCTATTCCATGAGCCCATCTACCAAGTACCTTGGCAAAGTCTTCGAGGGCGTCGTCTATCACTCGGAACAGTTGACCAGTTTTGATAACCGCTATAGCTTTCGAGTTCGGGCGGGGAACGTCTCCTGCAAACGTTCTGTGGTCCGATGTTGAGTCAAGCTCTATCGAGACATCTGCAAGGGCACCAGCGTCAGACCAGACCAGGTCGAGTGTGTTTCCAAAGTCGTGTGTCGGGACGCCCGGTGTGGAAGATAGGTCCATACCGTGCTCGGACATCCATTTGGCGAGCACCTGGCCGTCACCGTGTAGCCTAGTAGCCATTGGCTGCCAGTCGGTGTGAACAGCATTGAAGTCTCCGCCAATAACTGTAGGCCCAGATGGAGCCCATGATAGCAGCGGCAAAAGGTCTGCTCCAGGAGCGCGGTATACGGAGACAAATGTGACTCCTTCTACCTTTACTGCAGTGAGATCTGGTGATGTCTCGCAGATTGCTTGCTGTTGGCAATGGATCCCTTTTCGCGTGTAGATGAGGGAGCGTGGCCTTGAAGAGTTAACAGCGACACGGGGAGGCAAATGCCTATGGAATCCGGGATGCGACTTGGTGAGCCAGAAGCCGTCCTTGTGTTTAGTCCAGGGTTCCTGGATGAGTAGGACATCGGTTCCTGAATCCCAAGCGGATTGCAGGATGATGTCCGTAGCCGGGTCTCCTCTGCCCAGATTAGCGCAGAGGAACGAGATTGTTGTTGCCGTCTTTTGAAGCTCGGTTGGGTTGTGTTCCCTTTCGGGCATTGAGCAACGTTTGTATTTTCGTTTTCAGCAGTAGCCTCGGTGGCTTTCTGCTTTGCTTCCATCTCTCTGATAGAAGCATTCCTTTCTTTTTGACCCTGCTCGCGGATCACCGACAGCTGGTCCCTTGTGCGTTGCACCGTCTTCCCACCAGCCCGTGTCGGCCTAGCCATACAGTTAGGCTCAGTTGCAGCATGTGGCCCGTGGCAATTGATGCACCTTGGTACGGCCTGTTTGCACTCAGTAGCTTTGTGCTCAATTGAGCCACAGCGGGTGCAGCGCTCTGCTCGTGAACAAATTTTAGTTGGGTGGTGTCCCCAGCATCGGTTGCATTGCGCGATTTTGAGCTTGCGCTGGAGTTCGTGAAGGCGCCCGCTTTCTTCAAACAGTCTTTCTCCAAGTCTCAGTTTTCCTGTTGCGAAGTGCAACACCCAGTCCGTTGACGGCCTGGCCATGCTAGTAGCGAAAGCACGAGCTGAGGTTGGTCTAACTCCTGTTTTGAGAGCTGCTTCTTCTATTACCATCTCTGGTGTCACTATGGTGGGCCCTTTCAGAGTGTAAAGCTTGTCTGGGATATTCGGTGCCAGGACTGATATCCAGTTGGAGGCAGCTTCCAATTTCATTTCTGAGCTATCTAATATGGCTCCTCCTGAGAGAAGTGCACCTCTAGCTCCTTCCCCTTCGGCTTGTATTGCGAACCCTGAGTTCACGACAGTGACCTGTTTGATTGTGGAGTTGGCCAGACGCAGCTTGCTAGCTAGGCTTATTTTAACGAAGTGGGGTGACATACGTCTCCACGGGTGGTCAGGTTTGAGGCGCAAAAATACGCGCTCATCAGGTCGCTGGGGGTTTGTTGCTGGAGCTTTAAGCTTCGGCGCGGAAACGGGCCTCACTAGCACTGGCTTGGGTGTTGAAGTTGGAGCCACTTGGTTTGCTGGCTTGTTTCTTTTTCCCAAAACCTCGGTCCAAGATTTCTCTGTGGCGTTGTTGTTGGTTATGTTCGAGCCCTGGTTAGGCTGGAGAGTTGCTGTTGTGGCAGACGGCTTTGATGGTGCCGGTCTGTTCTTTTCTCTGGCAAGGATCAGCACTGGACGTGTAACGCTTGCAGGACTTTGTTTTGGAGGTTCTGTGACTTGAGCCGGGTTAGATGTGTTAGTATGGCCGCTTGCAGCCTTTGGGGGAGCGTTGGCGTCTGCTTGAGATGGGTTGCCTCATAAAATTTCCAGTATCTTGCCCTGAAGGGCCAGTAAGTCCTGATCAAAGAGTTTTCGAAGTCTCTAGTCAGTGACTGGTTCCAACAGCTTGCAGAACCCGATGATGAGACGCTCTGCTTGTGCAGAGCGCGTCTGGAATATCCTGCCCTGTTCGGCGAGGAATTCGGTCGCGACAATTTGAGGCGACGGAGTTTGTTGGTGGGGCGAGCTTCGATGACTCGCCTCGTAGATTGGCTCTACAAATTGTTGGGTGGGTGGTTGTGATGGCGGTTGTGGCCCGTTAAGGACCATTTCGACGTCTTGACGCGTCGAACATTGAGTGGGGAGGGGGGGCCAGGGGCCAGCCTCTGCAGAGGACTGGGGCGGCATGGGTGATTGAGAGATGAATTTGTCAGTAAAATGTCGTAGGTAGAATGCGATGTGATGGATTGCGTTGCGATGTGTCTGGTGTTGATTGTGGCGGTCAGCTGTTTGTTTGTTTGTTCATTAACGTGCTAGGTGAAGTAACTACCGTCGCACTCCTACTGGAGCTTGAGCACGAGTGGGGTCGGGCCGGATCAGGTTAAATACCGTAAAGTACAAGTGCCTCGTCCCACCTGAATGACCGGAACCATGCCGGAACGCATCTATGTGTTGAAGCATGACGAGTACAGCAGCCCAGAGTTGAAAACAAAACAAAAGAAAACTTCCACGCAAAGTCCTGCATTACAAAAGAAAAAACTTTGACAATCTCCCTTCGTTCCGCCTCGGCCACCACGCGCCCGAGCCTCGATTCCTATCCCTACTTCCATGCCAGATCACCTAGGCTTTCGTTCATCACCTCCGAGTCACAGGTATCCATGCCATCCCCCGACTAGCCTCCACGTATATTCCGCTCTCCTGGACGTAGTCCCTGAACAGTTGCCACCCGCTTGATCCGAGCATTGTTTTTATAGCTGGCGCCCTTCGCTTTCCGCTTTTCAGCCGCCATGTTGCCAGTGCTTTTCGACACTGAACAAGGTGACCAATTGATTTTTCCCTCCCACACTCGCAGTGAAGTGTAGCGTCAGTGTGGTTGAAGCGGCGATGATAAGCCGCGAAGTCCCCACGTCCGGTTCGAGCGGCTATTAAGCGAGCGTAGACTGCCCTTGGTAGTGCTAGTTCTGGCGGTTTCTTGCGTCGCATCTCGAGTTCGATGTCTGCATAATGTCTGGGGCGATTCGAATGCCACCAGTCTGTAACCATCTGCCTGGCCAGTTCGCGAGCTTTCCTTCCGGAAGAGGCGAGGGTCATCACCCCATGTGTTGTCCTAGAGTTGTCCGGCGAGTTAAGCTCTCTTCGAGCGAGTTCATCGGCGATTTCATTTCCTGCTAGCCCTTTGTGGCCCGGAATCCATCCTATTTTGACAGGCGCGGCTGATCCCGCGGCCAGTTTCACGAACTTTTGGATACGCCAGGATGATGAGCACGTTGTTCCCGTCAGTAAAGCCTGAACAGCCGCAGAATTATCGAGCAGGATGTAGATAGCGCTGCGTCCTCGATCTCGATTTCTGGCAGTAATTGCTTCTATAGCAGCCAAAGCTCCGTGAACCTCCGCGTCGTAGACCTCCGCATTGGTAATTTTGCCTGAGCCACTTTGCTCGATTGTCGTACCTGTGCCACTGATAAAGGTCACAAAGGCCCATAACACTATGTCGGTGGACGCCCCAGAACCATCACTGTACACGCAGAGACAGTCGGGTGGGAGTGTAGGCAGCCACTCTCTTATGAACTTGGCAGCCTCTTTCTTGCTTGTCCAGCAGGGAATTGGCTGAGGGGGGGCCGGAGGTCGGAGCGGTGGAGGTAGTTCGGCCTCTGGCAGGAGTCAATACATCCTCTGGACCCTTGAATCATGCACTCTGTCGAAACCAAGTCTGGTTTTGTTGCATGTCTTTAGGCCGAGTCGGTGACGAGCGCTGTCTGTGCTTTCCGTGGCCCGAATTCGAAGCGGATGGTACTCATCTAGTCTTCGGATTCGTGCGGCAGTCTTGAGCCTGCGTTCCTCGAGCAGAATTTGTGCTGGCGGAATACCAGTCTCTCTTCTCAGGGATGCAATAGGCATGGTGCGCCAGGTTGGTAGAGCCATGCGGATTCCGAAGGCAGAAGTTTGGTCAATAACTTTGCACTGTCTCTTACATGAATTTCACGCGACACGCCGATAGGATTCCCTGGTTGGCCCCGGGTACCAGGATTCCGCTGCGTGCATCGCGACTGGCAGGACTACCGTGCGGATCAATGTGATTAGTAAGTCGGGCCTTGGTCCCTGGGTGCACTGAGTGAGCCGTCGGAAGTGTTGCACTAGCCGCATTGCTTTACTGGTCCACTTTGCGACGTGGCTTTCGAAGGTCAGACCGCGATCAAGGTGTACGCCGAGCCATCGGATATCGTCGGATGCTTGTACATCGCGAGTGCCTACCCTTATAGCCGGAAGATCGTGAGCCCTGGATCTGGGGCCGACGAAGTAGACTACTTCGGCCTTATCTGGGTCGAAAGAGACGGCATAATCAGCGGCCCACCCTAGGACTGCATCGACTTCTCTCTGGACAGCTGCTGCGGCTTCGTTCGGAGTTGAGCCTATGCCGAGGATAGCAACATCATCTGCATAGCCGAATCTCCAACTACTGCCCCCCACGACTTCGGCCATGTAAAGGAGGAAGAGTATCGGGGATAAAGGCGATCCTTGTGGCAGCCCGCACTCTAGGTGAATTTGGTCTGTTACTCCATCCTCGTGTCTGACACGGGCCGATCGTTCTTTCAGGAAAGACTTTATCCAAGTGATGGCTGGTTTCGGCCACCCAACTTTATTCATCCTTTGCAGCAGTCTTCCGTGGAGTACAGCGTCAAATGCACCCTGAACGTCTAGAGTGACAAGGACTGCTTTCTTCTGCCTCTTCATTGCATGCTCCACATCATGGATGACGCATGAGACAAGGTCGTTAGCGGATCTGCCGGAGAGTGCTCCAAAAAGCTGCTGCGGCACGGCCTTGTACGAGATGGCGGTGTAGGCCATGCGCCTTGCGACTAGTCTCTCAAGACCTTTGCCGAGAGAGGATAGCAGTGCGATGGGCCTCCATCCTTTAGCTGTACTGAGATTACGGCCGGGTTTGGGGAGGAGAATCACTTCGGCTAGCTTAAATGCCTTCGGGAAGTGGTTCAGTCGAAATGAGCCCTCAAAGAGTACTCTCACTGCTTGTCTAATTGACGGCCAGGCTGTCCTAAGAAGACGAACAAAAATCGCGTCTACTCCAGGGGCTTTATTCTGGCAGGCCGTTGTGACCCACTTGGCTTCTTCATCAGTGACGCTTGAGACCCATGGAAGGTTTCCGCGTCCTGGCTCGAGGTGTTCGATGTCCACATCGTTTTGGCTGGTGAGCCGGCCGAGAAGGAGATCGCGCAATAGAAGTGCACGCTTTCCTGGATTCGAAACAAAACCATCCGGAGTTTGGAGTGGAGTAGCAGATGTAGATTGCGGCTTTGCCCAGCGTGCCATCCGATACTTGTCGATGTCTATTGTAGCTTCCGAGAACTTTCGCCGCCAGTATTGACGTTTCGCACTTCTGACTATGCGACGGAAACCCTTTCTACTCTCTTCGTCCCTGAATATCCTATATTCGCGTTTGGCCTGTGAGTATTCCAACGTCCACCAAGGTGCCGTCCTACCCTTCTTCGTACTCCCGCGTCTTCCGGTAGCCCTGATAGCATCGCTGATGGTTTGAACCAGTTTATCCGCAAGGTTGTCCACCTCACTTATTGAGTCCATTGGCTGTAGCCCTATTCCATGAGCCCATCTACCAAGTACCTTGGCAAAGTCTTCGAGGGCGTCGTCTATCACTCGGAACAGTTGACCAGTTTTGATAACCGCTATAGCTTTCGAGTTCGGGCGGGGAACGTCTCCTGCAAACGTTCTGTGGTCCGATGTTGAGTCAAGCTCTATCGAGACATCTGCAAGGGCACCAGCGTCAGACCAGACCAGGTCGAGTGTGTTTCCAAAGTCGTGTGTCGGGACGCCCGGTGTGGAAGATAGGTCCATACCGTGCTCGGACATCCATTTGGCGAGCACCTGGCCGTCACCGTGTAGCCTAGTAGCCATTGGCTGCCAGTCGGTGTGAACAGCATTGAAGTCTCCGCCAATAACTGTAGGCCCAGATGGAGCCCATGATAGCAGCGGCAAAAGGTCTGCTCCAGGAGCGCGGTATACGGAGACAAATGTGACTCCTTCTACCTTTACTGCAGTGAGATCTGGTGATGTCTCGCAGATTGCTTGCTGTTGGCAATGGATCCCTTTTCGCGTGTAGATGAGGGAGCGTGGCCTTGAAGAGTTAACAGCGACACGGGGAGGCAAATGCCTATGGAATCCGGGATGCGACTTGGTGAGCCAGAAGCCGTCCTTGTGTTTAGTCCAGGGTTCCTGGATGAGTAGGACATCGGTTCCTGAATCCCAAGCGGATTGCAGGATGATGTCCGTAGCCGGGTCTCCTCTGCCCAGATTAGCGCAGAGGAACGAGATTGTTGTTGCCGTCTTTTGAAGCTCGGTTGGGTTGTGTTCCCTTTCGGGCATTGAGCAACGTTTGTATTTTCGTTTTCAGCAGTAGCCTCGGTGGCTTTCTGCTTTGCTTCCATCTCTCTGATAGAAGCATTCCTTTCTTTTTGACCCTGCTCGCGGATCACCGACAGCTGGTCCCTTGTGCGTTGCACCGTCTTCCCACCAGCCCGTGTCGGCCTAGCCATACAGTTAGGCTCAGTTGCAGCATGTGGCCCGTGGCAATTGATGCACCTTGGTACGGCCTGTTTGCACTCAGTAGCTTTGTGCTCAATTGAGCCACAGCGGGTGCAGCGCTCTGCTCGTGAACAAATTTTAGTTGGGTGGTGTCCCCAGCATCGGTTGCATTGCGCGATTTTGAGCTTGCGCTGGAGTTCGTGAAGGCGCCCGCTTTCTTCAAACAGTCTTTCTCCAAGTCTCAGTTTTCCTGTTGCGAAGTGCAACACCCAGTCCGTTGACGGCCTGGCCATGCTAGTAGCGAAAGCACGAGCTGAGGTTGGTCTAACTCCTGTTTTGAGAGCTGCTTCTTCTATTACCATCTCTGGTGTCACTATGGTGGGCCCTTTCAGAGTGTAAAGCTTGTCTGGGATATTCGGTGCCAGGACTGATATCCAGTTGGAGGCAGCTTCCAATTTCATTTCTGAGCTATCTAATATGGCTCCTCCTGAGAGAAGTGCACCTCTAGCTCCTTCCCCTTCGGCTTGTATTGCGAACCCTGAGTTCACGACAGTGACCTGTTTGATTGTGGAGTTGGCCAGACGCAGCTTGCTAGCTAGGCTTATTTTAACGAAGTGGGGTGACATACGTCTCCACGGGTGGTCAGGTTTGAGGCGCAAAAATACGCGCTCATCAGGTCGCTGGGGGTTTGTTGCTGGAGCTTTAAGCTTCGGCGCGGAAACGGGCCTCACTAGCACTGGCTTGGGTGTTGAAGTTGGAGCCACTTGGTTTGCTGGCTTGTTTCTTTTTCCCAAAACCTCGGTCCAAGATTTCTCTGTGGCGTTGTTGTTGGTTATGTTCGAGCCCTGGTTAGGCTGGAGAGTTGCTGTTGTGGCAGACGGCTTTGATGGTGCCGGTCTGTTCTTTTCTCTGGCAAGGATCAGCACTGGACGTGTAACGCTTGCAGGACTTTGTTTTGGAGGTTCTGTGACTTGAGCCGGGTTAGATGTGTTAGTATGGCCGCTTGCAGCCTTTGGGGGAGCGTTGGCGTCTGCTTGAGATGGGTTGCCTCATAAAATTTCCAGTATCTTGCCCTGAAGGGCCAGTAAGTCCTGATCAAAGAGTTTTCGAAGTCTCTAGTCAGTGACTGGTTCCAACAGCTTGCAGAACCCGATGATGAGACGCTCTGCTTGTGCAGAGCGCGTCTGGAATATCCTGCCCTGTTCGGCGAGGAATTCGGTCGCGACAATTTGAGGCGACGGAGTTTGTTGGTGGGGCGAGCTTCGATGACTCGCCTCGTAGATTGGCTCTACAAATTGTTGGGTGGGTGGTTGTGATGGCGGTTGTGGCCCGTTAAGGACCATTTCGACGTCTTGACGCGTCGAACATTGAGTGGGGAGGGGGGGCCAGGGGCCAGCCTCTGCAGAGGACTGGGGCGGCATGGGTGATTGAGAGATGAATTTGTCAGTAAAATGTCGTAGGTAGAATGCGATGTGATGGATTGCGTTGCGATGTGTCTGGTGTTGATTGTGGCGGTCAGCTGTTTGTTTGTTTGTTCATTAACGTGCTAGGTGAAGTAACTACCGTCGCACTCCTACTGGAGCTTGAGCACGAGTGGGGTCGGGCCGGATCAGGTTAAATACCGTAAAGTACAAGTGCCTCGTCCCACCTGAATGACCGGAACCATGCCGGAACGCATCTATGTGTTGAAGCATGACGAGTACAGCAGCCCAGAGTTGAAAACAAAACAAAAGAAAACTTCCACGCAAAGTCCTGCATTACAAAAGAAAAAACTTTGACAATCTCCCTTCGTTCCGCCTCGGCCACCACGCGCCCGAGCCTCGATTCCTATCCCTACTTCCATGCCAGATCACCTAGGCTTTCGTTCATCACCTCCGAGTCACAGGTATCCATGCCATCCCCCGACTAGCCTCCACGTATATTCCGCTCTCCTGGACGTAGTCCCTGAACAGTTGCCACCCGCTTGATCCGAGCATTGTTTTTATAGCTGGCGCCCTTCGCTTTCCGCTTTTCAGCCGCCATGTTGCCAGTGCTTTTCGACACTGAACAAGGTGACCAATTGATTTTTCCCTCCCACACTCGCAGTGAAGTGTAGCGTCAGTGTGGTTGAAGCGGCGATGATAAGCCGCGAAGTCCCCATGTCCGGTTCGAGCGGCTATTAAGCGAGCGTAGACTGCCCTTGGTAGTGCTAGTTCTGGCGGTTTCTTGCGTCGCATCTCGAGTTCGATGTCTGCATAATGTCTGGGGCGATTCGAATGCCACCAGTCTGTAACCATCTGTCTGGCCAGTTCGCGAGCTTTCCTTCCGGAAGAGGCGAGGGTCATCATCCCATGTGTCGTCCTTGTATCGTCCGACGAGTTAAGCTCTCTTCGAGCGAGCTCATCAGCCATTTCATTTCCTACCAGCCCTTCGTGGCCCGGAATCCATCCTACTTTAACAGGTGCTGCTGCTCTAGCGACCATTTTGCAGAACTTTTGAATCCTCCAGGATGATGAGCCTGTTGTTCCCGTTAGTAAGGCCTGGACAGCCGCAGAATTGTCGAGCAGAATATAGATGGCGCTACGACCACGATATCGCTTCCTGCTAGTGATTGCTTCAAGAGCAGCTAGAGCTCCATGAACCTCCGCGTCGTAGACCTCCGCATTGGTTATTTTACCTGAGCCGCTTTGCTTAATTACCCTGCCTGTGCGACTGATAAAAGTCACAAAGGCCCATGACACTTTATCGGTGGACGCCCCAGAGCCATCACTGTACACGCAAAGACAGTCGGGTGGGAGAGTAGGTAGCCACTCTCTTATAAACCTAGCTGCTTCTTTCTTGCTTGTCCAGCGGGGAATTGGCTGAGGGGGTGTCAGGGGTCGGAGGACAGGAGACTTATAAGGAGAGGGATTGGGGCGAGATTCTAAGATGTAGATAAAATACAAAATAAAAAGCTTCAGTACAAATACATCCCAAGAGCTTCCTTAAGTACCTGAGACCGGTCACTACAATCAAGGGGGCAATAGCCCACAGCTGTTACATAGCAACTGATCAGTATCTTGACTAGTGACTATTGCTATCACAACACTGTAACCATCGCAACACACTAACCCTATTCCTGAGTGTATTCATGGGGCGGTTGGCCAGGTGCAATACAATATCACAAACTGGTCTGTGACAGGGGGGGCCGGAGGTCGGAGCGGTGGAGGTAGTTCGGCCTCTGGCAGGAGTCAATACATCCTCTGGACCCTTGAATCATGCACTCTGTCGAAACCAAGTCTGGTTTTGTTGCTTGTCTTTAGGCCGAGTCGGTGACGAGCGCTGTCTGTGCTTTCCGTGGCCCGAATTCGAAGCGGATGGTACTCATCTAGTCTTCGGATTCGTGCGGCAGTCTTGAGCCTGCGTTCCTCGAGCAGAATTTGTTCTGGCGGAATACCAGTCTCTCTTCTCAGGGCTGCAATAGGCATCGTGCGCCAGGTTGGTAGAGCCGCGCGGATTCCGAAGGCAGAGGTTTGGTCGATGATTTTGCTCTGTCTCTTGTAGGAATTACTGTTGTGAATACCTCGGGTCAGCTCCGATCGAGCCTCATCGGGCTCCCACCATCGCGGCACTCGGACACTCGGCCGCAGTAAGCTAGATGAGATTAGGGCACTGGCAGCACAGCTAAGTACCTAATCACTCTGGCAACATCCCTACATCCGAGCGTTGCCTGGTGGACCAATGCGTTTAGACTGAGGCGCACATCACTCTGATGGCTACTGAGGGGCAACAGCATATAATGTGACGACGGTGTATAGCTCTGCAATCCCGGGAGTTCCACACTAGCAACCAGTGTCAATAGTATGTTGTGACAGGAGATATTGGTAGGGGCTATGGAAGCGGTTACTGTGACAGAAGTAAGAAGCACCTGTGGTGAGTGCGTGATCAGGACTGGGGTACTGAATGTATATATATATAAGGAAGCAATACTTCCGCAGATAGATTGTAAATCAACCATCTCACTACTGTCCATTCCAACGCTTCTTCTCACTACAGCCATATCAATTATATTCGCGCATCCATAATCATTTGCATCCATTTCAGGTATTCCTCTGTCCCCTCATGACCTCGTTATCATAACAATTACGCGTCACACCTCAATAAGTTTCCCTAGTTGGCCCCGGGCACCAGACCTCCGCTGCATGCATCGCGATTGGCAGAACTACCGTGCGAATGACTATAGTTAGTAAGTCAGGCCTTAGTCTCTGGGTGTAAAGTGTAAGCCGTCGGAAGTGTTGCACTAGCCGCATTGCTTTGCTGGTCCACTTTGTGACGTGACTTTCGAAGGTCAGACCGCGATCAAGGTGTACTCCGAGCCATTGGATGGCGTCGGATGCTTGTACATCGCGAGTGCCTACCCTTATAGCCGGAAGTTCGTGTCCCCTGGATCTGGGGCCGACGAAGTAGACTACTTCGGCCTTATCTGGGTCAAAAGAGACGGCATAATCAGCGGCCCACCCTAGGACTGCATCGACTTCTCTCTGGACAGCTACTGTGGCTTCAGTTGGAGTTGAGCCAGCATCTCTTTGTCGTGTATTGGGTAATTTGCTTCGACTCCACTCAGCTGCTTGGAAAAATACGCCACTGGTCTCAGTCGACCATGCTTATTGACTTGAGAAAGATATCCACCCAATGCATAGCCTGAGCAATCGGCTTCCATCACTGTATCCCGCTCGGGATCTCATTGCGCTAACACCGGCTCTGTGGAAAATATTTCCTTCAATCATTCAAAAGCCTCGTTCTCCTCAGGTCCCCATCTCCAAACAGATTCCTTCTTTGTCAATCTAGTCAACGGTGCAGTAATTTCCGAAAATCCATCCATAAAACATCGATAGAAATTTGAAAATCCAAGGAATGAACGGACTCCTTTTACCGATATAGGTGCCTTCCATTCAATGATGCTCTTGACTTTTTCGGGATCTACTGACACCGAATCTCCAGCCCTTACAATATACCCTAAGTACTTGACTTCTCGACACAGAAAATCGCATTTATTAATATCCAAGTACAAGCCAGCCTTTTCTAGCTTTCCCAAGATACTTTGAACCGTTTTCCAGTGATCATCCTCGCTTCCATCTGTATATACCAGAACGTCATCCATGTACGCTGTCGCATTAAGATCAAGATGTCCTCGAAGCTGTTCATTGATATATCTTTGGAAAGTTGCGGGAGCATTTGAAAGTCCAAATGGCGTAACAAGCCACTCAAAAAGACCATGGCGGCACCTAAAAGCGGTCATCCATTCATCCCCCTTCCTGACTCTGATCCGATGGAAAGCTGACTTCACATCCAGTTTCGTGAACCACCTCGCCTTCGATAATTGTCTCAAAGTTTCTTTAAATAAAGGAAGAGGATACCGATCTGGAAGTGTAATTGCATTCAGCCCTCAGTAATCCACACAAAATCTTAGCCCTCTGTTTGGATTTCTGGCAAATAACACGGGCGATGCTGCTGGCAAACTACTAGATCTAATTTATCCCTTGCCCAAGAGTTCAGTAAACGTCTTGCGCAACACCAGAAGCTCCTCTCGCGACATGCTGTACAAAGGACCCCATGATGGCTGACCTGGCTTTCCATTCTCATGTCGAAGGTTTATAGCGTGGTCTAGGTGACCTCGCGCTGGGGGTAGATTGTTAGCGCTGCTGTTGTCAGCAAAGAGGCGCGCAAATTTCTTCACCGGGTCCGGCAAGCAATCTCGAGCTTCGGAGATCTTAAGGCACGGCTTCGTACGGAGTGCCTTGTTTATATCGTCTAAGGAGGCTTTACAGACTGGAACTCCATCTTCCAGACTAGACAATGCCTCAACAGCAGCAGCTTTTGGCTCCTTAACCGATTTAAGCTTCTGTCGCCATCGCCGATCACTGTAAATAGAACCGCTGCTCTATGGAGTGAATTACAGCGTCCTGGTCTTCCAACCATTTCTTTCCCAGTATCATTAGATGTGTACTGTGCGATACAATATATAGCGGTAGCTTCTCAGTTACATATCCATCAAGATCTATGGATACCCAAGTAATACTTTTTACAATTGGCTTTTCTGTTGATGAACTTTCCGCTGTCAGAAGGGCTCGTGGAAATATGGGCTCGCGTGGTAGATTGAGCTGGTCCATCAATGCTTTGTCGATAATACCTGAACACAGGCATCCATTGTCTATCAATGCCTGTATCATAGTTACGTCGTTGATCAGTGCGTTAACTAGAAAAGGATTCGTGCTGATCTTTGTTTCGTGTCCAGCCACTGTTGCCACATGCGAGACCTTTTCCTCCAGTACTATTGGCTCCACAGATTCAAACCTTCCGGAACCCGAGTAATCACATATGATCGTACTTTTTTCTTCGCGAGTATCTTTCTTCCCGGGTGATGGATTTGTCTTAAATTTCGGGTTTATCGCCGGCAAGAGAGGGCAATACTTCGTTGAACATTTGGGCTGCTTGCATCGGAAACATCGGCTTTCATTTCGAAGTCTTTCTATCCGCTCGGTTGTCTTCCATTTAGCTCTGAGAGGTCTATTATTGGGTCCAAGTAATGGCTTATCAGACCGCGGAACATCTTTCTTGTAAGCAGGTCCTTTCCACGGAAGGAGAGGGCATACTTTGGCGTAGCAGCCGTTCTTCTCACATCGAAAGCACTTATTTTCTGCCCTGAGCTTTTCAATCTGTTCCATGGATTTCCACTTAGTCCTTAATGTTTCGCCTGATTTCGCATCCGTTTTGTATGGACTACCAAGCCCAACAATTGCGGAATTTGTCATCCTTGTGAAAGATTCTCGTCTGCTGCCTTATATCTTTGAATGTACTTATGGTCTCTTTCTTTGTAGTGTCTACCTCGTCTTCTACTATTGTTGCCCTCGTAAGTACTCGTCGTTCGTACTTGTCAATTGTCGTGTTTTGTCGGATTTCGTTGTCCTCGAGAGCACTTGTTGTTTGTACTCGTCAATTTTCGTATTTTGTCGTCCTCGTATTTCGTAAACCACAGAGAGAATTATAATATGTCACGGTTTCAGTACAACATGCTTGGGCGATCTTGCAGGTACAGTATATTAATTATAATTCTCTAGAGAGAGAATTCCTGTAGCTAGATTACAAATATATACACTGAGATACTCCTCTTCTGTAAGGTTCTCCATATGACTGGAGTAACATGGAATCCTCGACAATACCCTAGAAGATTCTTGATACACCTGTTGTCCTCATGAACCTTCAGTGTGCTTCCAGAAGGTTCATTGAGAATCTTCTAAGCTCCTTGTATTCCGAGATCCTTCCCGAAGATTCCCATGCATTCATTGCCTGCGCTAGCCAGCGTAGGCCACAGGAATCCTTAGGCTTAACAGCCTTTACAGATAGAGAAGATAGGGAAACATACTGTTGGGATTACAATAGATATGAACAAAGACTACTGGAATATCAAAAAAGTATCCAAGCTCTTGCTGATTCCAACCTAGAAATCAGCAAGACTGTATCAAAGAAGCAACTTTACCTGATCCAAAACTGCAATACACCTCATAACAGGCTTGTCAGCCTGAGAAAACATATGGCTCCCGATGCATCTACGCGTTGGCACGAAACTATATCAAAATACAATTCTCTCAAAACAGCTCCTGCAGCTATGAGTAAATTGGATGATTGGTTCTCCAATTGGAAATGCATTACAGCGATAGGAAAGTCAATGAATCTTCCTGAAACTGACGGCATCAGACCACAAGAAGATTTTCTTATCATTTTTAAGGCACTTGATCAAGAATATGCCATGACTTGTCTTTGTAATCTTTACTGGCCTGAAAATGCTGGTGCTACTTATACGCTTCCTTCTTTAGATGAATACTTTACAGAGATCAGAGCATTTTTGCGATGCAAAAAGCCTCAACCCTCTAGTCTTTCAAGAGTTGTTGCTGGGCTCGAGTCAGCAAAACCATTCAAAAGAAAATCAACTGGCACTAGCAAGAATCGGAGTAATGGTAAACAAATCCCCGAATGCATCTGCGGTTTGAGACATTGGTATGTAGACTGTTTTATCATAAACAAAGATCATCCTGAACATCTGTCAAATTTCTGTCCAACACTGGAATCTTTACACAAGTTTGAACAAGCTCGCAAGGATCAAAAGATTGAAGAAAAGATTTCTGCAGCTCTAAAAAAGTGGGGCAAGCAAAGTCAGAAACAAGAAACACTCCAAATAGATGACGGCCTTCCACCAGCTAGCTTTGATACATTTGCTGTGTATGTTAGTAGTAATCTTAACGAGTCTTTAAAATCTACCAACAGTAACTGTATAAATATAAAATATTCAAACTACCAATCTGTAGACAATGATGTCGAGCTGGTTGAGAATCTTGCCACGGTAGCTCTTGAGAGAAATCAACCCAATTTATTACTAATTAGATGGATAGTTGACCCAGGATGGAATACTTATGTATTAAACAGTGAAGTTTGGAAGGGATGGAAAAGAGAGCGTGACAATACTGAACGGCGAACTATAAACGCAGGTAGTAGCTGTTCTCTTATCAATGCCTGGGGAAGTTTTGAACAAGTTGCACGCACGCCAGCAGGGCTCAAAACTCTACGTTTGACCCATGTTGCATACATTGAAGGATTTCTTACAAGTGTCATCGGTCTTGTGCACAGCCGAAAAGAAGCTATTCATTTTGATTCTGGACGAGACGTGCTCTATAGGCAACAGCCTACTAGTATTATAGCTCCGTTGCAGTACAACAAAGGATATTGGCCCATGGATGCTGATCCTCCTCGTAGACTTTTTCCAGCAGACATAAAAGAGCCCTTAAGCAGTTTTGGAGTTTCATACCTGTTGGAAATACCGCGCAATGAAATGGGCGCAATATTCATGGAACGAAATCAGAAGTTGACTTAAATAGTGTCATCTTCGGATTACAGCTAAAAGTGTGGGAAGTGTGCGCTACAAGTACAAGTGTAAGCGACACAGAGCCTAAGCCTCAGCATAAACAAGTGTGGCGCCATCTAGGCATAGAAAAATCCCAATAATTTCCTTGCGCCTACGCCATACAGCCGCTCATATATCCAATAGGTAGCCTGAAGCACTACCATATTACATATTCCAACCTCTTAAATACACGCGAGATTGTGTCGGGAACCTAGACGAAATGGAGGGCCCGTACGTCCACAACACTCCGTGTCTCCATTTCCAACACTTGAAATGGGAGAGACTAGCATTGCTATAGTAGGGACACTAATTCATCAAAGCTTTCGAGATCAGTGGACAAATCATATCAAAAAATACAAGAATAAGTCATTAAATAATCCATGAGCCTATCAGAAAAGATTTGGCTGGAAAATTAACTCTAGACTCAATTTACCAACTCGCGCAGAGAGAGAAGTGGCAAGCTCACTTGATCAGCAAAAAATTGGACATGGCTACAACAAGTCATACCTGTATAAGCGTGGGCTAAGTGATAGTGACAGGTGTAGATGTGGGAAGAGAGAAACACCTGAGCACCTATTACTAAGCCGCAGCCACTATAGGCACAAATGAAGGCAGCTGAAAATTAGTCTAAATGGAAACCAATTTAGTTTGAATCTGTTGCTTGATACTAAAAGTGGGATAGAAAACACAATTGAATTCATCAAGAAGACTTAGATATCTACATGAAGATGGCATCTTCAAAGACTTGAGGATGAAGAAGAGAATTGACACATGAGGATCAAGGGGCGAGGATAATGGTGGTGGATTAGAGCAAAAATAAACAGGGCATGACCCTCAATATCTATTGGTAATCATTGAATATATCAACAAACAACTTTTGTATTAAAATTTAGAGCTTTTCAAAGAGTCTTAGCAGTCCTTCATAGTTACAGACTCTGTAGGGACTTAAATTAAACTCTATTCTATTCTACTCTAACTGTCAGGGTCGTTGGCTTAGTTCGGAGGACACGGGTCGGAACGGGAGGGTGTCTGGTCCGATGTGATTGGAACAGGATGTAATGAGAACGGGACAAAGGCGGGACAAGAAGGAGGCGGGGTAAAAGGCGAAGTGTTATGAATTTGTTGTAGATGATTTGGGTGGGGTGGCGCACGGGCTATTTCATGATTTCGGTTAGAGCTAGGCAAATGGAGGGTAGATTATGTTGGTTGGAAATTTAGAATTTGCCAATGTCAGTTCACAGGTGAATGGCGTAGGGATAAAGGGCTTGTATTAAACGTTTACTTCCAAAAGTATTGGTCAGCGTATCACGTGATATAATTAGGGCGCCAAGCTTTACTTCGTACTTTAGATATTAATGCTTGAGGAGGGATACAAGAAAAGATAGACAGAATATACTACTTGTTTTTAGCACTTTTGAGGCATTAAACCAAGTGAACCCCGTTGTACCAACACTGATCAGTGGTTGATCAATTTCGATTTTATTTTTGTTCAGTATCAAATGCAGACAGCAAAGTGACGAAGAGACAGTGGCCCTATTCATAGGCTTTCACTGTGCTAACTGAAGGACTCAATAGTACCGCCTTTACAGCTACAAGTATATCTTGGATTCATTCAGGAAGACTTTTATAGATAGAAGTACAATTGGCTCCGCATTCCATCACGCATTTTTAATTATTTCAAGATTGCACTTCTAAATCTAACCGGCAAAATGACGGCGCAATTTATCAACGAAGATACCCCAGACGTCCCAAGTGAAAAGTACGATAACTACATAAAAGATCAAATTACTTACTTTAAAAAGTTGGATCACCAAGATGAAGAGCTTTGGGAGGATTTTCGGGCAGAATTTGCAAAATGGCAGCAAGAAGACTTCAACAAGATGTCTAAGTATACAAGAGGAATCTTACGAAGTCATCTACGAGACAATGGAGTATATATAAATAGAAGTGACTTTGTGGCTGAAGGGTTGACAAAGTTGTTGGATGAAAGGCAACCTAAAGAATGGCCATTGGAAGAGCTAGCCAAGATGATTACTTCAGGAAAATTTAACTCGCGAAGGAATCCAGATCTCCCAGGAAGTTACGCATACTTAAGAAAGGAAGAAGAAAGAAAGATGGCATGGCCTTCAAGTAAGATGGACCTACAATCCCCAGACGAGATGCCATTACCTCAACCATTTCTCATGCAGCAGAGTCCGAATATAAAATTTCCTGCATCTAGAATAAGCGGTGACGTACGAAATAACCTCAACCCAGCTCCTATTATTCCAGAAATTCAACAGCAGACATCATATACACAAAAGGTTAATGCACAAAGTGGATCGCTCCAAGGTTCATCTTTTAACATTCAAAATTTGCAAAAGTCCTATCTAGAAGAGGACAGGTAAAGTGGCGCAGATGATGTTCTTCATAAATAGCTGCAAATCTTCTACGCTATGTGCCACAACGCAAATGTAGACCCTTTAGACTACCCCAGAGCATTTCCAATTATGCTCACAGGTGAGGCTAGGGATTATTTTTTCAACAAAGTTTCCGGTAACCAATATAGTTTTTCGGAGATAATCCAGGACTTGAAAAGCTATTTTGAGACAGAGCAACGCCGAGAATGGAAGACAATTCAATGGGAAGATACAACCCTGAAAGATTATACGTTGAGAAACCCTAGTATGACAATCTTACAGTGTTTCGATCGTATGAGAGATCAACTTCTCAGAGACCAGGCAATCTTGCGGCCAGAATTTCAGACTGATCTAATGATTCAGGATAAGCTCTATAGGGCCTGTCGTAATGTGCCCGAATGCAATATAGCACTTTCTCGGAGGTGTCCTACTTTACAAGGAGCCTCTGAAGAGATTAGAAACGCTCTTGCCATACACACTCAAAATAGAACCCAGCAGAATTTCGTCTCAAAAGGTATAGACATACATGACAATTGTATTGCATTCTACGTCGATCGCAAGTACAAAGGCAAGAGTACTAGAAACGAAAGTCTATCAAAAAGCTCGGGAAAACCTGCAACAACAAAGAAATGCTTTGTCTGCAAGAAGGCTGGTTGTTGAAGTACAAACCATAGCAATGAAGAGCGGAATATCTCGTTCCAAAGGTTCAAAGCTGCTCCATGGAATGACAGTAAGATTCAGCAGTTCATCAACAAATATGAAGGTTTGGATCCCGATAATTCAGCAGATTATGAACAATTCATCAATAAATTCGAACTTGAGGACAATAAGAATCTTGATTTGTCTGCCAGCCATATGTCTAGAGCATATATTACAGAGTGTTTTGGTGATGTTGACAGCAAACAACTGATTGAAGACCTTGAATGTTATGATAGGTCTATGATTTGGGTGTACATACAATTTGTGGGAGTTCGCTGCTAGTGATCACAGATGTGCTGCTGGGCCGGATAGGTCAAGAAGAGGAGTGGAGAATGATCTCTGTAGAATGAGGAAAAACTGTATTGCTTACTCTATCTACTGTGGAGGAAAGCTCTCTAATTATAGTCTCTAGACTATTGCTTACTAATTATACTAACTCAACAAGGCAGGAGCAAACAGAGCAAATGCATACAGCCGCGTGACCATCATAACTGGAGCTGTGCACTGTAGCTATGTGGGTCTAGGCACAACACTCCCCCTGTTGGTAACGACTCCTTAAGTTATTGAATAGCGACTGATGATTTAACCTTGGTCAGTGAGTCAGCTAGTTGATCAGAAGAAGGCACGTAGGACACATCAATCAATCCCTTTTGATGCTGCTCCCGACAATAGAAGTTCCTAAGTGAGATATGCTTTGATCTTCTGTGATTGTCGTGATTTTTGATAAGGGAAATTGCCAATTGATTGTCCACGTACAACTTGGTGCATTTTGCTCCCTCAATGTGATCAGTAATGTTTAACTCTTCCAGAAGCAATTTTGTCCACTGTAGCTGACGACATATTTTGGTGGCAGCAAGATACTCAGCCTCAGTTGTAGACAAAACAACTTCCTGCTGAAGATGGGATCACCAACTTATTGGTCCTGAAGTTAGTATAATCAGCAATCTGGAAGTTGATCTGCTTGTTGATGGATCTGCTGCAAAATCTGCGTCCCTGTAAGCTTTAAGTGAGGGTTTACCTATTGATCTGTTGAAGGTGATTCCTCGATCCGGCTCTTTAGAGAGATACCTTAGCACCCGGTGAGCTGCATGCAGATGTTCACCTGAGGGGTTTGTCAAAAATCGCGCCAAGTGGTTGACAGAAAATGCGATATTGGGTCTAGTGCTATTTGAGAGAAACTGCAGGCCACCTATAATGGAGTTGTATCTTGTAATCTCTTCTGGTGTGCTTTCTTTATTGCTTGGAAGCATCAGATGCTCAAGGGGTGTTGAAGCAGGTTTGCAGTCTTTTAAGCCGTGTCGATCTATCAGTGTGCGTGTGTATTGACCCTGTGATAATGCTAGGGTATCTTTTCTGGGGTAACTGATATGGATGCCTAAAAACAAGTCTGTGCTCACCGATTTTATCTTATATCTCTTGTGTAAAGCTTGCATCAGCGTTTCTATCTTGCCTAAGTTAGGACCAATCACCTGGAAATCATATACATGCATAACCACGAATACATCTTGGTGGGCGTTGGTGTATAGACATACGTCTGATGTAGTTGGGCGGAAACCAAGTCTAGCAAGGGTTGCTTTGGCATCATCATACCACAGAGCTGCTGCCTGCTTGAGACCGTAGAGTCCTTTGCAAAGGAGAATTATGCATCCTTCTTTTTCATAGCCCTGGGGCATTTCCATGTAAAGGTCAATGTCAATGTCAGGGTTTAAGAAAGCGGTTGGAACATCACCTTGCCTATTGTGCCAGCCAAATTGGTGGGCTAGCACAAGCATGATTCTACCAGTTTCCGGTTGTGGTGTAGGAGCAAAAGTTTCATGGTAATCAATGCCTTGACGCTGGGTAAAGCCTTTCGCTGTACAACGAGCCTTCCACCTTTCGATGCTGCCATCTGCTCTAAATTTCTTCTTAAATACCCATTTGCATTTCATAGGTTTGCGTCCTTGTGGAAGTTTCGTGCGGCAAATGATTTTTATGGCTCCTTTTTCTTTGAGGGAGCGAAATTCCTCATCTGTAGCCTTTTTCCATTGCACGGCCTCCGGACTCGTCATGGCTTTGCTCCAGGTTTTTGGATCATTGGAGATTTGTGCTGCCTTGCCAAAGTGGAGACGTTCGTAGTCATGTTTCTTAACCTCTCTGCCATACCTAGTTCTCGTGATCTTGTTTTCCGGCGAGTATTCCCTTTCTGATGAGTGCGCTCGTTTTTGTCCAACAATAGAGCGTATAGGTGTTGTGGTTATGAGCTATGCAGAAGTCACATTGCGGAGTGATGAGGAGTGGATGATGTTATAATTTGTGGTTGACAGTGAGTAGCCTCATACAATAATATGCTGTAGGTATATGGACAGAAAGTATAAGACTAAACCTGTGTTCATTTATTGTGGGTACATCTATGAAACTATATACATGCTCGCCTAACCAGTACACTAGTGATGTATGCTGTGGCCTTGAGTCACACGCAATGCCCTAGCCTCGACTACCTTGTTGTCTCATATCATAACACTCCCCCTGTTGGTAACGGCCATGATACCCGGATATGGATGTTAGTTTATGAAGACTAAGATTTGGTTTTTGCTATTCTGTCAGCTAGTTGGCTCGCGGACTGGACATAAGACACTATGGTATTTCCTTCCTGATACTATTCTTTGGCAGTTGAAAATTGTGAGGGTGATATATAATGACTGCTTGTGGTTATCGTGATTTTATTCAGTGAAATGATTGATTGATTGTCAACGTATAACGCAGTGCATTCAGCTTCCTTCAAAAGGTTCGTGATATTCAATTCTTGTAATGGGGAATTCAGTCCTTGAAGTTGACGCCATGTTTTTGTTGCCACAAGGTACTCTGCCTCTGTGTTGTAGACAACAACTTCTCGTTTTGTGTGTGATTTCCTGCATATTGGACCGAATCTGAGTTTATAAAACTTGCCTGATGAAAATTGGCAGGTTGATGGATCAGACCCTAAATGGGCACCAAAATATGCTTCAAGAATTGATTGTCCCTTTATTTGTGTGGAGGTAAGCTTTTCTCAGGTTTCTCTGCAATGTATCTTAGGATATGGCGTGCTACCCGGAGGTGATTGGTTGATACACTAGTTTCTTGGATGGCTTATGGGTCATGATGCAGGTTGTAAAATTCAACCTGTTAAACTTCACTGTCTCTCTTTGTTTGTTTGACCAGCTGTTGAGGAATGTGGAAGTAATTTTGTCTAGCTACAGGAGGTCAAGAATTCTAACCAGTCATTATCTTATCTAGTGAAACCGCTTTTGTTTCGCAGATGAAAACGGGCTCCCCCTGACTGAATGATTCTTTGAGATTAGAATTTTGTGCTGACTCCCCTTTTTGTTTGCGAATGTCACTTCTCCTTTGTTGACGCTCATATTTGTACTGTGGCTCCTTTGATGAATCTGGCTCACTGTTGGGTTGGTTTGCTACTGGTTCTATTCCCGTGCTGCCATGAAATGGGAGTTTTGGGAGGTGTACTTGGCATCATGTCTTGTGATGAATCAAACAACATGTTTGTTGGAATGTTCGGCAATGTGTCTGCTCGAGTGACTGGCAGAACATTCTGATGTTGTATCTTTACCTTTTTTTTTTTGGCTTACATTTAGTTTGTTATATGGTACCAATGGATGAATGTTAAATGGCGGGTAATGATTTGATGAACTGTTTCCCTGATGAGCTTGTAGCTCAGTCTGTGAATCGTTTCTGGTCGACTGCTAATCATCTCTATTTTTTGGATGTTGAGATTGAAAACCTTCTGGTCATATTTGAGGATGCTGCAACCTGTAACCTTGCAGATGCTCCCCCTCAGACTCAAATGGGAGCTGGGATATATGTTTTTGTGGGAAGAGTTGGTTTGTTTGTGGGGTAGATGTTGATTATCTTGAACAAGTTCTTTGCCAAGTACATTACCCTCATTGAGAGATGCCTGAGTTGTAAAACTCTCAATCTATTTCCACCCCTTAACTGGGGTTTAATGTGGATGTTGAATGGGATAGTTTCTGTTGGTGTTGGCTTAAACCCTACAAACCACCCTTTTTCTGCTCTTAACTGGAACTCCTCCCGGATTTGGACTTGTTTATTTATATGCACGGCAGCCAAACCGGGGCATGGTTCTGAATCAATCTTCTCTGGATGGGGTTATCGAAGCCCTTTATGAAGTCGATTATTGGTACCTTTTTTGTTGCGTATGCAGCACAGACGGTTTACAACGAAGCTTGCGTGTTGTACTGCCCAGGGCCAGTAGCTTGGTAGCATGTGGGCATCAATGAGGGATGATCGAGCGACTCTTTGTACGACTTTATTGGCTGCTTCTGATGTACAGTTCTGTCCTGTTGTCTCTGGTGCGAAGATGTCGGTGCGGACACTATGCTGTTAATTATAGGATTTTTTTTTTTTTTTTTAATTCCGACCATTTGTCACTAGGTATGATGCAAATCTGTTTTCCATGTAGGTGATGCATGGATTCGACCCATTAGACAAATAGCGGAGATATTTGATCCTCTGTGTTGCAAATGAGTATCCACTGCATTCTACTTTTGGCACCAGTCAGAAATACTGCATACTGATGGCCGTTTGTTTATTTGTTTTCCTCTATAGTATCAACGGAAATTTAGTCCAAGGGCTCATTTGGAATGGGTTGTTGCGCTTTGCTTATTTGACATATTTCACATGTAGCAAGCCCAGATATGTCGACCCCTTCGAGTCCCTTAGAAATGCCAGCAGTCTTTTTGAGTAGTAGCTCCCAAGTATGACCTGACTGTTGATGCCAGCGCTGTGCGCTAGTTTGGTGAGGTATTGAGGCTATACTTGATGCTGCTTTCTGGTTTAATTTGCCGATTTTCCGTGGATCTGTGTACTTTACATCCTTTTTTTGAGATGGAGTTTGGCATTGAGTTTATATGGACAGCTTTGTTGGCATCTAAATAATACTTGTTATTCTAAATCTGGAATGATGCTCGCAATACTCATTGATCTCCTTTCGGAAATGCTATTTGAGAATGGGTTGACAAGAGAATACACACAAGCAGAATTAGCCTGGAATCCGCCATTTCAATCCATGCAGTGCCTTGCCTCTTAAAGGATGTGACACCTACCAATTGATCGAAATTGTGTGGGCTTTGGCATATTTGCAGGCTGCTGAGGTATTCTTTATTTTCACAGAAACGAAATGGTGCTGTGCACCAGTATCATAAATGTAGTGCTGATTATGTCATTGGCCAAAGGCTGCCAACCATGTCAAATCTCCTCTTTCTCTTACTCTCACTCTCCGAGTCTATGTCTAGACCATTGAGTACCACTTTCCTTTTCCCTTCCCATTGTATGACTTTCCCTTGGGTCTACTTTGTCCTTCCCTTTAATTCCCAGATGCAAGCTTCGGATGTTGCTTGAAGCAGTCTTTATTTCTACTTTTATGCTTTTACATCCTGCATATGGCTTCTGGGTTCGGTGTTTGAGGGTTTGAGGCGACAACATTACGCCTTGGATTTTGTAAACTGCTCTCTGTTTCCCTTGGTGAAGACATAAGAGATACCCTGGGTTGTAGCCTTCTTTTGTGGCACGAGGTTCTGGTTTCTCTCCAGTTATCGAGCCATTCAACTCCTTTTGTCCCTCTAATGAATTACCCCTTGCCTGTCCCGGTGTAATTTAAAGGTTATTCATGATGTTTTTGACATCGGGATTGGTCGGGTCATAATCATAACTGCTGTGATGTTGACAAACTGCAGGTTTTTACTGTATCGACTGCAATACTGGTCAGCAGTGTTCACCAGGTTTGTCAAGGAGAATGATTTATAGGCATGTAAGTGAAGAAGGGTAGTGAATGGAACTTGTGCTTCCGCTGTTTTGTCAAACAATTGCTTAGTCGTCAAGTTGCGCCGTTGAGTTGGTATGACACTGGGATTGAGTCGGTTGATTATTGTCCAGTAGGCCTGGATTTCATCAGGGCCCTAGGTCCGTAATCTTTTATTGTACTCTGTGGTCTGTTTGGTGTAACTCTCGGAGCTTTCGCTTGGTCCTGCTATAAGTAGTCCACGTTCAACCTCGGGACGGAAACCTTTTTTGTTATGGAACACATGGCCGACTCGATGTTGTTTTGCGAGCTTGGCCAAGATAGATTATCTCCAGGTTTCGGATGGTGCGCCATCATCGAGCATGATACCTTTGAACGAATGTGACACGACGGACAGCAATAATGATGTAAACTCCGGGCTGTTTGACGTTTTGTTTGCGCTGGGAAGAGCCGGGCTCATAACCTGTTGTCGTTATGAGCTATGCAGAAGTCACATTACAGAGTGATGAGGAGTGGATGATGTTATAGTCTGTGGTTGACAGTGAGTAGCCTCATACAATACTATGCTGTAGGTATATGGACAGAAAGTATAAGACTAAACCTGTGTCCATTTATTGTGGGTACATCTATGAAACTATATACATGCTCGCCTAACCAGTACACTAGTGATGTATACTGTGGCCTTGAGTCACACGCAATGCCCTAGCCTTGACTACCTCGTTGTCTCATATCATAACAATAGGGTCCCATCCAGTCATGATCTTGTTGTATGGCGTTTCATCTGCTTCTTCAGAACTGGACTCCCCCTCATCTTCTGGCTGCAGGCTAAGCTCCTGTGAATGGCTAGGGAAGTATGATTCTGAGGGGGAGTCTGCTATATCTTTCGAGTAGTACAATTCACTTCATGAACCTTGCTCACTACTTTGGGAACTCACATTTCTGATGTCTGTTGGTGGTAATTGTTCTTCTGATGACGAGAGTGAAGTCACTTCTTGAACTATTGATTTGGGCCAATTGTTTATGTTATCGGCTAATGCGGAATCTTCGGTTGCATCTTGTGTAATAGAGTCAGATTCTAGGGTGGTGGGTGATGAACTCTCCCCCTCAAACCATGCTGGAGTTTGAAGTTCTGGAGTTAAAGGAGGATTATGTTGATAATTCATTGTTTCTGTAAATAATGAGTTATCACTGGCCCAGTAGTTCGTTGTTTTCTGCTGATTGATTGGACTTAGCTCATCACCAAACATTACATCTTCATTGAAAGATGCATGGGGAGTGAAATTTTCTATCCATTTCCAGTCCTGTGATGTTGTCCAATAGGGATAATAAATGATGAAGTTCTTGTCAGTATTTTCCTGGAAACCCATAAACCATCCTTTTGCTGCTCTGGGCTCGAATTAACCTGGCTTCGGTTGTATTAGTTTATATGCTCGAAAGCCAAACCTTGGAAGTTTCGTAAGGTCTACTTATTGTAATAACGAGGTTATGAGAAGTCTAAGAATTGTCACAATGGGTGTAACAGTCAACTTGGGTGGATGTAGGATAGCACTTTAAGTCTAACGTGAAGAAGACAGATATATATTGTAGATCTGCTATATTGATGACTATTGAATATTAGAGTGGAAAAGGTTGATCATATACAGAGGTCTAGCAGTGAGTATTTATACACAAAGACAATATACACAATATACCATCAATAGCAATAACTGCCAACCATTCAGCCATTCAACAACTATGTCATTAGATATAACTGCGTCATATTATCATATAATCATGTATGGTTGAGATACTGGTGTTGTCATTGCTGTGTGCCGATGACGTTTCATTGACGCAGGGTCGCTTGTCTTGTTGGTTCACTTGCCCAATACTAGCCATTCCAAGTTGTGTGATCTATAAGTGGGTCTGATCACCACACTCAAAGGCTGCAACAAAAATATCTTATATCCAGCAAATCAAAGATATCTATTTGTGTTGTGTTAACCATGTAACTTACCATGGTACATGCTTTAGGTTGCGTCATAGCATATCCACGTGACTGTGGAACTAAACCGTGGGGTATTTAGTGAATAATGCATGTGTGGGTATACTGGACCAAACTAGAACTCGATGGAATAGAGATAATGGAATCAGCGGGAGACTGATAGACTGAGAGAGAACGAGCTGGTCATTTCTCGTAGTAGAGAAATGATATCATAAGGGAATGTTCTAGCATTAGGCTGTGAACAACACAATAAGTCTGGAGCAAGATATAAGGAGGTCTCAACCTCCGTCCATTCATTTGTAACCAAGTTTTCCTTTATACGAGAATATAGAGTCAAGTCTTACATATCACGAGAACACACGCAACAGCGACTATAGAGACCTACTGTGAGCATAACTTCCCCAAGAGTATCCATTGTCCTATTCCCATAAAGCCTAGTTAATATAACAATTTGGAAGATGTCATAGTGTTGTGGTTATGAGCTGTGAGGTATATAGCAATTATGTCTCTGCTGTCCGTCGGTGGATTTACACGGGCTCATGTGCAATGGTGAGTCGCGGAGATGGCGCACTCACGCTGGGTGATGGCACAATGGACACTGAGTGCGTATCACTGTGGCCAAATGGGTGTCAGTAGGTATCAAATGTGAACTCTTACTGACAATGGTGATCTATGAAGGTGATGCTAGATGTGCATCCCGACAATTGATAATATCATCTAATGGATGATGTGAAGTATGATATTATTTTGGATAAATTTAATTCACTGAACTCGGCAGGTGAAGAGATTGTAGAGTACATGTGTTGAAATATGATATATCTTGGAATGCCAAGAATAACTTATTAGTAAGTCCGGCTAATTTGACTATCAAATTCCCCATTCTGTATCACTGTTATCAATACATCATTCACCGAAAGTTTAATGCGCATTAGCATTTATTTCACACTAGCATTCCAGCAGATGACTGTCTCAAATGCAGGTTATAGTTTTCTCGTATCTATTACCGACACACATGTATTTAGCTTTATATTCCTGACCCATATATGTGTATGTACATAGATCTACATCTACATGGATCATAACTTACAATCCATGGAGATTGATAAATACTGGTCGAAACCACAGTTGATAAGATATGCAAATACGCAATTTCATTCTTATCATCTCGGCTTTACTCTGAACCATACATCTAAATACAATTGTTTCCACTCGGATCTTCCTCTCACAACCTCATACGAGACTTACTGCATCGGTCTAACCGCCGACACTGATTCTGCTACAACCTCCATCTTCGCTCAAGCTCATAACTTTAACAACATGAACAGCGTCTGTGCACCAGCCTGTATTATCCACCCTTTCCTAATCCAGCAGCCCATCCTCCGTTCCCCTGTCTCCTAACAACTCAACCGAGTCAGCATAACACATAGTCTACACAGATGCATCACCTTCAGAGAGAGTAGGGAGCAGCATAGGATTTGTAGTGTACTTGTCTTTTGCCAGTGAGTAGAAATGCTTCTACTACCATCTAGGAGATGCTATGGATATCACAGATGCCGAAACCTACTATATTTTGAGGGCTGCTCAATATATGAACAAATATTTTGTAAAGAATACTATGCATATTTTCAATAATAGCCAGGCAAGAATTCCTCGAATCCAACACAATAGTAATCAGTTCTCTCATCAGATCAGAATGATATGTCAAGGATGCAAAGTTCACCTACACTGGTGTTCAGCTCATGTTGGCATAGAAGGAAATGAGCTAGCTGAAAAACTGGCCAGAGGAGGTGGAAAGAAACAGGCCTTGAAAAAGGATCAGTATACCTCTCACTCCTTCATCAAGCAGAAGGCGAGAGAATGGGTGCTAGAGGCTAGCAAAAAGGCTGGGTCTTGGAGCTATGGCGCGAGGAGGAAGGCCGAAAGGCCAAAGGACTTGGAAAGTACTACAGGCTCCAGGCTCAGACTAATCATCCAAAATTTTCTTCCAAACTAGATGCATTTCATGGACACAGTAGGGAGACAGAATCTGTATTTTTTCAAGCTAGGCTAGGAGTAGGCAATACCAGAGTCTACTTGCACATGATAGGAAAGGTTCAAGATAAGACATGTAATTTTTGTGGAAAAGAAAGGCAAAATGTGCAGCACCTGTTGTTACACTGTCCAAAAGGCAAAGACCAGAGAAGCAGATGCTTCAAGGGCATTGGGCCAAGAACACTTCCGACCATATTTTGTACAAAAAGAGGGAAGGAAGCACTATTAATATATTTGGATACATCCAAGTGCATGGCAGCACATGAAGGGAGTTAAATTAGGACAAATATTTGGGAAATGATAAATTCGGAATGAAGGGGTAGTGATTTATGACGGGGGAAGGCTAGAACTACAATTATAAATGTGTTATAGCTGGATGGCTGAATACACTATGATTTAAAAAAAAAATTGTGATGATGATGATGGTGATGATGAATTTTAATTTAAAGCCACTACTGAGTCTATAACTTTGAGAGGCTTGTTCTGATTATTATACATTTCCTGGTATATTTCATATGTTTTCTGATTGATTTTTGGAGTAAATCTCTAGTCTGAAACTGCAACTTTCATCAAGAATATTTCTCCCTCTTTATTTTATATAATTTTATTTTTTTAATTTTATATATTTTATGGTCTTTTATTAAAGTTTCCATCTATTCCATCCATTGATTTGAGTAACACCTTCCTTCTCCCCTGAATGCCAAGTCCTGGTACAGATCCCTGTTTTGAGCAGAAACTGCAGTGTATTCTCTATGCCTTTTTCAGTGTTTAGTAGAAGACTCATGCTCAAATTATTTACATCCATTTTTTGCCCGGAGCTCTGCCCTCTCTTTTTTGTATTATGAACAACTAAGAAGCAGGTGCTCAAGAGTCTCCTTCTTTCCGCAAGTACATAGGTCTATGCTGCTGTGTCCCAATTTCAAAAGATAATTTTTGATATACCCATGGCCAAGTTTAATCTGGAAGTAGGCACTAGCTGTTTTTCTCAGTGTGCCATTTGGGAGCTTTATTTTGCTGATAATTTTCCAGCCATATTTTTTGTGATATGTTGATTCACTCTTCTTCCTTACACATTCTTTGTAAAGATACTGTAGCCATTCAATTTTTCCTAATTCTTTAATATTTGCACCTAATTTAGCAAAGCTTACATTTGACAGCTCTGCAGGAAACTTGGTGGCTTCTTTTGCCAATTTATCAGCTTTTTCATTGCCTTCAACACCTGAGTGTCCTTGTACCCATGATAATGTAATGGAAGCTCCTTGGTTGATTATGTTTCAAGCTGCATTTATGGCTCTGATTTGGCATGATTGCCCTGGATGGTTTGATGGTGGTACCATTCGAAAGTGTGCTGCCTTGTTGTCAGAGAAAGTAATGTAATGATGTCCTGGCTCTGTGTGACCACTTATGTGTTCTATTGCTTGTGTGATTGCTTCCAGCTCTCCATCATATACAGTATTGCCATCTCCAATATTTGACTGGAAATGAAAGCATGGCTTATGTTGCCCTGCTACAACATAGAATCCGACTCCAATTCCGGCTGTTGGTTCTAATTGTGAAGCATCTGTGTAAATGTATGTTGTATTCTGCCACCTAATAATCTGTGATTCAGCCTTGTGTATCTCAGCTCCTTTTTACTTAGACCCTTGTCCAACTTCCACCTTGTATGGAATGTGTCGTCTCCAAGGGGGGAAGAAGTGCTGCCTTACTTTCTCTACTAGTCTGTCATCTGTTATGTTGGAAAGACTAATTTTAATCCTCTTCATTTGTGTCAGTTTAGGTAGGATATAGTCTTTCACTCTATGAATCTCCTGGTTGACTGGATGACATCTTGAAGGCTTGGCCATCCTCAGTGCATATCTACGAAGATTTGTATCAAGCCTGATTTGTGGTGGTGATAGGGCTGCCTCTACTTCCATGGGACGGATTGGTGCTGTTTTAAATACTCCAAGAAATTTTCCGAGAGCCATATTTTGAAGCTTCTGTAGTGCTGGTGTGATATAGTCTTGTCCTTTCCACCAGATTACTGAACCATTGTCAGGCTTGATGGCTAGTTCGGAGGTCAAGGGTCGGAACAGGATGGAGTCGGGACAGATGTAGTCGGGACAGGATGTGATTGGAACGGGACGAGGGCGAGACAAGACGGAGACGGAACGGGACAGAATCGGGGTATAAGGTAAAGCTTATAGTAATTGGATCAATCTAAAGTCTAGAATAATTACAAGACAAAAAGCTAGAGAACAAATCCAGTCCTAGACCTTCCTTAAGTACTCAAGAGCGGCTACTACAATCAGGGGTATGGTAGTCTACAGCTATAACACAGCAACTGATTGCTTATGTTGATAAGTAACTGTTGCTATCATAACATTGTAACCATCGCAACGCATTGACTATGTTACTAGGGAAGATCCTGACTTGGTTGACCAGACTAAACGCAGCATCTCAGCATTAGCCCATGGCACAATGGTAGTGACAAGCAGGTCGTTTTCCTCGTGGGAAAGCCGGTCTGTGACAACCATACTCTGCTATGCTTGTTGAGCAGATTGGTTTGCAAAAGCTTGTGGCTGTTAGTCACAGATTATATCACTTGGTGAAGCGAGTGGGAAAGTAAAGGAGTCTGTAAATCTGTCTTGGAGAGTTGTTAATTACTCCCACTAGGACACAGAGTGCTATATAAACTATATTTTGTAATAATAAAATCTAGTGGTTGGTATTTATGTTAAAGCGCATTAATACTAACCTCACAATTAATGGGAGATTAGTGACGTGTCTTCTACACATCCCTGTCTTTACCATAATTGGAAGTACCAATTTCAACACCCCTTCTCACTTTGTACCAAAAATTTTTGTGCATAAGTGGTTAAGTCTCGGTCTTGGTAGGCCTTTTGTACAAATATCTGCAAGATTTTCACTTGAAGGAATGTGTAGTAAAGTTAGCAAACCGTCATCAATTCTTTCTCTAGTGAAATGGTAAGCAATATCAATGTGCTTTGTAGCGTCATTGATTTTATGATTGTGAGCAAGATCAATAGCGGAGTTACTGTCTGTTGAAAGGGACGAGGGTATATTTTTGTTCACTAGTTGATGAAGCCCACGTGTCATCCAAAGGAATTATCTAGCTGCAAGTGATAGTGCCATTTACTCAGCTTCACAAGTGGAGTGAGCGGCGTTACGTTGTTTGCGAGACTTCCAGGCGACTGTGGATCCTCCTAGTTGGAACAAATAACCCGAGAAGCTCCTTCGAGTATCTAGACAATTTCCGTACGATGCATCACAGTATCTGTTGAGTATCAAGGGAGATTTGAACTCATATGTAAGTTTTAAATCTCTTGTTCCTTTGATGTATCGCAAGACCCGCTTGACCGCACTTAGATGAATGATTGATGGATCCGAACTGAATTGTGAGAGATGTGAGTTTGCATATGCAAGGTCAGGCCTTGTTGCAGACACGACATACATTATAGATCCGACTATTTGCTGATACAGCGTTGCGTTAGCCCTAGGTTCTCCATTTGTCGCTGCCATCAGTTGTTGGTTACAATTGATAGGTGTGGAGACCGAATTGCAGTCTTGCATAGAAAATCGATTTAGGACTCTATCTATGTATGCGGTTTGTGACAAGCTGATTCCAGCATTACAGTACCCAATTTGAATTCCAAGTCGCCAGTGAAGTGTTCCCATATCTTTGATCTTGAATTCGGCTTTAAGCGGGTTAACAGTTTCACTCAATAGCAAATCTTGTTCTCCAAATAGTACAATATCATCCACATATACCGCTAAGTATAATTCTCCTGTATTGTGGATAAAGACACAGGGATCAAAGGGTGTCAAAGAAAACCCGAGGGGAATGATAAATTCAGCCAACCTGAAAAACCATTGCTGTGGTGATTGCTTCAATCCGTATATACACCTATTAAGTTTTGCAACATGGCCCTCTTGCCTGTACCCTTCAGGAAGTTCCATATAGATTTCTTCATTCAAGATCCCATATAAAAATGCGGTTTTTATGTCAAGTTGTCTTGGTCTCCAATTTTTCGAGGCAGAAATCGCTAATAGTATTCTTAAAGAATCAAATTGCACAACTGGAGCGAATGTTTCATCGTAATCTAGTCCTTGGATCTGTGAGAATCCTTTTGCGACGTAACGTGCTTTATATCTTTCAATTTCCCCATATGCATCTTTTTTAATTTTGCATACCCATTTGCCACCAACAACTTTGCGACCTGCAGGACGAGGAACGATGCTCCAGACATCATTTTCTTTGAGGGATGACATCTCTTCTTCAAATGCTATTTTCCGGTCTTCCCAGTTTGCTGATGCCTTAGCACCATTGTAAGTTTTGGGTTCTGATACATCAATGACATTTAAAAGTGCTAATTCTTGTCCCTCATCACCACTATTGTTACCATTCAAACTTTGCAATGCGGGTTGATGAAGATCACGAGAAGTTTTCCACCACTCCCCCGTTATTGTATCTTCATAAGTTCGAGGACGTTCAGTGCGTTTAGGTCTGGAATTGACATTGTTATTATGATCTTGATTAAAATGATTTTGAGAAGATGTTAAAGCAGAAGTTGAGGCAGATGGTTGAGATTCGAGCTGAATATAAGTTGGTACTGATGACTCTCGCAATGGTTCTGACTGAGACAGATAACTAGGATCTTGATTATGAGAGAGATCTTGAATGTTTTGTCCTTCACCAACATTAGAGGAATTTTTTCCAATTGTTTAACAATATTGTTGACGTTATTGGAGTTTGTTGATGAATCTTGTGTGGAGTCAAGGTTGATGTTAGATCAGCGACAGGTTGATCACCCTCGTAGGGGATAAACTTTACATCAGCCGATATAACTATCTTTTTCCTTGCAGGAACAAAAATTTGATATTGGTGATCAGTTTTGGTGTATCCAACAAATATACCTTTCTCAGCATTTGGTAGAAGTTTGCATCCTGATGGTCGCTTAGCCATGGGAATATGCACATAACATTCTTGACCAAATGGATGAAGGTGTAGAATGGATGGTTTTCTCGCGTGGAAAGCTTCATATGGCGTCTGTCCATGAACAGCACTATGTGCCTGATAATTTTTAGTGTAGATGAAGGATTTTGCTGCTTCAGCCCATAACCGCTTATCTTTAATTGATGCGAGAATTGCACAAACTCCTTCGATAACAGATTGATTTAGCCTTTCGGCTACTCCGTTTGATTCGGGAGAATATGGAGGCGTCAGATGATGACTTATTCCCTTCTGAACCAGAAAATTGGAGAGCGTTGCATTGACATACTCACCGCTGTTGTCTGTTCTGAGTGATTTAACTTGACAATTGTATTGCGTTTCTAATGCCTTAACAAAATTGATAATAGCCTGAGCCGCCTCAGATTTTTATTTAAGGAATTGAATCGTGGTACAGTGTGTTGCGTCATCAACAAAACTTATGTAGTATAGTGCATTGCCATACAACAGAACAGAAAACGGTCCGGCAAGATCTGAGTGAATGTATTCGCCTTTCGATGTTGATTGTGCTGCTGATAAGGCTGGCTTGTTGTGTACGTATTTAGATGACATGCAGGAATCACAGTGATAGTTCTTTGGGCAATTTGGAATTACACCTGAGTTCTGGATGAGCTTCTCTGTCTTGGTTATTGTCGAAGGAGATGCATGACTGAGGGCTTTATGCCAGAATTCATAAGTGGAGCAAGCTACTTCATTTTTACGCGCAATTTCCCTGATCACTGGCAAGGCACCATCGTAATGAGCTTCCAGCCAGATTTTATTATTTTTATATATAATCATCACTTTGCCATTGTCATGGAGTAAGTATCCCTTGGATCTAGCTTTCTTCCTAGAAAATAGGGGTAAAGATAAATTTGGCACATATAGTACATCATTAACCTTGAATGTTGACACATTTCCATCTGATATCTCATAGTGTAACAACACACTTCCTTTCCCTTCAATTAACATTCTGTTAAGGTTCTGAGTTAATTGGGAACATAGTTATGTTGAAATGTGTCACAATGTTTGTTCAGATGGTTTGATACTTGGTAACTTGATTGCTGGCAGGTGACCGATACTTTTCCGATACTATTCATGGGACAGAACATAGACTACTTATATACTCTAATATGACCCTTGTCATTGTCTACGTTCTCTCTCCTAACTTACTGCCAACAGCGTGCCTAGGTAAAACTCTACAGCTCATGAGTCCATCTCTCATGGGAGACATCCGCTGTTCCGGTGGCTGGCGCGCGCGGTCCGAGTACGCGTCGCTGCAATGCCTCATTCATTTACGTGTAATATCTCAGCTGAGCAATCCTGAACCTAGCTGTTCAGGAACGACAGCAATCCAGTCCATGGTTCGCGCCTGTGGTTTGTATACACACCACAGCGTCGCTCCAATCGTTCCCATACAATGTCTCAGCTCCGCAGTCCTTAGTCCATTACTCAGGAGCGGAAGCAGTTGTATAGTTCCAATAGTGCGCTAGGTCTGCATGTACCTCTGAACGCTATCCCGTAATTGCCCGGCAATACCTAACCACTCATGGCTAGCGTGTGTGATCTATAGACTCATCATGTCGCTGCCCCAATTATTGCCCTGCAATGAATCAGCCCGGCGCTCACGAGTCCACTACTCAGGAGCGGAAGCAGTTGCGCAAGTATCAAGATAAAATAGATGACTAACCAGATCAATGCCCGTAACAGTTACATTTGCCCGTTGTAAGGTTATTTCAGATTGTGTCAAATTCGGTTGGGACAATTTCTCTTTAAGTCTAGGGCAAGAGTTATAAACATGCCCTTTATACTCGGTCGGAAAACGTTTCTTGCAGAAGGAACATTCGCTCGACGAGGGGCGTTTGGAACGCTTGGATACCCTTCCAGGTTTCCTTGGCTTGAGAGAGTTATTGTCTGCTTTGCCAACTTGCGTGATGAGAGCTGTTGGAGGAGGTGCAGTGCAATCTAGATCAAGAAGACATTGTTTAACCACGGCATAGGTACAATTGTCCTTAGTTGTCAAGTTATCAACTACATCCTTATGATGTTCACAGAACAAACTCAACAAGTAACTCCTCTTAATTTCATCATCATCAAGAAAGTTGGCTAGCTTGTGGCGGTTCGAGTTTGAAGATTCTCGGGCTAACAATGTTAACCAATCATACTACGTCTCAAATTCGTCAATTACCAAACTGACAGTGCAACTTGGATTGTATGCATTTGCGAGGAGCGCAACCAATCTAAGTTGGTGGATCAATGTAAAAGAGCTGTTCTGGTGGTACTGCTCTTTCAAATACTTCCTCATCAAGTGAGGGTCTTTGAGTTTTAAGATCTTGCCAAGGATCTTTGTACCTACAACCTGAATATATATATTTACAGCAATACTCGAAAGCTGGCTGTATGCGCCTTTTTCTTCAGGCGAAGCGTCCTTGTCCGGCTTTTTGCTGTTGACAACAATCTCGTTGAGTCCCTGCCCTTCAAATACTGCAGTCATTGTAATGGCCCACAACTCATAGGTTTCAGGACCAGTGAGGTGGGTTACATTGGTTGATGACATTGCACGCAAGTAGTTGGTTCCGAGTCTCGAAGCGAAAAAGCCGGTTTTCGAAGACGAGGATTCCATTTCTGTTGAGCAGTTAGAAGACTTCTTTCGAGATGAGGATGCTTAATAGTGATGGAATCTTTTTGCTTTTAGGGGCACCGGGTCATAACCTGTTGAGCGGATTGGTTTGCAAAAGCTTGTGGCTGTTAGGCACAGATTATATCACTTGGTGAAGCGAGTGGGAAAGTAAAGGAGTCTGTAAATCTTTTGTGGAGAGTTGTTAATTACTCCCACTAGGACGCAGAGTGCTATATAAACTATATTTTGTAATAGTAAAATCTAGTGGTTGGCATTTACGTCAAAGCGCATTAATACTAACCTCACAATTAATGGGAGATTAGTGACGTGTCTTCTACACATCCCTGTCTTTACCATAATCGAAAGCACCAATTTCAACAATGCTTATAACACATGCAAGATAAATCTGTCTCATTGATGCAGGTGATAGGCCTCGCTCAATATTTGCCAGCCTAGTCATCCTCAAGAATGCCTGTGTGGCTCAGGATACTTTGGAGTTAATGTGGGCTCAGAACTTGAGCCCTGGATCAAACCATATTCCGAGCCACCTTGTGGTCTGATTAGGATGCACTACCTCACCTCCTAGTAGAGTAACTAGTCTAGTTCTAGCTTCTTTTTTGTTTGTGAAGTGCATGACTTCAGTTTTTGAAGGATCAAATTGTATGCAGTTCTTTTTGGCCAGTTCAAAGATATGGCCCACCTCCCTTTCTAGAATCCTTATATTTTGCTCGAGACTTGTTGAAGATGTAGTTATAGAAAGATCATTGATATATGATATGATATTCACATCTTTCAAATTGAAAAGATCTCATTGTGGATATGAGCTGTGAGGTATATAGCAATTATGTCTCTGCTGTCCGTCGGTGAATTACACGGGCTCATGTGCAATGGTGAGTCGCGGAGATGGCGCACTCACGCTGGGTGATGGCACAATGGACACTGAGTGCGTATCACTGTGGCCAAATGGGTGTCAGTAGGTATCAAATGTGAACTCTTACTGACAATGGTGATCTATGAAGGTGATGCTAGATGTGCATCCCGACAATTGATAATATCATCTAATGGATGATGTGAAGTATGATATTATTTTGGATAAATTTAATTCACTGAACTCGGCAGGTGAAGAGATTGTAGAGTACATGAACAGCGTCTGTGCACCAGCCTGTATTTTCCACTCTTTCCTAAACCAGCAGCCTATTCTCCGTTCCCCTGTCTCCTAACAACTCAACCGAGCCAGCACAACAGATCTCGAATATGGATTAGAAAGAGAATCGGTGAGATTGGGCTTCCTTGAGGTACACCAGTATCAATAGAGCTGGCTAGTTCTTTCTGTCCATCAAAGGTTAGTTGAAGCATCCACTTATCAAGGAAGGATGATATCCATGTTATTAGACTGATAGGTAATTTATGTTTCTTAAGTATAGATAGCAGCTGGTCCTTGGAAACATGATCAAATGTACCCTTTACATCAAGGAATACTGTGGATGAAATTTGATTCAGTTGTCTGTTTGTCTCGACATCATTGGTCAGCAATAGTGCTGCAACAATGGCTGACTTTCCTTTTCGTCCCCCAATTTGGCTTGGATGTAGAAGTGAGGTAGTCTCTGCAAGATGACCAAGTCTTTTAGCAAGAATTCTTTCACTTATCTTTCCTAGACAGTTGAGGAGGGAGATTACTCAGTATGCATTTGGTTGTGAGTAGTCAGGCTTTGTTGTGCTGGCTCGGTTGAGTTGTTAGGAGACAGGGGAACGGAGGATAGGCTGCTGGTTTAGGAAAGAGTGGAAAATACAGGCTGGTGCACAGACGCTGTTCATGTACTCTACAATCTCTTCACCTGCCGAGTTCAGTGAATTAAATTTATCCAAAATAATATCATACTTCACATCATCCATTAGATGATATTATCAATTGTCGGGATGCACATCTAGCATCACCTTCATAGATCACCATTGTCAGTAAGAGTTCACATTTGATACCTACTGACACCCATTTGGCCACAGTGATACGCACTCAGTGTCCATTGTGCCATCACCCAGCGTGAGTGCGCCATCTCCGCGACTCACCATTGCACATGAGCCCGTGTAAATCCACCGACGGACAGCAGAGACATAATTGCTATATACCTCACAGCTCATAACCACAACGGGCTTTGATGCTTTACGGAGTATAATCCCTGTTGCCTGCTTCCAGCATTTTGTATGGTACCCAGTATTAATAAGTTGAGAGAATATCTGCATGAATATTTGTGGTATGGCTTGGTATGCTTTTATGATGATTTCATGATTAATTCCATCAGGACCAGGGGCTTTTCCTTTGATACTTGTTGAGCAAGCCTGCTCCAGCTCATTCCTGGTTAGTCGTGGTCAGTCCCAGTTATCAGCTAAGTATCCATCCCATATTGGCTTCTCAGATATTGGAGGTGTTGGAAATAGAATCTCCCGGAATGCTCTACATTTTCCTTCAAATTTCTCCTCCAAATGACCATATTTATTAGATATCAGTGGTATCTGTGTCATCCTATGATCTTAGTATAGCTCATTGCTTTAAATATTGTCTCTGTGTTTTCCTTATCAAGGAATCTATTCCAGTGGGCCTGTTTTGCTTCCTTGATTTTCTTGAAGTAAATATTTCTTGCTTGACAATATTGTGTGTGGCAGGTTGGATCTTCTTAGCTAGCTTTAACCTCCTTCTTTTTTTTGAATCATACTGTATTCAGCTATCTAGCTATGACAATTAAATATTCAAATAATTTCACATTGTAGAATGACACCAGCTAACGCCCAAATCACTTCTCTATTCATCTTTATGTCCATCATTTATGTAACTATATCATCTCCTTTGCATACTGACATACAATTGGATGTTATCAAAAATTCTAGAAGGGCTTCCTTCCCCCTTTTTGCTCCTAATAAAATCTGTAATGAAAGAGTCTTTATATCAACAAATGCTAATTCCCTCTGCTAGCAAAATCTGGTACAATGTAGAATTAAATGTTTTGTTGTCTGCTTTTTAGCCTTGCAAAAATTGCAACTTTGATCTTTAACTTTCCCAATTATACTTAGGTAAGCTCTGATATTTCCAATCCCAGTTCTTGCCTGGAAAAATGCTGATTTAACCATCTTGCTGTGGTTTTGAAAATGAAATTGTTGGAAGGAAAAGGTTGGTTTGTGCATCTTTGCTTGGATTCTGTAGAACTGGCCAAGTCCCCTAGACTTTCTACTCTCCTCTTCTCGGAGAACTTCATTGTGCCAGTCATTATGCCAAGCATTTAAAATATATGACCATGCTTTCTGCTTGAGGAAAGAATTGGATGTAAATTTGTCTTTTCACAAAGCTGTCTTTTTTAATGCCCCTTTTGCAAGGGAGTCAGCAAGCTTATTTCCCTCAATCCCCATATGTGCTGGGCACCAAGTGATGCTTAGAGTACAGTTTTTTGCTAGGTTTCAAATATAGTTTGATAAATAATAAGTCTTCCCCAGTTTTCTCTGAAGGCTTGCTTGGCTGTCACTGAAAATTTGGTACCTTGCATTTGGCAGCTTTTTCTTAAGGAACTGAACAGCTTTGTAAATGCAGTTGGTTTCAGTGTCAGTGATTCCAATGGAGCTTCAAAGATTGAAGGAATAACTTTTTAACTCTCGAATGTAAGGCAAATAAATGACAAAACTGTTGTGATCTAACGCTGTTCAAATCTGCGGACTTCGTGGTGAGCAGTTATACTACCTCACGTGATAGAACATGGGAGTGAAGTAAAAGAGTGGTCAACCCACTAGCCAGATCTAAGCGATTACTGGCACACATAGAACTGTAACACATTCTTTGTAGATAGAACAATAACATAATTATCATCAGTGATTAAATTAATCCCCACACAATTGAGACCCATTGAAGTGCCAACTTTCATACCACCCTCAACTGTATTGTCGCAATCGCATCCATAACAAGCCACCATTGCAACTCAGAGCATACTCTCAAACTGTGATCAACTACACCACCAGGTTTAGCATAAATCGCAATAGGTTATAGCCCGGAAGCTCAAGTCAACATTTATCCTCTATTGTATTTACCCTTCCATCTAAAATTCAGTTCTCTAACAAAATGTCTACCTCGTCCGATGATGTCAAACCCAAGTCGAACCCAGCTGCATCAACAATCCAAGCCAGCCTTAAACGGATGCCTATTCTCACCGGAAGCGAAAACTACCGCAGATGGGCAGGAGCTTGGGAAATTGTGTTGGAAGACAGCGAATTATTCGGACTCATAACGGGGGAGATCACAGAACCGGAGACTAAAGATTCAGATGGATGGAGACAATGGAAGCGACAAAATGTTAAACTGCGCAAAATACTCTTGAATGCTGTAGATGAAGATCTACAAACAGTGGTGATTGACAGCCACACAGCTCACGAAGCATGGAACCTGTTCAAGGCTCGTTATGATCGCGACACGACAAACACAACGATATCACTTTTAAAATACTTTATCAATCTCTCTTTAAACGATGGGGAAAGCATCCCTGATCACCTTTCGAAATTTACATCCTCCTGGAATCGCCTAAAACAACGCTCGCAAACAACGAAGTCGTCTTTAGGCCGAACCCTCCGAACGCTCACCTCCGATGATGAAATAAAAGGTGCATTTCTTTTATGTTCATTGCCAAAAACCATGGATAATCTCGTCGATAATCTTGCCACCAAAGAGCTCACAAGCTTTGAAGACGTCCAATCTAGGCTCTTAGATCTCACAGGCAGTACAACTAATTATTCAATAGATAATACAGCCTATAAATCTACAGAGAAAGACGAAAAAGAATGTTCTTGGTGCAAATCCAAAAAGATGAAATACCAGGGTCACCTATACACCAGCTGCCAAAAGTTGAAAAAACACCAGGAAAAGAAAAACCAGCGAAGAATACCAAAACCAACCGAAATTGCGGGTGCTGCAGCTCATGAAAGTGAATTCTCAGACCATGCACTTATTTCTAATTCTTCGACTGTCACTTCAACAAAGTGGATCTTTGATACTGGTGCTTCAACACACATGACTGGATGTGAAAGCGATTTTGAAAGTCTCACTCAAGTTCAAGGTCAAAGTGTCAAAATCGCCAACAACACATACGTCCCCATAACTGGGAAAGGCACGGTAAGGTTAAACCTTTTGACAAGTACGGGAGAAGTTTTAAATACTGTCCTCCACGATGTCATGCTGGTACCATCATTTCAAACGACGAGACTTTATTCATGGGATAAAGCAAGGGAGCAAGGATACAAACTGAGAGGAGAAAAAGATAATATTTTTTTAATTGATTCTTTTGGGCATGAAGTATTGTGGGCTAAGTCGGGAAACAAAGCATATTATATACAGACGAAGAAATATAATGCAAATTTTGCCACTTATCTTAATCTCCATGAAGCGCTGGGGCATCCAAGCACTACGGCCATTAAAAACTCTTCTGAACTGTACAAAAATTGCAACAACCTTCCCTTACCGCCTGCAAACTTCTACTGTCCAACATGTGAGAAAGCTAAATCTAAACACATTGTACCAAAATCAACCCATGAAATCCCAGCCAGTAAATTTGATATTATCTACTCAGATCTATCCGGAAAATTCTCTGTACCATCACTTGGCCAAAGCCTATACTATATTACCTTTATTGATGGAAAAACACGATACTCCTGGGTCAAGTTCCTACGAAGAAAAAATGATACCGCACAAACAATGCTCGATTTTATTCGCTTTGTTAAAACACAATTCGGTACCAGTATCAAACGTTGGAGAACTGATCGTGGAGGAGAATTCGTCAATCAAGCCGTCAACTCTCTTTTTAATTATGAAGGTATAGTACATGAAATGTCGCCAGCCTATGAGCATGAGAGAAATGGATTAGCTGAACGTTACAATCAAACATTAACCACTATGGCTAGAGCAATGTTAATTGGATTTAACACCACGCTGTGGGCAGAAGCAATCTCAGCCGCCTGCTACCTCAAAAATCGCCTTCCTCATTCACGGCTACCTCCCAACACTACGCCATATGAGGCCTTACTTGGCACTAAACCCACAATACACCATCTCCAATCTTTTGGCAAAAACTGCTTTGTTCATATTCACAAGGACTCGCGACCCGCAGGAACAAAGCTACTACCAAGAGCTATGGAAGGCAAATTTGTGGGATACACGGAAAGCACAAAAATATTTCGGATATGGATCCCTTCAAAAAATAAAGTAATCGAATCTCCCAACGTCAAATTTGCGCCGCTCGATTCAGGGGAAGCAAATATAAGAAACGCCCTTGATACTCGAAGCAACAATTTTCAGACAATAGTGGCAGAAACAGAAATATCCCCGGAGGAAATAATATCTTGCGAAAACCAACCAGAAGCTTCAGACACAGCATCCAACCTCGAAAATCCCTCAAGATCATTACAATCCAATCTGCTGCAAATACATGATCATCATGGACAATCACTATTACAAACGCACACAAAAGCACAACCCCAAACCTCCGAAATTAGCGAAAACCAAGTATCAGTACATAGTCGACCCAAAAGGTCATCAAAGCCTATTCAAAGATACGGTTCACCTATATTTCATGGCCCTGAGCTACGCTCGAGGGAACAACATGACTTGGAGCATGGACAGCTAGTGCATGTAGAAAATGTTCAGGATGAAATTGAATATAATGCTGTAGCTCTTGCAGCACAAACTGCACCGGAAACAAATGAGGAACCAACAACAATCGAGGAGGCAATCGAAAGGTCTGATGCAAACCACTGGCGTGAAGCGATCGATCAGGAAATTAACTCCTTAGAACAAAAGCACACCTGGGATGAAACTGCCCGGCCGTCACAGCGCAATGTTGTTGGATCTAAATGGGTATTTAAAATAAAGCGACATGCTGATGGTTCAATTGACAGGTACAAAGCACGTCTAGTAGCTCAAGGATTCAGTCAAATTCCTGGTTATGATTTTGATGAAACCTTTGCCCCTGTTGCTCGATACGAAAGCCTTCGCATGTTAATTCGCATTGCTGCCCAAAATAAATGGATACCACAACAAATGGACGTAAACTCGGCCTACTTATACGGTTCTTTAAAGGAAGAAATATTCATGGAACTTCCACCGGGATACCGAAAATCTGGAAAATGTGCTGCACTCCGTAAATGTATCTACGGTCTAAAACAATCAGGCCGTGAATGGTACGCCTGCATATCGACATCACTTCAACAAAAAGGATTCGAAATAGCAGATTTCGACCCATGCGTCTTCGTTCATCCAACAGAAAACGCCTTTGTAGCGATATACGTTGACGACATACTAATCTTTTGTTCAGATAATAAATTTAGCCAAAACCTCAAGTCATGTATCGGAAAAGATTTTGATTGCAAGGACTTAGGAAATGCTCATTATATCCTTGGACTACAGATTAAACTAGAAAAAACAGGTATCCGACTCTCTCAACAAGGTTACTCAAAGAAGATTCTAGAACGCTTTGGCCTTACACTTGCTCACAAAGTAAGTACTCCTCTCGATCCAAACGTCACCCTTTTCAAAGGCACTGAAGAGGAACGTCTCGGAAATATAAAAGAATATCAAGCCATAGTTGGATCCCTTATGTATCTTGTCATAGGGAGTCGCCCTGATCTAGCCTACACTGTCACACTCTTAAGCCAGTTTTCATCTTGCCCAAACAAAAGTCATTTGCGAGCCGCCAAACGAACTCTTCGATATCTAGCTGGAACAACCGATTGGGATTTGTTTTACCCGCATGGAACCAGCAGGGTACTCGAGGTGTATGCCGACGCATCCTATGCTGACGATCCTCATACTCGAAGATCCACATCAGGATATGTAATTCGCCTAGGCAATGCTGCAATATCATGGAGCAGCAAACAACAGCGATCTGTGGCATTATCAACTACAGAAGCCGAATATATGGCCATGTCACTAGCTGCACGCCAGACTACCTGGACAAAATTTGGGTTAAAACAACTGCGCCAAGAGTATGACACAATGCTCTACACTGATAACAATGGAGCCCAAGAACTTGCAAGAAACCCGCGGATTCACGGTCGTTCAAAACATATCGACGTACATTATCATTACGTTCGTGAGAAGTTTAACGAAGGAGAATTTGAACTTCTCCACGTGAAATCAGCTAATAACCTTGCCGATCTACTCACCAAGTCTCTCGTTAAATCTATACATCACCGACTTTCAGATCATATCAGATGTGCAAAGCGAGGGGAAGTGTTGTGATCTAACGCTGTTCAAATCTGCGGACTTCGTGGTGAGCAGTTATACTACCTCACGTGATAGAACATGGGAGTGAAGTAAAAGAGTGGTCAACCCACTAGCCAGATCTAAGCGATTACTGGCACACATAGAACTGTAACACATTCTTTGTAGATAGTACAATAACATAATTATCATCAGTGATTAAATTAATCCCCACACAATTGAGACCCATTGAAGTGCCAACTTTCATACCACCCTCAACTGTATTGTCGCAATCGCATCCATAACAAGCCACCATTGCAACTCAGAGCATACTCTCAAACTGTGATCAACTACACCACCAGGTTTAGCATAAATCGCAATAAAAACTAATGCTGCTCACATTTGTCTTTGAAAGTGACCCATCTGTGTAAGCAATTGCTATATCTTGGTCCATGGTCTGCACGGCTTTTAAATGTTGATCATAAGCTGAAGTCTTATTCATGGATGGGATGTTGATGACCAGTGGTGGTGTGTCCCAGGGTGCCATCCAGGCTGAATTGATTTCTTCCAACTTTAGATAATTGGCAAATAATTTGTGATATATACCTATCCTTATAAGTTTATTTGTTGGCTTATCCAACTGGTCAAATATTCCAAGGTCAAGTTCCGGAAGTGTGTTCAACTCATCCTTCAATGGCTGAAACAGCAGTTGCTGTACAGGGTGTGTATTCTGAAGGCGTAATAGTCGGAGGGCATATTTAAATGCATGCTTTATCAGTCTAACTTTTGTTGGCAGGATGGCTGCTTCCCCTTCTAGAGCCTTGATTGGACTGCGCTGGTAGGCACCAGTGATTAGTATTACTGCTTGATTCTGAAGTCTCTGACACTTATTAGTTAGTGTTCCTGAACCTCTTCTCCTCTGCCAAGGTACAGAGCCAATGTCTTACACAGATGTAACACAGGCTATGTACAAGTGGCGAAGTGCATGAAGTCGAAGCCCTGTTGTGGATGAGGCAAGCTGCGTCAGTCTACTGAGGGCTCCATTGGCTAACTGAAGCCTTTTGTCTACATGAACTTTGAAGAATAGCTTCCTAGCAAACCAGAAACCCAACCATCGCACCATCTCACTTGGCTGTAAAGTTACACCATTTTGTAGTATAAGTGTTGATGTGAGAGGCTTCCTATGTTGTGAGAAGTGGATGAGCTCAGATTTATCCATCTCAAATGTGACTGAGAGCTTCTTTGCTTTTTCAATGAGCTCATCTGTTGCTGCTTTTAATAGTCGAATATTTTGGTCTACTGATGTTGTTGCTACTGATATTGAAAGGTCATCAATGTAGGACAGCTGGAGAAAGTTTGGTGGTATTTTCAATGGGTACGGATATCTGATAGAGAGCATGAAGAGCAAGGGTGAGATAGGGCTAACTTTTGGTGTGCCTGTGACTGGAAATATGCAGTTTAACTGTCCATCGAAACATAGCTGCATGGTTCTTGTTGTGGTTATGAGTTGTGAGGTATATAGCAATTATGTCTCTGCTGTCCGTCGGTGGATTTACACGGGCTCATGTGCAATGGTGAGTCGCGGAGATGGCGCACTCACGCTGGGTGATGGCACAATGGACACTGAGTGCGTATCACTGTGGCCAAATGGGTGTCAGTAGGTATCAAATGTGAACTCTTACTGACAATGGTGATCTATGAAGGTGATGCTAGATGTGCATCCCGACAATTGATAATATCATCTAATGGATGATGTGAAGTATGATATTATTTTGGATAAATTTAATTCACTGAACTCGGCAGGTGAAGAGATTGTAGAGTACATGAACAGCGTCTGTGCACCAGCCTGTATTTTCCACTCTTTCCTAAACCAGCAGCCTATCCTCCATTCTCCTGTCTCCTAACAACTTCACTGAGCCAGCACAACAGTTCTTGTCAAAAAGGATTTTACTCATTGGATTAAATTGGATGGTAGCTGAAGTTTTCAAAGTGCTCTTATCAATGCCACTGGTTGCAGCCTATTAAATTCCCCAAGAATGTCAAGGAAGACTGTTGATAAAATTCTGTTTTTAATTTTACTCTCCTCCACAAAGTTCTGTAGAAGGATGGCTGCATCAGTTGTTGATCTCTGCTTCCGACCTCCCATTTGGCTGTGATGCAGTAAGTCACTGGTTGTGTTAGCATAGTATGAAATCCGATTGGTATAAATCCTCTCCAGAAGCTTGGATAGACATGGAAGAAGAGAGATAGGCCTTTGGAGAGCTGTAGTCCTTCTTATTTCTCTTGGGTATGATTATTCCAAGTGCCTGTTTCCATTGACTTAGATGTTTTCCACAACTAAATAAATTCGAGTAGGCCTGGAAGAATAGCTGTGGTATTGCTGACATGGCAGCTGTGATGATAGTCCAATCTAGCTGGTCCAATCCTGGAGCTGTCAATTTGCTAGGTGCAGCATTTTTCATCTCTTCCATTGTCAATGTTGGCCAGTCCCAGCTGCTTTTACACCCTGATTCAGATATTTTTAGCTCAACAGAGGATGATATATTGATATCATTGTCCTCTTCATTGGCTTCTTGTGTGATGTCCCGTGGGAATAAACATTTTTTCAGAGCCTCACATTTCTCTTCAAATGATATGGCTACTGATTCTTGGTTGCTGTTTTCTGTCTGATATCTAAGCATTGGCACCTCTTTTATCTGTAGACAATCTGGACTGGAGTAGTTGTAGGCCATGAAAATCATTTTATCTTTAGCTGTAGCCAGAAACTCAAACCAGTGCAAATTTTTATTATGGTGAATTTGGTGAAAGTATTTATTCCGTGCTGATCTTGCATCATGTGTTGCCTGTTGACTGAAGGAGAATTTTTGCAGTTGCCGTAACCTGTGAAATGATTTACGGAGATGAGTAAGCTCCTCTGTCCACCAAGGCTTTGATCTACTTGAAGGCTTGAAAAATGGAATAGACTTTGCTGCGGCTCTATAGATTATTTCTTCAATTGTTGAAGCAATGAGATCAGTACTATTGTTGTTGATAGCTTGGTCCATTAGGTCTTGAAGCCTTTCTGTCACGGTTTCGAGGGACAAGTGCAGGGGCAACTATGTGGTCAATGGTAGTAAATAATAATTCTAAGGAGAGAAATTCAACTACATCTATCTATTCATTTATATATGTGAAAGCCTCCTCGCCACCGAGGCTAGTCCCTCTCATTTTCCTATGCTGTGGGACTCCCCTAGTGTTCTGACTATGCCTGTAATACAGCACTATTGCGTTATGGTCCGGAGGGATTGTACTCGGTCTCGTATATTCCCAGTCAGTGTAAGCCTATCAACATGTGGTGCGGTGCCGTACTGCCATGCCGCACTGCTGGGTCCGATGCCATGTGAATACCATGCAAATACCGACGCAATAGTATTGTATTTGGTGGCGTCACACATTAGCGAATTAGTATTGATTAATTTTCCCACTCAAATTAGGCCTAAGTTAACCAATAATGGCTACAGGGACCAATCGGGTTACCAGCTGTTACAATTTTTTGCTCTTGCTTGACCAATTGTTCAAATTGATGCCAATTTGCTTTCCTATGATTAAATCTTGGTGGTAGACAATTTTTAAGGATGGGTTCAGATGAATTTTGGTTGGGTAGTTTTGTCTCAAATGTTGTGAGTTCATGTTCCGATCCAGTTGACTCCCCATACCTCCAGTTGCCTCATTTTAATTGTTGAAATCTTGCTGCAAATGCTAGATCAATGATTGAAGTTTTTCTTGAGTTAGACCTGTGGAATGTTCCACCGTACTCTTCAATTATGGCCGAGTTGATGATGATTTGAGCTCGAGCACTGTCCAGGTATCTCACTAAATTATTGGCAAGAAGGGTGTTATTTTGAACCTCTGGATTCCATGAAGAATGGTGTAGGTTGACATCTCCAAGGAACAAGAATGGCTTATCCATTTGTGGATTAAGGTCCAGGAAGCGCTGTAGTGTTAGCTGGCTCGAAAGATTCGATGTTGGCTTCTCATTGTACATATGTACCACATAGAATGCCTCGCAAGAAAGTCTTAGTTCCAGAAGTTGATAATCAGGGTCAGAAACCATGTTATATCTAGCAGTGATATTTAGTTGACTAGTCTTTTTGACATAGGTTATGACCCTGGGTCGGATTGTATTAGAAATTAAGGGTAGAATAATATTGAGAGCTGAATGAGTGATAGGCTAATAGGCCCCTAAATAATAATTATACAACACATATGGTTCTTGAATGAAAAGAATGTCTATATCCTCTTTGAGTGCAACCTCAAAAAAGGACTGCAAGATCTCTCGACCCCTTGCAGCATTGTTTTGGCCTATTTTGAGTGTACCTAACATGACAATGCTTTGAAGTAGTTGCAATCTTGTCTCTGGAAAGCCAAGTGGGTATTTGATTTGCAGTTGGCACATTGAACTGCATGGTGGATGCAGCTCTGGGTGGCACTGCATTTTGCACATTGGTGAGCTGTAGTGAAATATCTGCCCAGGCAAATAGCGCATACTGGGTCTTTAGTGCAACCAATCTGGTGGTGTCCATAAGTTAGACACTTTCGGCACTGGGTCTTCTGGGTGTATTATTGAAAGTTTGCTACCTTCAATTGAAGGCCTCCAATCAGGACACCTGACTTGATCAGGTGTTCTTTTACCTCCTCTGATGTGACCGAGAAGACTATTGAGGGACTTAACCTCTGTTGATAGGTTTTACTTAGCCATCTAGGTTGGCCTTGTGTCTTTATCCCCTCATTAAAAACTTCGACTTCTTCATTTATTGCTTCAATTGGGATTGATGTTGGTACGCCATGAACCACTAGCTTGGGCCAATGGCTCACTTATTAAATTTTATTGATTGGCCATCCTGCAAACACAGTTTCCCATTTCTCTTGGTCTAAAAGGAGTTCACTTGGGGGTGAGTCCATACAGGTTAAAGCCAGGTTACCCTTCACTGAGATGTGAGCCCTGGATAGGGCCCTCTTTCCCAAGATCTTGTTGATGCTCTCTCTGATAGAAAAGGCATTTAAGGTGGGTAATTTTCCCCATTTTTTGTCACCAAAGTGACTACATTTTCGGTTTGCAGGGTCACTGCAGCTTGTATTGGCAATATTTTTGGGACAGAATTTTGATTAGGTGTTTCTGCTTGACAAACTACAGTGGCTGCTTGATTGGACAATCTGCTTTAAATTCTGATTCCACTTGCAGGTTGCTGTGTAGGAGTGGTTGGTGCAACTGGTGCATTCTTCCTCAATATTTGGGCATAGGAGGGCATATTTGGCTCTGGTATTGCTGGCTCTGCTTTGGATGTTACTGGCTCACTTGGTGAAGCCGTGGATTTTATGACAAGGTTAGGTCTGATTCTGCAATTCTCTAAATAGTCCCGGAATATTTCTAAAAGATCTAGAACTGCATCTTGCTTTTTTTTATTTTCTGTCAAGCTGTATGCTTTGACCAATAAATTTCGTGACTCCTGAATTGCAGAAATATAAGTATGCTGATTTGAAATCCTTGGCTCTGCAATTTGAATGATTTTCCTTGAGTGGATAACAGGAGGAGTGGAGTCAGGTAATTTTCTCTTTTTGGTTTTCATTTGATTAACTTTAATTTCTTTGAATCTTGGTTCTAGATCCTGTGCAGTGATGGGATCACTGCTGAATGGGTCCACTGGAGCGTCATTTTTAAAAATATTTTCATTTGAATTTTGTCCATTCTTTTTTATTGACCTTTTTGAGCTCCAAATGGAGTCTGAAAGCCTTGCAACATTTTTAAAATTAAATAATTTTTGTGTTGGTGGTGAAGAAGATAGTTGCATTGATGAGGAAGAAGAGTCTGAACCCATTATGAATGCTAAAATTTTTTTTGAATTTTTGAAAAAAAAGAATTTTTGATAACGTTTAAAAAGGAAATAAGAATATCACGTGACACGGATGAATATCACCTGATCACGCGTCCTGAACGCGTCGCGCGTCACGCGCCGAGCCTTGGCAAGGCTAGGGTGAAAAATTTTCGTCCAGAGGGTCGAAAATCGAGGTTTTTGTCGAAAAATGTTGTAATATGTGGATGTGTATGTCAAAATTGATATCAGTCTAAAGCTAAAGAAGATGCGAAACCGAACATTGAATTTATGAAGTTTTAATTGACAGTCGGCGGAAGTTGTGGATAAAATGGCGATTTCCGAAAGGCTCCTTTTGCGCCTGTGCCATTTCCTTTTGAAGAGATGTGAGTTTCTCATTCCACCATGGCTTAGGAATGGAGCCCTCTTTAAATACAGGGATACTTGCAAGGGCTGCTTCAATAATGCAATCAGTAAGCTTCTGTGCTGCCGGGTCCAAGTATTCTGTAAAGTTAGATGAGCCAGTGACAAGGTACTTTTGACATTCAGCTTGGCTGGCAAGTGTATATCCTTGTTGATTTGTGAGAAAGCTACATTGGCTTGTGAGGGTAGTTAGAATGCTAGAGAACTTAGTCAAGTCTGCCTTCTTAAAGTTGAAATGACCTTGCTGCAATGGATTGTCAGTCTTGTTAGCTGTATTGTCTAGTGTAAACATGATTCCATAGTGGTCTGATCCAATATCTTCTAGAACCTGCAAGTCAAATATCTGATCTACTATACTTGAGGAAGCAAATGTAAGGTCTAGTACTGATGGCTTGGTCATGTGGGGCCTAAAGAAGGTACCCTGTCCAGGTGTATTTAGAAGCTCCAATTTGTTATCATCCAACCATTCTATAACTAATTCTGATTCCATGGAATGGCTTGCTGCTGGCTCCCATCTTTGATGATGTAAGTTAAAGTCTCCAATGAGGATTAGTCTACTACTTGATGGGAAATGATTCATTAATAGGTTGATTGTCTTTCCTCTCTGTTTTGCTTGGTCATCTTGATTGTATATATTTATGAGTGAGATTGTATTGGATCCATATAATAAGTCCAGGATTTGGAGGTCGGGATCCTGAGGAGAGTAGCTTGATAATTTCACCTTTACTTTCAGTCTTTTTAGAAGCATAAATCATGGTTCTTGAACAAAGCTGAGGTGGTGAATAGGGGAATATTTGGTAAAATGATTTGTGATTAATTGATCTGGTATTTGTGTATTCTAGCTCATCTTGGTGCTTTGGTATCAGCCATGGCTCTTGTACTGCAATGATTGATATATTTAGTTCTGCTGCAATTTGTAGGGCAATTTCAGTAGCTATTTGGCTTTTATTGAGATTTATTTGGAGAATCTTGATATCTTGTTTGTTCAACATTAAAGTTCAACTTCATCAGTCTTATTTCGGATGCTAAGATAAACTTTGCATGTCTTAGAATTGGCTTGGTGATCTTCATCACAATTGGCACACTTTGGTGCTAGATGACTGCATTGTACTCCTTTTGCTTTGCATACACTGCAGTAGTGTTGCTGAGTGCTGTGATCTTTTCCACCACAAAGTCTGCAGACTGGGTCCCTTCTACAAAAGTTATCCAAATGTCCAAATGCTTGACATTTTGTGCACTGAGTTGTTTGAGCAACATTGTAAAACTTTGTGACTCTTATTGTGAGGTTATGGATCGTAGAGGAATGCTGGAATGGTATAGGGAGGTGAAGGATATATGCCGAACAACGAAGCAGTTGAATAGAGCTTAAGGGTGAAGCTTGGTAGGGTGACACAAAGAGGGTATGAATAGACCTTCAGAGATATTCAGTAAATGTAATGAACTGAGGATTTCTGAAGGAGGAGAACACTACATATATATACAGGAATTAGTCCTACTGAGACGAATTTAGAAATAAGCCAGGATATGCGCCCATGTCTCAGTATGGCGACATTATCATGGTGATGGTATGTCTTGACCACCAGTAGACCCCCAAACTAGCTGAGTGTAAGACAGAATCATGCATATACCATAATTTCCAACATATCTTGTGTTAAGCGCCAAGACTAATTAATATTACAGAAAATAGATGTGGCGCAGTGTTAAATGATACGAATAACGGAAACGAAAACGAGATAGTACATGACTAGTGTGACAAGTGCAGGACTTTTAGAATTACAACAACTCTAACACTTATGCCTGCAATATAAAGTCGGTTCCTAATGGCTCTTTCAGCTTCTTGTGCAGTTGCAAATTCTATGGCCACTGATCCTGCCCTCTTTACTCCTCTATTCTCTCTGGTTGAGATCCAGTGTGGTGTTCCAATTGGATCTAGGCCCTTGTTGAATATTTTTACTTCTTGCTTGATCATCTCCATGCCATTCTCAGTATCAAAGTCGGCCAAAGGGATGCCATGAGCCACTACTTTGAACCATGGCTCGTCTTTTTGAGCTGATATGAATGGAATTACATTCTCCCAGATGTTTTTCTTTTCGAGGAAAAAATCAGCAGAATAATCATCTGTAGTATTAATTGCTATATTCCCATTTTTGGTCCTGGACACAGAATTCACAACTGGTCCTTTGATACCATGAGATGCAAATATTTGATTGATCTGGTTTCTTGCATGCAGTGGGTTGAAGTTTGATTCTTCTTCCAGATCTTGAACAAGAATGACTCTTTTGATCACTTTTGGCTTTGGTTGGGAAGGCTGTTGTGGTCGAGCCTTTTTAGTGGATGTCGGAAAATATGGTTATTTAGTGACAATCATATCACCCACTAAGTAGCAGTAGTGTTTGGATCCCTCTGATTGGTCTGAAGTGTAGGCCCTCATGTACGGGTATTGATCGCACTAGCGCCTTGGAATCTACATAGGGTAACTCACTAGATAGCTTAGATAGAGAATAGAGAAGAACAACTAACCCCTCTGAAATTCAGAACCTATTGTGCTAGCACATTTAATACCTGTGATATACCAACAGTGGATGATGCTTTACCAACTACTGTCCATTCCATGGGCTCTGTTGATGGTTGAACACTATTTCCAGCTACAGAAGACATTGTTGCTTTAGTCTGATGTTGGTTGAACTGTTGATGGTTGAACACTATTTCCAGCTACAGAAGACATTGTTGCTTTAGTCTGATGTTGGTTGAACTGTTGATGTTGAGTTGTAGCCTTTGACTGGGATTTTGGTACTGCTGGTGCTATGATCTTCTTCAGATCCCTAACTTTGGTCTCAATCTGCCTCGTGGCAGTCTCAAGATTGGCTACCTGGGATGCAATGATGTTAGATGCTTTATAAATAGTACCCTTTTCAGTGTATTCCCTAAAGACTTCTAGTAGGTCTAGAAGCTGGGACTGCTCATTTCGATCCTGGGTTAGGTGATATGCTTTTACTATGAGGTCTCTTGCTTCAAGTAGAACTGTCTTTGTAGTTTGTTTGCCTTGTTCTATAATACTATCTGAATTAGCATTAATGGAGGAGCTTAATTTCCCATTTCCTTTGTCTTGCTTAACTGGCTTTGTTATGATTTTTTTGGATACTTTTTGATATGAGGATCTATAAGGTGTTGAAGGACCAGCAATGGGGTCACTACTCAGTTCCATAACTGTATCAATTGTATTTGGGGATTGAATGAATTCTATTGAGGGAAGTTTTGGCAGGTCTTCATTTAAGTCAATGTCTGATGACTGAATGGTAGGTGAGCCTGGTTGTGAGGAATCAGAGATTTCCATGTCCAGGTTAGGTGAAGCTGGGTCTTATGTAATATTATTACTGCTTCTTGGTGACTTGGCATCATAAATACTCAGGTTTTTGTTGTAATCCTAGTCCGTGCTAACATAACGTAGAGACGTGCATGGTCTAGGTCATGGATTAATATAGTCGCTGTGCCTACACAATTGAGGTAAGCTACGTAGTGGTTGTAGAGATCTGTTGAGGATTAGGATATTGAGAAGTGATAGCAGTGCACGGACCAGATTCTCATGTATTTAGACAGGTAGTCAGGCACTGCCCCCAAAAGTGTCCAACATAGATTACACACTTTATTCATTATACTTTAGCAAATAATAATCCCCTCTAAAGTTTACAACTCAGTTCTCGAGCATTATATCACAACTGTCTCTAAGTCTATCCCAAAAATATCTCCAGTGCTCATCATTCACAACAGTTTTTAATATTTGGTGAAGTTGGATCATAATAAGAACTTTTACCCATTTTGAAAAGTATTGGAAATATTTTTGTTTTGTTTTATTTTATTTTTAAATATGAATATTTATATAAGTGCATCTTTTTTTTTGATTAGATTAGAGATTAAAAATCAAAAGGCACGTGATATGTACTGAAGTCAGCTGACTTAATTCACGTGACCCTCTTGGCACTCCTCTGATGAAATCTGATTTTTTTACCTCTATTGGGTAATCCAGAGTGATGCAAGAATTGTCACAGCTATATAGCTGAATACAATATGATATAAAAAAAAAAGAGTGATGCAAGAGTAGAAAATTATATCAGTATGTAGCTCTCAATGTACAGAATGTGAATCTGATGTTGGATTGATATTTATTAAAACCTTAGTCCTTGTATTGTGTAATGATCACTTTAAGGAGTTCTAATATAAAATATGGAAGGCAGACTTGTCTATGAAATCAACTAGTTAGAGGTATAAAATAATTATCCATTAAAAACAGATCCAACACTCGAGATTTACATCTTGAGTGCGGGTCCGTGCACGCTAACAAAACAACCCAATAACCACGTGATAAACAAGCTAATTGTACAGGGTATCTTGCTCTCCGGTTCTCCTAACTCCTGGCTAATGATGACAACTCAGACCCATAATAAGGATCATGAGGATCCTGGAATTGCAATGCATTAGACTTATTTCTCAACACTCCCCCTCAAGGCAAATTTCATTACTCATATCCTCCCACTAGTCCAAGCTGGTTTTTGAATCTTTCGAATGCCACTCTTTGAAGAGGTTTTGCCAGTCCATCTGCTATCATCTCGCTTGTGGGTACATAGTCAATGACGAGCTTCATTTTTTCGGCCAGGTCACAAATGAAATGGAAACAGATGTCAATATGCTTTGATCTCTCGTGCAGGTAAGGGTTCTTGACTAGTGCTAGGGCTCCTTGGTTATCTCCATACATTTGTACAGTCATTTTGTTTACGTTGATAACTTGGGGCATTCCTAAATTGCGGAGGATCTGTGCGGCCCACTGGCCTTGTTTGGCGTACATAGCTTGTGAAATATATTCGGCTTCGGCGCTTGACATTGCAACAGAGTTTTGTTTTTTCGAGGACCAAGAAATGGGTCGACCATAGTACATGCAGACTCCCCCGGAGATACTCTTCCGGTCCATCTTATCTGTCGCCCAATCCGCGTCAGTGTAAATGGCAAATTGCTGTGAATATGCTTCCCCTGGTCCGAATCAGAGTCTCTGTTTGACTGTTGAACGTAGGTATTGCATGAGGCTCTTGAGGGCTATTCCGTGGTGCACTGCGGGGTCTTTCATGAATTGGGATAGTCGACCAACAACAAAAGCGATATCAGGTCTAGTTAATACCATTGTGTACATTAATTTCCCAATTCCTCTCTGATATTCAGTTGCGTTGATTCGTTCATCTGATCCGTTTGCTGGGCGAAGGTTTTCGTAGTCTGCTGCAGGGATCTTCTTGCTCATGTGTTTTGCATGCGTTATGCCGAATTGATCAAGAGCTGCAGACAGGTACTGTTCTTGGTCTAGGTAAATGGTGCGATTTTTTTGGTCTCTTGTAATTCTTATGCCAAGAATCTTCTCAAACTCCCCCAGGTTTTTGGCATTAAATTGTTAAGAGAGGGCTTTGAAAAACCAATTAAGTTAACTGTCATCATATGCTGCTGTGGCGATGTCATCAACATACACGAGAATCCAAATATTTCTTTTGTGATGGATGTAGAGACATGGGTCTGCAAGACTTTGTGAGAACCCAATTGATACAAGGAAGCTTTTCATGAGTAGATTCCAGTCTCTACCGGCTTGTTTAAGTCCGTAAAGGCTGCAAAGGGCTTTAAGTACTTTTCCTTTTGAAACTTCTACTCCTTCTGGTGGCTTAAGATATACTTCTTCTTGCAATGTGGATTCCGTGAAGGCGTTTTTTACGTCGTAATGGTGGCACTTCAAGTCGTATCTAGCCACCATTGCTAGAAATAGGCGAAAAGTGTCCATCCTAACAGTAGGTGCAAATATCTCGGTGTAGTTGACTCCATATTGTGGACTAAAGCCTCTTGCTACTAAGCGGGCCTTGTAGCGTTCTACAGACCCTTCCTTCTTTAATTTGATTGTAAAAACCCATTTTGTCGAGACTGTGTTTGCCCCGTCCGGCAGAATACGTTCTTCCCATGTTCCATTTGAAACTAGTGCATCGATTTTATCTAGTATAGCTCTTTTCCACAATGGGCTGTGAATCTTGTCATTTGTGGCCTCCTTATACGCACGTCGTATCGGAATACCGTTTATAACTTTCGTGGGGAGTGCATATTCCTTATTCACATCTGATTGATTGGTGAAAATCGTGTAGAAAGCCTGTATGATGGAAGCTTTAAGCTTGCGGTCATTAGGAGTAGCTGAAAAAGTATGTCTTGCTGAGAATGAACTTTTGGTTGCTCTTTCAATATTTTCATGTTCTTCCATATCAGAGAACATTTTTGCTAGTAACGCTCTTCGTATTCTTTTAATTTGTTTGTCCTTGTCGTAATAATTTGTATTACTTTTACGCCTTTTCCGAAAGAAATATCTAGGCTCAGGGACTGATGGTAAATTCATTGATTCGAAGTTTCGCTCTGGGGTCTGGGATGGTTCTGAATCTTGGATTGCTTCCATGGTACTGTTCCTATTCAAATCAATTTTGATCTGGTCGACTTTATTGCCTTGGATGGCGTTGTTGGTCTCGCTTAAGATTGGACCAGTGTCACCATGATTATCTTCTTCAACTATGGTTCCTGATGGTGGTACTGACAATTTATTTTCTTTTCTCTTCTGGGATTTCTTTTGTTTCCGTTTTTCTTTATTGGACGTTCCGGTAGGTTCTGAAGTATGTGTTGTAGGAGAAGGTGAAGGAGATGCCGTAGTAAGTGCTGGCTTTGGATTGGATACTGGGGCTGCTTCTGTTGCCGGGTCCGGTATTGGAGACGGTATTGGAGATGGAATTGTAGCTGGGGCGACCTCTGTTATTTCTCAGAGGTAATTGGTTAGTGGTTCCTTGAGATGTGACAATGCTCTCTCTTAGCCTCAAGTTGATCATTCCTCCCTTTACTTTTTCGTCTATTAATACAGCATTTACTCGCTCTACTTGATCTAGGTCTGGGGCGTAGATTTTTGTGTGTTTTTCGGTTTTCTCGGAAAAACCCATGAAGACACCCTCTCTTCCCTGTACAACCAATTTGTCGTGTCTTCCTTTAGCTTCTAGTGTTTTTGGATTGACGTACCCATAAGCTTTGTAGCCCCAAGGTTGTATGTGCTCGATGTTTGGCCTTACTCCCTTATAGGCTTCAAGTGGAGATGAAGGGCTTCCATCAATAATAGGTCCAAGGGGAAGTCTGTTTCGGATGTATGAGTTGTATTCAACTGCTTTGTCCCAAAATTCTTTAGGTAATTCTGTATCATCAATCATTGTCCTGATGGTCATCTCAGCAGTTTGAATACTACGTTCAGCGGGGCCATTTTGATGCAATGACGCAGTTGCTGTAAAGTTTGCAACAACTCCATCTTCTCGTTCCCACTGCAACATTACGTGTTTGAGTTCTGGTGCGTTATTGGACCTGGTTGATTTCAGTTTCCTTCCTGACTGTCGTTCTTCTCTAACCCTTAATTTTCTTAATTCAGATATGGCTTGGTCTTTTGTCTTCATAGGGATAGACCAAGTTCTGCGAGTCCAGTTGTCAATGACCTGCAGGAAGTATCTATTTCCGTGAAGAGACTTAGGAAATGGGCCAGCTACATCAAAAGAAATGAGTTCCAATGGTTCTGTCTTATGCTGAGCAAGAGTGTTGCTAATTTTATTTCTCATTTTTCCAATCTTACAAGACTTACAAATTCTCTTTTCAGGGATAGGTATTTTAACATGATTAGTATTCGAAGTTTTGTGAAGTTTACTAATAATATTTGGGCTGTAATGACCAAATCGACGATGCATTAATTGGTAATGTGCTCTTTCTTCTTTCGTCTCGGCTGGGTCATCATCAGATTGGTCAGGGTCTTTGTCTGAGAAATCAGGGTTATCTCTGCATTTTATAGAGGTATCACGGTAGTAATTCAAGCTGGTTTTACGGTGTGTGGCTGGGAGTTTATTGTCAGGCGCTCTATGGGTCGCGGGGCATGCTACTTGTTTTATTACCCTTGTGTCCAAGGACTTTCCTCTGAGTTCAGTTGCGATATGTTTCACAATGTAGAGACTGTCAGTTTGGACTGCATGAATCATTGTTTTATTTTCATCCTTGATCCAAACATTCTTTTTGTCAAAGTGGCCTTCCATTCCAGTTCTACAGAGCCGTTTTGCTGAGAGAAGATTTACGCCAAGATTAGGTACGTAGAAGACATTTTTTGCTATCCCCCATGAACCATCGGCACATTTGACTACTACAGTTCCCCAATGAGTCGATGTTAATGTACCTCCCCCGACTTGTATAGTTGTAGGAAGTATATTTTTCAGTTTTCCCCTAAACAAATGGATTTGATCAGTCATTGGAGACGTAGCGCCTGTGTCAAGTACCCAAGCAGCTGGGGTGCTCTTATTAATAAGTTCTTTTGTAAGCATCACTTTCTGTGGCTTATGGAAGTCTGAGTCGGATTCAGATTCTTCTTTGGGCGAGTCCTTGCTTGGGAATTGTGAGAAGTTGAATCCGAAGTTTCTTCATAAGCGGCGTAGCCATGCCTTCCCTTGGGTGTCGAACTGGTTCTCTTGTGGGTAGTCTTCTTTTTTTCTGGTCTGGATGCCTATTTTGACCTTAGCTTTGTTGTCCCCTTTTTATCGGCCCTCTTTTCATCCTTCTCTCGAAGTGTGATGGCGTATTCCAAGGCCGCTTTTGCATAAGGGCAATTGCGCAATATATGGTTGGACCCGTAACACTTGTAGCAACGCATTTCAACAAAAGCATCTGGGGTATTTTCCATGATGATGTCAGAGTTTCGGCGCTGCTGCTGGTGATGCCTTCTATCAAAAGCCGGGTGTGCAATCTCATGGTCTCTGCTGTCTTCCTCCTTTTCTATGAGAATATTTAATTTTTCTTCAACAGTCCATTTATTACCGCAAAAACTATCAAGAATTGAGGAGTATTTAGATGGCAGGGTCCTCCCTAGAATAAGAAAGAGTGTTTTGTCTGGGTAGGCAAACCTGAAGGACTCATCTGCGGCAATGAGTTTCCTTCTATAACCTTTTAAAGTTTCCCAAGCGCTGTGAATACCTTTCCTTTCCACCTCAAACTGGTTGGGGAAGCTAAGGATTTTAGACATGAAATTTGAGGCAGTAGATTCACTGATCTTGTTGTATTTGTCCTTTAAAAAATTCCAGACATCAATTGCGTTGTCAAACTTGTCAAAAACAGATTGATTGTCGTCGCTGAGGAGATCCGAGATATAAGAAAAGAACTTTGCAGTGTCTTGTTTGAGTATCTTTAATTTTTCACTGTTCCAAGATCCCCCTAATCTCTCAAATTTTGACGTCATTTGCTCCAATGGATCTCTTTTCTCATTTTCTTTTCTTTTTGATGACGTGGTACTAGAACATTTGGCTTCATCTTTGGGCTGAATGGAAGAGCCTCCCTCTCGATTTATCCAAGCAAAGTTTGCTTTAGTTGTGTGGGTCACGTAAAAGTAACCTTTTGACTTTGACTTAAATTCTACCTTGCATAACCATTTATCATGATTTTGATGAGAGAGTATGAGTGCCTCACGTTTCTCGCAGTCTGAACCCATTGTCAGTGGTAATTTATTTCCTCCTCTTTTTCTTCGTTTAATAAAATTACTTTCTTTCGTAATCTTTAGCGCTCTCGTCTGTTGGTGCTCTTTTGTTTGTAAACGTTTGTGTCTTGCGCGTCTTCCGCGTTCTCGTTTGTTTGCGCTACTCCAATTGTTGTTGATTTCTTTAGCACCCTCGTTTGTTGGAGCTACTTGAGAAAAGTCTGGGCACTGGTGGTCATAACCTACTAAAAACTTAGTCCTTGTATTGTGTAATGATCACTTTAAGGAGTTCTAATATAAAACATGGAAGGTAGACTTGTCTATGAAATCAACTTATTGGAGGTATAAAAATAATTATCCATAAAAACAGATCCAACACTCGAGATTTACATCTTGAGTGCGGGTCTGTGCACGCTAACAAAACAACCCAATAACCACGTGATAAACAAGCTAATTGTACAGGGTATCTTGCTCTCCGGTTCTCCTAACTCCTGGCTATTGATGACAACTCAGACCCATAATAAGGATCATGAGGATCCTGGAATTGCAATGCATTAGACTTATTTCTCAACAATATTTTTAGATAGTTGTTAGATGGTATAGATGGAATGATCCAGCTGGGGAGGTAGCTTTCCCTGCCAAGTTGCTACCAAATTGACTCTTTCGCATTTGTTGTCTTATCTACAGGGATGCAATAGCATAAAATTATACCAAAGTGTAGCTCTCAATGATGCAAAACTGAGTATGCTGATTAATTGAAATTTAAAGGTTGTTGTCAACAGTAATAGATGAAATAGATTGATGAGAAACGTGGTGACAAAGGACATTGGCCCAGGGCATATAGGCATTGAGGGAATTGAGCTTGCTGATAGATTAGCCAGGGGGGCTAGCAAAAAGAAAGTTTTGAGAAGAAATCAGTTCACAACATACTCATATTTGACACAAAGGGCTAAGGAGCTCATAATTGAAGCATGGACTCATGATTGGACTTCTGAGCTTTTCCATGAGGAGGAAGGAAGGAAAAGTAAGGGTCTAGGCAAGTTTTACAGGATCCAGGCTTAGATATCCATACCAACTTTCTCAACCAAACCTATGAATTTTCAAGGTCACAGCCGGAGTACTGAGTCAGCATACTTCCAAGTAAAGACAGGGATTGGCAATATTAGAGCATACTTATTCAAAATTGGGAAAACCAATGATGAAACTTGTAATTATTGTAAAAATGGGAAGCAGACTATGCAAAATTTGATACTACATTGTCAAAACTTTACCAAAGAAAGATAGGGATCTTTTTTTTTTTAAAATCATAGTGTATTCAGCTATATAGCTATGAGACAGCTCTAACATACAAAATATATCTAAAAAGTTACTCCAAGTTTCTTTTTCCCTAGTAGTTTTAGTTTTACTCCATTTCATCTTCTGCATGCCCTAAGGCATTTAGTTGAATCTAGAAAGCAAAGTAGTGCTGTTTTCCCAACATGTGTCTCAAAAAGAAGTGAAAGTTTAAGTGGTGTTATTTCTGCAAAATGTTTTCTCCTTTCAACCTTTACTTTTATTACATTGAAGGATTAGATGAGGCACTGTCTGTCTTCCTTCCCCACAGTAGTCACACCAATCACTTTCTGATTTTCCAATTTTTTTGAGATAAGCCAGAGTATTCCCAATACCAGTCCTTGCCTGGAAGTATTCAACCTGAGTCCTTCTGCTGTATTTGTTGTAGTAGTAGGATTTGAGCTTGAAGTCTGGAATATTCTTTAGTGCAAAGATCCTATAGTACTTTCCAAGTCCTTTGGCCTTTCTGCCTTCTTCTTCTCGGAACAGCTCTGACTGCCATCTTTGTTCCCAAGAAATGACTATTTGTTGCCTCATTTTTTCTCTTAAGAATGATAGTGTGGTGTATTTATCTTTCCTCATAGCAGGTCTTTTTTCCCCAGCTTTGGCTAGTTTATCTGCCATTTCATTTCCCTCTATACCCATATGTCCAGGGCACCAATGAAAGTGAAGGCTTAGATTCTTTGCAGAATTTCGTATTTGATGACAGATTTTGGTTGGTTTAGTCTGGATCCGAGATAGTGAAGCTTGGCTGTCAGAGAAGATAAAGATATCTCCAGAAATATTGAGTTTATTGACAGTTTGGATGGCCTTCAGGATGCAATATGTTTCTGTATCAGTGATGCCCATTCTATTGCCGATGTTGAAGGAGTAGCATATGAACTGCCTTGTGACAGGAAAAGGAATCATTTACTAACATAGAGCCAATGATACTACCAATCTTGTTCCGAACAAAAAGGGGGAAAGAAGCATTGCTAAAGTTTTTGAAGGCTTCAAAGTGTATAAATACACTGAAAGGAGATTAACTAGGAACACAACAAATTGGAAATAGAATCATATGAGCAAGCAGGAGTAAGGAAGGGTTAAGAAATTTAAATTTGCTATTGTGTAGTTAATAGATAAATTGTCATACTTTTTTAGCTGAATACAACATGAATTAAGAAAAAAATTATTTCCTTCATTAAAAGGGCTATTCTGTTATAGTTATTGGTATGAATCAGTTGTTCTAACTATGCATTTGCCTCGCTTTCAAGTACTGCAAGATTATTTGCAATGAGATCCCAGTTAGCTTTTTTTAAGTTGAAATTAGAAGGTGGATTGACTCATTGTGTAGGCTTAGTTGAATAAGAGTGGTCTCAAAACTGATCACTTCATGGTCTGACCCTGTACACTCACCATATCTCCAGTTTTGCCATTGAAGTTGTTGAAAACCAGAAACATAGGTCAGGTCTATGATTGATGTTGTCTGGGTATTGGATTGGTGGAAGGTTCCACCAAAGTCCTCTATGATGGTGAAATTTTTTTTTTAATTCATTTACATCCTATATAAGTCTAAGACTATCAGAGGATGTGCAGTATTTAACTACAATTTAACCTTTAAAACCCCATTCTACTTCAAAAATGGACCTTCTTCCCCTCCTAGATACCACTTCCTTGTGCATATATTTGTGTCATTTAAGAATTCCAGTACTGCTTTTATTCCAATATTGCCATGAAGGAGGGCCTGGAGACTAATCTCCTCTATCCCAAGCTTCTCTTTCATCTTCTTCCTATTTTGTTTATACTTCCTACAGTCAAGTAGTAGATGTTTCACAGTCTGCTTGAACCCACAGCTGCAGTTATCTGTCTCTGATTGCCCTATTCTCCATATGTATGACTTGAAGTAGCCATATCCAAGTTTGAGCTGGTAAAATGCCGAGCATGTCCCCTTTCTAGTACCTCGAGGCACCCAAGGCCTTTTTCTAATTTGCCATGCAAATGTACCTGTATAGCATGATGAGCCCTCTTGATGCTGTCTTTTAATATCATAGTTATGCAATAATGTCTGCCATTCCTGGCATTTAGCTCCTTCAATCTCTTTACTGATAAAGGCAAGGCTTATTGGATAGCTTTCATCAGGCTCCATAAAAGATGCTTGTTTAGCAAGCCTATCTGCTTCTTTGTTGCCATTGATGTCCATGTGAGCTGGTACCCATTTCATTCTGACATTTGTTCCCCTATTTTTTAGCTTTTTGGCTGCATGAATGGCTCTAATTACCCATACTTGGCCGGCCTTATTGCTTAAGTCTTTCAGTCTCATTAGAGCACCTTGATTGTCTGAGAATATTGTGATGAGCTCCTTGTTCCATGTCTGTCTCTCTGCATGTTCAATGGCTCTCACAATCCCCTCCAATTCCCCATCATAGATGGTATTGCTGTCCTTTGCAATAGTATAGTATTCAGTCTTTGTACTCAAGTCAACTTGGTCATAGGCTATTAGCGAGATTCCTATACCACTGGTCTCCTGTGATACTGAAGCATCTGCATAATATATAAACTGCTTTGTCCCATAAGCCTGTGATAGTACTTGATTGTGCAGTGCTTTTTGTTCAATTTTGTCCATATTTCCAATCTTTCTTTCATTATCCTTGAAATTGGATGGTTTGGCATCAGGGCCAATGTTCTCATAGCATATTTTCTTCTGCTATGGTTCAATCTAATTTCAGGTGGGCAAAGACATGCCTCAACCTCCATTGGTCTTACTGGTGATGTTTTAAAGCATTCCAGTATTTTTCTTAGTGCCATATTTTGCAGGCCCTGCAGCAGATCAGTAAATGATTGCTGTTCTCTCCACCAGATAGGGCTTGCATAGTCTGATTTACTAATGACACATGCTAGGTATAATTGTCTCATGGCTATATGAGTGAGTCCCTTCTCTATATTTGTTAGTCTAGCCATCCTTTGGAAGGGAGCTTTTGCTTGGGCCACCCTTGAGGTGACATGTTGCCTGAAAGTTAGCTTTTGATCAAACAAAACCACAAGCCATTTTGCTATTGTGCAAGATGAGATGCTGTTACCACTTAGTAGGGTCACTTGGCCATTCCTTAGCCTCTTTAGACGTTCCAAAATGGATCAGTTCAGTCTTATCAACATCAAATTGAACTGCATTCTTTCTTCCATTATCTTGCAGTAATTTAAATTCTTTTTCCAATATTTTTGCATTATTTTTAAAGCTGGAGGACGAGACTATCAATGCAATATCATCAATTTATGATATGAATTTGCCTGCCCTAGAGCCGAACATGTCTTTTATATAAATCAAGAATAAAATTGGCTAAATAGGGCTTCCTTGAGGGATGCCAGTTTCAATAAGTGAAAATTCCTCTACTTGCCCATAAAATGTCAGTTTTAGCTGTCGGTTGCTGAGAAATGAGTCTACCCATGACATAAGGCTGAGAGGGAGTCCCAATTTACTCATAATCACAAGGAGTTGATTTTTGGCCACATGGTCAAAGGCACCCTTTATATCTAGAAATAGGGTTGACGTCCTTCTCCCAGCAGCATTTTCATTTTGTACCTGGTTGACCAGCATCAGGCAAGCATCCACTGCTAATTTCTGGAGGCGTCCTCCAATCTGTGATGGATGAAGAAGGTGTGATGTCTCAGCTAGATATCAAAGTCTTTTGGCCATCATTCTTTCAAGAGTTTTTCCCAAGCAATTGAGCAGGGATATGATTCTATAAGCTTTTGGTTGGGAATAGTCTGGCTTAGAGGGTTTCTTTAGCACCACCCCTGTAGCCTGTCGCCAACAGCTGGGCTGGTATCCAATATTGAAATACAAAGAGTATACCTGAAAGAATATCTCTTTATTGGCCTGATATGCATGGCTGATCATGGACTGGTCAATTTGGTCTGGCCCAGGAGCTTTGCCTTTGGATGGATTACAGCAAGCAGCTTCGACCTGTTGGGGCGTAAGTAAAGGCCACTCCCAGCTGGCTTCCTTGTGCAATGCCCAATCTATTTCTGCAGCTGCTGGTGGGATGGCAAAAAGTCTTGATCTAAGGGCTTTACATTTGTCTGTAAAGCTAGTTTTTAGCTCCCCATCTATATCTTCAATCATTGGTAGTTGTGTTGTCTGGTGGTCCTTTGTGTATAACAAAGCCCTGAAGATAGATGCTGAATCTTCTTGCTCCAGAAATGCATTCCAATGGTTCTTCTTTGCTGATTTGATTTCTTGGAAATACTTGTTCTTTGCCTTGGTGTATTCCTCCATTCTACTATTGTCTGAAAGATCATCACAATGCTTTCTCTGTGCTCTCATCATCTCTTTTCTCAGCTTTTTAAGATCTTCATTCCACCATGGCTTGGGTTTGGCCCCAGGTCGCCTTTGAGGAATTGACACCTTGGCTGCTCTGATGAGAATATCAGTTATTTCTTTACCAATTTGATCAAGTTCACACTTCAGGTTGCTCCCCTCTTTTAGTACATGGTTAGAAGTAGCTTTTTGGAGTGCTTTTAGTCTATTGGGCTTGAGGATTTTTGACTCCTTGAATAGAAGTTGGCTGGTCTTTTCAAATTTGTCCCAGTCTGCCATCCTCAGATTGAATCTGTTTTGGCTCACTGGAGGCTTTTCTTGTCTATTCTTTTGGTTCCGGATTGAAAATATAATTTCTTGATGATCCGAGCCTGTTGGAATAGTTTGCCAATCTTGTATATACTTTTCTGTCCATTTAGTGGCCAATGTTAGATCAACAACTGAAGGTTATACCATATGGGATCTATGGAATGTTCCCTGTCCTATTGTATTCACCACAGAGAGCCCTTGGTCTTCCATCCATTCTTGGAGGCTGTCAGCATGTGTGGATTTTTGGTAGAAAGGGTCCCAGCTGGGGTGGTGTTCATTGAAGTCCCCAACCACTATGGTGTTTGATGATACCACCAAGCTCTCTCTATGCCTTTCCATGGTTGTACTGTTAGTCTCTGGAGCTTAACACTATTGGTTGTAGATGCTAATTATGTCTATATTTATCTTGTAATTGTTGAAGTTTAGTGCAAGGATATCTGGATCCACTGGATACCCTTCGAGAAAATGATATTGTATACCAAGTTCTTTTGCTATGTAAAACATTGTCCTTGGTCTTAGTGTATAGTTTTCTGTCCTTGGAAGTATCTGTACAAAAGATGGGTGGTTAATTGAATGAGCTCCTTCATAGTTATTTCCTGAGCTTGTCTTTGATATCCACGGTTCTTGCACTGCAATGATACCTATCCCTAGCTCTAAGGCCAGTTGAAGTGCTGTTTCTGTTGCCTGTATGTTTCTGTTCAAGTTGCATTGGAGGACTTTTTGTTGTCCTGTCATAGACATTCATCTTGATCATTCCGAGCTTGCTCCTCTCGAGCTGCTGCCCTTTCAAGAACAGTAACTCTTACTTGGCAGTCTTTGTTATCAGCAGAGTGCGAACCACTGCAGTTACTACATTTTGGAACAAGGTGGTCACATCTGTGTCCAACAGCCTTGCACTGAGTACAGGCATGCTGTTTGGTGCTATGTAGTCCTGCACAAAATTGGCACTTGGCATCCCATCTGCACCTACTCTCAGGATGGCCAAATGCCTGACACTTGTTGTCATGTAGAGACATGATTCATTCATGAGTTGATATTGTTCAGACAATCATGACTATATCACAACGTCATGTACAGACACGACTCATTGTTTGTACCTGTTGTATCAACCATGACTATGTCTCAGTGATTTGAGAAACATCATTGACTAGTTACTAGAAACCTAATCAAGATCCTAAACACACAACTGAGACTAGGAGAATTTTACTGAGTAAGTAATTATTCTGATGAATCTAGATCTAGAGGAACATAATCTGGTTGCTTGGCTCGAGGTATATGAACCTGAGCGTATCATGTATTATAAAATATATAGAAATCTATCTCAATCACAATCATCATCTTAATTAATGTCACCATCAATAGCTGCAAAGGACAGTTTAACCATTTCCTTATACTTGTTGCATTGTATGTTAGGTGAATAGTTCAAATATTTATCTGTTACAAGGTATCTTCCAGCAATGATTAATCTTCGAGATGTTGCTAGCTTAGTCTGGGCTTCGGTTTCAAAGGCAACCACAATTGATCCAGCCTGCTGCTTCTTTCGATTCTCTTCTGGTGTAATCCAAAATGGCTGTCCAATAATTTTTAATCCATTATTAAAGACTGAGATTTCTTCTAAGATGGAGGAAAGATCTTGTCAAATTGGAGCGTAGGCGTCTGACCTGAAGTGGAATAGAAGGGCGAGAAGAGGTCGGATGGATTGCGAGGGATGACTAATGATCTACTGGAGATAATTTGGAGGGCTCAGGTTTAAAAATGGGTAATATAAGTGTCTAAAGGGTCTAAAGGTACGAGCAAATACTAGTGGTGACTAAAGGTGATCCGAAGGTGGTGGTTGTGACAGAAGACTAAGCGTGAAGAACTCTATAGCTACAGGACAAGCCATCATACATATACTTGCTTTCCTCCCACTAGCTCATCATAACATAGCCCCTAAACTAGTACCAATATAATAACCAGTGCCAAGAACCATTCTGTTGTCATAGCAACATCAGGAGAAGGGTAAAATTATAAACTAAAGTTAGGATGGGAAGGAGAATCCTTACAGATCTTCATTTTGGCCGAATTCATTTGTTGGGACTCCATGAATAATCACTTTGTGCCATGCCTCACCTTCCATTGCAATCACATGGGGTGCAAAGCTTTTCCATATACTGACTTGGTCAAGGAGAAATTCTGCAGTGAATGTTCCCATGGTAGTTTCACAGATCCATAAATAGAATTTTAATACTAGTAATAATTTGTGATAAGATGAAGGGGTAGTTAATTAAAACCATCAATTTAATAATAGCTTCCCCTATACAATTAGTCATGTAAAACATCATGTGGAATATACAAGGGAGTCATGAAGAGAAGGACAAGAACACAGCCATCAAAGCGAGGATATTGGCAAGAATTGATTACAATTAATTCCGGCTGGCAAATGCTTCTACTCTTGTATATAATAGTTCAACTTGAGAGAGATTTACTCCTCACGCAATGTCTTCTTTACTTACCCTTTAACAATCATTTGTTTACCCATCTCTTCTTCGGGAAGACCATATATCCATTGCCCAGTTCTTCATCAGCAAGACCCATGTGTAACATCTACTGCAACTAGTTGCCCATTCATCTCTTCCTAGAGAAGACCTGTCATTCCTTTGACCCATTTATAACCTCCACTTACCACCTAGATCTTCACTAGGCTGTACAACGCACCCCGTGGAACACTTTCCAACCCTCATCCTTGAGAGGTAGAGATAGCTATGTTCTCATTTCTTGTCTTTGAGACTATGGAGACAACTGGTGCCTGTACCCCTCTCGCTCGAAAGACATTGTTGATCTGATCCCTAATTTGTAAGGCTGAAAAGGTCTGTCTTGTTGTCTCATCTTGGAGAAGAATCAATCTGTTAGAGTTCCTTGGCTTTGGCATTGGTTTCTTTTTTGGCTGCACCACTGTCCATTGATTTTGTGTCTTTTTTTCTGTATTTGATGGCCCTGCTACAGATGCCCAAGAGCGGGCTGGCTGGCTTGGTCCTGAGTCTGTGGTATTATTTCCTGAATTGGGGACATTTCTTGGAATAGATTGTTGTTGCCCTCTTGTTGATTGACTGGCCATATTTACTCCATGCTGAACAGTCTTTGCATAGGTCTTAGTCTGGGTATTTGGTTGATTCATGGTATTTTGCAGCACTTGTGCTGTGTGCTCGAGCTTTTGAAGCTGTGTTGTTAGAAGAGATGCCTCCCTTGGGATATTTCCATCCTTTTCCATGAATTGTCTAAATATATTTAGTAGATCAAGAATTTTTGTCTGATATGCTCGAGATTCAGCTTAATGTGCTGCTTTAATTAGCAGGTCCGGAGCAGTAGTAATGCATTCATCAGCACCTTCAATCATATCAGTGTTAGAGTAGGCAGCTTTCCCAGAGTTCTTCTTCATTGGACCATTTTTGCTAGACTCCACTTTCCTTTTAGAGCCAAGATGTGGTGTGAAGTCAAAGGGCTCAGTATCACCCTGTACATCAAAGTCATTAAGCTTGGGAAAATCTGAGTTAGGGTATTCAATGCATTTTCCCTTGCCTCTGAGAGTTTTTGAAAATTCAGGGTCTTCACTATCTCTGTGGTCTACTTGGTGTGAGTAAGATATTTCTGACATGCTATCTGGGTCCATGGCACTCAAATGTTGATCCATGTTCATATATTCAATTGAGAAAGGGTCTGGAGAGCTTGACTGTTTTTTCATAGAACTCATTATTCCAGCTTATTCAAAAATTTTCAACTGTTCCTTTTAATTTTTTTTAAGAGATAAGTTTTTTTTTGTTATTTTTTTTAATTTTTACTCTATTTTATATTCTAAAATATCACGTGATATGATATCAAGTGACTGTGGTGTCACGTGATGTTACAATTTCGCTTGTTCAAGCACACACTAGGGTGGGTGGTAATTTTCACTCCTGCAACCCACTCAGACCAGCTGTGCAATTTTTCGCAATGTTCCTGTTTCTGTGCTTCAATCTATATTATCTCTCCGAATAATTGCTGTAACTATCTGTAACTTGGTGAATAGATAAATATGTATCTTATGCGTATATAGTTCAAATTGTATCTCTGTAAATATGATAGAACAGAAGTTGTGGAAAGTACAAAATGGTGTCCCAACCACTGGAAGATTTAGAGACCCAGATTGTCTTTCAACTTTATTAACTCCTTCCCTGGTGGTCAAAATTTAATTCTGAGTTGATATTGAGAATCAGCTGAGTATTGTGCACAATATGATGGTCACTTAGACACGAAAAGTCGATGTTTGGAATTTCGATAAGTTAGATGTTCTTTCTATGATGGTGAAATTGTTGAGGAGAGAGGCATGGTTTTTCTCCATATAGCTGGCAAAAGCTTCTGCATTTTGTGTAGGTGAGTTGATGGCTGGATTCCAGGATGGGTGGTGGAGGTTGAGGTCTCCAAGAAGTAAGAAAGGTCTGTCCCAATTTACATCCAGCTGTAAGAGGCGTTCTATAGTAAGTGTTGATTCAGTTAAATGATGGGATTTTTCATTGTAAATATTCAAAAGATAGAATGATTCTCTAGGTGTGTCTATCTGATGAATCTGCATATCTGGATCTTCAATAATGTCCAGTCTTGGTGAAACATTAACTGTACAGTGCCGTCTGATGTATGTTATAACTCTAGGTCGAATGGAAGCATCTTGGTGTGGTACAATTGGGATGTAGGAGGGGTGAGAAAGAGGTGAGTATTTGTTTGTTATTTTATTTCGATATAGATATGGCTCTTGAATGCAAAGAATTAATGCATCTTCCTTCAGAGCCACCTCGAAGAATGATTGAAGGATTTCTCTCCCTCTGGCAGTATTGTGCTGGCAAATTTTGATGTGATCTATCATAAAAGTGCCTTATAAATTTTGCAGCTATGTTTCTGAAGAGCTGTATGGCTCCCAGAGTTGCAGTTGGCATACTTCACTGGGTGATGGGTGCAGTTATTCGAGGTTGAACAAGTGGTGCACTTGTGCTCAGTGGTGAGGTGACAGCCCTTGCAGACTGCACAAACAGGTTCCCTCTTACAGGTCAAGAAGAGGTGACCATACTTCAGGCACTTCTTGCACTGAGTCCGGTTTGTAGTTTGCTTATAGTTGGAAACTTTAAGAAGCAGTCCTCCAACTAATATTCCCCTGTTTAGAATTTTAATCTTCTCTTCCTCAGAGGTGATGCTGAAGATGACAGGACAAAGTGGGCCATTAGGATTGTTTGTTAGCCATTTTAGACTGCCAATCAGTTCCACACCCAGATTAAAATCTTGTACTTCCTCTTGAAGGGAAGTGATTGGTAGGGTAGTTGGCACCCCATAGGCTACCAGTTTGGGAAAGTTATTTGCTTTTTGGATGGTGTCAATAGGCCATTTTCCAAAGAGCATTATCCACTTGTCCTGTGAAGATAGAAGCTCATCAGGGGTGGAATCAAAGCAGGTGAGAACAAGGTTATTTCTAGGGGAGGTATGGACTCTTGCCACAGCTTTCTTGCCAAGAAGTCTGTTGATGTTGTCCCTGACACTAATAGCATTGTAGGCAGGAACAGATGCACCCTTTGTCAAGACAAGAACAAGAAGTGTGTCAGCATCAGGAGTATAACTGACAGTTGTTGGGGCTATAGCAGCTGTAGCAGCTGCAGAGCTTGGTGGAGGTTGTTGAGTTGGTCTAGTTAGAGGTAGCCTGGCCTTTTTGTTGATGACTTTGATCCGTTTTTGGTCTGATGGTATAGTGGTATGAGGTTTGTTTGTTGCTGCCACCTGTGAATACTCGGAGATATTGTAGGCTGGCTAGAAGAGTTGGGAAAGTTATTGGTTGCCATTGATGCAGGTCCCTTTTTTTTTTTTTTTTTTTTAATAATAGTGTATTCAGCTATGTAGCTAAGACACTCAAGGTTCATCCTTTTACACAGCTGTAAATAGTATCACTTTGTCCCAAATTGATTTCTTTTCAAGGAAAAAATCTGCTGAATATTCTTCAGTGGTTGCGATAGCTATGTTTCCATTTTGGGTTTTTAATACTGTGTTTACTACTGGTCACTTGATACCATTGCAAGCAGATACCTGGTTGATTTGATTTCTAGCATATAGTGGGTTGAAACTGGTTATTGCCTCTGAACCTTGTACAAGGATGACTCTTCAAATGACCTTATTTTTTGGTTGAGTGGGTTGTTGGGGACGTACTACTTGTGGCTGGCACTTCTTTCCAATTACAGTCCATTGAAAAGGATTGCTTGATTGGCCTATTCCTCTTGCTGCTATGGAAGCCATGGAGGCTTGTTGATAGAGTGGCTGGGTTGCAGTTCCCTGGTTGTTTAGTGATTTGCCTCTATTTTTTGGTGTTGGTGCTGTTGGTGTTGCAATCTTGCTCAGTGCCCTTGCTTTTGTCTCAATCTATCTTGTAGCAGTTTCAAGGTTTGCAACTTGAGATGCAATTATGGTTGATGCCTTACTCAAATTTCCTTATTCAGTATATTCCTTGAACACTTCAAGTAGATCAAGTAATTGGGACTGTTCTGTCCGGTCATTTGTAAGATCATAAGCCTTGATTATGAGGTCCCTAGCTTGCAATAGCATGGTCTTTGTAGTTTCCATACCTTGATTATTCACTGGTAGAGGTTTGGAATGCATTGAGGATGAAAGTGTTTCCTTGCCTTTACACTTGACTGGGGGATTAGGATCTTGATATTGGTTGGCCGCTGAATTGTACCGGTAATGATGTGATGGGCCAGCAATTGGGTCACTGCTAAATCCGATGACTTCATCAATACTTGATAGTTTAGGTTTCTTTGGGCTTGGTAAGAGTTGCGGGAATCATCCTGTATTAAAAATTGGAGTGGACACCCATTTGTTTTCTGGATGACTGGTAGCTGTCAGGTCCATGTCCTTTACAGGGGAAGCTGGATCATAAACAGATTGATTGTCAATTTCGGGTGACTATGGCCTGTGGATTGACATTATGGGACTTTTCACAGAACTTATTTTATTTTAATTTATTGGTGTTTTTTAGTCTTTTTTAAACTTTGCAAATTTGTTTTTGGATTTTTGATGAATTTTTTGGACTTTTTCGAATTTCTAAACAGCTGGTCACGTTATTCTGATATCACGTGATTTCAGGAAAATGATTTTTCCTGAAATGATGCATATACAACGCAATTTAAGCGTAAATTGACGCAATATGCACTTTGGACCAATGAAAATTTTTCTTGTAGGATGACCCTTTCCAACCAGTGACGCAATTTGTCGCAAAATGCGATCCTTTGATCTTTCAACCCCTTATTTCTCATTTAAAACTTGTTGAATATTGCTGAAATTTGAAACGGTATTAGAGGTGTATCTGACTTAGATGTGGTTAAAATCTTATCTTGATTAGTTGCTTTTGACAAATGCTGTTGTTCAAAAGCTTGGGGCTTTCACCCAAAAGTGGCTCAAAATCTGAAGCCAAACTTTAGATTATGGTAACTCCTTGACAAGCCTGAAAATTGGCTGATTATTACCTAAATCGAAAGCACTTGACGTAATGATTCTGAATCAATTACAAATAAGACAATTGGGGTTGTTTGTAAAATTTTATTGATGATGATGTCTGTCTGGTGGATTAAGAACTTGGCTTCATCCCTAAGCCATGGTGGAATGAGGAACTCACATCTCTTCGAAAGGAAATGGCGCAGGCGCAAATGGAGCTGAAGGCTAGCAAAGAAGATTCATCCTGCCACACACAATATTGTTAAGCAAGAAACATTTACTTCAAAAAAATCAAGGAAGCAAAACAGGCCCACTGGAATAGCTTCCTGGAGAAGGAAAACACAGAGACAATATTTAAAGCAATGAGCTATACCAAAGACCATAGGATGACACAGATACCACCCATATCTAATAAATATGGCCATTTGGAGGAGCAATTTGAAGGAAAATGTAGAGCATTCCGGGAGATTCTATTTCCAACACCTCCAATATCTGAGAAGCCAATATGGGATAGATACTTAGCTGATAACTGGGAATGGCCACAACTAACCAGGAATGAGCTGGAGCAGGCTTGCTCAACAAATATCAAAGGAAAAGCCCCTGATCCTGATGGAATTAATCATGAAATCATCATAAAAGCATACCAAGCCATACCACAAATATTCATGCAGATATTCTCTCAACTTATTAATATTGGGTACCATCCAAAATGCTGGAAGCAGGCAACAGGGATTATACTCCGTAAAGCATCAAAGCCTGACTACTCATAACTAAAAGCATACCGGGTAATCTCCCTCCTCAACTGTCTAGGAAAGATAAATGAAAGAATCCTTGCTAAAAGACTTGGTCATCTTGCAGAGACTACCTCACTTCTACATCCAAGCCAAATTGGGGGACAAAAAGGAAAGTCAGCCATTGTTGCAGCACTATTGCTGACCAATCATGTCGAGACAAACAGACAACTGAATCGAATTTCATCCACAGTATTCCTTGATATAAAGGGTGCATTTGATCATGTTTCCAAGAACCAACTGCTATTTATACTCAAGAAACTTAAATTACCTATCAGCCTCATAACATGGATATCATCCTTCCATGATAAGAGGACGCTTCAACTAACCTTTGATGGACAGAAAGAACTAGCTAGCTCTATTGATACTAGTGTACCTCAAGGAAGCCCAATCTCGCCAATTCTATTAATAGTCTATATTTGACATCTATTCAATTCAAAAGCTGTGAATATCATATCGTATATTGATGATATTTCTATAACTACATCTTCAACAAGTCTCAAGCAAAATATGGGGATTCTAGAAAGGGAGGTGGGCCATATCTTTGAGCTGGCCAAAATGAACTGCATACCATTTGATCCTTCAAAAACTGAACTTATGCACTTCACAAAAAAAAAGAGGCTAGAACTAGACTAGTCACACTACCAGGTGGTGAGTTAGTGCATTCTTGAGGATGACTAGGCTGGCAAATATTGAGTGAGGCCTATCACCTGCATCAATGAGACAGATTTACCTAGCATGTGTTATTAGCATAGCAGAGTATGGTTCAGTAATCTGGTGGAAAGGACAAGACTATGTCACATCAGCACTACAGAAGCTTCAAAATATGGCTCTCAGAGAAATCCTTGGAGTATTTAAAACAGCACCAATCCTTCCTATGGAAGTAGAGGCAGCCCCATCACCACCACAAATCAGGCTTGATACAAATCTTCGTAGATATGCACTGAGGATGGCCAAGCTTTCAAGATGTCATCCAGTCAACCAGGAGATTGATAGAGTGAAAGACTATATCCTACCTAAACTGACACAAATGAAGAGGATTAAAATTAGTCTTTCCAACATAACAGATGACAGACCAGTAGAGAAAGTAACGGAGCACTTCTTCCCCCCTTGGAGGCAACACATTCCATACAAGGTGGAAATTGGACAAGGTTCTAAGGAAAAAGCAGCTGAGATACACAAGGCTGAATCACAGAGTACAAGGTGGCAAAATACAACACACATATACACAGATGCTTCACAATTAGAGCCAACAGCTGGAATTGGAGTCAGATTCTCTTTTTTTTTTTTTAATTCATATTGCATTGAGCTATATAGCTATGACAATTTGGTTCTAATTTACAGCAAAAATTATACGGAATAATATCCTTCCACCTATTCCTTGATTCCTTCTATTAATGGCTACTTATTGTCAATCTAATCCATCCCTCTTGTGTACACTTATGCACTTGGAAGTCTTTAAAAATTCTAGCAACGCTTCCTATCCCCTGTTAGTCCGGAATAGAATTGCTAGATTAAATGGTAATATATCTTTGAGAAAATTCTTTCTCTCTTCTTTAAATTTTCTGCATTGTAGTAAGAGATGGTTCATTGTCTGCTTTCCATTTGCAAAGAAATTGCAGGCATCATCTTTTGATTTTCCAATTAAGTATAAATATGCCTTTACATTCCCTATACTTGTCCTTGCCTGGAAATATGAGGATTCTGTCAATCTGTTATGACCTCTAAATTTGATCGGCTTTGTTGAGAATACTGGTGTGGTCATTTGAGCCTGGATTCTGTAAAACTTTCCAAGGCCCTTGCTTTTCTTCACTTCTTCCTCTTGGAAGAGCTCCGAGGTCCACTCTGGCACTATGCCTTTATAATTAATTCTTTGGATCTTTGTTTAAAGAATGAATGTGATGTTGACACATTCTTTTTAATAAACATTTTTTTGCTGGCCCCTCTAGCTAAGCTGTCAGCAAGCTCATTACCAACTATACCAACATGCCCTGGATACCATGAAAGGCTTAATGAGCAATTAAATTCTTCTTGTCTAATCTGGTATGAAAATTTATTCTCTTTATTTTTGATCCTCATTAAGCTTGCTTGACTGTCAGTAAAGATATGGTAAGAGCCATGTGGAATTATCTCTTTCAGACATCTGATAGCTTTGAGGATGCAAAAGGTTTCTGCATCAGTGATTCCTATGGTCTCCCCAAGATTGAATGAAAAGCTCTTCATCTCTCTACTGTTATGAATTCTTTGTAGATAATTTGAATAGGGTGGCGCACGGGCTATTTCGTGAATTTGGTTGGAGCTAGGCAAATGAAGCGTAGATTATGTTGGTTGGAAATTTAGAATTGGCTCCTTAGTTCTAACAATTTTGTTACATGATACATGACCTTGTACCCTTCAGTACTCAGAAGTTAATAAAGCTACTTGTTCAATTATTCGTGATTAATCCGCTACCTTTTAACCGTCGCCTCGCCGAAACTGACTCGACCTCTGTAGCTTAACAGCTTCGTAATTCAGCCCACAAGTAAGTTCATAACACTTTGTTAGAACTCTTATTACAGACCTCGAGTCATCTTCGACAAATTTCAATCCCGCTCGATTAATTAAGTTGAGATAAAAAATGTCGACCGGCGAATCATCTACTGCAAATGCTCATTTACTTGAGAGCAAGTGGGATAAGTTAGCTGCTTTGATCGGGGAAATTCAGAGCCAGCCAGCCAGCTCTTCGGCCCCTATACCAATTGATGCACATCCTAAGGTGAAAATGTTTTGCACCCAAGCTTTCGTAATGGGTAAACAAGCTGCCAGCCATCCAGAGATTATGGGACCACAGATCCCCACTACAGCTTGTGATAATCAACAATTTCTTATGTACGAGTACTTCTCGCTTGGTATGGATTCGTGTCGCGCAAACAAACCGTCAGCTTCTGCATCAAGGCAAGAAGGTAACAAGCCTGACCTGTTCTATGGAGATCGCGATAAATTTAAGGCGTTCTCTAGACAATTAGCACTCTGGTTTGGCCAAAATCCATATGATTATAAAGTTGATAATGAAAAAATTAGTTTTGCAGTTAGCTACCTTCGTGGTGAAGCCTTTGAATGGCTTGAGCCTTTTGTTAACAAATCCGATGGGAAAGTTCAATTCGATACCTTCGACAATTTGATGCGTGCCCTGAAAGCAGCCTTCGCAGATCCTGATTCATATGCCACGTCTGAGAGGGAGATAGATCAACTGAAGCAATATACATCTTGTTCTGCCTATTTTTCTAGATTTTCGGTGTTAATTTCGCAACTTGGCTGGAAAGAAGATGCAGTGAAAATCCATCACTTCCGCCGTGGACTAAAGGAGGAAATTAAGGATATGCTAGTGGGAAGAGATGTCCCATTGACAATAAATGAATTCGCTGCTTTGTGCATTAAATTAGACAATCAGAATCAGGCACGGGCACGAGAGAAAAAGAGCATGGGAACACCGAAACTACACAATAATCCACTGAAGCATGTGAGATCAAATTCGCATTTGCCCCTACCTTTGTCCGAATCCGCCCCTACAAACTCCGCTCCCCAGCAACCTGCTGGAGAACCTATGGAACTCGACGCGGCATCGCGCAATGCCTATCGTAGAGCTAATAACTTGTGTACATATTGTGGAGCATCTGGGCATTTTGTTAGGTATTGCCCCAAGGCAAAGGCAAGAAATAATAAATTAGCGTCCGCAACTGTACAAACATCAGATCAATCTGAGGAAAATTTGTCAACCATATTTGAAACAAAAAACTAGAACATCTAGAGGATACGTGGCAATCTTTTAGTAAAACTCGGGCCGCAATTCATTCAATCAACTTTAATTTGGGAAATAAACCACCCCTCGTTTTAAATTCTATAATCAATAAAAATATTTCTTCTTCATCAATGGTGGATTCCGGCGCTACTTCGCTCTTTGTCGATGCTAATTTCCTTGTAAAAAATTGTTTAATACCAAAAAAAAAAAAATATCCTGAGACTTTAAAAGTTGTAGATGGCCGTGAATCAGTTAGTGGAGCCATAACACACGAGATTGAGTTAAGCTTACAGCTTGGTGATCATTCTGAGTGCGCCCTGTTCCAGGTAACAAAACTCTCAGATTATCCTATCATACTTGGAAAAGCCTGGCTCAATCGCCACGACCCTACAATTCATTGGTCTTCAAATTCGATCTTGTTCAAATCAGAATTCTGTAAGTCTAATTGTCTCCACACTAGGGACTCTGATGTCTCGGTCTGTTCTGTCACGCTACCTGTTCTCAATAAATTAGCAAAGCGTGAACAACTTGAAGTCTTCGCTATTTCCGTTAAGGAAATTGAGGAGCATTTAGAAAAATCCGAAAAATCCAAATCTGAAGAGCACCAGGAATTACTTCAGAAAATCCCACTGGAATTCCATGACTTGTTGCCGCTGTTCACTAGAAAGGAAGCAGATAAGCTTCCTCCTCATAGGTATGTCGACCATAGCATAGAGCTTGAAGAAGGCAAAAAGCCCCCCTTTGGTCCATTATATAATATGTCGAATTTGGAACTTCGCGCACTCTGGAAGTACCTTGAGGAAAACCTAAAAAGGAAATTCATTCGCCCTTTGTCTTCGTCCTCGGCCTCACCAGTTCTTTTCGTTCGTAAGCCTGGAGGTGGATTGAGATTCTGCGTGGATTACAGAGGGCTTAATTCCCTGACTAAGAAAAATCGATATCCACTACCCTTAATAGACGAAACTCTCCGCCAACTACAAGCTGCAAAAATATTCACTCGACTCGATCTTTGTGGAGCATACAATTTGATTAGAATAAGAGAAGGAGATGAACATTTGACAGCATTCCGTACCCGCTATGGATTATATGAATATTTAGTCATGCCATTCGGCCTCACAAATGCTCCTGCTACTTGCCAGCAATACGTTAATGATACCTTGAGGCAGTATCTCGATCGTTTCTGTGTCGTCTATCTTGATGACATTTTGATATATTCACAAAATCTGGAAGAGCATCGCCATCACGTCCGTCAAATACTAGAATCATTGCTTCAAGCAGGACTCTATGTCAAAGGAGAAAAATGTGAGTTCTTCACTACCTCGACCAAATTCCTTGGGTTTGTTATTTCGACATCTGGCGTATCCATGGATCTAGCTAAAGTCTCAACTATACTTAAGTGGCGTCCTCCCACCGGTGTAAAAGAGCTGCAGTCTTTTCTTGGATTCGCAAATTTCTACCGTCGATTCATAGAAGGTTACTCCCAAAAGGTGAAACCTCTAACTAAGTTACTTTGTAAAAATTCGACCTTTGAATGGAGTGATGAACAACAGGAAACATTTGAGGCTTTAAAGCAGAAATTTTGTTCAGCTCCAATACTCCGACACTTTGATCCGAATTTGGAAACAATCCTCGAAACAGATGCTTCAGATTTCGCAGTCTCAGGAATTCTGTCCCAGTATTTCCAGTATTCAGATAAAAAAATGCTACACCCAATAGCATACTTTTCGAGAAATTTGACTCCAGCAGAACGCAACTATGGGATTGGCAATAAGGAGCTCCTCGCCATTGTAGCATCACTAATGCAATTTCGCCCATATGTTGTCAATTTGTTACAACCTTTACTGATTCTTACAGATCATTCGAACTTGACATCCTTTGCTTCAAAACAAATCTTGAACAGGAGACAAGCCCGCTGGGCCAATGAGCTCTCCGAACTAAACTTCAAGATTGTTTACCGTCCAGGTAGTAAAAATCAACGAGCAGATGTGTTAACTAGAAGATCAGGAGATCTTCCTACTGAAAATGAGGAACTGCAACCTGCAACAATACTCGGACCTGATAAATTTGAAATTTCGGCGCTAGAAGCGCACTTTGAAGCAGAAATAAAAGAAAATTTGAAACTAGATTCATTTGGGCAGAGCATATTCAAGGCCCTTGATCAAGGACTAAGTCGACATCTAGGTGTGGATTTGGCTACATGCCGCAAAAATGATGATGGTCTTTTAGAAGTCAATGGATTAATTTACATACCACAAAACCTTGAATTCCAGCAGCGCATTATCAGCTCAAGACATTCCCATCCTGCTGCAGGTCATCCAGGACAGGCAGCTACGTTTGAACTAATATCTCGTGATTTTTGGTGGCCTGGAATTCGTAAAACCATTGCTCGATACATCCGCAATTGTGATACCTGTCAGCGCATGAAACCTGTCCGACACGCACCCTACGGGTATATCAAGCCTCTGGAAATTCCTTAGCGACGTTGGGAATCAGTCTCTCTAGACCTTATCACGGGTCTTCCGTTCTCAAATTCATTTGATTCAGTACTTGTTGTGGTTGACCGTCTCACTAAGATGGCCCATTTTGTACCCTGTAATACTGACTTAGATTCGACTAACTTTGCTCGCCTCTATTGCGATTCGATTTTCCGCCTCCACGGTCTTCCGAGCTCAATAATTTCAGACCGTGGTTCGATCTTTACATCTGGCTATACTAAGGAACTTTGTAAAATTTTATCCATTGAATCTCGCCTTAGTACAGCATTTCATCCCCAAACAGATGGACAGACTGAGCGAATAAACGCTATTCTGGAACAATATTTGCGGGGATATATTTCGTACCAGCAAGATAATTGGGTTGATTATTTGTCTCTTGCTGAATTTGCATATAATAATTCGATTTCTGCAACCACTAAGGTTACTCCGTTCTTCGCAAACTATGGCTTCAACCCTCGATTTGAGATTCTAAGAAAGGAATCAAATAACTTGTCACCTTTGTTACCGGAACTACAACAGTTTCGAGTAAAACTTCAAAATCTCGAGCAGCACCTTCGACAGGAAATTCGGCTAGCACAGGAAACTTATGTTGAACATGCTAACAAGCACCGAATTTCTCCTCCGGTATTTGAAATTGGATCTTCCGTTTGGCTGCTACGGAAAAACATTCGAACAACTAGACCATCCACCAAGCTCGATTACAAGCGACTAGGACCCTTCAGAATAATAGCAAAAATATCGACTCATGCTTATAAATTAGATTTACCTTCGACCATGAGAATTCACCCAGTCTTTCATGTTTCGTTACTCGAACCAATGGCTGTAGACCCTCTTCCGGCGCAGAAAAAAATACCTCCTCCTCCTATTGAAGTAGACGGAGAACTCGAATTTTATGTGGAAGAAATATTAGATTCCAGAAGAATTGGGAAATCAAGTCAACTTCAATATCTTGTCAAATGGGCTGGCGATTCTCAACCCACGTGGGAACCTTTTGAACATGTAAAGGATTTGGAAGCACTTGATAAGTTTTTTGTTCGTTTTCCAAAGAAGCCGAGACCTACTGCTCGTAGGAACTCGCAATAAGAGGGGGACCTATTGTTATAAATTCGTTGTAGATAATTTGAATAGGGTGGCGCACGGGCTATTTCGTGAATTTGGTTGGAGCTAGGCAAATGAAGCGTAGATTATGTTGGTTGGAAATTTAGAATTGGCTCCTTAGTTCTAACAATTTTGTTACATGATACATGACCTTGTACCCTTCAGTACTCAGAAGTTAATAAAGCTACTTGTTCAATTATTCGTGATTAATCCGCTACCTTTTAACCGTCGCCTCGCCGAAACTGACTCGACCTCTGTAGCTTAACAGCTTCGTAATTCAGCCCACAAGTAAGTTTATAACATCTACTGACTGGAAGATATATTATAAAACCAATGCTGCTCCCCTTTCCCTTGGTAAGCGATCCATCAGTATAAACTATTGCTGTTTATGGTGCTATGTTGTTGACTATTTCTTCATGTTCTTTCTTTGCCTTGTCCTTGGGCAGAGTTGGGATGATAATTGAAATATTGGTTTGATGCCAAGGTGAGATCCAGTTAGTGTCTATTTTTTCTAGATTGGTGAGATATGCAAAGGGCTTAAGTAATCTGCCAATTCTTAATAATTGAGCTGGAGAGTTGTCCAAGTACCCAAAGACCCCTAGGTCTAGCTTAGTTGATAATGACAGCTCATCCATCAAAGGGCTCAGAAGCTTGTGGTGGACTGGATGTGATGATTGAAGCCTTAAAAGTTGAAATGCAAAGTTGTATTTTTATTTTATTTTAAATCATATTGTATTCAGCTATCTAGCTATGAAAATTTTGTAACATACATTAAAATCAAATACAAACCCCCATTATTACTCAATTCTTCCCGTCTCCTCTCTTATTTTTTATTATGTTTTGTCCTAATTATATTCCTTTGTGTAAAGATATACACCTCGAAGTTTTCAAAAACTCAAGCAATGCTTGCTTTCCTCTATTTGTTCTGAATAAGATTGGTAGTGTAAAAGGCTCTATTTTTTTGAATGATTCTATTCTTTCAGTTTTAAACATCTGACAATGAAGTATCAAATGTTGCATGGTCTACTTTTGGTTGTGGCAAAAATTGCATTTATCATCTATGGTCTTTCCAATTTTATATAAGTATGCTCCCACATTTCCTATGCCAGTTCTTGCCTGGAAATATGAAGATTCTGTCAACCTGCTGTGGCTCTGAAAACTGGATGGGTGAGTAGAAAATTTTGGTGTTGACATTTGGCCTTGGATCCTAAAGAACTTGCCAAGACCAGAGCTTTTTCTTCCTTCTTCCTCATGGAAAAGCTCTGAGGTCCATTCTTTAGCCCAGGCTTCTAGTACCAGCTCCTTTGCTCTCTGCTTTAAAAATGAATGTGACGTAAATTGATTCTTTTTCAGTACTTTCTTTTTGCTGGCTCCTTTGGCTAAGTTGTCAGCAAGATCATTGCCTACTATCCCAACATGGCCAGGGCACCAGGAGAGCAGTATTGAGCAGTATTGAGCAGTTCTCTGCCTCTTGTCTGATCTGGTGTGAAAAGGAATTTTCTTTGTTCTTTATTCTCAAAAGACTGGCTTGGCTATCACTAAAGATATGGTAGCTGCCTTGGGGTGATATCTTTTTGAGGTATTTAAATATTTTAAGATGCAAAAAGTTTCTGTATCTGTGATACCCATAGTTTGACCAAGGTTGAAAGATAAGCATTTCATTTGGCTTGTCATTGGGAGATAGACAACAAATCCTATACTGCTGCCTTTTCCTCGGGTGAAGGAGCCATCAGTGAAGACAATAGTTGTTGTTAAAGGTATATCTTCAGAGTAGATTTTGTGTCTCTGAGCAGCTTCTTCCTTTGGCAATGCTGAAATATTAATTTTCCATTGGGTATGAAGCCAAGGGGGCACCCAGATGGCATCTAAATGCTCGAGGTTAATACATCTTATGAATAACTTTAATACTTGGCCTATTCTTGTGATCTGGGTTGATTCCTTGTCTTGGTACTCAAAAACCCCAAGGTCCACATCAGTTGTTAGAGATAACTCATCTTGGAGTGGGGAGAGTAGTTTTTCCTTTACTGGATGTGTGTATTGTAGTCTAAGAATTCGGAGTGCAAAATTGAATGCTTGCTTTTGTTGTCTCACTTTTGCTGGGAGAAAAGCTGCCTCAACTTCTGAGGCCTTTATTGGACTACTATGGTATGCTCCAGTGATCATGATTATTGGCTGGTTTTGGAGCCTCTGGCACTTGACACTTAATGCACCACAACCCCTTTTCCTAAACCAAAGCACTGATCCATAGTCCAGGACAGGGAGGACACAACTGAGATATAGCTGTTGTAAAGCATTGAATGGAAGGCCCTTAGTGTTAGAAGCAAGCAGTTTAACTCTTTTTAGTGCACTATGTGCAAGCTGGAGTCGTTTTTCCACATTAGTTTTGAATGTCAACTTCCTATCAAACCAGGTCCCTAGCCATCTTACCACCTCTTTAGGTGCTATGTGTTACGGTTTGACTGCTATTAGAGCTTAGGTATTCACCTTAGCGGATTGTTGGGAATATGTACAACTAGGCGGCACTACTAGTCAGGAGGTCGAAGCGTTACTATAACTAAGTAATACTTGGCAATGCGTGCCTGGGTAGCAAGTATTGTGCCTAAGGATAAGTCATCAGTCTGGAGATTGACGAAAGGGACCAATTCTTATAAATACCTGTTAGTCATAGCTAGAGTTCTATTTTCTCCTCATATAGTTTCATAAATCAATTTATTCACAACCAACTTGGTTTCCGTCACACTATGGCAGTTTGATTGCCGAGAGTCAGCTGGTTGGTAAGAGGTGATCTATGGTGTGTGAAATGTATCAGTTCAGTCTTTTCCATCTCAAATGTGACTGACAGTTTACTTGCCCTTCCCATTAGTTCCTTGAGAATTAGTTGCAGTTGGTCAGTATTTTTCTTTATTGAGGTGGAGGCAACTAAGATAGAGATGTTGTCCATGTATGAGAGTTGTAGGTAATTCACTTCCTGTTGTGGGAGAAAGAGGAACCTGATGGATATCAAGAAGAATATTGGTGAAATTGGGCTGCCTTGAGGTGTTCCTGTGACTGGAAACTCCTCACTTAGCTGGCCATTGAATTGAAGCCTCATTTTCCTTCAAGTCAAGAAAGATTGTACCCATGAGATTAAAGAGACTGGCAGCTGGAGCCTCCTCATAACTGATATTAAAGCTTCTGGTTGCAGCCTATCAAATGCCCCTAGAATATCAAGGAGAACTGTTGAGACTATTCTGTGCTTGAGCTTGTTCTGCTCCACAAAATCTTGCAGAAGGAGTGCTGTGTCTATTGCAGATCTTTGTTTGCGTCCGCCCATTTGGGTCTCATGTAGAAGGTCATTAGTAGTATTTGCAATGAAAGTAAGTCTGTTAGCAAATATTCTCTCAAGCAGCTTGGAGAGGCATGGGAGAAGAGAGATTGGTCTATAGGCTTTTGGATTGCTATAATCCTTCTTGTTTCTCTTTGGAATAATTATTCCCACTGCCTGCTTCCATATTGTTGGATGATATCCACTGTTGAATAGTGTTGAATATATCTGGAAAAATATTTTAGGTATGGCTGTGATGGCTGCCTTTATTATAGGCCAATCAATCTGATCAAAGCCTGGAGCTGTTGATTTATTTGGTGCTGCATTAATTATTTCCTCCATGGTTAAAGCTGGCCAGTCCCATTTCCTGGGGGCTGTTTTATTACAGCTATTAGAATTAAGATTGAATGGATGGTTGACAATGTGTTGCTGATCAATTAAATTCTGGTTGACAGCGTCCTCTGATGCAGAAATTGATGGTGAACTTGTTGGAAAAAGAGTGTGAATTAGTGCCTCACATTTATCTTGGAAGCTTATTGCAACTCCTTCCTGGCTAGCATTTGGATGACTGCATTTCAAGGTTGGAACAAGTGATGATTGGGTTCTCTCTGTCCTGGAATAGCTGTAGGCATCAAAGACTGATTTGCTTTTGGCTTGTTCAAGCAATTTAATCCAATGTTCCTTTTTGTTGTCTTGAATTTTGTGGAAGTATTTATTCCTTGCAACTCTGGCATCTTGCCCTAAATCCTGATTTTGATATTTCTTCCAGAAACAACGTAATTTGTGAAACTTCATTCTTAGCTGGGTCAATTCTGCTGTCCACCATGGTTTAGATATTGCTATGACCCTCATAACTGGGATGGAGACTTTAGCAGCTCTCTCAATTGTTTGTTGAAGCAAGCTAGCAATGAGCTCGTAATCTTTTGATTGAATAGCATTCTCAACAAGGTCCAAGATGAGTTCCTCTTTGGCTTGTATTTCCAGGTGAAAGTGCTTCCAATCAGCCTTTTTGGTATTAAATCTAGTTGGTGAAGGTGGGATTTGGCTGTCTACTATAAGATAATCAACCTGAGGAAGCAATGCCTAGAAGGTGATAAGTTCATGGTTGGATCCAGTTGATTCCCCATAGTTCCAATCTTGCCATTTCAGCTGTTTAAGACCTGCAACAAATGTTAGATCAATAATAGATGTACTCTTGGAATTTGCTCCATTGAAGATGCCTCCATATTTCTCAATAACAGATGAAGAGTTTATTAGCTGAGTATTAGACTGTTCCAGATATTCATATAAGTTGTTGGCAAGAGCATTGTAAGATTGAATCAGGGGATTCCACAGTTGATGGTGTAGATTAAAATCTCCAAGTAGTAAAAATGGTTTATCAAGCTTTAGTTGAAGATTAAGGAATTGCTTGACAGAATAATCAGATAATGCAGGTGTGAGAGGTTTCTCAATGTACATGTGAATAATATAAAAGGCCTCCCCTGGAAGATCAATTCCCAGGATCTGAAAATCTGGGTCAGACACCAAGTCATATCTGGGCATTACCCTTATCTGGCTTGCTTTCTTTACATAGGCCATAACCCTTGGACGGAGGTATTGATGTGTGATTGGTGGTATTAGTTGGTAAGATGAATGTATAATGGGTTTAAAAGTTTGTGAATAAGTGTCATGGAACAAATAAGGTTCTTGAATTAAAAGTATGTCTGTTCCCCCTTTGATGGACACATCAAAGAGGGACTGCAGGATCTCACGACCCCTTGCAGTGTTGTGCTGACTAAATATGATGTGACTTAGCATGCGAATGCTTTGAAGAAGTCGCAATCTTGTCTTTGAAATGCCAAATGGGTATTTGACTTGCAATTTGCACACTGTACAGCATGATGAATGCAGCTTTGAGTGGAGCTGCATTTAGTACACTTGTGGCCTGATGTGATATGGTGACTTAAGTAAAAGGCACAGACCGGCTGCTTATTGCAGGAGATATGATGGTGTCCATATGTAAGGCATTTTCGGCATTGTGTTATCTGGGTTGCCAATTGGAAGTTTACTACCTTGAGGTATTTGCCTCCAATAAGAACACCTGACTTCAAAAGCTGTTCCTTTTCCTCTTCAGTAGTAACTGAGAATGTGATGGAGGCTTTTGGCCTCTGTTGATATATTCTGCTGAGCCATCTTGGTTGCCCCTGAGTTTTTATACCTTTATTGTATATTTCTATTTCTTCATTTATGGCTTCAATTGGGATGCAGGTTGGTACCCCATGTACCACCACTTTTGGCCAGTTAGTGATCTTCTGGGCTTTCTGAATGGGCCATCCTTCAAAAGCTTGTTCCCATTTTTCTTGGTCTAGTGGAAGTTCTGTTGGGGAAGAGTCCATACATGTCAGGACAATATTGCCTTTAATAGAGGTATGTACACTAGAAATTGCCCTTTTTCCTAGGATCTTATTGATATTTTCCCTAATTGTGAAAGGCTGGTAGCTGGGGAGGGTTGCACCTGATTTTGTGACGAAAGTTATAACATTTTCACCATTGAATTGAATTGAAGCCAAAGGCTCCATAGTTGGTGCTTTACTTTTGATATCCATTTGATTAATGGCTGTTTCCTCACAATCAACAGTGATTGATTGTTCCAAAGTTCTACCCAAGACTTTCAGCGCATTGCTGGCTCTCAGCAAGACAGTTGCAGTGGCTGTTGGTGCCTTACTCTTTACAATATCTGCATATGATGTGATTGTTGATGTATTTGTGTTTGAAGATGTTGCCATTGGAATAGAGGGTGTGGTATTGGCTGTATGTGCAGCTTGGTTGGTGGGTGTCTTATCAGCTTTAATTAAATTTACTCTACCAGATTCAGTAAAATTTCGGAATACTTCAACCAAATCTAGAGCTGCGTCCTGTTTTTCTTTACAGTTGGTCAAATGGTAGGCTTTGACAATCGAATCCCTTGCTTCTTGTATTGCAGATAGGTAAGTGTAGTGATTGGTTATTTTAGGTGCAGCAATCCTCATAACTTTGGCAGCTTGGATAACTGTTTGACTCATTTCAATCCACTTTCTCTTTTTTTGAGTTATGGGCATCAGTTTACTTTTCGAGATTTCAGGAATAAGGCTTTGTGCAGTAATTGGGTCACTGCTGAAAGGGCTGTCCAGTGATTTTTTTTGCGAAATTATTTTGGGTTGATTTAAGCAGGTTGGATTTTGTTGATCTTTTTGAGCTCCAGATTGAGTTAAACAGCCTTGCAACATTTTTAAAATCAAAAGAGTTTTTTGTTGGTGGAGAAGATGGAAGTTCCACAGAAGAAGATCAAGGGTTTGAACTCATTCTCAATTGAATAACTGAAATAAATATTGATTAATATTTTGAAAATTTCTGAAAGTATTTATTTAATAGTTTAAATTTTTTTTAAATTCTTTTTTAATATTTGTCTTCAAATCACTTTTTTTAAAACTGTTTTTTTTATTATTGCTTTTTTATAATTGCTTGTTTATAATTGCCTTTTTATCTTTTTCTTTTTAAAATTGAATGATATTTTTTTATTATTTATTTATTTTTTAAAAAAGGGAAGAAATTAAAAATGGAAGGAAAAGATTGATTTACGTGACTTGATTATAGATCACCTGATCACACGTCCTGAACGAGTCGCACGTCACACGTCGAGCCTTGGCAAGGCTAGGGTGAAAAATCTTTGTCCAGAGTGTCGAAAATCGCGTTTTGTTCGAAAAAAATTGTAATAAGTAGATACAGATGTCAAAAAGTGTATGGATCAAAAGCTACAGATGATGCAAAAACAAGTATCGAAATTTTGGAGCCATTCTGATGGTTGGCAGAAGTTGTGGATGAAATAGTGTGGTGTTGTGTGTGACAACCAGAAGGGAGCACAGGTTAGCAGATGAACAAGTCAAATCAGGTAAGGAGTCAGATCTGGAATATAATTCATAAGATTCTAAACTAAGGGAAGAAAATTACAAGAGGTATCTAGAGATATACATATATACATAATTTACAACTGATCTGTGCGTATGTAGGATCACAACACAATACCTGGAAGGAACAATAGTATTAGATGCCCCAAGAGTCAGGAATATAAGGCTGTAACATCACCCTCCCCTTCCAAAAAAGCTTGTCCTCAAGCTTGAAGTCATAGGAGTGTCATTGCTGAGTCTACTATAATTGTCCTCACCATTCTTCCAAGCGCTTAGCCATTGCATTATATTTTTTGGAGGGCCTGGCTTGTTTGGGTAATGCTTGTGAAATTCAATTATTTTGGATGGCGCAGTCATGAAGTCAGAAGCAGGATAGTACTGTGGGTTTTCATCCCAGCCCTGCCACTTAGCGCAATATTTTAGTTTACCCCTCAGCAGCTTTGCATCCAGTATTTTTTCAACTTCCCATTCATTATCACCTGTTATGCTGACTGGGTCTGGTTGAGGAATAATTTGTCCAGGTAATGGATTGTTGGCGGTCTTCCTGAGATAACGCGCATGAAAGACATTGTGATTGGACCATTGTTTAGGAATATCTAATTTAAAAGAGTGCCCTTTTTTCGATAAAATCTTGTATGGGCCCAGGAATTTTGGTGATAATTTTGTGCTGGACCTCTGTAGCCGGAGATTCTTTGTTGATAAATAAACTCTATCTCCAACATCGAAATCAGGCTTGCAAAGATGTTTGTTTGCTTGAATGACCATTTTCTCTTGGCTTTGACACATAATCTCTTGACCGACCTTCCATGTTTCCTGCAATTTGTGTGCAAAGGCTTCTGCATCTTTTAGCCCTAATTTCTCCCTTGCCGTCTTAGGATGTGCTGGAGGGTTCCAATTGTATGATTTTCGAGGTTTATAGCCCCTGGAAAGTTGAAATGGCGACATACCAACAGAATCTTGTGGTAGTGTTAGCTGCGCGTTGTCCATGGCAGGAAGTAGATCAGACTAGTTATCTTGATAGTGATCTATGAGCGGGCGTAATCTATGAGATATATATTGGTTCATTATTTCTGTTTGCCCATCAGTTTGTGGCAAGTACGCTGTTGATAGTCATAATTGCACACCCAAAATTTCCATGATATATGTCCAAAAAGCCGAAATGAATTGAGCTCCCCTGTCTGAGACAATAGAGTCTGGAAGGTCGTAGTACCAATAGACATATGTGAAGTACAATTCTGCTGTGTCACGGGCAATGACATCTTTTTTACATGGTAGGGTGACAGAGACTTTAGACAAACAATCAATAAAAACAACTACTTTATCAAATCCTTTTTTATCTTTTGGCATATCCATATAATCCATACGATTGTGTTGCCAAGGTCTTTCGGGAATAGGTAATGGCTTGAGGAGACCGGGCGTTTTATTGCGTGTGGCATGGTGGACACAACACAGGTGGCAGTTCCTGCAATATCTTTTGACATCCTGGCGCATGTCATTCCAGAAGTAACGTGATTTAAGCTCTAGATATGTCTTATTACGACCAGCGTGCGCAGTGGAGATCTGGTCATGAATATCACAGATGAGATCCGTTCTCAAGTTATCTTTGTCTGGAACAACTAACCGGTCTTTGAAAAAAAGTACACCATTATCCATCCTTAAATTATTATTGGATCTCGTTTGTTCGCGCATATCATGTAGACTGTCATGAGTTTGATTAGCTTCTATGATTGCGTCAACAACTTTTATAGATTCCATGAGGCAGATGTGCAAGTCTCGTTTAACTTCTTTTGATAGAATACTATTTTTTAATAATGGTTTATATCAGATTTCTTTTTTCACTCGATCTTGCGGGCCTATATCCTGTTCACGGCGGGATAATTCATCTGCCGAGGTGTTCTGTTTACCAGGTCAATACTTAATTTGAAAGGAATATGGAGATAGTAATTCAGCCCAACGGGCCTGTCAAGCTTTTAGGATTTTTGAAGTCATGAAATACTCTAGAGCACAATGATCTGTAATGATGTCAATTGTATACGGAAAACCTTCCAGTTCTGCTCTCCAATTATTTAGTCCACGGACTATGGCTAACATTTCTTTGTCATGAACTTCATCATTTAATTCAGCTGGTTACATTGTTTTCGAAAAGAAAGCAACTGGATGCCAGTATTTATCATATCTTTGAGAGAGTATAGCAGCGATAACCCCATCTGATACATCGGTTTCCAATTGCAATGGGCAATCCGGATCGAAATGTTTTAGTATAGGCATTGAAGTAAGAGCGCTTTTAATACTTTCGAAAGCAGCATGACAATTTTCATCAAAGTTAAACTTAACTACAGATTTTGTGAGGTTGGTGAGAGGTTTTGCTACTTGTCCAAACTCAGGAATGAAACAGCAATAAAAATTGCAGAACCCTAAAAATAGTTGGATACCCTTTACTGACTTGGGTGGCAGCCAATTCTTTACTACTGATATTTTATCAGGGTCTACCCTTAATCCATCCACACACACAATATACCCGAGGTATTTAGTTTTCTTTACATGGAATTCTCATTTCTTGATATCTGCCTGCAATCCTGCTTTCCTTAGTCGTAAAAGAACTTTTCGAACGTGCTCATAATGATCACTTTCATTTTCAGAATAAATTAGTATGTCATCAAGGTATGCAGTGCAGAATACGTCTAAGTAATCGAGAAGGGTGTCGTTCATATATTGCTGATAGATGGCAGGGCCATTTGTTAACCCGAATGGAAGATCCTTACACTCATAAGAGCCATATCTTGTACAAAAGGTCGTCAATTCTTCAGAGTCGGGATGCATTCTTATACAGTGGAAGGCCTGTCTGATATCAAGTTCTGTAAATATTTTCGCTTTATTTAGACGTGCCAATGTTTCATTGATCAATGGTAAAGGATATTGGTCTTTTTTTGTTTTTGCATTTAATTTTCTAAAATCAATACAGAAACAAAGGCTACCGTCTGCTTTTTTGACAAAAAGGACCGGACTTGAAAAGGGCGCCTTACTTGGTTCAATAAAATCTTTATCAATATTTTCTAGGATGTATTTGTGCACGGCTTTAAGCTTCTCGGACGACATGGGGTATAGGGGTCCGGCGGAAAGATGTTGTAGGTTTTCGAGTTCAATCTTATGGTCATAAGGCCGGTGCGGGGGTAATAAATTGGAATCGGATTTGGAGAAGACATCAAGGAGATCATGGTAGTGTGAAGGTATAATTTTCTCTAGTTCTAAGTCTTGACTATCATACATAACTGAATTGTCTTCTTCAATTTCGTGTTGAATTTCTTTGAGACTAAGGAAAGAAGGTGTATGGTCAGTACAGCCAAGGCTTGAATGAAGGGCGGGAGCGCTTAAATGGCATAAATCTAAATCTGATTTTGATTGAGTATTTGTCAATTTCATATTTTTTCTTGCTGAATCATCACTGGCAGATTCATTTGTGTTGCATTCTTCATTTAATTTTGATGTTTGAATTGGGACAGCAGACCTGGAAGCAGGTTGAAGACTTTTCTCGTCCTGCACGGGCCGTTTTGTAGACCGAGCGCCGTACACTGCCATTCTGTCTTCTTTGTTGAACAAACTATCCCGAAGTGTAACATCTTTTTGATGGATTTTAAACAGTTTGGGTCAGTCTGTTAAGAGATTTTACAACAAGGTTCAAATGGGTGAAGAGAAATATAGTGTTTCTGGATGATCTGTTGGCCAAACAAGGCAGCGTTGTCGTGAGTCAATCATTATGTCAAAGTGCGCTAAAAATCTACTACCAAGGATTACATCATGCGATCCTAATTCTACAATTAAAAAAGGCAGATTATCTAGGCGCCGTCCATTTATCCACAATGACAACAAAATGTGTTGCAATATTACAGGGCCATTCTTTCCATCAAAGCCTTTGGATTGAATAGAATATCCGAGATTTTTCGGCTTCTCTCCAAGACATTTTGACACGGGGTATGCACATCTTGAATTGATATATGCAAATCCATTTGCACCTGTGTCCGGGAGTACAGATACTCCGTCCACTATTTGCGAATTTCCAGAGAACAAGCATTGCAGAGTGTAGGTTGTCTCTGACATTATTTTACCCAGATCAATATGTTGTATATTGACTAAATATCCTAGAGGGGAGTTTTTATCTAGGATTCCACTCTTCCCTCTAGATCATTCTCTAAAACATCTACCTCATCCTCTGAACACAAATCTGAATCAACGCTGGATGACTCTTCAGCTGTTACATGAACAGTTGTATGCCTGTTGTTAAGGGTTCTAAAAGGGCATTCAGACTTGGTGTGTCCCAATTTTTTACAATAGTGACAAGTTACATCTATACCTAATTTTTTTTCTTGTCTAGAATCAGGTCTAGAATTTGGCTGTTGATTTGAAGCGAGGGTAGAAGATTCTGGTCGGTAAAGTCTTCTACTGGAGTTTAGTTTTTCCGGCCTATTAGTCAAACTTTTCTCGAGTCAAATTGTTCCTTATCAACTAGTTCTCCAAATTCACAAAGAGAATTGAAATCCGGACATCTGTGTAACTGGGTGTAAACTGCTAATTTAAGCTGTTGGTTCATCTTTCCATACATCAGGTCTCTTTGTAGGGAATGATGTATTTTGGCTTTGCCAGCTAATGAAAGAAATCTGGTCTTAAAGTTTTGAAAACTTTCATAAGTGCTTTGACGTAGTGATTCAAACTCCACCATACTGTCCCATTGTAAGGTGCTACTATGATGACTCACAATTAAATGATTTACCATTTGAACCAAATTCACGAAATCATTTTCTTCGTCTTCCCCAGAGAAGTACGGAACCAGCATTTCTTGAGCTTTGGCTTTTGTGGATGCAAAGATAAAATTCATGATTCTCTGATCTGAGCCCCAGTGTCTGTCATTGTCTTGTATCCTACCTCGAAGTAAAATAAGCCAATTTTCAAAAAAATCCAGATTGTCAATACCTCCAAACTCACAAATAGGGTCAATGATTCGATTGGCTGTACCTAGTCGAACGTTCCCATAGGTTTGACCTACTGTCTCGGATGGATCACGATATTTTGCAAAAGGAGGCCTTTGAAAATTGGGCTCTTTGCTGCTACAGAGACGTGCTGTACTTTGTCTCTTATACTCTATCCTCCTAGTTGGAGATTTCTGTGTACAATAGTGGCTAACTGATGGCCTCAGAATATCTTCCTCTTCTTCTTCTTCTTCTTTGTCTTGAAAGCGTTGTCTTGTTGTTGGAGAGTAGGCGTTTTGGCATTCTGAGGAGCGTGGCATAGGGTTAGGTCTTGATAGCAACGGGTTCAAACTTGCGGATTCTATAAGCTTCTCTAGTCTAGCCATCTTTGTATTTAAGAATTCTATTTTGCTTTGCTGTTGTCTATTTGTGAACTCAAGCTCGTGATGGCAACTCATTTGTTTATAGGCCGTGTCAACAATTGCATCAGCCATTTCTCTACCAGTTTCATTTTGAGCTACTGTCAACTCATCCACTCTTTGATTGACTTCCGAAATGCGTGGTTTACCTTTTCGAACAGCAACATTTAGGATTTCAATATTCGAATTTATCCTGTTTTGGCTAGGTTTGTGATATGAATTTTCCGGTTCAGACTCCACATCAGAGGTTGGCGGGGGAGTTAGATAGGGTTTAGGAGTCTTGTAATTGTCAGATATTTTTGGAAGAAATTAAGAAAATTGATGTATATATTTTGTTTGAGAGTGGAAAAACTTTATCAACTATTATAACTTGTGACAAGCTGTTCCCTGAAAGTACTTTTACCACAAAGGTGTACTTTTTGTTGCGTTGAGGTTAACTGCAAAAATATCTCAGTCTCAATGAGATAAGGAAATTATTTTGCCTTCCCAGGCGTATTGGTGAGTTTAGAATAATGTGACAACCAGAAGGGAGCACAGGTTAGCAGATGAACAAGTCGAATCAGGTAAGGACTCAGATCTGGAATATAATTCATAAGATTCTAAACTAATGGAAGAAAATTACAAGAGGTTTCTAGAGATATACATATATACATAATTTACTACTGGTCCGTGCATATGTAGGATCACAACACAATAACTGGAAGGAACAATAGTATTAGAGGCCCCGAGGGTCAGGAATACAAGGCCGTAACATTGTGGTCCAGAGTGTCAAAAAATCGTATTTGGGTCGAAATATGTTGCAATAGGTGGATGCAAATGTTGAAAATTATATCAATAGAATCCTTATAATGAGGCGAAACCAAATATTGACTTCTTATTGCTGTATCTGATGGTTGACAGAAATTGTGGATGAATTGTTGATTTCCAAACGTATGTTGTCCAAAGCTGTATGTCTGCTTTAGATACCAGACCTTTGTTGGTAGAATTCCTACTTCCACTTCTAGTGCTTTTATTGGACTACCTTGATATGCCCCTGTGTTAGACTCTACGAGTCAATTGAAAAATGTATGAAGTAAAAGTAAAAAGTGTCAATTAATTCCTGGCTGTCATTTCTCTTACTGTTACTATCTAGATTATGTACGTCTAGAAAATGGCAAATGCTCTATGTGTCCCCAACTTGTCCCCATAGACCAAGCTTCTCATGGTTTGGAACGAAATATCTCTAGTCAGAACAGATAGAGTTCTTATTACTACAGCCCAAGCAAAACACCTTTTTTCGAAACAATTAACTCCAAGCTTTGTAAACCTAACTCCTTAAACTTTATATCTGACATTAATCGCCTCCAAACTATCCATAGTTTGATACCCTGTTATCTTGATAAGGGCTTGGCTCTGTAATCTTTGACATCTTGAACTCAATGCACCTGTGCCATACTTCCCATACCATAGTATTGCACCATAGTCTAAGATAGTAGTAACACAGCTGAGATAAAGTTGCCTTAGAGCATAGAATGGAAGACCTTTTGTTGATGAAGCCAGCTGCTTGACCCTACTTAGAGCTCCATTTGCCAACTGCAGCCGCTTCTCAACATGGGTCTTAAAAGTTAGCTTCATGTCAAACCAGATGCCCAGCCATCTAACAACCTCTTTAGGTTGCAAGGAGAACTGGTTGTCAAGTATGAGAGGGGTTAGTATAGGCTTTCTATGTTGTGAAAAATGAATGAGCTCAGTCTTATCCATTTCAAATGTAACTGATAGTTCCTTTGCTCTAACCATTAATCTGTGGATGATATTTTGCATTTCTTTTATGTTCTTATTAACTGATGTTGATGAAACAGAGATGGAGATATCATCAATGTATGACAGTTGAAGATTGCTTATTTTTTCTTCCAGAGGGAAGAGGAACCTGATTGAAAGTAGAAAAAGTATTGGTGAAATGGGACTTCCCTGAGGCGTACAAGTAACAGGATATACTGTACTAAGCTGACCATTGAATTTAAGCTGGATGGTTCTTTTGCTCAAGAATGATTGTACCCATGCAATGAATGTTAAAGGTAGCTGGAGCCTTCTCAACACATGAATTAAAGCCTCTGGTTGCAATCTGTTAAATGCTCCTAATATGTCAAGAAACACTGTTGATACAACCCTGTGCTTCAACCTATTTTGTTCCACAAAATCTTGCAGGAATAGTGCAGCATCAATGGCAGATCTCTGCTTACGTCCACCCATTTGACTCTTATGAAGTAGATCATTACAGTTGTTAGCAAGTTAGGCAAGTCTGTTGACAAATATCTTTCCAATAGTTTTGATAGACAAGGGAGTAGAGAAATTGGCCAGTAGGCTTTTGGAGAGCTGTTGTCCTTTTTGTTTCTCTTGGGAATAATGATTCCCACTGCCTGTCTCCACTGTCTAGGATGGTTTCCACTATTGAATAAGGCATTGTAAGCTTGAAAGAAGTAGTCAGGGATGGCTGAAATTGCGGCCTTCATTATTATCCAGTCAATTTGGTCCAATCTTTGGGCAGTTGCCTTGACAGAGGCTGCATTTTTGATTTCTTCCAAAGTTAATGCTGGCCAGTCCCATTTTTTAATACCACTGATGCCAGGACTACCATGAATGATACTCAACGGCTCCTCAATTTTGTCGGGTGGAACAATTGTGGTATGAACAGTTGATTCTCTTGGAATAGGACCTGAATTGGTGGAAATTTGAAATAGATTTTGGATCAATGCATCACATTTATCCTCAAAACTGTTTGCAATTTTGTCCTCATTGCTTTCCTTTGATTTGAATTTCAAGGCTGGGATGAGTGTTGATTGCGTTCTTTCTGGATTTGATTACTGATTTGCTGTGAAGACTGATTTACCCTTAGCTGCTTCCAGAAATCTGATCCAATGCTGTTTTTTTAAAAATTGAATTTGATGAAAGTAGTAGTTCCTGGCAGCTTTGGTATCCCTTTCTAGCTGAGGACTTTGGAATATTTTTGGATGGCGGCGTAATCTATGGTATCTCATCCTTAAATTTGTCAATTTTTCTGTCCACCAAGGTTTAGATCTTGGCACAATTTTGATAGCTGGGATGGAGACCTTAGCAGCATCTAGAACTATTTGCTGTAGTAAGGAGGCTATCTGATCAAAATCTTGTGATAGAATTGCTATTTCTAGTTGTGATTGTTGTTCTACTTGGTTGACTTGTAGCTTATGATAGAACAGTTTTCAATCAGCCTTTTTGGGAAATTTTTGTTTTTTTAAATCATGAAGTGTATTCAGCCTATCTAGCTATGACACTACATACATAAATCAAAACATTTATATTGCAGTATTTTTTTCAATTTTAACCCTAATCCACCCTTCTCAAATTTATATCATTCAATAAGGTTAATTTATGGTTTCTGTTAATAGTTTCTTCCGAAAAAGTGTAGTTTTTTTCTATTTTCTATCCCTCTTTCCCCTTTCCCCCTGAAAGGCAGTTGGATGATGAGAGATATCTGATTAGTGCATTCTTACCAACTGTGGTATTGAATAATACTTGAAGTGTTAATGGAATTATTCCCTTAAACTCTTTCTTTCTCCTTCTCTTGAATTATAAGCAGTGGAGAATTAGATGCTGAGTAGTTTGAATAGCCTTGTCACAGTAGTTGCATATATCTGTATCTGATTTTCCGGTCTTCTTCATAAAAGCAAGTGTGTTGCCTATTCCAGTTCTAGCTTGAAAATAAGCTGACTGTGATTTTCGGCTGTATTTATTAAAATTAAATGGTTTCATATTAAAGTTAGGGATGGAGAGCTTGGCCTGAGTCCTGTAGAACTTCCCAAGGCCAGCTGCATTCCTTCCTGCTACTTCTTGCAATAGCTGGGCTATACAGTTTTTGCACCAGGCATCTTTGATGAGCTTCCTAGTTTCTTGTTTCATAAAGCTTTGTGATGTGTAGTGGTAAAAAAAAAAAAAAAGATGTGTAGAGTTTATTTTTGAAGGAATCTTATCAGCAGCTCTTCTTGCTAAGGAGTCAGCCATCTCATTTCCCCTAATTTTCATGTGCCCTGGGCACTAGCAAATAGTGGTTTTGATGTTGCTAGCTTTCCTTCGGATTTGGTGGCTGAATCAGTTTGATCCATTCTGGATTCTCTTCAGCAAAGCTTGGCTGTCAGTGAATAAATATAGTTGAGAAGAGTTGGGTGCCTTTTTGGGATTAAATCTTGCTTGAAGACTTGAAGTATTCATAGTATTCATAGCCTGATCAGTTGTTGATAGATCTACTTCAAAGGTTATTAGCTCATGGTCTGATCCAGTTGCTTGACCAAAGCTCCAGTCCTGCCATTTGATGTGTTTGAAACCAGCTGCAAAAGCTAGATCAATGATTGATGTGCTCTTTGAATTTGATCAATGAAAGGTGCCTCCAAACTCTTCAATTACCAAAGGACAATTGAGTAGTATGGCATTGGTCTTCTCAATATATTCAACTAAAGAGCTTGCAAGTGTGTTGTTAGTTTGCACTAATGGATTCCATTGTGGGTGGTGCAGATTAAAGTCTCCAAGGAGAACAAATGGTTTGTCAAGCTACAAGTCTAAGTTAAGAAAGCGTCGGACAGTGTGGTGAGAAAGTGCAGGTGTGAGGTGCTTCTCATTGTAGATATGAATGATGAAAAATGGCTCCCCTGGAAGATCAACCCCCAGGATTTGATAGTCTGGATCTGATACCAAGTCATACCTGGGCGTTACCTGGATCTGGCTTGCTGTCACAGACCGGCTTTCCCACGAGGAAAACGGCCTGCTAGTCACAACCATTGTGCCATGGGCTAATGCTGAGATGCTGCGCTTAGTCTGGTCAACCAAGTCAGGAGCTTCCCTAGTAACATAGTCAATGCGTTGCGATGGTTACAATGTTATGATAGCAACAGTTACTAATCAACATAAGCAATCAGTTGCTGTGTTATAGCTGTAGACTACCATACCCCTGATTGTAGTAGCCGCTCTTGAGTACTTAAGGAAGGTCTAGGATTGGATTTGTTCTGTAGCTTTTTGTCTTGTAATTATTCTAGACTTTAGATTGATCCGATTATTATAAGCTTTACCTTATACCCCGACTCTGTCCCGTTCCGCCTCCGTCCCGTTCTGTCTCCGTCTTGTCTCGCCTTCGTCCTGTTCCGACCCTTGACCTCCGAACTAGCCAACGAGCCTGACACTTGCCTTCTTGACATAGGTCATGACCCTTGGGCAAAGATATTGGTGGGTTATTGGTGAAATTGCTTGATAAGCTGAATGTATAATTGGTTGGTAAGTTTGTAAATGAGTCTTATGGAACATATATGGTTCCTGTACTAAAAGAATGTCCGTTTCCCATTTGATGGACACATCAAAGAGGGACTGCAAGATCTCTCGACCCCTTGCAGTTTTGTGTTGGCTGAATTTGATGTGACTCAGCATGCCAATGCTTTGTAATAATCACAGTCTTGTCTTTGAAAAGCCAAATAAGTATTTGACTTGCAATTTGAACATTGAATTGCATGGTGCACGCAGCTTTGGGTTGCCTTGCATGTAACACATTTGTGATCCATGGTTGTGTGTGCACCCAAACAGATGGCACAAACAGGTGTCTTTTTGCAACCTATCTGGTGATGTCCAAATGCAAGACACTTCTTGCACTGGGTCTTTTTAGTTGACAGTTGATAATTTACTACCTTGAGCAGATGTCCTCTAATGAGTACACCTACTTTGAGAAGGTGTTCTTTTTCTTGCTCAGTGGTGACTGAGAATGTTATAGAGGCTTTGACCCTCTGTTTATAAGTTCGGCTAAGCCATCTTGGTTGACCTTGTGTTACAATATTTTCATTGAAGACTTCAATTTCTTCATTGATATGTTGGATTGGGATGCAGGTTGGCACACCATGTACCACAAGTTTAGGCCAGTGGGTGACTTTTTGTGCCTTTTTAATTGGCCAATCTATAAAAACATTCTCCCATTTTTCTTGGTCTAGGAGAAGTTCAGTTGGGGAAGATTAACAGCAGGTAAGGACCAAATCCCCTTTGATAGAGGTATGGACTCTGGAAATTGCCCTCTTTCCCAGTATTTTATTGATATTTTCCCTTATAGAGAAAGGCTGGTATTTTGGCAGTGCACTGCCTGATTTGGTGATGAGAGTCACCACATTTTCTGTGTCAAAACTGGTATTTAATTGATCTGATTTTTTATTTGATTTTTCTGGGTCAGCATCATCTATAGGAAGGTCTTCTGTAGTTGTTGAAGGTACCACTACAGCTGGAGTGGTTGATGTATTTCTGCAACTGTTGATTTTGTGGCTGAGAATTTTCAAGCCCGGCTTAGTGGCCACTCTGGTTTCTGGTTGAACACTTGGGATTCCTTCCCAAAGCTTTTGTGCATAGGATGGGGCTTTTTTTTTTTAATTCATTTTGTATTCAGCTATCTAGCTATGACAATTTATCTAACATTAACACTCAGTAATCAAACTCCCCTAAAGAAACTTTCCCATCTTTGTTGTTCCATATATCTGCCCAATGTATCTTGTTCTATTTATTCTCCCTTGTTGTTACAGGCTGTGCCCGGATTGGGACTGGTCACTAGGACAAACCTGGCTAGATCTTTAAGCGCCAACAAAGCAGCGCTTACAGAGACGCGAAAGGTTGCATGGGGAAGAATGCAAGGATATGCACAAAGAACGAGTCTCAGTGTTGCATAAGGATAATTGCATGGTTGCGCATGAGGAAGGACCCAAGGGAGTACGTACTAAGGGGGGGAGGATGTCACAGGAAAGAGGGTAGCCGGGGAGAATGGAGTATTCTCAGGTAGGCTAGGAGGGGAGCTTAAACGTGACGCTGAGGAGGACATATAGGATAGGAGCCGTTGTAGGCAGATTAGCTTCCTAAGGAAAATTTATCAATTCCTATTGAGTTAACGTCTTTCAAGTACTTCTGAATTCTTCAAACCCTTTACACTTGTGTACACTGATACACCTGGAAGTTTTTAAAAATTCTAGTAATGCCTCCTTCCCCCTTTTTGTTCGAAACAATATGGGCAGTTTGAGTGGTACTATGGATTGAAATGATGCATTCCTTTCCTTTGTAAATTTGCTACACTGAAGAATCAGATGTTGCATTGTCTGACTACCTCCTGCACAGAAATTGTAGATATCATCCTTTGTCTTTCCAATTTGGTGTAAATATACTTTCACATTTCCAATACCAGCTCTTGCCTGGAAATATGAGGATTCAGTTAGTCTATTGTGACCCTGGAACTTAAATGGGTGTGTGGAGAATAAAGGTATTGACATCTGAGCCTGGATCCTGTAAAATTTTCCAAGCCCTTTGCTTTTCCTTCCTTCCTCCTCTTTGAAGAGCTCTGAAGTCCAATCCTGGCACCAGGCTTGTACTACTAGTTCCTTTGCTCTTTGTTTGAGAAATGAATGAGTGGTAAAGCAATTTCTTTTAAAAACCTTCTTCTTCCTGGCACCCTTGGCCAGGTTATCAGCAAGATCATTTCCCACTATGCCAACATGCCCTGGACACCATGAGAGATTTAACTGGCAATTATATGCCTCTTGTCTAATTTGATAGGATGTGTAATTTTCTTTCTTTTGGATTCAAATCAGACTAGCTTGACTATCAGTGAAAATGTGATAGCTGCCACCTGGAATCATCTTTTTTATGTACTTGATTGCTTTGAGGATACAGAAAGTCTCTACATCTGTGATCCCTATTGATTCCCCAAGATTGAAGGAGAAGCATTTAATCTCCCTACCGTTTGGTAGGTAAATAACAAAGTCTATACTGCTGCCCTCTCCTTTTGTAAGAGATCCATCAGTGTAAACTATTGTTGTGTCCAATGAAAGATTTTGAATTAGATTGTTGTGCTCCTCCTTGGCTTTATCTTTTGGTAGAGATGAGATAGTCACTGAAATATTGCTCAGATGCCATGGTGGAATCCAAGCAGTATTTTTTTTTTCAAGTTTCCTTTTGTTTGAGAATGGTGTTAGTAAATGAATGATTTTTGTCAGTTTTGTTTGAGTGTTGTCCATGCATTTAAAAAGGCCAAGGTCTAGCTCATTGGATAGTGATAGCTCGTCCCTCAAAGGACTGAGTAGCTTGCTTTGGACTGGATGGGATGACTGGAGTCTTAAAAGCCGAAGTGCAAAGCTGCAGGTCTGTTTTTGATACCGGACCTTTGTTGGTAGAATTCCTGCCTCCACTTCTAGGGCCTTTATTGGACTCTTCTGATATGCCCCAGTCATCATTATAAGAGCTTGGTTTTGTAGCCTTTGACATCTGGAATTCAATGCTCCTGTTCCTTGTTTGCTATACCATAGAACTGCACCATAGTCTAAGACAGAAGTGACACAGCTTAGGTAGAGTTGTTTAAGTGCTTGGAATGGAAGTCCTTTAGTTGATGAAGCTAGCTGTTTGACTCACCTAAGAGCTCCATTGGCCAGCTGAAGCCTCTCTTCAACATGTGTCTTATAGGTTAGCTTCCTATCAAACCAGATACCAAGCCATCTTACCACTTCTTTAGGTTGCAAGGTGAAATGGTTATAAAGTATCAAAGTGGTTACTAAGGGTTTTCTATGGCAAGAAAAATGGATGAGCTCAGTCTTGTCCATCTCAAATGTTTCTGACAATTCCTTTGCCTTGATCATTAATACCTCTAATGACTGTTTTAATAGGTGTATATTTTTGGTGACAGAAGTTGATGATACAGAGATGGAGATGTCATCAATGTATGATAGTTGAAGTTGGGAGGTATTGTCATCCATAGTTAATAAATATCTAATTGAAAGCAGGAAAAGTAGTGGAGAAATAGGACTGCCTTGAGGAGTACCAGTGACTGGAAATACTCCACTTAGCTGACCATTGAATTTGAGCATTATTGTCCTTTGACTCAGGAAAGATTCAACCCATGATATGAATGTTAAAGGAAGCTGAAGTCTCCTCAACACTTGCATTAAAGCCTCTGGTTTCAGTCTGTCAAATGCACCCAGAATATCTAGGAAAACTGTTGACACAACTCTGTGTTTTACTCTATTTTCTTCTACAAAATTTTGTAAGAGAAGTGCAGCATCAATGGCAGACCTCTGTTTGCGTCCACCCATCTGACTCTCATGCAATAGTGTGTTACTGGTATTTGCTATGTAAGCAAGTCTGTTGGCAAATATCCTTTCCAGTAGCTTAGAGAGACAGGGTAGAAGAGAAATAGGTCGGTAAGCTTTTGGAGAGCTATAGTCCTTCTTGTTTCTATTGGGAATAATGACACCCACTGCTTGTCTCCACTGCCATGGATGATATCCACTATCAAATAGAGTTCTATAAGCTTGAAAGAAAAAATCTGGGATAGCAGAGATTGCTGCCTTGGTGATAATCCAATCAATCTGGTCTAGTCCTGGAGCTGAGGCCTTGCTTGGGGCTGCATTTATCAACTCTTCCATTGTCAGGGCTGGCCATTCCCACTTCTCAGTTCCACTGATGTTTGGTCCAGTGTAGTTGTAAGTTGGTGGTATGGTTGTTGTTGGTTGATGATTAGTGCTTAAGTTTTCAATTGGTTCCCCATCAGGTGAGGTAGATGGAATTGATAATGGGAATAAATTACTCATCAATGCATGAGATTTGTCTTTGAAACTAACTGCCATAACTTCCTCATTACTCTCCTTGGATATAAATTTTAGAGTGGGAATGAGTGTTGATTGAGTTCTCTCTGGTCGAGAATATTGAAAGGCCTTGAAATTTGATTTATCCTTTGCTGCTTCCAGAAAGTTGGTCCAATGCTGCTTTTTGAGGAATTATATCTGATGAAAGTAATGATTCCTGGCATCTCTGGTATCCCTTTGTAGCTTAGGATTTGGAAACATTTTAGAATGTCGGCGTATTCTGTGGTATCCCATTCTTAGATTAGTTAAACTTTCTGTCCACCATGGCTTTGATCTCGGAGATATTTTTTAGACTGGTATTGACAATTGAGCTGCATCTGAAACCACTTATTGTAACAGTGTTGCTATCTGGTCATAATTCTTTGAGTCAATGGCATGGTCTAGTCCAGATAGGTGTTAATTTCCCCTTGCCTGAATTTCATGATTGAACAGCTTCCAGTCTGCTTTTTTGATATTAAACCCTGCTGGGAGCTTTGGGATCTGATGGTCTATAGTGGTGTGATCTTTTTGAGTAAATTGTGCTTGAAAAGTGATTAACTCATGATCTGAACCTGTTGCCTGTCCATATCCCCAGTCATGCCATTTGATTTGCCTGAAACCTGATGCAAAAGTTAGATCAATAATTGATGTATTTTAGAGTTTGATCTATGGAATGTCCCTCCAAACTTCTCAATGACAAATGAACAGTTATGAAGTTGAGCATTTGCCTGTTCCAAATATTCAACCAAGGAATTGGCTAGCAAATTGCTGGATTGGATCATTGGATTCCATAGTTGATGGTGTAGATTTAGATCTCCTAATAGAAGAAATGGTTTATCAAGCTGTAATTTAAGTTCAAGAAACCGCTGAATGGTATAATTAGAAAAGGAAGGTGTGAGAGGCTTCTCATTGTAAATGTGTATGATATAAAAAGAGTCTGTAGGAAGATCAACCTCCAGGATTTGATAGTCTGGGTCAGGCACCAAATCATATCTGGGCATTACCTGCATCTGACTTACCTTCTTGACATAGGTGAGGACCCTTGGGCAAAGATATTGGTGGGTTATTGGTGAAATTGCTTGATAAGCTGAATGTATAATTGGTTGATAAATTTGTAAGTGAGTGTTATGGAACATATAAGGTTCCTGAACTAAAAGAATGTCTGATTCCCCTTTGATGGAGACATCAAAGAGGGACTGCAAGATCTCTCGACCCCTTGCAGTGTTGTGTTGGCTGAATTTGATGTGACTCAGCATGCCAATGCTTTATAATAATTGCAGTCTTGACGTTGGGAAGCCAAATAGGTATTAGATTTATAATTAGCACATTGTACTGCATGGTGAATACAGCTTTGGGATGCTTTGCATGTAGCACAGCTGTGATTAGATGTCATATGTTCCCCTAAGCAGATAGCACAGACAGTTTTCTTTGTACACCCCACCTGATGATGGCCAAAGGTGAGGCACTTATGACACTGCGTCTTATGTGTTGATAGTTGGAAGTTAACTACTTTTAATAGGAGTCCTCCAAGGAGAGCTCCAAGGAGAGCTCCTTGCTCAAGGAGCTTAGATTTTTCCTCATCATTTGTGACTGAAAAAGTGAGGGAAGCCTTTGGTCTATGCTTGTAGGTGCGACTAAGCCATCTTGGTTGTCCTTGAGTCTGGATACCTTCATTAAAGTTTTCTACTTCTTTGTTGATTTCCTGAATTGGAATACAAGTTGGTACATTGTGTACCACCAATTTAGGCCAACATGTGACCTTTTGGGCCTTTTGAATAGGCCAACTTTCAAATATTGATTCCCATTTATCTTGATCCAGAAGAAGCTCATTTGGGGACGAGTCCCAGCATGTGATAACCAAGTTACCTTTCACAGAGGTATGAATCCTGGATACAGCTTTCTTACCCAAGATCTTATTGAAGTTTTCTCTGATAGAAAAAGGTTCATAGGGTGGCAGTGTGCAGCCTGATTTTGTGACAAGTGTGATCACATTTTGGTGAAGAGTAGCTTCTGAATTAGTGGAACTGATTTGTGGCTGATTTCTTATTTGATTACTACTTGATGATGGCCCTGATGTCTCAGTAACAGTTGTTGTTGGCCTTGAGAGGACCTTCATTCCATATCCTGACTTCTGGGGTAGAGCCAGGAGGATAGCTTGGGTGTTTTTCCCCAATACTTGGGCATATGATAGTGGCTTTGTAATAATTGGCTTGGAAATATTTTCACTTGCTTGTGATCCACATGGTTGAATGCTTATTTTTGGAAGGCTAGATTCCTTGATCCTTCCCTCTTCAGTGAAGTTACGAAATATTTCAATCAGGTCTAGTGCAGCATCCTTCTTGTCTTTAATTTCTGTCAAATTGTATGCCTTGACCAAAAGATCTCTGGCCTCAAGGATGGCAGAATTGTAATCATAAACTTTTGGAATGACTGTCTCTGCTATTGTGACAATTTTTTTGGGCTGTGCTACCATTAATGGTGATTCTGGATACTTTCTCTTCTTTGATTTAGGATTAGTTGTTTGGTTGGAATTTATCTGTTTAGGTTCTAAATATTGAGCAGTTATGGGGTCACTGCTGAATGGGTCTGCCAAGTTTGTATTAGAAAAGATTGAGGGACCATTCTGAGCTGTGCTAATTGGATTAGATGACTTGGTATTCCATCTTGAATGGGAAAGCCTTTTCATATTGTCAATGTTGAAGGATCTTTTGGTTAGAGGTGAAGACCGAGGAGCCTCAAGAAAAGGTGACTTTGAAGAAGACATATTGCATTGAATTTTTTTAATTATTTTTTTTTGATGAATATTTTTGAAATTTTTTTGTCTATCTAATTTTTTTATTTTAATGTTTTTTAAAGATTTTTCTTTTAAATGATAAAATTTTTCAATAAAAAGGTCACGTGATATTGATATTGATCACCTGATTACGCGTCGTAAACGCGTGACGCGTGCGGCGTCAAGCCTTGGCAAGGCGAGGGTGAAAATTTTCGTCCAGACGGTCGAAAATCGGGTTTTGGTCGAAAAATGTTGTTATATGTGGATGGATATGTCGGGAAAAAAATCAGTCGAAAGCCACTGACAATGCGAAACTTAATATCAAATTTATAGAGCTGTATAAGATTGTGGGCGGAAGTTGTGGATGAAATGAGATGGTGATGAGGTCCAAAAGGTCGGAATAGGTGGATGCCAATGTTGAAATATATATCAATCAATAGCTTAGGACCATGCAAAACCAAACATCAAATTTATATAGCCTTAACTGATTGTGGGCGGAAGTTGTGGATAAAATGGCGATTTCCGAGAGTTTGGTGTGTCTGTGGATGATATCTCTATATCTACTGCCTCTTCATCAGTTGAAAAGAATATTCATGCCTTGGAAACTTCAATTGAAACTCTTGCAAAAAGATCCCAGGAACCCTCTGTCACCTTTGAGATCGAAAAAACCGAGCTAATTCACTTCCATCGGAAGAGAGTGGCAATTGAAACTGCAATAACAATTCAAGGAATCCAATTTCGCCCTAAAAGCGTTGTCAGATGGCTAGGAATATGGTTTGATTGTAAGCTATCATTCAAAACCCATATTGACAAGAGAATGCAGCTCGCAAATGGAGCTCTGCTTAGGCTTAAGAACCTTGCTTCTTCAACTAAAGGAATCAAATTCAATGAACTCCGACAGCTTGATATTGCCTGTGTAACATCAGTGCTAGATTATGGTTCTATTCTATGGTATGGGAAGAACCGATCTCTTCATCTTATCGAAAAATGTCAGAAACTACAGAATTGAGCAGTAGTCCTGGTCACAGGAGTTTACTCTAGCAGACCTTCGAAAGCTTTGGAAGTAGAGGCCGCCCTTCCACCTGTGAAGGTGCGACATCTAAGGCTAGCCTATAACTATGCCCTCAGGATACTAAAGATGCAGCCCTTGCATCCAATAAAAATGCAGCTACTTAGCTCAGTTCAAGATGAGCTATCCATAGGGTACTGCCATCAGCTTTGACATGATTGATGACCTACAAGAAAATAATACCCAACTCATGAACATTGGATTTACGCTCAAAGGGCTCTCATATTGCAATAGATTGGAAATTATCAATGCAGAATGGGCACCACCATGACTAGCAAATAATGTGGATTCTACATCATACTTTGAATCCACCTTTTCGACCACAACTTTTGATCAAATCGTCCAAATTTCAATTACTTAACAGATTCCGATTTGCATCACTCACAGCCACATTTGCATCCAATTTTCGACCCTTCTGGTATACTGGTGGGCAAAGAAAATGGATATTGACTCCGATCCTCCATCTGGAGGCTCATTATCCTCCTTACCACCACCCTCTATTGACCTACCATCCTAACCACGGCTCAATCAATCAATCTGGAGCGGTAGTCTAAAACTACCAACCTCAACAGATCCATTAAGATCAATCTCATCATCATCCACCATTCCTACAGCCATGGAGAGCAGTTCTGATCCCATTTCTGCTTTTGTGTCATGTGACAGGAAAAAAACTTCACTCAACAAGCGAAAAATTGGTCCAAGCTCAAGTGATCCAACTGAGTGCCTAAAGCCTCCCAAGCTGAACAGACCTACTACCAATTATTCCTTTGCACTTTCAGCTGATGATGCAATTTATGCAGCCAGAGATAAAATCCTGAAGCCCTATAAATTGACTTTTAACAGGGATAGACAGACTAGTATTCTCGACTTCCAACAAATATTTCGAGAATTTACTGAGAACAACTTTCTGCCTGGAGATAAAGTCAAGGGGACTACCACTGCACCATCATCTGTGCCAAAAAGATCTGTCCAATTTATTTTCAAACCAGCCTATTTAAGTTAACCTACACCTATGGCCACTAACAACTTTCCTAGCTCATCGAGTCAGCCAACCAAGTTTGCCAGCAATTCTAGTGTGGCAGCCACAAACATACCTCATACCACTGTACCATCAGACCAAAAATGGACCAAAGTCATCAACAAAAAGGCCAGGCTACCTCTAACTAGACCAACTCAACAACCTCCACCAAGCTCTGCAGCTGCTACAGCTGCTATAGCCCCAACAACTGTCAGTTATACTCCTGATGCTGACACACTTCTTGTTCTTGTCTTGACAAAGGGTGCATCTGTTCCTGCCTACAATGCTATTAGTGTCAGGGACAACATCAACAGACTTCTTGGCAAGAAAGCTGTGGCAAGAGTCCATACCTCCCCTAGAAATAACCTTGTTCTCACCTGCTTTGATTCCACCCCTGATGAGCTTCTATCTTCACAGGACAAGTGGATAATGCTCTTTGGAAAATGGCCTATTGACACCATCCAAAAAGCAAATAACTTTCCCAAACTGGTAGCCTATGGGGTGCCAACTACCCTACCAATCACTTCCCTTCAAGAGGAAGTACAAGATTTTAATCTGGGTGTGGAACTGATTGGCAGTCTAAAATGGCTAACAAACAATCCTAATGGCCCACTTTGTCCTGTCATCTTCAGCATCACCTCTGAGGAAGAGAAGATTAAAATTCTAAACAGGGGAATATTAGTTGGAGGACTGCTTCTTAAAGTTTCCAACTATAAGCAAACTACAAACCGGACTCAGTGCAAGAAGTGCCTGAAGTATGGTCACCTCTTCTTGACCTGTAAGAGGGAACCTGTTTGTGCAGTCTGCAAGGGCTGTCACCTCACCACTGAGCACAAGTGCACCACTTGTTCAACCTCGAATAACTGCACCCATCACCCAGTGAAGTATGCCAACTGCAACTCTGGGAGCCATACAGCTCTTCAGAAACATAGCTGCAAAATTTATAAGGCACTTTTATGATAGATCACATCAAAATTTGCCAGCACAATACTGCCAGAGGGAGAGAAATCCTTCAATCATTCTTCGAGGTGGCTCTGAAGGAAGATGCATTAATTCTTTGCATTCAAGAGCCATATCTATATCGAAATAAAATAACAAACAAATACTCACCTCTTTCTCACCCCTCCTACATCCCAATTGTACCACACCAAGATGCTTCCATTCGACCTAGAGTTATAACATACATCAGACGGCACTGTACAGTTAATGTTTCACCAAGACTGGACATTATTGAAGATCCAGATATGCAGATTCATCAGATAGACACACCTAGAGAATCATTCTATCTTTTGAATATTTACAATGAAAAATCCCATCATTTAACTGAATCAACACTTACTATAGAACGCCTCTTACAGCTGGATGTAAATTGGGACAGACCTTTCTTACTTCTTGGAGACCTCAACCTCCACCACCCATCCTGGAATCCAGCCATCAACTCACCTACACAAAATGCAGAAGCTTTTGCCAGCTATATGGAGAAAAACCATGCCTCTCTCCTCAACAATTTCACCATCATAGAAAGAACATCTAACTTATCGAAATTCCAAACATCGACTTTTCGTGTCTAAGTGACCATCATATTGTGCACAATACTCAGCTGATTCTCAATATCAACTCAGAATTAAATTTTGACCACCAGGGAAGGAGTTAATAAAGTTGAAAGACAATCTGGGTCTCTAAATCTTCCAGTGGTTGGGACACCATTTTGTACTTTCCACAACTTCTGTTCTATCATATTTACAGAGATACAATTTGAACTATATACGCATAAGATACATATTTATCTATTCACCAAGTTACAGATAGTTACAGCAATTATTCGGAGAGATAATATAGATTGAAGCACAGAAACAGGAACATTGCGAAAAATTGCACAACTGGTCTGAGTGGGTTGCAGGAGTGAAAATTACCACCCACCCTAGTGTGTGCTTGAACAAGCGAAATTGTAACATCACGTGACACCACAGTCACTTGATATCATATCACGTGATATTTTAGAATATAAAATAGAGTAAAAATTAAAAAAAATAACAAAAAAAAACTTATCTCTTAAAAAAAATTAAAAGGAACAGTTGAAAATTTTTGAATAAGCTGGAATAATGAGTTCTATGAAAAAACAGTCAAGCTCTCCAGACCCTTTCTCAATTGAATATATGAACATGGATCAACATTTGAGTGCCATGGACCCAGATAGCATGTCAGAAATATCTTACTCACACCAAGTAGACCACAGAGATAGTGAAGACCCTGAATTTTCAAAAACTCTCAGAGGCAAGGGAAAATGCATTGAATACCCTAACTCAGATTTTCCCAAGCTTAATGACTTTGATGTACAGGGTGATACTGAGCCCTTTGACTTCACACCACATCTTGGCTCTAAAAGGAAAGTGGAGTCTAGCAAAAATGGTCCAATGAAGAAGAACTCTGGGAAAGCTGCCTACTCTAACACTGATATGATTGAAGGTGCTGATGAATGCATTACTACTGCTCCGGACCTGCTAATTAAAGCAGCACATTAAGCTGAATCTCGAGCATATCAGACAAAAATTCTTGATCTACTAAATATATTTAGACAATTCATGGAAAAGGATGGAAATATCCCAAGGGAGGCATCTCTTCTAACAACACAGCTTCAAAAGCTCGAGCACACAGCACAAGTGCTGCAAAATACCATGAATCAACCAAATACCCAGACTAAGACCTATGCAAAGACTGTTCAGCATGGAGTAAATATGGCCAGTCAATCAACAAGAGGGCAACAACAATCTATTCCAAGAAATGTCCCCAATTCAGGAAATAATACCACAGACTCAGGACCAAGCCAGCCAGCCCGCTCTTGGGCATCTGTAGCAGGGCCATCAAATACAGAAAAAAAGACACAAAATCAATGGACAGTGGTGCAGCCAAAAAAGAAACCAATGCCAAAGCCAAGGAACTCTAACAGATTGATTCTTCTCCAAGATGAGACAACAAGACAGACCTTTTCAGCCTTACAAATTAGGGATCAGATCAACAATGTCTTTCGAGCGAGAGGGGTACAGGCACCAGTTGTCTCCATAGTCTCAAAGACAAGAAATGAGAACATAGCTATCTCTACCTCTCAAGGATGAGGGTTGGAAAGTGTTCCACGGGGTGCGTTGTACAGCCTAGTGAAGATCTAGGTGGTAAGTGGAGGTTATAAATGGGTCAAAGGAATGACAGGTCTTCTCTAGGAAGAGATGAATGGGCAACTAGTTGCAGTAGATGTTACACATGGGTCTTGCTGATGAAGAACTGGGCAATGGATATATGGTCTTCCCGAAGAAGAGATGGGTAAACAAATGATTGTTAAAGGGTAAGTAAAGAAGACATTGCGTGAGGAGTAAATCTCTCTCAAGTTGAACTATTATATACAAGAGTAGAAGCATTTGCCAGCCGGAATTAATTGTAATCAATTCTTGCCAATATCCTCGCTTTGATGGCTGTGTTCTTGTCCTTCTCTTCATGACTCCCTTGTATATTCCACATGATGTTTTACATGACTAATTGTATAGGGGAAGCTATTATTAAATTGATGGTTTTAATTAACTACCCCTTCATCTTATCACAAATTATTACTAGTATTAAAATTCTATTTATGGATCTGTGAAACTACCATGGGAACATTCACTGCAGAATTTCTCCTTGACCAAGTCAGTATATGGAAAAGCTTTGCACCCCATGTGATTGCAATGGAAGGTGAGGCATGGCACAAAGTGATTATTCATGGAGTCCCAACAAATGAATTCGGCCAAAATGAAGATCTGTAAGGATTCTCCTTCCCATCCTAACTTTAGTTTATAATTTTACCCTTCTCCTGATGTTGCTATGACAACAGAATGGTTCTTGGCACTGGTTATTATATTGGTACTAGTTTAGGGGCTATGTTATGATGAGCTAGTGGGAGGAAAGCAAGTATATGTATGATGGCTTGTCCTGTAGCTATAGAGTTCTTCACGCTTAGTCTTCTGTCACAACCACCACCTTCGGATCACCTTTAGTCACCACTAGTATTTGCTCGTACCTTTAGACCCTTTAGACACTTATATTACCCATTTTTAAACCTGAGCCCTCCAAATTATCTCCAGTAGATCATTAGTCATCCCTCGCAATCCATCCGACCTCTTCTCGCCCTTCTATTCCACTTCAGGTCAGACGCCTACGCTCCAATTTGACAAGATCTTTCCTCCATCTTAGAAGAAATCTCAGTCTTTAATAATGGATTAAAAATTATTGGACAGCCATTTTGGATTACACCAGAAGAGAATCGAAAGAAGCAGCAGGCTGGATCAATTGTGGTTGCCTTTGAAACCGAAGCCCAGACTAAGCTAGCAACATCTCGAAGATTAATCATTGCTGGAAGATACCTTGTAACAGATAAATATTTGAACTATTCACCTAACATACAATGCAACAAGTATAAGGAAATGGTTAAACTGTCCTTTGCAGCTATTGATGGTGACATTAATTAAGATGATGATTGTGATTGAGATAGATTTCTATATATTTTATAATACATGATACGCTCAGGTTCATATACCTCGAGCCAAGCAACCAGATTATGTTCCTCTAGATCTAGATTCATCAGAATAATTACTTACTCAGTAAAATTCTCCTAGTCTCAGTTGTGTGTTTAGGATCTTGATTAGGTTTCTAGTAACTAGTCAATGATGTTTCTCAAATCACTGAGACATAGTCATGGTTGATACAACAGGTACAAACAATGAGTCGTGTCTGTACATGACGTTGTGATATAGTCATGATTGTCTGAACAATATCAACTCATGAATGAATCATGTCTCTACATGACAACAAGTGTCAGGCATTTGGCCATCCTGAGAGTAGGTGCAGATGGGATGCCAAGTGCCAATTTTGTGCAGGACTACATAGCACCAAACAGCATGCCTGTACTCAGTGCAAGGCTGTTGGACACAGATGTGACCACCTTGTTCCAAAATGTAGTAACTGCAGTGGTTCGCACTCTGCTGATAACAAAGACTGCCAAGTAAGAGTTACTGTTCTTGAAAGGGCAGCAGCTCGAGAGGAGCAAGCTCGGAATGATCAAGATGAATGTCTATGACAGGACAACAAAAAGTCCTCCAATGCAACTTGAACAGAAACATACAGGCAACAGAAACAGCACTTCAACTGGCCTTAGAGCTAGGGATAGGTATCATTGCAGTGCAAGAACCGTGGATATCAAAGACAAGCTCAGGAAATAACTATGAAGGAGCTCATTCAATTAACCACCCATCTTTTGTACAGATACTTCCAAGGACAGAAAACTATACACTAAGACCAAGGACAATGTTTTACATAGCAAAAGAACTTGGTATACAATATCATTTTCTCGAAGGGTATCCAGTGGATCCAGATATCCTTGCACTAAACTTCAACAATTACAAGATAAATATAGACATAATTAGCATCTACAACCAATAGTGTTAAGCTCCAGAGACTAACAGTACAACCATGGAAAGGCATAGAGAGAGCTTGGTGGTATCATCAAACACCATAGTGGTTGGGGACTTCAATGAACACCACCCCAGCTGGGACCCTTTCTACCAAAAATCCACACATGCTGACAGCCTCCAAGAATGGATGGAAGACCAAGGGCTCTCTGTGGTGAATACAATAGGACAGGGAACATTCCATAGATCCCATATGGTATAACCTTCAGTTGTTGATCTAACATTGGCCACTAAATGGACAGAAAAGTATATACAAGATTGGCAAACTATTCCAACAGGCTCGGATCATCAAGAAATTATATTTTCAATCCGGAACCAAAAGAATAGACAAGAAAAGCCTCCAGTGAGCCAAAACAGATTCAATCTGAGGATGGCAGACTGGGACAAATTTGAAAAGACCAGCCAACTTCTATTCAAGGAGTCAAAAATCCTCAAGCCCAATAGACTACAAGCACTCCAAAAAGCTACTTCTAACCATGTACTAAAAGAGGGGAGCAACCTGAAGTGTGAACTTGATCAAATTGGTAAAGAAATAACTGATATTCTCATCAGAGCAGCCAAGGTGTCAATTCCTCAAAGGCGACCTGGGGCCAAACCCAAGCCATGGTGGAATGAAGATCTTAAAAAGCTGAGAAAAGAGATGATGAGAGCACAGAGAAAGCATTGTGATGATCTTTCAGACAATAGTAGAATGGAGGAATACACCAAGGCAAAGAACAAGTATTTCCAAGAAATCAAATCAGCAAAGAAGAACCATTGGAATGCATTTCTGGAGCAAGAAGATTCAGCATCTATCTTCAGGGCTTTGTTATACACAAAGGACCACCAGACAACACAACTACCAATGATTGAAGATATAGATGGGGAGCTAAAAACTAGCTTTACAGACAAATGTAAAGCCCTTAGATCAAGACTTTTTGCCATCCCACCAGCAGCTGCAGAAATAGATTGGGCATTGCACAAGGAAGCCAGCTGGGAGTGGCCTTTACTTACGCCCCAACAGGTCGAAGCTGCTTGCTGTAATCCATCCAAAGGCAAAGCTCCTGGGCCAGACCAAATTGACCAGTCCATGATCAGCCATGCATATCAGGCCAATAAAGAGATATTCTTTCAGGTATACTCTTTGTATTTCAATATTGGATACCAGCCCAGCTGTTGGCGACAGGCTACAGGGGTGGTGCTAAAGAAACCCTCTAAGCCAGAATATTCTCAACCAAAAGCTTATAGAATCATATCCCTGCTTAATTGCTTGGGAAAAACTCTTGAAAGAATGATGGCCAAAAGACTTGGATATCTAGCTGAGACATCACACCTTCTTCATCCATCACAGATTGGAGGACGCCTCCAGAAATTAGCAGTGGATGCTTGCCTGATGCTGGTCAACCAGGTACAAAATGAAAATGCTGCTGGGAGAAGGACGTCAACCCTATTTCTAGATATAAAGGGTGCCTTTGACCATGTGGCCAAAAATCAACTCCTTGGGATTATGAGTAAATTGGGACTCCCTCTCAGCCTTATGTCATGGGTAGACTCATTTCTCAGCAACCGACAGCTAAAACTGACATTTTATGGGCAAGTAGAGGAATTTTCACTTATTGAAACTGGCATCCCTCAAGGAAGCCCTATTTAGCCAATTTTATTCTTGATTTATATAAAAGACATGTTCGGCTCTAGGGCAGGCAAATTTATATCATATATTGATGATATTGCATTGATAGTCTCGTCCTCCAGCTTTAAAAATAATGCAAAAATATTGGAAAAAGAATTTAAATTACTGCAAGATAATGGAAGAAAGAATGCAGTTCAATTTGATGTTGATAAGACTGAACTGATCCATTTTGGAACGTTTAAAGAGGCTAAGAATTGCCGAGTGACCCTACCAAGTGGTAACAGCATCTCATCTTGCACAATAGCAAAATGGCTTGTGGTTTTGTTTGATCAAAAGCTAACTTTCAGGCAACATGTCACCTCAAGGGTGGCCCAAGCAAAAGCATCCTTCCAAAGGATGGCTAGACTAACAAATATAGAGAAGGGACTCACTCATATAGCCATGAGACAATTATACCTAGCATGTGTCATTAGTAAATCAGACTATGCAAGCCCTCTCTGTTGGAGAGGGCAACAAAAATTTGCTGACAGACTGCAAGGTCTGCAAAATATGGCATTGAGGAAAATATTGGGATGCTTCAAAACATCCCCAATAAGACCAATAGAGGTGGAGGCATGTCTGTGCCCTCCAGAAATTAGATTGAACCATAGCAGAAGAAAATATGCTATGAGAACATGGACATTGATGCCAAATCATCCAATTTCAAGGATAATGAAGGAAAGAATTGAAAACTGGAATGATAGTGAACAACTGCCCAAGAAAGAAAATCAAGCATCAAGAATCCTGAAGTCTTTACACTACATGCTTGAAAACACAGAGATTGAGCCACTGGTATCAAGTCTCCACGCCCCCTGGTATATCAGCCTGCCTTATGGGGTTGAAATTGGAAACAAAGACAAAAATGAGAACGTATTATTGCACAATCAAGTACTTTCACAAGCATATGGTACAAAGCAGGTTATTTACTATACTGATGCTTCAACATCACAAAAAGCTATTGGCATTGGAATCTCACTTGTAGCATATGACCAAGCTGACTTGAGCACCATGACAGAATATTACACCATTGCAAAAGACAGCATCACAATCTATGATGGAGAACTGGAGGATATTGTGAGAGCAATTGAACATGCAGAGAGACAGACATGGGACAGGAAGCTAATCACAATATTCTCAGACAATCAAGCTGCCATTTTGAGGCTAAAAGACATGAGCAATAAAGCTAGCCACATATGGGTATCAAGAGCCATTAAAGCAGCTACAAATCCAAGTGACCGAGGAATAAAGATTAGACTTATATGGATACCTGCTCATATGGATATCAGAGGGAGCAAGGAGGCAGATAAACTTGCCAAGCAAGCATCTTTTATGGAGCCTGATGAAAGCTATCCAATAAGCCTTGCCTTTATTAGTAAAGAGATTGAAGAAGCTAAATGCCAGGAATGGCAGACATTATTGCATAATTATGATATCAAAAGACAGCATCAAGAGGGCTCATTGTGCTATACAGGTACATTTGCATGGCAAATTAGAAAAAGGCCTTGGGTGCCTCGAGGTACTAGAAAGGGGACATGCTCGGCATTTTATCAGCTCAACCTTGGACATGGCTACTTCAAGTCATACATGTGGAGAATAGGGCAATCAGAGACAGATAGCTGCAGCTGTGAGTTCAAGCAAGAGACCAGAAGATGAGTAAAGGGAATTGGGACTTAATATTTGTATTTATATATAAAATAATCAGATGTGTCATAGCTAGATAGCTGAATACATTATGAATGAAAAAAAAAACAAAAAAAAAGGGTTCAATCAAACTGTGAAACGTCTAGTACTTGACTGTAGGAGGTTTAAACAAGATAGGAAGAAGATGAAAGAGAAGCTTGGGATAGAGAAGAAAAGGCCCAAGGTCCTCCTTCATAGCAATATTTGAATGAAAGCAGTACTGCAATTCTTAAATAACACAAATATATGTACAAGGAAGTGGTATCTATGAGGGGAAGAAGATCCATATTGAAAGTAGGATGGGGGTTTAAAGGTTAAATTGTAATTAAATACTTCACATCCTCTGATAGTCTTAGACTTATATAGGATAAAAATGAATATAAAAAAAATAAAAATACAAAGATATCTATCTCTCTGGCATCTATGATAAGATGATATGATTATTTACTTTTCTATCTATTCCAAAATACTGACTCATGATACATGCTGCATATTATGGAATGCAAATGTATTTCTTTGGTTAATTTTGGTAATCCCATTCAAAGTTGAAGTTGTAATTTCAAATTTTATTTCAACTTGACAAGATCAAAGATATCTATCTCTCTGGCATCTATGATAGGATGATATGATTATTTACTTTTCTATCTATTCCACAATACTGACTCATGATACATGCTGAATATTATGGAATGCAAATGTGTTAGATTAGATTAGATTTGATTTTTATTATAGTCCTGACTGAGTCAATGACTATAGAGGACTCCCAGAATCTACATATAAGATACTGGCTACATTTTTTTTATATTCCAATTTTATAATTTTTAACTATGCCCTTATGGACAGTTAGGGTCGAGCCCTGTTTAAATTTTAAATTTTTTTTGTGTATTATCTTCCCCATAATCTTTTATTTCAAGATTTTCATAATTTTTTCAAAACTAGTTTAATCTTTTCGAAAATTTTCTCCCTTCTTTCCAGATGCCATCTCCTAGTTGATATTCTAGTGCTGTCAATGAATACTATCACTTTTTCTATCCCTATTTTAGTATGAAGGAGCAACCTCATTGTTAGATTATTTCCATTCATTTTCTTTATTAGTTCTTTTCTCTTGTGTTTGTAATTACTGCAGCTGAGTATAAGATAGTCTGGTGTTTCACGCTTACCACATCTCCACTGGTCATTGGTTGTCTTTCCCTGTTTGTAAAGGTAAGCCTTGTTATATCCATGGCCTAGCTTGAGTTGAAAGTAAGCACTGGATACAGCCCTTTTTGCTATTGATGGAACCTGAATCTTATGATTTTATTTTCCAGTGGAATTGTTTTTGATACTTTAGAGATCTAGGATGTATTTTCCTATCATTATTCTGAAGGAATTCCAGCCATTGGTTTTGAAAATTCTTTTTCATTTGAGCTCCTATCATTGCAAAACTTATTTTATTATTTCTGGTTGCCAGTTTTGATGCGTCTTTTGCCAGTTGATCTGCTATTTCATTACCTTCAATACCCAAATTTCCAGGAACCCAGTGTAATGAAATTGAAGCATTTTTATCTGTTATTTGGTTTGCTGCATTCAAAGCCCTCATCTGGCAGGACTGTCCAGGATAGTCTGAGAGAGATGCCAGCCTTTGTAGTGCTGCCTGGTTATCTGAAAATATTTCAAAATGATGTCCTGGGTTGCACCTTGCACTAGAAAATTCCAGTGCTTGTGTTATTGCTTCCAATTCTCCATTGTAGACTAAATTTTTGTCACCAATATTTGATATTGATTTATATGTAAACTGACAAATGCTATTGGTGGCTACAAATCCAATCCCAATTCCGATGCTTTCCTTATGTAATGAGGAATCTGTATAAATGTGTGTTGTTTTTGCCCAATTAACACTATTGTATTTCAATTTGTAATATTCTGCCAATTTGTCTTTGGTACCCTCTTCTATATGAACTTTGTATAATGGCTTTGAAGTCCATGGCGGGAAGGCTTGGGGAATTATCTCCTCAGGTTCAGCCCCATCAAGCATCAGATCTTGAATGTATTTAATTCTCATGATTTGGGTTGGTTTTGGAAGAATAAAATCTTTCTCCTGCATCTGAAGGTTTACAGGATGGTTTGTTGGTAACTTTATCATCCTGAATGCAAATTTTGACATATTAGCTCTCATTTGGATTCTGGGTGGTTGTAAACATGATTCGACCTTCATAGGGAGAATTGGTGAAGTCCTAAATACCCCAAGAATTTTCCTCATGGCTAAATTTTGAAGTTTCTGCAGTGATGCCACAATAAACTCCTGTCCCTTCCACCAGACAGCTGATCCATAATCTGCAATACTTATAACACAAGCAATGTAAATTTGTCTCATTGCTGCTGGTGAAAGGCCTCGTTCAGTGTTACCTAATCTAGCCATTCTGAAAAATGCCTGTGTAGCCTGGGCTGTTCTAATGGAGACATGTTCTCGAAATTTGAGTCCTGGGTCAAACCAGATACCCAACTAACGGATGGAATCTCTAGGGATTACTTGATGTCCATCAGGCAAGGTTATAGGTAGTTTCTTGATGCTTTCTTGTTAGTGAAGTGCATTAATTCTGTCTTTGATGGGTCAAATTGAATGGAGTTTGATTTAGCTGTTTCGAAAAGCTGGTTAACTTCTCTCTCGAGGATTCTGATATTTCGCTTCATACTTGTTGAAGCAGTGGTGATAGCAATATCATTCATATATGAAAGAACATGGACAAGTCTTGATTTGAGGATGTCTTTGATGTAAATGAGGAATAAAATTGGTGAGATGGGGCTGCCTTGTGGGATTCCAGTCTTGATACCTTTTATTGCCTCTTGTTCCCCATCAAATTTCAGTTGAAGTGTTCTATAGTCTAAAAATGAAGCTACTCAGCATATCAAGCTCACTGGAAGCTTGAGCTGTTGGAGCACCTTCAAAATTGGTTCTTAGCTACATGGTCAAATGCTCCTTTGACATCCAGAAATATGGTTGATGAGATCAAGTTCATTTGTCGGTTAGTCTCAACCTCGTATGTCAAGAGGAGTGCTGCATCAATTGCTGACTTTTTAAGTCTCCCCCCAATCTGAGAGGACTGCAAGAGATGAGTGGTCTCAGCAAGGTAGCTAAGCCTCTTAGTAAGAATTCGTTCACTTACTTTTCCTAGGCAGTTAAGGAGTGAGATTACACAGTATGATTTTGGTTGGCTGTAGTCTGGCTTGCCTGGCTTCCTGAGAACTGCTCCTGTAGCTTGTTTCCAGCACATTGGGTGGTATCCCATATCTATGAGTTTGGAATAGAACTTGAAGAATATTTCTGGAATTGCTTTGAATGCCATTGTTATTATCTCATGTGTGATTCCATCTGGCCCAGGAGTCCTCCCTTTGATGTTAGTAGAAAAAGCATTTTCCAATTCTTCTTTTGTAAGTTTTGGCCAACTCCAATTTCCAGGCTGGTATCCTTCCCAATCAGGTGGTGAGTAGGCAGGTGGTGTTGGAAAAAGAGTGCTTCGAAAGCTTTTAGATTTATCCTCAAATGATTGCATAATAACCCCCTCTTGATTCCTTATAGGTGGAACTTTATAGATCTTACTTTCTTTGGTGTATGCCATTGCCTTGAAGACTGATTTGGCATCTCCTTTCTCTAAGAATTTGTTCCAATGGGCATGTTTGGCATTCTTGATAGAAGAGAAGTAAAGGTTTCTTGCTTGTGTGTACCCAGCTTTCAATGCATGATCTTCTTTGTTGCCTTTCAGGGACCTTTGGCACCTGCTCATGTTTTTTCGCATCTTTTTCAGCTCAGGTGACCACCAGGGCTTTGATCTCTGTCCATGTTTGACAAGTGGAATACTTGCATAGGAAACTTCCTGAATGATATTAGTTAGGGTTTGAGCTGCATTATCAAGTTCCTCTGTGTATTTTGTAGAGCCCAAGAATAGATATTGTAACCCCTCATTGGTTCTGGATAGTGTTATAGGCCGATCTTTATTGAGGCAAGTGCTATTCTTTACCATGTGAATTAGAATGGAATTGAACTTATCCCAGTCTGCATGTTTGGTATTGAGAGGAGATTTCTCTGTTGGATGCTTTACCTTATCAAACTTGCTGTCTACTGTGAACAGTATGCCAAAGTGATTGGATCCGAGATCTTCCAGTGTCTGCCAATTCTTTACCTGATCAGCCATTGCCTGGGATGCATATGTAAGGTCAATCACTGTTGGCTTCCTCATGTGTGGCCTGTAAAATGTACCTTGTCCAGGGGAGTTCATGAGCTCTAAGCCCATACTGTCTAGCCAATCTAACACCTTTTCTGATTCACTAGTGCATCTTGCTTCTGGTTCCCATCTTGGATGATGCAGGTTAAAGTTACCAAGTAGTAAGATCCTGCTGCCCTGAACGTGGTATTGAGTGAGAGCTTGAATAGTTGGGCCATTTTCTCGTGATTGATTTTTTTTTTTTAATTATTATTTACATCCTATATAAGTCTATGACTATCAGAGGATGTGTAGTATCATACTACAATTTGTCTGGCTAAATTTAATTTTAATCACATTCCAATTCTCTATTATCCTCTCCTAGATACCAACCCCTTGTTGATATTTTTGTCTTGTTTAAGTATTCCAAAATTGCTGATATTCCAATATTGCTTTGAAGCAGTACTTCAAGGCTCATCTCCTTGTCTCCAAGCCTGTCCTTCATTCTTTTCCGGTTCTGTTTGTACCTCCTGCATTCCATAATTAAATGTTTTGGTGTCTGTACATCCCCACATAGACACCTGTCTGATGTTGTCTGTCCTATTCTTTGCATGTACCACTTGTTATAGCCATGACCAATTTTAAGCTGATAAAATGCTACTCTCATTCCCCTCTTTATCCCTCTTGGAACCCATAGCCTTTTTCTTATTTGCCATGGATATGTGTTGGAGTATTGAGATGGCTGTTCCTGCTGTTGCCTTTTTTCGTCATATTTAGTCAATATTTCTTGCCACTCAAGGAATTTATTTTTGTTAATTTCTTTGTATATGACTGCTAGACTTGTGGGATAACATTCATCTAGGTCACAATGAGATGCAGCCTTGGCTAGCTTGTCGGCTTCTTCATTCCCTTTGATGTCTTGATGAGCTGGGACCCATCTCAAGTGGACTTCTATTCCTTGTTTTTGTAGTAGTGTGGCAGCTTTTATTGCCTGGATAATTTTTACCTGACCAGACTTACTACTTATATCTTCCATTCTTTTCAAAGCTGCTTTGCTGTCAGAGAAAATTGCAACTGACTTCCTGTCCCATGCTTGACTATTTGCATGTTCAATAGCTCTGACAATAGCCTCTAACTCTCCTTCATAGATTGTATTTGTATCTTTTGATAGAGTGTAATATTCACTCTTGATACTCTGGTCTATTTGGTCATAAACTAAATGTGAAATACCTATACCTTTGCTATCTGATGATTCAGATGCATCTGTATAGTATATAACTTGAGATTTCCCTCTAGATTTCATAAGGAATCTATTGTGTAATATTTTTTCTTCTTCTTTGTTGCTTTTTCCACTGCACACCTTATATGGCAGATTTCTGCTCCAGGGTGCATAGAAATTAGGCCTAATTAATTCAATGTCAACAAGATCAGGGTTACATATAAATGACTCCCTAATTCTTTTGACCTGATTTTCTTTTGCATTTCTTCTTTCACAGTGGTTGTATTCTAAGTTTTGTTTCATCATCAAATTTAATGGATGATTTATGGCCAAGGTTAATGTTCTCATAGCATATTTTCTTCTGCTATGATTCAGTCTGACCTCTGGTGGGCACAGACATGCTTCCACCTCCATTGGTCTAATTGGCGATGTTTTAAAGCATCCCAATATTTTTCTCAATGCAATATTTTGCAATCCTTGTAGTAAATCAACAAACAACTGTTGTCCTCTCCACCAGACAGGACTTGCATAGTCAGAAATACTGGTCACACATGCTAGATATAGCTGTCTCATTGCAATATGGCTAAGTCCTCTCTCAGTATTTGCAAGTCTTGCCATCCTTTGGAAAGCAGCTTTTGCCTGGGCCACCCTGATTGTAATATGATATTTGAATGAAAGGTTCTGGTCAAACCATACTCCCAACCATTTGACCATTACAGCTGTTGTTATTTTGTTCCCATTTGGCAGGTATAAATGGCTCTCATTAGCCTCTCTTGTTTTTGCAAAGTGAATCAACTCAGTTTTTTCAATATCAAACTGGACTGCATTCTTTTTGCCCATTTCTTGAAGATTTTTATATTCTTCTTCCAATATTTTTGTATTCTTCTCAAAGCTGTTAGATGAGACAGTCAATGCTATATCATCAATGTATGATATGAATTTCCCTATCCTAGAGCTGAAAATATCTCTGATATATATCAAGAATAATATTGGTGAAATGGGACTACCTTGTGGTATCCCAGTCTCAACAGGCAAAAATTCCTCCTCTTTCCCATCAAAAGCCAATTTTAGCTTTTGATCACTGAGGAAAGAGTCCACCCATGTCAAGAGACTAAGGGGGAGACCCAATCTACTCATCACATTCAATAATTGATTCTTGGCCACATGATCAAAGGCACCCCTGATATCCATAAAGAGGGTGGATGTCTTTCTTCCAGCTTCTTTCTCTGTCTGAATTTCATTGACCAACATTAGACATGCATCCACTGCAGACTTCTTTAATCTTACTCCAATCTGTGATGTATCCAAGAGGTGGGTTTTTTCAGCTAGGTAAGCTAACCTTTTAGCTAAAATTCTTTCAAGGGTTTTCCCCAAGCAGTTGAGGAGCGAAATTATTGTGTAAGCCTTTGGTTGTGAATAGTCAGGCTTTGAGGGTTTCTTCAGTACAACACCTGTGGCCTGCCTCCAACACTTTTGCTGGTATCCAAAATTAAAAAGTAAAGAATAAATCTTGAAAAATAGCTCCTTGTTGGCCTGGAAAGCATGACTTATCATTCTCTGGTCTATTTGATCTGGTCCTGGCGCTTTTCCTTTTGATGGTCTAATGCATGCCTCTTCCACTTCTAACATTGTAAGCCTTGGCCATTCCCAGTAAAGCTCTCTGTGTGAGGCCCAGTCCATCTCTGGAGTTTTTTTATTTTTTATTTTTTTTATTTTTTTAATTCATAGTGTATTCAGCTATCTAGCTATGACTCATTTAAAATACATAGATCTAGCCTTCCCCTCCTTATAAATCACTATCCTTTCATTCCAAATTTATTATTTCCCAATTATTTGTCCTAATTTAACTCCCTTTATGTGCTGCCATGCACTTGGATGTATCCAAATATATTAAAAGTGCTTCCTTCCCTCTTTTTGTACAAAACAAGGTCGGAAGTGTTCTTGGCTCTATACCCTTAAAGCATCTGCTTCTCTGGTCTTTGAATTTTTGACAGTGTAACAACAGGTGCTGCACATTTTGCCTTTCTTTTCCACAAAAATTATATGACTTATCTTGAACCTTTTCTATCATGTGCAAGTAGACCCTGGTATTGCTTACTCCTAGCCTGGCCTGGAAAAATCCGGATTCTGTCTCCCTACTGTGTCCTTGAAATCCATCTAGTTTGTAAGAAAATTTTGGATGATCAGTCTGAGCCTGGTGCCTGTAGTACTTGCCAGGTCCTTTGGCCTTTCGGCCCTCCTCCTCGTGCCATAGCTCCAAGCCCCAGTCTTTTTGCCATGCCTCTAGCACCCATTCTCTTGCCTTTTGCTTAATGAAGGAGTGAGAGGTATACTGATCCCTTTTCATGGCCTATTTCTTTCCACCTCCTCTGGCCAGCTTGTCAGCTAGCTCATTGCCTTCTATGCCAACATGAGCTGGACACCAGTGTAGGTGAACTTTGCATCCTTGACATATCATTCTGATCTGATGAGAGAACTGATTGCTATTGTATTGGATTCGCAGGATGCTTGCCTGGCTATCAGTGAAAATATGTATAATATTTTTTGCAAAATATTTCTTCATGTATTAGGTAGCCCTTAAAATACAATAGGTTTCGGCATCTGTGATACCCATTGCATCACCAAGATGGTAGGAGAAGCATTTCAACTCTCTGGTGAAAGGCAGGTACACTACAAAGCCTATGCTGCTCCCTACTCCCTCTGAAAGTGATGCATCTGTGTAAACTATGACATCTTCCAAATGGATATTTTTGATTTGCTGGATGTGGGATACTTTAGTTGAAGCCTTAGAGCAATTAGAGATAGAAGTGTGAATGTCAGTTTCATGCCACGGTGGAACCCAAAGGGCATTTAGCTGCTCCAAATTGTTCAGAGAAGCCAATGGCTTAAGAGTACTCCCAATCCTCATCAACTGGGTTGCTGGCTTGTTGATGTAATTTAACAGTCCAAGGTCAATCTGATTGGTGCTTGACAGTTCATCTTCTAGAGGACTAAAGAGGTGCTCCTGAATAGGGTTGTCCCTTTGAAGTCGAAGTATCCTTAGTCCATAGTAAATAACCTGCTTCTCATGCCGTACTTTTGTTGGTAAGATGGAGGCCTCAACCTCTAAAGCCTTAACAGGACTGCCTCGGTATGCTCCAGTAATCAATGGCAGTGCCTGATTCTGAAGCCTTTGACATCTGTTGGTTAGTATTCCACTGCCCCTCTTACCATGCCAGAGAACTGAGCCGTAATCAAGTGCTGAAGTGACACAGGCCAGGTAGAGTTGTCGAAGGGCATGACAGTGGAGCCTTCGAGTCGCAGAGGCAAGGTTCCGGATCTCACAGAGAACCCCATGTGCTAGCTGCAGTCTCTTTTCCACATGTATCTTGAAATTGAGCTTCCTATCAAACCAGATACCTAACCATCTGACCACCTCCTTTGGCTCTATTGTAGCTAGGCCTTCCAAGTAAAAAGATGTAGTGGGCCTTTGATATTGACGTCCAAAATGAATCAGCTCGGATTTTTCCATCTCAAAATTCACTGAAAGCTTTCTTGCCCCCTCCAATAGCTCTTCAGTAATTCCCTTCAATGTCCTTATATTTTTACTGATTGAAGTTGATGACACTGAAATGGCAATGTCATCCATATAGGACAGCTGGAGGAAGTTATCTTTCTGTATTGCAGGAAGGAGATATCTGATAGAAAGCAGGAATAGCATTGGTGAAATTGGGCTGCTTTGAGGAGTTCCAGTCACTGGGAACACCTTGCTTAGTTGTCCATTAAAGTGTAGTTGTATGGTCCTTCCAGCAAGAAATGATTGGACCCATGATATGAGACCTTGGGGTAGCTGAAGTGACTGCATTGTTTTTATAAGTGCTGCTGGCTTTAGCCTATCAAAGGCTCCAAGAATATCCAAGAAGATTGTTGATACCAGCCGCTTCCTGTTCATGTTTTGCTCTACAAATTCCTGTAGCAACAAAGCAGCATCAATGGCTGATCTCTGCTTGCGCCCTCCAAATTGACTAGGGTGTAGGAGGTCTGTTGTGTTAGCAATAAATGACAGTCTATTGGCATAAATTCTTTCTAGCAATTTGAACAGGCAGGGTAGAAGAGAAATAGGTCTATAAGCTTTTGGTGTACTATAGTCCTTCTTATTCCTCTTTGGGATGATGATACCGACTGCCTGTTTCCATTGCTGAGGATGTTGTCCACTTTCAAATAAGCATTTGTAAGCCCTGAAGAAGAAGTCCGGAATAGTTGAGATTGCTTCTCTTATAATTGTCCAGTCCAAACAGTCAAGACCTGAGGCAGTCATTTTTTTGGGAGCTGCACTTATCATTTCATTAATTGTGAGTTCCGGCCAGTCCCATTGTCTCTCCATTTCTTTCATTGTTTTTGTACTGCAGGAGGTGGAAGGAATAAATTCCTGTGCCTCGGCTGAAAGGGATGAAGTTTGGAAACTTGGAAAAAGAGTCTGGGCCAGAGCCTCACTTTTATCCTCAAATTTTGTTGCTTTAGTAGGCTGAAATTGGTGTCCTGGTGTATAAACAAGAGTCGGAATTATTCTTGACTGGTGATTTTCAGGCCTGGAGTAGTTGTAGGCAGTGAAGATCATCTTGTCTTTCGCTGAGGCGAGAAAGTCTGTCCAGTGGAGGTGTTTGGTGTGCTGTATGTGTTGGAAATATTTGTTCCTAGCAGCTCTTGCCTTCTCTGATGTTTCATGGTTATTGTCCTTCTTGTCCCTGCGTTTCAGCCTGTGAAATATTTGTCGAAGTACAGCAAGGTCCTTGGTCCACCAAGGCTTTGATCTTGGTGTAATTTTGAACAGTGGAATTGACTCTCGTGCTGCAGTTTGCACTACCTCTTGTAATATGGAGGCAATATAATCTACATTAATGCTCTTGATGGCCTCTTCCATTTGTTGTTGCATCAATCCTTGCTGTTGTAAAAGATGTGCCTTGAATAAATTCCAGTCGGCTTTTTTGACATTAAATCTGGTGGGTAGTGGGTTAGTATTTATGTTGCCATTCATCACCCCTCCTAGGTTAGAATCTTTTAAACAGGTATCAAAAATTATCACTTCATGATCGGATCCAGTAGACTCTCCATATTTCCAGTTACCCCAACTAAGGTGAGTTGTTCTGGACAAGTGGATTCCAAGATGAATGATGCAAGTTGAAATCTCCGAGAAATAGCATAGGCTTGTCCAGTCTCAGCTGTAGATCCATGAAGCGTTCCACTGTAAGCTTAGTTGAGTAGTGGGAGGTCGGCTTCTCATTGAAGATGTGAACCACATAGAATGATTCACTTGATAGTTCTACCTCCAAAATTTGAAGGTCAGGGTCTGTCACCAAGTCATATCTAGGGGATACTTGAAGCTGGCTAGATTTCTTGACATAGGTAAGCACCCTGGGCCGCAGGTTGGTTGTGAGAACAGGCGGTATAAGGTTGAATTCCGAGTGGTGGATAGGTCGAAAAGATTGAGTTGGCAGGTGATGGAACAGGTATGGTTCCTGCACAAAAATAAGGTCTGATTCCTCCTTGAGGGCTACCTCAAAGAGTGACTGCAGGATCTCTCGACCCCTTGCAGTATTATGTTGACTAAATTTGAGTGTATCTAGCATGTTAAAGCTTTATAGAATTCACAATCTAATCTTTGAAATGCCAGGTGGGTGTTTGACTTGCAGTTGGCACACTGAACTGCATGGTGGATGCAACTTTGGCTTGCACTACAAGTGTTACACTTGTGGCTGTTGGTGTAATGTGGCCCAAGACAGATGGCACACACTGGAGATTTCTAACACCACATGGAGTGGTGGCCAAATTTCAGGCACTTTCTGCACTGAGTCTTCTGAGTAGATTGTTGGAAGTTGACAACCTTTAGAAGTTGTCCACCAATGAGCACCCCAGTCTCGATGAGTCTCGTTTTTTGCTCCTCAGTCCTAACACAAAATGCCACTGAGTCCTTCATTACCTTTGCAGGTGACTTTGTTAGCCATCTTGCATGGCCTTGTGTATTGATCCCATCATTATAGGTCTCAATTTCTTCATTTCATTGTTGAATGGGGATACAAGTTGCAACCCCATGTACCACCATTTTAGGCCAATATCTAACCTTCTGGGCCTTCTGAATTGGCCATCCTGCAAAGACAACCTCCCATTTTTCCTGATCCAAAATCAGCTCTGTAGGAGAGGCATCCATGCAGCTCAGGACAAGGTTCCCCTTTGGTGAAGTATGGACTCTTGAAATAGTCCTTTTCCTAAGGATTTTGTTGATCCTCTCTCTGATAATGAAAGCCTGGTATTCTGGCAGACTACAGCCTGACCTGGTTACCAGGGTAATGACATTCTCATTGTCAATGATTGGTGCAGTTATGGATGGTGCTGCATTGGTGTATGAAGAAGTACTGGCTTGAATGATGGGCCTAGTATTTGTGGCCATGGCTGTGATTGTGGTACTTGAAACAGCAGGTTTGCGGCTGAGGACCTTCATGGCCGGCCTGGTTGTAGCAACAACAGCTGGCTTTTCATTTGGGATACCTTCCCTGACCTTCTGTGCATATGAAGGTACTGCTGGAGCCACAGGTGGTGGTTGCTTGATAGTAGATGACTCTACTGGTTCAGGAGTTGAGACCTGGCATGGTGGTCTAGTGGTTATCACCTTCCCCTTCTCAGTAAAGCTTCGGAAAACCTCAATGAGGTCCAAGACTGCCACTTGCTTTTCTTTGTCTCCTGTAAGGCTGTATGCCTTAACTAGTAAGTCACGTGCCTCGAGAATTGCTGTTTCAAAGGTGTGTTTGATGCTGTGTGGAGCAGCAATTTTTACCATTTTGGATGGTTGAGAATTGGTGTGGTTGGTGGCTGTAATACCACGTTTCCGAGGCTGGTCAGCAAAAGGCGTTTTCACAAATAATTTTGTGGTTCCCAGATCAGTTGAAGTGATTGGGTCACTGCTAAAAATGTCGACTTTGGATGTCAAATTGACAGGTCGAACAGAGGAAAGTAGCCTTGCAGGCTTTGGTGATAAATCTGTATTCCAGATTGAAGATGTGAGCTTTGGCACATCTGACATGTCCATCTCTGGTGAGGATGGCAGACTTGGTAGGCTCCCTTCTAGTGGAGGAGATTTTGAGGCCATCTTGGCTATGATTTTGGCTGACATAATGAGCCAGAAAGCAGGGATTGAATAAAATTATGAAAAATATTTTTTGATGATTTTTAAAAAGAATTATTGAGAATAATATCATGTGACAATTGATTTCGGTCACCTGACTAAGCGCCAAGGCTGGTGTTTTTTTTAAATGAAAATTAGAGATAAACGTCATGTGCCTTTACAATTGATCACCTGATCACGCATCTGGAACGTGTGACGCGTGACACGTTAAGCCTTGGCCAGGCTGAAGCGAAAAAATTTTCTCTCAGAATGCTGAATATGGGGTTTTTGGTCGAAAAATGTTGGATTATAGGGATGCAAATATCGAGAATTATATCAATGGGATGCTGTGAAAGAGGCAAAACCAAATATCGAATTTTTATGGGCGTAGCTGATGGTGGGCGGAAACTGTGGATGAAATGGCAAGTTTCGAAAGTATGGTGACGAAGTTGTGGATCTCTGGAGTTTTTCTTGGTGGAATGAATAGCTTATTCCTGATTGCACCACACTTTTCTGTGAAATCACTTTTTAACACTCCATTCTCATCTTGAGTCATTGGTAGCTGTGAAGTTTGCCTATCTTTGGTGTATGCTAAGGCCTTGAATATTGCTTCTGGATCTTCCTGTTCGAGAAATGCATTCCAGTGATTCTTTTTATCAGTCTTAATTTCTTGGAAATAACTATTCCTTGCTTTTGTATACTGATGCAACAAGCTTTGGCATGAAGGGTCTTTGAGGTGATTTCTTTGGGCTCTCATCATTGACTTCCTTAGAACCTTCAGTTCTTCTGTCCACCATGGTTTGGGTGTAGCTCCAGCCTTTTTCCTTGGGATAGAACCTTCGGCTGATCTAATTAGAATTTCAGTGACCTCTTGTCCAATTTTGTCAAGCTCCTCTTTTATACTTTCCCTTTCCATCCAAATACTTTGACTATCACATTTGGATTTTTTTTATTTTTTTTATTTCATTGTGTATACAGTTCTAGAGCTATGATACTTCTATCAAATATAATGTTCTAAATTACAATTTTCCTTCATGAGGTACATTTTTCTTAAATTTTTTTATTCATTTTGTATCCATTTTGTTACGGTTTACCCGTTGTTTAAGCTTAGGTGAATACCTAAGCGCATTGTTGAGGACTCTGAGAATAAGACTGTTGGGATCGAAGCAATGTCATAGCACAGTGAATATGGGCAATGCGTAGCCGTGCGGTAATTATTCGACCTAAGGAAAAGGTATAAGCAACGAGACTCATAGAGTGGACAAAATGTTATAAGTACCTTGTAGCTGTAGTTAGATTTCTCTTCTTCATAGAGTTTATTAAATCGATTTTTTCATCACCAACTCAGTTTCTATCACACATTTGTGCAAATTATGTTACTTCATTCTAGGCACACCTGTTGTAAAGGTAAGAGCTTACGGAGGTTAATTGGCAGAAGGTTTTCGGATGATTATTGATGAATCAATGTGAACTGCTGATATATTTTGATATTCAGAACTATGAGGATTTAGGAAGTAGAATGCGCTAATTATATACACATCTGAGGTAGCTAGACTCTTGCCTCATTTACCCAAAATAGTATCACGGAATATTCTAGTCTCCTCCATCTGGCAGTACAATCTAGAGACACCTTCTATACAGTGCTCCATTGTTCCTCTGCTCATCATGGAGCCACCTGGAAGGTTCTTCATTCACCCTCAGTGATCATTATCCTTGTGCATCTTAATCCTAGCCATCACCAGCACAACAACACCCTCTCGTGTATTCCTACATGAAATTAAGCTGTCCCCTATTTTCGTTAAATTAATACAGTTACTTGATTTAATAAATTTTAATAGCTTTTCTCTCCCACCCTTGGTATTTAATAGCAAACTGAGGCTGCGTGCACAACATCTGAGAGCTCTTTTTTTCTTTGGGCTTTGAATTTAGGGCACTGAAATATAAGGTGGTGGCAGGTTTGCTTCTCTTTACCACAGAATTTACAAATGTTACTGTCTGCTTTTCCAATTTTTTTGAGGTGTGTCAGAATGTTTCCAATACCAAATCTGACTTGAAAGTATGCTGACTAGGTTGCTCGGCTGTAAGCTTCTAAATTAATAGATATCACATTTGGATAAAGCCATAAGGTTGTCTGAAGCAAGTATTTTGGAATTACAAAAAAGCTTGTCTCTGGTTTTTTTGAACTTCTCCCAGTCTGCTCTTTTGGAGATAAACCACTCTGGCTTCAACATTGATTGGGGATGTCCCTTTTTTTTTTTTTTCATTCATTTACATCCTATATAAGTCTAAGACTATCAGAGGATGTGCAGTATTTAACTACAATTTAACCTTTAAAACCCCATCCTACTTTTGATATGGATCTTCTTCCCCTCCTAGATACCACTTCCTTGTACATATATTTGTGTCATTTAAGAATTCCAGTACTGCTTTTATTCTAATATTGCCATGAAGGAGGGCCTGGAGACTAATCTCCTCTATCCCAAGCTTCTCTTTCATCTTCTTCCTATTTTGTTTATACTTCCTACAGTCAAGTAGTAGATGTTTCACAGTCTGCTTGAACCCACAGCTGCAGTTATCTGTCTCTGATTGCCCTATTCTCCATATGTATGACTTGAAGTAGCCATATCCAAGTTTGAGCTGGTAAAATGCCGAGCACGTCCCCTTTCTAGTACCTCGAGGCACCCAAGGCCTTTTTCTAATTTGCCATGCAAATGTACCTGTATAGCATGATGAGCCCTCTTGATGCTGTCTTTTGATATCATAATTATGCAAAATGTTGAAAGTCATGCGATAAATCTGTAATTGTATCACGTGTCTCGCTTAGAATTCCACACTTTCCGTAATTGTAAAGTGTGTAGATAATTGTAAGAACAAGAAAAGGAGCACCAATAGTTGTAGTTATAATACACACAATAAATTATATATATATTTATATTATAAGGAATCTGATTTCGAGAGCAAGTATCCACACGCAGCTGAATATATAGCTGGTATGCAGTATACTCTTAACTCCACTGTCGCATAAATAACAACAAATAATGTCTGCCATTCCTGGCATTTAGCTACTTCAATCTCTTTACTGATAAAGGCAAGGCTTATTGGATAGCTTTCATCAGGCTCCATAAAAGATGCTTGTTTAGCAAGCCTATCTGCTTCTTTGTTGTCAGAGTATAGAGAAGACTTCGGAGTAAGAATTGCCTGAGAACGGAGAAGAAGTTCAGTTTGCTTAATTTACTAATAGACTACAGGTATTATGATATATACAGTGGAATTATAAGAAATAGAGGTTACCCGGAACCGACTCGACTGCATAAATAAGTGGGACCCCGTACCAGAAAATAATTATCCACTGACTGAGAATACTGGGTCACACAATAGAAGTACAAACAAACCAATGACTGGATTTGTTCGGGAAGAATGGGATTCAAGCAGACTCTAACGTTGAGTCCGATTGGATCAGAAATGTGGGATCCTGCCCGAACTCAGAAATATAGTTCAGGCAAGATGCATGCAACCACATTGGTCGATAGAAAGAAAAGCAGGAAACTGTATTTCCAACATTTGTTGCCATTGATGTCCATGTGAGCTGGTACCCATTTCATTCTGACATTTGTTCCCCTATTTTTTAGCTTTTTGGCTGCATGAATGGCTCTAATTACCCATACTTGGCCGGCCTTATTGCTTAAGTCTTTCAGTCTCATTAGAGCACCTTGATTGTCTGAGAATATTGTGATGAGCTCCTTGTTCCATGTCTGTCTCTCTGCATGTTCAATAGCTCTCACAATCCCCTCCAATTCCCCATCATAGATGGTATTGCTGTCCTTTGCAATAATATAGTATTCAGTCTTTTTACTCAAGTCAACTTGGTCATAGGCTATTAGCGAGATTCCTATACCACTGGTCTCTTGTGATACTAAAGCATCTGTATAATATATAACCTGCTTTGTCCCATAAGCCTGTGATAGTACTTGATTGTGCAGTGTTTTTTGTTCAATTTTGTCCTTATTTCCAATCTCCACTTCATAAGGAAGGCTCCTATTCCATGGAGAATGGATGTTAGGTACCACTGGCTCAATCTCCATGACATCAGAGTGGTACTGTATAGATTTCAAGATTCTGGTTGCTTGACTCTCTTTCTTGGGTATATGTTCCCTGTTATTCCAATCATCCAATCTTTCTTTCATCATCCTTGAAATTGGATGATTTGGCATCAGGGCCATTGTTCTCATTGCATATTTTCTTCTTCTATGATTCAGTCTAATTTCAGGTGGGCAAAGACATGCCTCAACCTCCATTGGTCTTACTGGTGATGTTTTAAAGCATCCCAGTATTTTTCTTAGTGCCTTATTTTGCAGTCTCTGAAGCAGATCAGTAAATGATTGCTGTTCTCTCCACCAGACAGGGCTGGCATAGTCTGATATACTTGTGACACATGCCAGGTATAACTGTCTTGTTGCTATGTGGCTGAGTCCTCTCTCTGTATTAGTCAATCTTGCCATCCTGTGGAAGGCTGCCTTGGCTTGAGCTACTCTTGAAGTAACATGTTGCTTGAAGGATAGCTTTTGATCAAATAGCACCCCCAGCCATTTGGCTACTGTGCAAGATGAGATGCTTCTACCACTTGGTAGAATCACTCGGCAATTTTTAGCTTCTGTAGATGTCCCAAAATGGATCAGTTCAGTCTTATCTACATCAAATTGAACTGCATTCTTTCTTCCATTATCTTGCAGTAATTTAAATTTTTTTTCCAATATTTTTGCATTATTTTTAAAGCTGGAGGACGAGACTATCAATGCAATATCATCAATATATGATATGAATTTGCCTGCCCTAGAGCTGAACATGTCTCTTATATAAATCAAGAATAAAATTGGCTAAATAGGGCTTCCTTGAGGGATGCCAGTTTCAATAAGTGAAAATTCCTCTACTTGCCCATAAAATGTCAGTTTTAGCTGTCAGTTGCTGAGAAATGAGTCTACCCATGACATAAGGCTGAGAGGGAGTCCCAATTTACTCATAATCCCAAGGGGCTGATTTTTGGCCACATGGTCAAAGGCACCCTTTATATCTAGGGGATGTCCCTTTTTTTTTTTTACATTTACATCTAATTTGAGTCTTTGACTATTGAAGATGTGTAGCTAAGCTACAATATTTATCCCCCAAGATCCAATAACACCTACACTAATTTTCACTTTATTTTTCCTCTGTATACCATCCCCTGGTCAATATTTTTGTCTTCCTCAAAAAGTCCAATGTTATATTAATTCCAATTTTGTAATGAAGCAATAATTCCAGGCTCATATTCTGGCCCTCTAGCTCCTATTTCATCCTCTTCCTATTCTGAGAATACCGCCTGCAATCTAGTGGCAAATGCCTTGCATCCTGCTCCTCTCCACATCTGCATTTTCCTGTAGTTGATTTTCCTATTCTTTTCATATATGACTTAAAGTAACCATGTCCAAGCTTGAGTTGATAAAATGCTGAGCTGACCTCCTTTCTGACTCCTCTTGGTACCCAAGGCTTGCTTCTTATTTGCCAAGGGTATATCTCAGTGTATGACAGGTGAGTACTTTGTTGCTGTCTTTTTGAATCATAATTTTCCAATATATTTTGCCATTCATTAATTTTTAAGATTTCTATTTCTTGTGAGATGCATGCTAAACTTATGGGATAGCTGTCATCTGGCTCTAGGTTTGATGCTATTTTTGCAAGTTTGTCTGCCTCTTCATTGCCCTTTAGTCCTTGATGGGCTGGGACCCATTGGAGAGTAACTCTTGTGCCTTGATCTTGAAGTTCTTGAGCTGCTTTAATAGCCCTTCTTACTTGCCATTGGCCTGCCTTAATATCCAAGTTTTCTAGTCTTTGCAGAGCAGCCTTACTGTCTGAAAATATGATCATATACTCCTTTTTCCAGGTCTGTCTATTTGCATGCTCTATTGCTCGGACAATTGCCTCTAGTTCTCCATCATAAATGGTATTTTTGTCTTTTGAGATGGTGTAGTATTCTTTCAAGATGGTTTGTTCTATTTGATCATATCCTGTTAGTGAGATTCCTATTCTCAAAGATTCTGGGGAACAAGAAGCATCAGAATAATATATGAAATGACTTTTTCCATAATCTTCCAGAATTTGATTGTGAATTAATTTCTCCTCCTCTTTACTCTGACCACATATAGCCACTTTGTAAGGGACACCTCTATTCCATGGTGCGCATATAATGGTCCTGGTTTTCTCCTGTTCATATAATCCACCATGATAAGGTAATGACTGCATTATTCTGTTAATCTGGCTGTCTCTTCTGCATGTAAATTCTTGATCACAAATTTGTTCGTAATTTTGGTTAATTATCCTGGAAATTGGATGGTTCTGCATCAGTGTTAATCCTCTTAAAGCATATTCTCTTCTGCTTTTGTTCAATCTAATTTTAGGTGGGCAGAGCGTTCCCTCCACTTCCATAGGCCTGATTGGTGATGTTTTGAAACAACCCAATATTCTCCTTAATGCAATATTTTGAAGCCCTTGTAGAAAGTCAGCAAAAGATTGTTGCTCCCTCCACCAGACAGGATTAGCATAGTCGGTAATGTTGAAAATACTAACTGTTATCATGAAAGTGATATTCACAAATGTTTGCATAAACTATTCAACCAACCAGATGCACAATTATGCATAGGTATGGATGAGACCAGAATATCAACAAGAAATCTTATGCATTAAGTTTACATGGGTAACATCAAGGATTGCATGCATTGAGTTTACAAGGGACATGTCAAGGGTCTGCATGCATTAGGTGCATAAGAATTATGTCAAAGTCAATCATGCATTAGCTTTGACTACAGTCTTGACCAGGGTGTGAAAAATCAGTTCTGAGACAAAGATTAATGGGGCTGATGATCTGCAGTGGGATAGTTTGGGCTTTCCACATTTGAATTTCCTTCTTCACTTCATTTTCTCTTCAAGTCAACCCTGGCATGTATTACTCATCAAAGATGTATATAATCTGACTGCTGTCCCACCTTGGAGAACTATCTTGTAGTCAATATACTTCAATACCACAATCTTCTAATTCCATCAGACTTCTACCTTTGTTCAATCTCCATTATCCTTCCAAAATATAATTCAGATACAATATTCTTGAATATAATTTTATCAGGTAATAGGTAATGGTGATGACACAGGCCAGGTAAAGCTGTCTCATTGCAATATGGCTTAGCCCTCTTTCAGTGTTTGTCAGTCTTGCCATCATTTGAAAAGCTGATTTAGCCTGCGCTACCCTGACTGTTAAATGGTGCTTGAAGGTAAGTTTTTGGTCAAACCACACACCTAGCCATTTGACAACTGGGGAAGTAGAAATGGTTCTTCCACTAGGTATTTTCAAATGGCATTCTTTTGCCTCCTTTGATTTTGCAAAATGAATCAGCTCGGTTTTTTCAATGTCAAATTTGACTGCATTTTTGCTTCCTATATCTTGTAATTTTTGATATTCCCTTTCCAATATTTGAGTGTTCCTTTTAAAGCTTGTAGATGAAACAGTCAATGCAATATCATCAATGTATGATATGAACTGGCCTGCTCTTGAGCTGAACATGTCTCTGATATAGATTAAAAATAGTATAGGTGAAATTGGGCTTCCCTGTGGGATACCAGTCTCAGTTGGTGAAAACTGTTCCACTTGCCCCTCAAAGGCTAATTTTAGTTGTCGGTCACTTAGAAATGTGTCCACCCATGATAAAATACTAAGGTGTAATCCCAATCTACTCATTATTCCGAGAAGTTGGTTCTTAGCAACATGGTCAAAAGCACCTTTTATGTCCAGAAAAAGAGTTGATACCTTTCTTCCAGCAGCCTTTTCTGTCTGTACTTTGTTCACTAATAGCAGACAGGCATCTACTGCTGATTTCTGAAGCCTTCCACCTATCTGGCTTGGGTCCAATAGTGTGGTTGTTTCAGCAAGATACCCAAGTCTTTTAGCTAGCATCCTTTCTAGTGTCTTCCCTAGACAGTTCAGTAGAGATATAACTCTATATGCCTTTGGCTGTGAGTAGTCAGGCTTGGATGCCTTTTTCAAGACAATTCCAGTGGCCTGTCTCCAACACTTTGGCTGATATCCAATATTGAACAGTAGTGAGTAAATTTCAAAGAACAGTTGATTATTAGCTTTGTATGCATGACAAATCATGTTCTGGTCAATTTTATCTGGCCCTGGTGCCTTGCCTTTCGAAAGTTTACAGCATGCATTTTCCACCTCAACTGAAGTCAGCTCTGGCCAATCCCAAGATGTCTCTTTGTGTGTAGACCAATCCAGCTCTGGAGCCATTGGAGAGGTCACAAACAACTCAGTCCTGAGAGTATTGCATTTGTCAGCAAAGCTACTTTTAAGATCACCATTCTTATCTCTGATCATAGGCAGATGAGCTGACTGATACCCTTTGGTATATTTCAGGGCCTTGAAGATTGATGCAGAGTCTTCATTCTCAAGAAATATATTCCAATGGTTTTGCTCAGCAATTTTTATCTCCTGGAAATATTTATTTCTTGCCTTGGAATATTTTTTCATTTTTACTTATTAAAATAGTCTTTAAAATGTTCTTTTAATGCTCTTACCATTTTTCTTCGCAGTTTTTTCAAATCTGCAGTCCACCATGGCTTAGGCTGTGCCCTTGGCTTTTTCCGTTGAATACTTGACTCAGCTGCTTGAATGAGAATATTTGTAAGTTCAAGTCCTACTTCATCCAGTTTTTGTGTCAAGTTACTTCCCTTATCCCATAAGTTTTGAGTGCAGGCTTGCTTAAGTATTTGAAAGTTGGCATAATCAAGTATGTGAGAGCTCTTGAAAAGCTGGGTGCTGGCCCTCTGAAACTTTGCCCAGTCTGCAGATTTAGTATTGAATGGTCCCAAGGTTACTTGTGGCTGGTATCTATTGGACTTCTGATTGAGAATAGTGAATAGTATTCCTCGGTGATACGAGCCTGTGGGTATTGTTTGCCAATCTCGGATGTATTTTTCTGACCATTGTTTTGCAAGGGTTAAGTCAATTACTGATGGTGATGTCATATGAGGTCTGTAAAATGTACCTTTTCCTACTGTATTTATTACAGTTAAGCCCTGATTCTCTATCCATACCTGTAAGCTATCAGCTCCTCAAGATTCTGGGTAGCAAGGATCCCAGTTTGGATGGTGCTCATTGAAGTCCCCCACAAAGATGGTATTTGATGCCACTGCCAGAACTTCACTGTATCTTCCCATGGTTGTTAAGTTATTTTCCGGTTTTTGGTTCTTTTGGTTATATATATTAATGATATTCATGTTAAATGTCTTGCTCTTGAAATTGACTGCTAGGATATCTGGGTCCAATGGATATCCTGATAGTTGATTATGTTGAATTTTGGCATGCTTTGATATGTAAAACATGGTCCTTGGTCTTAGTGTATGGTCTGTTATTATGGGAAAGATTTGGCTGAATGAAGGGTGACTTATTGACTGGACTCCTTCATAGGTCCCAATTTGTTTCAGCTGTGGCAGCCATGGTTCTTGGACTGCTATGATCCCTACTCCTAGCCCAATAGCTAGTTGTAGGGTTGCTTCTGTGGTCTGGATGTTTTTGTTCAAATTGCATTGGAGGACTTTTTGTTGTCCTTTCATAAACTTTCCTCGGAGTTGTCCATTGATCGGTGTCTTGTCAGGATGGAAAACTTAGTTTCACATCCTTCAAAGTCGGCTGAATGGGCTCCAAAGCAGTTGCTACACTTTGGTGTTGAAAATAATCACTCAAGTGAAATTGATTGAAGTATATATCACAAGACTTACAGAAGATTGTCTTAGTAAGCAGATGGTCACATGATGGAGATAACAGGGAATTCAATGTTTTCAGGTGTCATGGTCAGGTGATGTGGTCACATGACATACCAACTCTAGGTGCACAGACTACTCTAGCATGTATATATACCAGACACTTTCCCACTTAGATAGATCATCATTCATCAATACAACAACACTTCTTGTTCATGATCAACCACTTCTCTTCCACCACCATTCTTCTTTTGTTCAATCTTCATCAGTCTTCTAAAATATAATTCAGGTATCTATTCTTTGAATATAATTTTAACTGATCAATATTTGGCACCAGATGAGCAGATTTAATTCCTATACTTCGGCATTGCATACAGCAGTGCTGCCTTGTGTTGTGTGGCCCTGCACAGTACCTGCAGGCTGCCTCCCATCTACAGTTGGCTTCCATATGTCCAAATTTCTAGCATTTGTTGCACTGGGTTGTTGCAGGGATATTCTGGAATTTTTCTGCTTTCAAAGATAAGCCAGCAATTATCATTCTTTTGCTTGTTGCTTGCCTTGCTTCAGCTTCAGTTTCAAAGACCACAACTATAGATCCTGCCAATTGATCTTGTCGTCTTTCTTCTGATGTTATCCAATATGGCTGTCCAACAACCCTGAGTCCTTGATTGAAAGTTTCAATTTCATCCTTAATTTCAGATAGATCACTCAAGTCTGGAAAGTCTATGGTTGGGATCCCATGTATCATGACCTTGTACCAAGGCTCGTCCTTCAGTACTTCAACATGGGGAACTGCATTCCTCCAGATATCCCTGTTTTGAATCAAATATTCTGCAGTGTAAGTTGGAGTGGTTACTACTGCAATGTTATCTTTCCTTGTTTTGGACACTAGTGCCACAACTGGTCCTTGGACTCCTCTATTCTTAAATGCCAGGTTCATTCTGTCTCTGAAGGCAAGTGCTGAGAAGTTTGTCCTGGTAGTCTCATCTTGAATCAGAATAGCTCTTTTTGTGTCCACAGCCTTGGCAGGCTCTTTCTTCTTTCTTGGCTGTACTTGTATCCAATCTCCTTCAGCCTGGTTTTGTTGCCCTCTAGAATTTGATGCCACATTGGCCCATATCCTTGGGGCTTGATGTCCTCCCTGGTTTCTTTGGTTCTGTGTCTGTCTTCCTCCAGGTCCAGCTCCAGGTCTAGTATTTTCAGGAATTTGTGGAGGCACATTATTCTCCATGTTCCGGGCATTAGTGTTTGCAGCATTGGATCTTTGAATTGAATTCTGCAAGATCTGAGCTGTTTGCTCCAGTTTCTGCACTTGGGCTGTTATTATTGTGTTGGTCCTGTGGTTGGTACCATCATTTTCCATAAATTCTCGAAAAACATTAAGCAGATCAAGGATCTTTGTTTGTTTGGATCTTTTTTTTTTTTTTTTTTTAATTCATAGTGTTTTCAGCTATCTAGCTATGACACAGATTTGTTTGGATCTTGTTTGCTCATGACTGGCTGCCTTGATAAGCAGGTCCCTGGCTCCATGGATGCATTCTTCTGCAGAGTCAAAATTGCAATTTTGGTTGTTTGGCCTAGTGGTGTTGGTGTTCCTTACTTCTGGTTCTGGTTCACAAGTTGCTTTCCTTTTGTTTGCTTGGCCTGAATTAATAAAGGGGCTTGAGATGCATGAAAATCAAAGTCATCACTCCTGACTAGGGCATTACAGCTACTTTCAGCTGCCATGTAGTGTGGCACAGCCAATGGATCAGGTGATCCCATCTCCATTGCTTATTCAAATTTTTTTAAATTTTTTTTAACCTGCTTATTTTTTTTTTATATTTTTGTAAATTTAATTTTTTTTTTTCTTGGAGCTGAAATTTAGAACTCAAATCACGTGACTTGAAATTGGGTGATCACATGACACCTATTTTATTTCCTAATTTGACGCGTAAACAACGCATAACGCGTCTTACACCAATGAAAATTTTTCACCTATGGTAACCACCTCTGATCAGAGATGCAAATTGTCGCAATGTTGTTTTCAACTTCAATTCTCTCAATGGATACTTGATAAATGGATATGAAATTTGGAACACCTATAGATGTGTAATAGTTGAAGGGGTAGACCGAATTTGATATAGATCGGAGATGCTGAGAAATAGTTGTGGATGACAATAGTTAATTTCCCCACTCAGAACCGGTGGGTTGCAACCAATTCACCTTAGAACCTTGATAACTCAACACACAGATGTCGCATTCAAATTCCGAGTCGATTTCCGAATAGAGCTCAATGTAACTGACAATTTGATGTAAGTAAAAAGTTGTGAGGACAATTTTTGAAATTTTCAAATGAGGATGGGGGATGTCCCTTTCTCTGGTCTAGAATTGTGAAAATTATGCCTTGATGATCTGATCCTGTTGGAATGGTTTGCCAGTCATGAACAAACCTTTCTGACCAATTAGTTGCTAGGGTTAAGTCAATCACTGAAGGACATTTCATATGTGGTCTATAAAATGTTCCCTGGCCAATTTTATTAAGTACAGATAGACTTTGATCTTCCATCCAGTCATAAAATTTCTCAGCCAAAGTTGATTTTGGATAGTGATGATCCCAGTCTGGATGATGCTCATTAAAATCCCCAACTATGACTGAATTTGATGTTATTTTCAAGTATGTGCCACATCTCTCTATGGTTGTGAGGTTATTTTCTGGTCCTTGGTGCTTCTGGTTATAAATATTGATTATATTCATGTTGAAATTGTGATGGTTAAAGTTTACTGCAAGGATATCTGGATCACTTGGATATCATTGAAGGACATGATGTTGAATGTGTAAATGCTTCGAAATATAAAACATTGTCCTAGGTCTTAATTTGAAGTTTGATGTTTGGGGGAATCTGTTGTGTTACCCATGCAACTTACCATGGTACATGCTTTAGGTCGCGTCATAGCATATGCACGTGACTGTGGAACTAAACCGTGGGGTGTTTAGTGTGTAATGCATGTGTGATGCAGGTGTGGGTATACTGGACCAAACTAGAACTAGATGGAATAGGGATAACAGAATCAGCGAGAGACTGATGGACTGAGAGAGAACGAGCTGGTCATTTCTCGTAGGAGAGAAATGATATCATAAGGGAATGTTCTAGCACTAGGCTGTGAACAACACAGTAAGTCTGCAGCAAGATATAAGGAGGTCTCAACCTCTGTGCATTCATTTGTAACTAAGTTTCCTTTATACGAGAATATAGAGTCAAGTCTTACATATCACGAGAACACACTCAACAGCGACTATAGAGACCTACTGTGAGCATAACTTCCCCAAGAGTATCCATTGTCCTGCTCCCATATAGCCTAGTTAATATAACAGAATACTTGTATGAATGAAGGGTGATTGATTGATTGGGCCCCTTCATATGTTGTTCTCTGTCTATGGTTTGCTATCCAAGGCTATTGGACTGCTATGATTCTTATCTTCAAATCTAGTGCTAACTGTAGTGTTGCTTCTGTAGTCTGCATGTTTCTGTTCAAGTTGCACTGGAGGACTTTTTGGTGTCCTGTCATAGACAATCCTCGCGATCCTTCCTAGCTTGCTCTTCCCTGGCTGCGTTCCTTTCAAGAACTGCAACCTTGGTCTGACACTCATTGCTGTCTGCTGCGTGTGCTCCATCACAATTCCTACACTTTGGAACCAAGTGAACACATCTACCTCCTATGACATTACATTGAGAGCAAGCATGATTTTTAGTGTTGTGTGGTCCAGCATATAGTTGGCACTTAGCCTCCCATCTGCATCAACTCTCTTGATGGCCGAAATTTTGGCACCTATAGCACTGGGTGGTAGGTGCAAAGTTCAGATATTTCTCTGTTGCAAGATAACGTCCAGCAATGATTAACTTACAAGCTGTAGCCTGCTTTGCTTGTGCTTCTGTTTCAAATGCTACCACAATTGAGCCAGCTTGTTGAATTCTTTCTCGTGATTGATTGTAAATGTTAATTAATGTAATATTCCCAAGTCCATCAATTATGTCAAGGACTTGGAGATCTGGATCCTGGGGGGATTGAAAGGATAGCTTGATTTTAGGACCTAGCTGATCAGCAGCATAGATCATTGTGCGAGGTCTTTTATTTGGTGGTGAGTTTGGAAATATTTGTATGAAATTTGGATGGTTAATGGATCTTGTATTCAAGAAGCTTGGCTGCATTCTTTCACAAGGAATTAGCCAAGGCTCATTTACAGCTATTACTGAAATATTTAGTTCAACTGCCCTTTGTAAGGCATTCTCTGTTGCAAATTGATTTTTGTTTAAATTTATTTGGAGAACCTTGATTTCTGGTGTACCAGACATTAAAGTTCGGTGTCTTCAGTCCTGTGTCAAATGCTCAGGTAAACCTGGCAGGTCTTTGAATTAGCTGTATGGTCTCCTTCACAGTTGGCACACTTTGGGGCCAAATGACTGCAATGAACTCCTTTAGATTTACAGACACTGCAGTAGTGCTGTTGGGTGCTGTGATCTCGTGCTCCACAGAGACGACATACTGCACTGCGTCGACAATAGCTCTCTACATGTCCAAATGCCTGACATTTGTCACACTGAGTGGTCTGTGCTACATTGTAAAATTTGGTTACCCTTGAGCTTATCCAAGCAATGTAGAGTCTGTTCCGGATGGCTCGCTCTGCTTCTTGTTGTGTGGCAAATGCAATGGCCACTGATCCAGCCTGTTTAATCTGACGGTTTTCTCTGGTAGATATCCAGTGAGGCATTCCAATTGGGTTTAGTCCTTTGTTAAATATTTTTACCTCTGATTTGATCATTTCCATGCCATCGTCATTGTCAAAGTCAGCTAGAGGTATTCCATGGGCTATCACCTTGTACCATGGCTCATCTTTTTGCACAGTTGTAAATGGTATTATTTTCTCCCAAATTGATTTTTTTTCAAGGAAAAAGTCTGCTGAGTAATCTTCAGTAGTGGTGATTGCCATGTTCCCATTCTATGTCTTCAGAACTGTATTTACTACTGGTCCCTTGATTCCATTGCTGGCAAACATTTGGTTGATTTGAATACTTGCATATAGGGGGGTGAAATTGGTCATTGCCTCTGGGTCTTGCACAAGGATAACTCTTCGAATAATTTTGCTCTTTGATTGGGTGGGTTCTTGCGAATTGGGCCGCTGTGGCTGTCCTTTCTTTCCTACTATTGTCCACTGTAGGGGGTTGCTGGACTGATCTACCCCTCTTGCAGCCAATGAAGCCATGGAAGCTTGTTGGTATGTAGCTTGATTGGGAATTTTTTAGTTTTGTTTGTTTGTTTATTCCATTTACATCCTGTCTAAGTCTAAGACTATTGTAGGATGTGCATCAACTGATGCAAACTAGCCAATATATCTATCAAATACATTTTGTTCAATTACTTTCTCTTTCATTTGAACCCTGGAGTGACCATACCTCGAAACTAAAATAAAACAAAATCCATAATCAAAACTTCAAAAATATTATTTTATACCACTTTTTCCATTTATTATTACTCTGCATTTTTCTTCCAAAATAGTCATCAATACTGATGCCAATATTTATTTAATCTCTATCCTATTCCAATTTTATTGTTAATGCACCATTTCCGAGTGCATATCCCAGTCTTTTCAATATATTCCAAAGCTGCTTGTGTGCCAATTTTAGTATGCAGAACCATACTGAGGCTCAGTTGACTTCCTTTGTTGCATCCATGTAATATTGCCCTTTCCTTTTTGTATCTTTGACATTGGAGTAATAAATGTCTTGGTATCTGTTCTGCTCCACAGATACACCTGTCATCATTTACCTTCCCAATTCTTTTTAGATAAGATTTAAAATATCCATGACCTAGTTTTAGTTGGTAAAAGGCTGAGCTCACGCTCTTCTTTACTCCTTTACCAATGCAAGGCTTTTTTTGTAGATTCCACTCATATTGGCTTGCATATGAGCTTGATGAGTGTTGATTCTCAATCTTCCATTTGTCTAGTAATGAGATCCATTCCATAGTTCTCAGTGCTTCACATTCTTGTCCTAGATAATTAATGCTTGTTGGTGTTGCCTGTGGTATTTCTACAATAGCTGCTTCTTTTGCAAGTTTATCAGCTATTTCATTTCCAAATATTCCTTGATGGGCAGGAACCCATTCTAGTCTTACTCTAGTTCCAGATTGTGCTAGTTTTGTTGCTACTGTAATAGCTCTATGAAACCATGCTTGTCCAGTTCTATCATCAGCTTTAAGAATCCTTCTCAGAGCACCCTGATTATCTGAGTAGATAATAACATTTCCTGGGCTATTTGTTATAGTTACAGCATGTTCTAAAGCTTTGACTATAGCTTCAAGCTCTCCATTGTATGCTTGATATTCATTTGCAAGACTTGTTGAATGGTGGATTGTTGTCAATGTTCTGTGATCATACATCATGAATGCCACACCTACTCCTTTTGCATCTGGCCACCAGGATGCATCAGTGTAGTAAATTACATGGTTTTGGTACCACATTTCTTTTATTTTAGCCATATGCATATCAGCTTCAATTTCTTTTTCTTGATTGCTTATGTGAATTTCATATGGAACCTTTCTTTCCCATGGGGGAAAAAGATTAGGAATTATAGTTTCAATATTTTCTTGATCAATATTTGATTTCAATGATAGTCTTATCTTTTCTGTCTGTAATAATTTTCGCATCTGAATTTCTGCTTCTGGGTCAAGGTATGCTAGCTCTTGATATAGAGCCTTTTTAATTGGATGAAATGGTGACAGAGTCAGGACCGTCAAAGCATATTTTCTTCTGCTATGATTGAGCCTCACTTCTGGTGGACATAAACATGCTTCAATTTCCATTGGTCTAATTGGAGATGTTTTAAAACATCCAAGAATCTTCCTCAAAGCTATATTTTGAAGTCCCTGTAATCTATCAGAGAACTGTTTTTGATCTTTCCACCATACTGGACTAGCATAATCAGCTATGCTTATCACACATGCTAGATAGAGTTGTCTCATTGCAATGTGGCTAAGGCCTTTTTCAGTATTGGTTAGTCTTGCCATTCTTCCAAATGCTTTCTTTGCTTGGGCCACTCTTGTATTCACATGTTGATTGAAATTCAATTTTTGATCAAACCAAACTCCAAGCCATCTTACTGTGCTCTTTGGTGTTACTGTATGACCATTTGGTAGGGTGAGTTTCCACTTCCTTGCTGCTTTAGTGTTTTCAAAATGAATTAGCTCTGTCTTTTCCAAATCAAAGCTTACTGCATTTTGAAACCCAATGTCTTGGAGCTTCTGAACTTCCCTTTCCATGATTTCAATATTTTTCTTAAAGCTTTGAGATGAGACTGTCAATGCTATATCATCAATATAGGACAGAAACTCCACAGTTGAAGATTTGAACATGTTTCTGATATAAATTAAAAACAATATTGGAGAGACAGGGCTTCCTTGTGGAATGCCTGTTTCAATGGGAGAAAACTTCTCTGTCTGTCTATCAAATTGAAGTTTCATTTGTCTTTTGCTAAGGAATGATAGCACCCAGCTTAATAGACTAAATGGTAATCTTAGCTCACTCATTATGCCTAATAGCCGATCCTTTGAAACATGGTCAAAGGCACCTTTCACATCAAGAAATAAAGTTGATGTTTTCCTCTTTGCTGCCTTTTCAGTTTGGATTTTGTTCAGAAGCAGTAGACATGCATCCACGGCTGACTTTTTCAGTCGCCCACCAATCTGTGATATGTGCAACAGGTGAGTTGTTTCTGCTAGGTATCCAAGTCTCTGTGCAAAGATTTTTTCCAAGGCTTTCCCAAGACAATTTAGCAAGGAGATAACTCTGTATGCCTTAGGTTGTGTGTAATCAGGCTTGCCAGGCTTTTTCAGAATTATGCCAGTTGCCTCTCTCCAGCAGCTTGGTTGATATCCAATGTTGAAAAATATAGAATATATTTCAAAGAATATTTCTTTGTTAGCATTATATGCATGATTAATGATAGCCCAATTCATTTGATCTGGACCAGGCGCAGTTCCTTTGGATGCATTACAGCATACATTTGCTACTTCTGATTCAGTCAGCTTTGGCCATTTCCAGTTATCTTCCTTGTGGTTAGCCCAGTTAAAAGGAGCTGTTCTTGGTGGTATGGGAAACAATTTTGACTTTAATGCCTGACATTTTCCAGTAAAACTTTCTTTCAATTGTCCATCTTCTCCTTGTAAATTTGGCAGATTGGTAAACTGTCTGACTTTGGTGTATGCCAAGGCTTTGAATATTGTTGATGGATCCTCATTTTCCAGAAATTTATTCCAGTGATCTTTTTTGGCTATTTTGATCTCCTGAAAGTACTTGTTCCGTGCCTTCAAGTATCTTTCCTTTTTGAGTGGATCATTTGAATCTGCCTTGAGGTGTCTCTGAGCTCTCATCATTGTCTTTCTCAAGACCTTTAGATCTTCTGTCCACCATGGCTTTTGAGTAGCACCATGCTTCAGCCTTGGTATTGATTCCTCTGCTGCTTTCAACAAAACGTCTGTCATTTCTTGCCCAATTTTATCAAGGTCTGTTTTCAAATTGGTCTGGTTGCTTATCACACTTTTAACTGTGAGAAGTGGAAGTCTCTTGAATTTTTCAGAATTAAATAACTCAGAATTTCGAAACATTGTAGTACTCAATTTCTCGAACTTTTCCCAGTCTGCTTTGTGTGTTTGAAATCTCAGTTTTTCTGGCTGTGTTGAAGTGAAGTATGAATCTTGTCCTGTAACTGTAAATAATATTCCTTGATGGTCAGATCCAGTTTCAATTGTTTGCCAATCATGTATATTTTTTTCCATGTCTGCTGTGGTTAATGTGAGATCAATAACAGATGGTACCTTCATATTTGGCCTATAGAAGGTCCCATCTCCTATTGTGTTGGTCAAGACTAGTCCTTTTTCTTCAAACCATGCATGAAGATCATCTGCTCTGTGTGATTTTGAATGAAAGAGATCCCAGTCAGGATGATGTTCATTAAAATCACCTATTACAATGCATCTTGATGGAATCTGTAGGGAACTTTTATGCCTCTCCACTCTTGTAAGACTGGTTATTTGATGTTGACTAACTTGGTTATAGATATTTATAAGGCTGAAATTATAATTGGATCCAGCCGCTTTGACTCCAATAATGTCGGTATCCTGTGGAAACCTTGTCAAATGGCTCACTTGTGCTTTCAATTGTTTTGAAATATATATCATTGTTCTTGGTCTGATAGTATTGTCTGTTGTGTTGGGAAAAAATTGATAAAAATTCTGGTGTTGTATTGATTGTCTTCCTTGATAGTTGTTGCTCTCTTTTGAATATGAAACCCACAGTTTCTGTACTGCCAAGATCTCAACTCCTCGCTCCATAGCTAGTTGAAGAGTGTTTTCTGTTGCCTGTATACTTTTGTTCAAGTTGCATTGGATTATTTTGAGTTGTCCTGTCATAGACAGATCTTTTTGAGTAAATTGTGCTTGAAAAGTGATTAACTCATGATCTGAACCTGTTGCCTGTCCATATCCCCAGTCATGCCATTTGATTTGCCTGAAACCTGATGCAAAAGTTAGATCAATAATTGATGTATTTTAGAGTTTGATCTATGGAATGTCCCTCCAAACTTCTCAATGACAAATGGACAGTTATGAAGTTGAGCATTTGCCTGTTCCAAATATTCAACCAAGGAATTGGCTAGCAAATTGCTGGATTGGATCATTGGATTCCATAGTTGATGGTGTAGATTTAGATCTCCTAATAGAAGAAATGGTTTATCAAGCTGTAATTTAAGTTCAAGAAACCGCTGAATGGTATAATGAGAAAAGGAAGGTGTGAGAGGCTTCTCATTGTAAATGTGTATGATATAAAAAGAGTCTGTAGGAAGATCAACCTCCAGGATTTGATAGTCTGGGTCAGGCACCAAATCATATCTCGGCATTACCTGCATCTGACTTACCTTCTTGACATAGGTGAGGACCCTTGGGCAAAGATATTGGTGGGTTATTGGTGAAATTGCTTGATAAGCTGAATGTATAATTGGTTGATAAATTTGTAAGTGAGTGTTATGGAACATATAAGGTTCCTGAACTAAAAGAATGTCTGATTCCCCTTTGATGGAGACATCAAAGAGGGACTGCAAGATCTCTCGACCCCTTGCAGTGTTGTGTTGGCTGAATTTGATGTGACTCAGCATGCCAATGCTTTATAATAATTGCAGTCTTGACGTTGGGAAGCCAAATAGGTATTAGATTTATAATTAGCACATTGTACTGCATGGTGAATACAGCTTTGGGATGCTTTGCATGTAGCACAGCTGTGATTAGATGTCATATGTTCCCCTAAGCAGATAGCACAGACAGTTTTCTTTGTACACCCCACCTGATGATGGCCAAAGGTGAGGCACTTATGACACTGCGTCTTATGTGTTGATAGTTGGAAGTTAACTACTTTTAATAGGAGTCCTCCAAGGAGAGCTCCAAGGAGAGCTCCTTGCTCAAGGAGCTTAGATTTTTCCTCATCATTTGTGACTGAAAAAGTGAGGGAAGCCTTTGGTCTATGCTTGTAGGTGCGACTAAGCCATCTAGGTTGTCCTTGAGTCTGGATACCTTCATTAAAGTTTTCTACTTCTTTGTTGATTTCCTGAATTGGAATACAAGTTGGTACATTGTGTACCACCAATTTAGGCCAACATGTGACCTTTTGGGCCTTTTGAATAGGCCAACTTTCAAATATTGATTCCCATTTATCTTGATCCAGAAGAAGCTCATTTGGGGACGAGTCCCAGCATGTGATAACCAAGTTACCTTTCACAGAGGTATGAATCCTGGATACAGCTTTCTTACCCAAGATCTTATTGAAGTTTTCTCTGATAGAAAAAGGTTCATAGGGTGGCAGTGTGCAGCCTGATTTTGTGACAAGTGTGATCACATTTTGGTGAAGAGTAGCTTCTGAATTAGTGGAACTGATTTGTGGCTGATTTCTTATTTGATTACTACTTGATGATGGCCCTGATGTCTCAGTAACAGTTGTTGTTGGCCTTGAGAGGACCTTCATTCCATATCCTGACTTCTGGGGTAGAGCCAGGAGGATAGCTTGGGTGTTTTTCCCCAATACTTGGGCATATGATAGCGGTTTTGTAATAAATGGCTTGGAAATATTTTCACTTGCTTGTGATCCATATGGTTGAATGCTTATTTTTGGAAGGCTAGATTCCTTGATCCTTCCCTCTTCAGTGAAGTTACGAAATATTTCAATCAGGTCTAGTGCAGCATCCTTCTTGTCTTTGATTTCTATCAAATTGTATGCCTTGACCAAAAGATCTCTGGCCTCAAGGATGGCAGAATTGTATATTACAACCTAGATAGGTAGTAAGATGGCTAGGTATCTGGTTTGACAGGAAGCTAACCTTCAAGACACATGTAGAAAAGCGACTTCAACTTGCTAATGGATCTCTTAAAAGGATCAAGCAGCTGGCTTCAGTCACTAGAGGTTTATCATTCCATGCTCTTAGGCAACTTTATCTTTGTTGTGTTACTCCTATACTAGATTATGGTTCTGTACTCTGGTATGGGAAACATGGCACAGGAGCATTGAGTTCCAGATATCAAAGATTCCAGAATCAAGCAATCACAATGATAACTGGGACCTATCAAAGCAGCCCAATCAAGTCTTTGGAAGTAGAAGCAGCTATTCTTCCAGCAAAGGTCCGGCAATTGAAGAACACCTATAGCTTTGCTCTGCGTCTTTTGCGGCTTCAACCACACCATCCAGTCCAAAATAAGCTTCTCAATCCCATGAGAGACGAGCTATCTATATCCACTGGGCTTGACCTTGGCCTCTTTAAGTACTTGGAAAATGCCCCAACTCAATTAATAAGAATAGGTAGCTTACTAAAACCTTTTGCAAACCTCAACAAGCTAGAACAAATAAATGCCAATTGGATCTCACCATGGCATCAAACAAAATTTACCATTGTTATTTCACCTCTTGCAAAGGTGGAAGCCAAGAAGGAACATGAAGCACTAATCAATAATCTTCCATTAAATACAACTATAGTCTATACTGATGGATCCCTCACTAAAGGGAAGGGAAGCAGCATTGGATTTATAATATACTTGCCAGTCACTAGGGAGATGAAATGTTTTTCCTTCAACCTTGGTCAGACAATGGGAATCACAGATGCAGAAAGCTTTTGTATCCTCAAAGCAATTAAATACTTGAAGAGGACTATTCCACATGGCACCTACCACATTTTTACAGACAGCCAAGCAAGCTTATTGAGGATCCAAAAGAAAGAGAATCAATTTTCATACCAGATTAGACAAGAAGCATTTAATTGCTCATTAAGCCTCTCTTGGTGTCCAGGGCATGTTGGTATAGTTGGTGTAGTTGGTATAGTTGGTAATGAGCTTGCTGATAATTTAGCCAAGGGAGCCAGCAAAAAGAAGGTTATGAAAAAGGACTTATTTACCACACGTTCTTTCTTAAAGCAAAGGGCCAAGGATCTTGTTATTGATGCCTGGACTCAGGACTGGACTTCAGAACTTTTTCGATAGGAGGAGGAAAGGAAAAGTAGAGGACTTGGCAAATACTACAGATTACTGGCTCATTTGTCAACACCAATATTTAAAACTTATCCGATCAATTTTCAATTACACAGCAGACTAACCCAATCTTCCTAATTTCAGGCAAGAACTGGCATTGGAAATGTAAGGGCATACTTACACAAGATTGGGAAGACCAAAGATGATGCTTGCAATTTCTGTGCAAATGGAAGGCAAACAATGCAACATCTAATACTACAATGTAGCAAGTTCACACAAGAGAGAAAGAAATCATTTGAAAATATTCAACCACTAAAACTTCCTATACTTTTCAGGACCCAAAAGGGAAAAGAAGCGCTACTACAATTTTTTAAGACTTTCAGGTGCATAAGTACACATAAGGGAGACTAATTAGGCCAATGAAAATAGACATTATAAGAGGGATGAAATTCCTAGTGATTTTTGTTAGTTGATATTAGATTTTTTAGCATTTAGATAAATTGTCATAGCTCCATAGCTGAATACAATTTGATTCAAAAAAAAAAAATAAAAGAGTCAAGCAGCACTAATGAGTCTTAAATGTTCATTGAATGGCTAGACAGCATAGGTATGGAGCTCATGAACTCCCCAGGTCAAGGTACATTTTACAGACCACAAATGAGGAAACCAACAGTGATTGATCTCACATTTGCATCCCATGCAATGGCTTACCAGATTAAAGACTGGCAGACAGTGGAAGACCTTGGATCAGATCACTATGGAATAATGGTCACTATTGAAAGCAAATTTGAAAACATACAGCATCCCATAGAAAAATCCAGATTCAACACCAAACATGCAGATTGGGATGCCCATATTGTTTCGAACAAAAAGGGGGAAGGAGGCATTACTAGAATTTTTAAAAACTTCCAGGTGTATCAGTGTACACAAGGGAGAATAAATAGAACAAAAAATATTGGACAGATACATGGAACAACAAAGATGGGAAAGATTATTTTGGGGAGTTTGATTACTTAGTGTTAATGTTAGATAAATTTTCATAGCTAAATAGCTGAATACAAAATAATTTAAAAAAAAACAAAAAAAAAAAAAGCAGATTGCAATAAATTTAACTCTATTTTAATTAATCTGGTTAAAGACAGGCCTGTCCTCAGTGCAGGTGGACACAGGATATTGCGTGAGACTCACAAAGGGCTACAATATCTATCTGTTGGCTCAACAGAATATACAGATCAGCTTGACATTGTAGCCCAAAACCTCACAAATATCATCAAAGAAGCAGCATGTCAAAGCATCCCACTTCTCAAACAAGGACAAAGAGCAAAGGCATGGTGGACACCTGAACTCAAACAACTGCGGAAAAATATGAGCAGGTGTCAAAGGTCCCTCAAAGCCAACAAAAATGATCTGGCATTGAAAGCTGGGTACTGTCATGCAAGAAATCTATACTTCTCATCAATCAAGAATGCTTAACAGGCTTATTGGAACAGATTCTTGGAGAAAGGAGATGCCAAATCAGTCTTCAAGGCAATGGCATACACCAAAGATTACAAGGTTCACAAAGTCCCTCCCATCATAAGTGAAGATGGGGTTGTAATGGAGTCGTTTGAGGGCAAATGCAAATGTTTTTGAAGCACACTTTTCCCAGCTCCCCCTATTTGTTCACTGCCTAAATTGGAAGGATATCAGCCTGAAAATTGGAGTTGGCCAAAGCTTACAAAGAATGAGCTACAGAATGCATGCTCAGCAAATATCAAAGGAAAGACTCCAGGGCCAGATGGAATCACCCATGAATTGATCACCAGAGCATATAATGCAATTCCAGATACATTCTTCCAAGTTTATTCCCAACAAATTGATATTGGATATCACCCAAAATGCTGGAAACAGGCTACAGGAGCAGTTCTTCGGAAGCCAGGAAAGCCTGATTATCAACAACCAAAGGCCTATAGAGTGATTTCATTACTTAATTGCCTAGGGAAAGTAAGTGAACGGATTCTTGCCAAGAGACTGAGCTACCTTGCTGAGACTACTAATCTTCTGCATCCATCTCAGATTGGAGGGAGGCTCAAAAAATCAGCTGTTGATGCAGCTCTCCTACTGACTAATGAGATTGAGACAAGCAGGCAAATGAAGCAGATTTCATCAACCATATTTCTGGATGTCAAAGGTGCCTTTGACCATGTGGCAAGGAATCAACTAATTAGAGTGCTTCTCAATTTAAAAATGCCAGAGAGTTTGATATGCTGGGTATCTTCATTTCTAGAACACAGAACACTTCAGCTTAGATTTGATGGTGAGCAAGAGAAAGTAAAAGGAATCAAGACTGGAATCCCTCAAGGAAGCCCCATCTCACCCATTCTGTTTCTCATTTACATCAGAGATATTTTCAAAACCAAATCTATACATACCCTATCATATATGGATGATATTGCTCTCACTACAACCTCAACAAGCATGAAGAGAAATATAAGGATACTAGAGAGGGAAGTTAGGCAATTATTTGAGTTGGCTGCAACAAACTGTATACAATTTGACTCATCAAAGACAGAATTGATGCATTTCACCAACAGGAAAGCATCCAGAAATTATCCATTGACCTTACCTGATGGACAACTAGTAGTTCCTAAAGACTCCATCCGTTGGTTGGGCATCTGGTTTGACCCAGGACTCAAATTTCGAGGACATATCTCCACTAGAGCAGCCCAGGCTACACATGCATTTTTCAGAATGGCAAGATTAGGAAACACCGAACGAGGCCTTTCACCAGCAGCAATGAGACAAATTTATATTGCTTGTGTCATAAGTATTGCTGATTATGGATCAGCTGTCTGGTGGAAGGATCAGGAATATATTGTGACATCACTGCAAAAACTTCAAAATTTAGCCATAAGAAAAATTCTTGGAGTATTCAAAACTTCACCAATTCTCCCTATGGAAGTTGAATCATGTCTACAACCACCCAGAGTCCGACTGAGAGCAAACATATCTAAGTTTGCATTTAGGATGTTGAAGCTACCCCCAAATCATCCTGTTAACATTGAGATGCAGGAAAAGGATTTCATTCTCCCAAAACCAACCCAAATCATGAGAATTAAATGCATTCAAGACATAATGTTGGATGATGCAACAGTCGAGAAAATAATTCCCCATTCTTTCCCACCATGGTCTGAAAGACCTAAATACACAGTTCATATTGAAAATGGAACCAATGAACAATTGGCAGGATATCACCAGATTAGATGCACTAGTGTTAACTGGGCAAATACAACACATATCTATGCTGATGCCTCATCTCATAGCACAAGTACTGGAATTGGAATTGGAATGGTAGCCACCAATAGCACTGGTCAGCTCACATACCAATCAATGTCAAATATTGGGGACAAAAATTTAGTCTACAATGGAGGATTAGAAGCAATCATACCGGCAATGGAATTTGCTAGTGCAAGGCGTAATCCAGGACATCATTTCGAAATATTTTCTGATAACCAGGCAGCACTTCAAAGGCTGGCATCTCTTTCAGACTATCCTGGACAGTCCTGCCAGATAAGAGCTTTGAGTGCAGCAAACCTAATTTCAGATAAAAATGGTTCAGTTTTATTACACTGGATTCCTGGACATTCAGGTATCATAGGAAATGAAATAGCAGACAAACTAGCAAAGGAAGGATCAAGATTGCCTCCTGAAGAAGACAAAATGAGCTTTGCCTAGATTGGAGCTCAGATGAAAAGCAATATCAGAAACCAATGGCTTGAACTTCTCTATAGCAAGGATAGAAAATTATATCCAATATCATCATCCTACAAGAAAAAATACCCGTGAAAATTGAATAGTAAAATTCTGATACCGTCTGAAGCAAAAAGGGCTGTATCTAGTGCTTTCTTTCAACAAAAGATAGGCCATGGATACAACAAAGCATACCTTAACAAACAAGGACATAGCACCAATGACAAGTGTAGGTGTGGGAAACGAGAAACACCAGAACATCTTCTACTCAGCTGCAGCAATTATAAGCATAAGAGGAAAGAACTCAAGGAGAAAATGAATGGAAATAATCTCACATTGAAGTTGCTCCTTCATACCAAGATTGGCATAGAAAATACAATTCAATACATTGACAGCACTAGAATCTCAACCAGGGCATGGCATCTAGAGAGAAGGGATGAAAATTTAGAATTAAATTAAAATAAATAATAACTGGACCAAAGATTTTAAAGATAAATTGTATTAGAATTTTAAATTCAGAATCTAAAAGATTAAAAAAAGAATATATATATATATATATTATTAAAAACTTAGTCCTTGTATTGTGTAATGATCACTTTAAGGAGTTCTAATATAAAACATGGAAGGTAGACTTGTCTATGAAATCAACTCATTGGAGGTATAAAAATAATTATCCATAAAAACAGATCCAACACTCGAGATTTACATCTTGAGTGCGGGTCTGTGCACGCTAACAAAACAACCCAATAACCACGTGATAAACAAGCTAATTGTACAGGGTATCTTGCTCTCCGGTTCTCCTAACTCCTGGCTAATGATGACAACTCAGACCCATAATAAGGGTCATGAGGATCCTGGAATTGCAATACATTAGACTTATTCTCAACACTCCCCCTCAAGGCAAATTTCATTACTCATATCCTCCCACTAGTCCAAGCTGGTTTTTGAATCTTTCGAATGCCACTCTTTGAAGAGGTTTTGCCAGTCCATCTGCTATCATCTCGCTTGTGGGTACATAGTCAATGACGAGCTTCATTTTTTCGGCCAGGTCACAAATGAAATGGAAACAGATGTTGATATGCTTTGATCTCTCGTGCAGGTGAGGGTTCTTGACTAGTGCTAGGGCTCCTTGGTTATCTCCATACATTTGTACAGTCATTTTGTTTACGTTGATAACTTGGGGCATTCCTAAATTGCGGAGGATCTGTGCGGCCCACTGGCCTTGTTTGGCGTACATAGCTTGTGAAATATATTCGGCTTCGGCGCTTGACATTGCAACAGAGTTTTGTTTTTTCGAGGACCAAGAAATGGGTCGACCATAGTACATGCAGACTCCCCCTGAGATACTCTTCCGGTCCATCTTATCTGTCGCCCAATCCGCGTCAGTGTAAATGGCAAATTGCTGTGAATATGCTTCCCCTGGTCCGAATCAGAGTCTCTGTTTGACTGTTGAACGTAGGTATTGCATGAGGCTCTTGAGGGCTATTCCGTGGTGCACTGCGGGGTCTTTCATGAATTGGGATAGTCGACCAACAACAAAAGCGATATCAGGTCTAGTTAATACCATTGTGTACATTAATTTCCCAATTCCTCTCTGATATTCAGTTGCGTTGATTTGTTCATCTGATTCGTTTGCTGGGCAAAGGTTTTTGTAGTCTGCTGCAGGGATCTTCTTGCTCATGTGTTTTGCATGCGTTATGCCGAATTGATCAAGAGTTGCGGATAGGTACTGTTCTTGGTCAAGGTAAATGGTGCGATTTTTTTGGTCTCTTATAATTCTTATGCCAAGAATCTTCTCAAACTCCCCCAGATTTTTGGCATTAAATTGTTGAGAGAGCGCTTTGAAAAACCAATTAAGTTTACTGTCATCATTTGCTGCTGCGGCAATGTCATCAACGTACACGAGAATCCAAATATTTCTTTTGTGATGGACGTAGAGACATGGGTCCGCAAGACTTTGTGTGAACCCAATTGATACGAGGAAGCTTTTCAGGAGTAGATTCCAGACTCTACCGGCTTGTTTAAGTCCGTAAAGGCTGCAAAGGGCTTTAAGTACTTTTTCTTTTGAAACTTCTACTCCTTCTGGTGGCTTAAGATATACTTCTTCTTGCAATGTGGATTCCGTGAAGGCGTTTTTTACGTCGTAATGGTGGCACTTCAAGTCGTATCTAGCCACCATTGCTAGAAATAGGCGAAAAGTGTCCATCCTAACAGTAGGTGCAAATATCTCGGTGTAGTTGACTCCATATTGTGGACTAAAGCCTCTTGCTACTAAGCGGGCCTTGTAACGTTCTACAGACCCTTCCTTCTTTAATTTGATTGTAAAAACCCATTTTGTTGAGACTGTGTTTGCCCTGTCCGGCAGAATATGTTCTTCCCATGTTCCATTTGAAACTAGTGCATCGATTTCATCTAGTATAGCTCTTTTCCACAATGGGCCGTGAATCTTGTCATTTGTGGCCTCCTTATACATACGTGGTATTGGAATACTGTTTATAACTTTTGTGGGGAGTGCATATTCCTTATTCACATCTGATTGATTGGTGAAAATTGCGTAGAAAGCCTGTATGATGGAAGCTTTAAGCTTGCGGTTGTTAGGAGTAGCTGAAAAGGTATGTCTTGCTGAGAATGAACTTTTGGTTGCTCTTTCAATATTTTCATGTTCTTCCATATCAGAGAACATTTTTGCTAATAACGCTCTTCGTATTCTTTTAATTTGTTTGTCCTTGTCGTAATAATCTGTATAACTTTTACGCCTTTTCCGAAAGAAATATCTAGGCTCAGGGACTGATGGTAAATTCATTGATTCGAAATTTCGCTCTGGGGTCTGGGATGGTTCTGAATCTTGGATTGCTTCCATGGTACTGTTCCTATTCGAATCAATTTTGATCTGGTCGACTTTAGTGCCTTGGATGGCGTTGTTGGTCTCGCTTAAGATTGGACCAGTGTCACCATGATTATCTTCTTCAACTATGGTTCCTGATGGTGGTACTGACAATTTATTTTCTTTTCTCTTCTGGGATTTCTTTTGTTTCCGTTTTTCTTTATTGGACGTTCCGGTAGGTTCTGAAGTATGTGTTGTAGGAGAAGGTGAAGGAGATGCCGTAGTAAGTGCTGGCTTCGGATTGGATACTGGGGCTGCTTCTGTTGCCGGGTCCGGTATTGGAGACGGTATTGGAGATGGAATTGTAGCTGGTGACAGAGCTGGTGGTGGAGTTAATACTGGAGAAGGTGGCACATCAATTGTCACATCTTTGAATATTTTAGCCCCCGATTTAATGTTATCTTTGCTGGGGCGACCTCTATTATTTCTCAGAGGAAATTGGTTAGTGGTTCCCTGAGATGTGACAATGCTCTGTCATAGCATCAAGTTGATCATTCCTCCCTTTACTTTTCTGTCTATTAATACAGCATTTACTTGCTCTACTCGACCTAGGTCTGGGGCGTAGATTTTTGTGTGTTTTTCGGTGTTCTCGGAAAAACCCATGAAGACACCCTCTCTTCCCTGTACAACCAATTTGTCGTGGCTTCCTTTATCTTCTAGTGTTTTTGGATTGACGTACCCATAAGCTTTGTAGCCCCAAGGTTGTATGTGCTCGATGTTTGGCCTTACTCCCGTATAGGCTTCAAGTGGAGATGAAGGGCTTCCATCAATAATAGGTCCAAGGGGAAGTCTGTTTTGGATGTATGAGTTGTATTCAACTGCTTTGTCCCAAAATTATATAGGTAATTCTGCATCATCAATCATTGTCCTGATGGTCATCTCAGCAGTTTGAATACTACGTTCAGTGGGGCCATTTTGATGCGATGACGCGATGGCTGTAAAGTTTGCAACAACTCCATCTTCTCGTTCCCATTGCAACATTACGTGTTTGAGTTCTGGTGCGTTATCGGATCTGGTTGATTTCAGTTTCCTTCCTGTCTATTGTTCTTCTCTAATCCTTAATTTTCTTAATTCAGATATGGCTTGGTCTTTTGTCTTCATAGGGATAGACCAAGTTCTACAAGTCCAGTTGTCAATGACCTGCAGGAAGTATCTATTTCCGCGAAGAGACTTAGGGAATGGGCCAGCTACATCAAAAGAAATGAGTTCCAATGGTTCTGTCTTGTGCTGAGCAAGAGTGTTGCTAATTTTTTTCTCATTTTTCCAATCTTACAAGACTTACAAATTCTCTTTTCGGGGATAGGTATTTTAACACCATCAATATTCGAAGTTTTGTGAAGTTTACTAATAATATTTGGGCCATAATGACCAAATCAACAATGCATTAATTGATAACGTGCTCTTTCTTCTTTGGTCTTGGCTGGGTCATCATCAGATTGGTCAGGGTCTTTGTCTGAGAAATCAGGGTTATCTCTGCATTTTATAGAGGTATCACGGTAGTAATTCAAGCTGGTTTTACGGTGTATGGCTGGGAGGTTATTGTCAGGCGCTTTATGGGTCGCGGGGCATGCTACTTTTTTCATTACCCTTGTGTCCAAGGACTTTCCTCTGAGTTCAGTTGCGATATGTTTCACAATGTAGAGACTGTCAGTTTGGACTGCATGAATCATTGTTTTATTTTCATCCTTGATCCAAACATTCTTTTTGTCAAAGTGGCCTTCCATTCCAGTTCTACAGAGCCGTTTTGCTGAGAGAAGATTTACGCCAAGATTAGGTACGTAGAAGACATTTTTTGCTATCCCCCATGAACCATCGGCACATTTGACTACTACAGTTCCCCAATGAGTCGATGTTAATGTACCTCCCCCGACTTGTATAGTTGTAGGAAGTATATTTTTCAGTTTTCCCCTAAACAAATGGATTTGATCAGTCATTGGAGACGTAGCGCCTGTGTCAAGTACCCAAGCAGCTGGGGTGCTCTTATTAATAAGTTCTTTTGTAAGCATCACTTTCTGTGGCTTATGGAAGTCTGAGTCGGATTCAGATTCTTCTTTGGGCGAGTCCTTGCTTGTGGAATTGTGAGAAGTTGAATCCGAAGTTTCTTCATAAGCGGCGTAGCCATGCCTTCCCTTGGGTGTCGAACTGGTTCTCTTGTGGGTAGTCTTCTTTTTTTCTGGTCTGGATGCCTATTTTGACCTTAGCTTTGTTGTCCCCTTTTTATCGGCCCTCTTTTCATCCTTCTCTCGAAGTGTGATGGCGTATTCCAAGGCCGCTTTTGCATAAGGGCAATTGCGCAATATATGGTTGGACCCGTAACACTTGTAGCAACGCATTTCAACAAAAGCATCTGGGGTATTTTCCATGATGATGTCAGAGTTTCGGCGCTGCTGCTGGTGATGCCTTCTATCAAAAGCCGGGTGTGCAATCTCATGGTCTCTGCTGTCTCCCTCCTTTTCTATGAGAATATTTAATTTTTCTTCAACAGTCCATTTATTGCCGCAAAAACTATCAAGAATTGAGGAGTATTTAGATGGCAGGGTCCTCCCTAGAATAAGAAAGAGTGTTTTGTCTGGGTAGGCAAACCTGAAGGACTCATCTGCGGCAATGAGTTTCCTTCTATAACCTTTTAAAGTTTCCCAAGCGCTGTGAATACCTTTCCTTTCCACCTCAAACTGGTTGGGGAAGCTAAGGATTTTAGACATGAAATTTGAGGCAGTAGATTCACTGATCTTGTTGTATTTGTCCTTTAAAAAATTCCAGACATCAATTGCGTTGTCAAACTTGTCAAAAACAGATTGATTGTCGTTGCTGAGGAGATCCGAGATATAAGAAAAGAACTTTGGAGTGTCTTGTTTGAGTATCTTTAATTTTTCACTGTTCCAAGATCCCCCTAATCTCTCAAATTTTGACGTCATTTGCTCCAATGGATCTCTTTTCTCATTTTCTTTTCTTTTTGATGACGTGGTACTAGAACATTTGGCTTCATCTTTGGGCTGAATGGAAGAGCCTCCCTCTCGATTTATCCAAGCAAAGTTTGCTTTAGTTGTGTGGGTCACGTAAAAGTAACCTTTTGACTTTGACTTAAATTCTACCTTGCATAACCATTTATCATGATTTTGATGAGAGAGTATGAGTGCCTCACGTTTCTCGCAGTCTGAACCCATTGTCAGTGGTAATTTATTTCCTCCTCTTTTTCTTTGTTTAATAAAATTACTTTCTTTCGTAATCTTTAGCGCTCTCGTCTGTTGGTGCTCTTTTGTTTGTAAACGTTTGTGTCTTGCGCGTCTTCCGCGTTCTCGTTTGTTTGCGCTACTCCAATTGTTGTTGATTTCTTTAGCACCCTCGTTTGTTGGAGCTACTTGAGAAAAGTCTGGGCACTGGTGGTCATAACCTACTAAAAACTTAGTCCTTGTATTGTGTAATGATCACTTTAAGGAGTTCTAATATAAAACATGGAAGGTAGACTTGTCTATGAAATCAACTTATTGGAGGTATAAAAATAATTATCCATAAAAACAGATCCAACACTCGAGATTTACATCTTGAGTGCGGGTCTGTGCACGCTAACAAAACAACCCAATAACCACGTGATAAACAAGCTAATTGTACAGGGTATCTTGCTCTCCGGTTCTCCTAACTCCTGGCTAATGATGACAACTCAGACCCATAATAAGGGTCATGAGGATCCTGGAATTGCAATACATTAGACTTATTTCTCAACATATATATCATTAAAAGGCTGGAAAAAAATTTCCCCCTCACTATATCATAGGGCTTGACCCTCACTGTCTATGAGAAAATAGTTAAAAATTGTAAAATTGGAAAGGAAATAATGTAGCTAGTATCTTATATATAGATTCTAGGAGTCCTCTATAGTCATTGACTCAGTGAGGACTATAATATAAATCTAATCTAATCTAATCTAATCTTGGCTTCAGCCCAAAATTTCCGTTACCATTTCCGAACTACCAAAAGACCTAGCTGCAGTGGATCACAAAGCACACATCAAATCTCTTCCATGCAATATCACCCTTGTCTACACTGATGGTTCTCTTTCAAAGGGCAAAGGAAGTAGTATGGGTTTTGTTATGTACCTCCCAGTCAGCAGAGAGATAAAAGTATTCTCTTTTAACCTTGGGGAATCCATGGGGATTAGATGCAGAGACACTTTGTATCCTTTAGGCTATCAGACACCTGAAAAAGATTGTACCAAATGGAACTTACCATATCTTCACTGACAGTCAGGCCAGCCGGGTCCATTGGACTAAATAACAAATTTCAGAAGCTTCAAAACCAGGCAGTAGTTTATATCACAGGAGCGTTCCCAAAGAGTCCTATCAAGGCCCTTGAAGTGGAGGCAGCTATCATGCCATCAAAAATACGACATATAAAGCATGAGTTCAACTATACCTTGAGATTACTAAAATTACTGCAGAGCCACCCAGTCCAGCAACAACTAATTGATCCACTTCAGGATGAGCTAAATGCAAGTACATGTCCAGACCTGGGAATATTCAATATGTTAGACAAGCAACAGACACAACTATCAAGGTTGAGGGCATTGCTACAACCCTTCTCTTCACTCAGAAATTTAGAAGCAAATAATTCAATGTGAATGGCACCTTGGAATATACCATCAATCAGTATCAACATTTCTACCAAACCAAAGGAGTTGGCCTGCATTGAACATCAAACCCTCATCAAAGAAATTCCATTAGATGTTGCCATTGTTTACACGGATGGTTCTTTATCAAAGGATAATATTAGCAGCATAGGGTTTGTCATTTACCTACCATTCACAAGGGAGATAAAATGCATTTCTTACAACCTAGGAAAATCAATTGGGATAACAGATGCTGAAACTTATTGCATCCTTAAAGCTATTCAATACTTGAAGAAATTAATTCCAGCTGCTCCATACCAGATCTTCACAGACAGCCAAGCAAGCCTACAAAGGATTATGGGGACAACTAATCATCAAGCACATCAGATTCGGAATAGTGCTAAAGAGTGTTCCCTTAAAATAGATTGGTGTCCAGCCCACTTAGGAATTGAGGGCAATGAGCTTGCAGACTCACTAGCCAAAGGGGCAGCAAAAAAGAAAGCTTTCAAGAAAGACATGTTCACCTCACATTCTTTTCTAAAACAAGAGTCAAAAGAATACATAGTCAAGGAATGGCAAAAATACTGGGAAACAGAATTGCTAAGGGAAGAGGAAGGAAGAAAGTCCAGGGGGCTCGGCAAATATTATAGGATCCAAGCTCAACTTCACACACCAAATATTACTCTAAGACCATTTGACTTCCATGGCCACAACAGGCTAGAAGAATCTGGATATTTTCAAGTCCTAACTGGAATAGGCAATACAAGAGCATATTTAAACATGATTGGAAAGGTGAAAGGTCATTGGTGTAATTTCTGCCATTCCAGAAAGCAGACAACAAAGCACCTAGTTCTCCACTGCACCAAATTTCGAAGAGAAAGGGACATTGCATTTGCTGGCATTGAGCCTAGAATATTACCAATAATACTCAGAACCAAAAGAGGAAGGGAAGCCTTACTAAAATTTTTAAAAACTTCTCAGTGTATATCAAAATACAAAGGAGATATATAAGGCAAAAAAATAATAGAAATGAGTAATAGTTATGGTTAGAGAAGTCTGATAGGATGAGACATTGCATCCAAAATGTAATCTGATGTTAGTGGTTTTTGTGTTGTTAAATTTTTGATTTGCTTTTAATTTTGATTAAACTATTAAATATACCAAATTGTCATAGCTAGATAGCTGAATACAATATGAATTAAAAAAAAAAAAAAAAAAAAAAAAGCATCTATAAAAGGTGAGTATTGTGGAATAAATAAAAAAGTCAACAATCATATCATCTTATCATAGATATCAGAGAAATAGATTTATTTGAACTTGTCAAGTTGAAGTTCAATTTGATATTTCAAATTCAACAAAGAATGGGATTACCAAAATTAACCAAAGAAAAACATTTGCATTCCATAATATTCAGCATCTTTATTTTTATTTTTATTTTTTTTAAATCACTTTGTATTCAGCTATTTAGCTTTGACAATTTATCTAACATTAACACTAAGTAATCAAACTCCCCTAAATAATCTTTCCCATCTTTGTTGTTCCATGTATCTGCCCAATATTTTTTGTTCTATTTATTCTCCCTTGTGTACACTGATACACCTGGAAGTTTTTAAAAATTCTAGTAATGCCTCCTTCCCCCTTTTTGTTCGAAACAATATGGGCAGTTTGAGTGGTACTATAGATTGAAATGATGCATTCCTTTCCTTAGTAAATTTGCTACACTGAAGAATCAGATGTTGCATTGTCTGACTTCCTCCCGCACAGAAAGTGCAGATATCATCCTTTGTCTTTCCACTTTGGTGTAAATATTCTTTCACATTTCCAATACCAGTTCTTGCCTGGAAGTATGAGGATTCAGTTAGTCTATTGTGACCCTGGAACTTTAATGGGTGTGTGGAGAATAAAGGTATTGACATCTGAGCCTGGATCCTGTAAAATTTTCCAAGCCCTTTGCTTTTCCTTCCTTCCTCCTCTTTGAAGTGCTCTGACACTTCAAAAACACAACACACTCGGAAATTGCCATTTTATCCACAACTTCCACCCACAATCAACTAAGGCTATATAAATTCATTATCTGGTTTCGCATCGTCCTAAGCTATTAATTGATATATATTTTAACATTGGCATCCACCTATTCCGACATTTTTTGATCAAAACCCCGATTTTCGACCCTTTGGACCTCATCACCAACTCAATTCATCCACAACTTCCGCCCACAATCTAATACGGCTCTAAAAATTATATATTCGGTTTTGCATTGTCAGTGGCTTTCGACTGATATATTTTGCAACATATCCATCCACATATAACAGCAGATTTTGACCAAAACCCGATTTTCGACCCTCTGGACAAAAATTTGCACCCTAGCCTTGCCAAGGCTAGACGCGCAATCAGGTGACCAATTATAATATCATTTGACCATTTTCCCGAATATTTTTATTATTTAATAAAAAAATAATAAAAACAAACTTTAAAAAATAGTTTCTTTTAAAAATAAATTAAAAAATTAAATAGAAAAACCAAATTTGAAAATATTTATCAAAAAAAATATTTTTTTTTATTTAAAAACCTATGCAATATGTCTTCTTCAAAGTCACCTTTGCTTGAGGCTCCTCTGTCTTCACCTCCAACCAAAAGATCCTTCAACATTGACAATGTGAAAAGGCTGTCCCATTCAAGATGGAATACCAAGTCATCTAATCCAATTAGCACAGCTCAGAATGGTCCCTCAATCTTTTCTAATACAAACTTGGCAGACCCATTCAGCAGTGACCCCATAACTGCTCAATATTTAGAACCTAAACAGACAAATTCCAACCAAACAACTAATACTAAATCAAAGAAGAGATAGTATCCAGAATCACCATTAATGGTAGCACAGCCCAAAAAAATTGTCACAATAGCAGAGACAGTCATTCCAAAAGTTTATGATTACAATTCTGCCATCCTTGAGGCCAGAGATCTTTTGGTCAAGGCATACAATTTGATAGAAATCAAAGACAAGAAGGATGCTGCACTAGACCTGATTGAAATATTTCGTAACTTCACTGAAGAGGGAAGGATCAAGGAATCTAGCCTTCCAAAAATAAGCATTCAACCATATGGATCACAAGCAAGTGAAAATATTTCCAAGCCATTTATTACAAAACCGCTATCATATGCCCAAGTATTGGGGAAAAACACCCAAGCTATCCTCCTGGCTCTACCCCAGAAGTCAGGATATGGAATGAAGGTCCTCTCAAGGCCAACAACAACTGTTACTGAGACATCAGGGCCATCATCAAGTAGTAATCAAATAAGAAATCAGCCACAAATCAGTTCCACTAATTCAGAAGCTACTCTTCACCAAAATGTGATCACACTTGTCACAAAATCAGGCTGCACACTGCCACCCTATGAACCTTTTTCTATCAGAGAAAACTTCAATAAGATCTTGGGTAAGAAAGCTGTATCCAGGATTCATACCTCTGTGAAAGGTAACTTGGTTATCACATGCTGGGACTCGTCCCCAAATGAGCTTCTTCTGGATCAAGATAAATGGGAATCAATATTTGAAAGTTGGCCTATTCAAAAGGCCCAAAAGGTCACATGTTGGCCTAAATTGGTGGTACACAATGTACCAACTTGTATTCCAATTCAGGAAATCAACAAAGAAGTAGAAAACTTTAATGAAGGTATCCAGACTCAAGGACAACCTAGATGGCTTAGTCGCACCTACAAGCATAGACCAAAGGCTTCCCTCACTTTTTCAGTCACAAATGATGAGGAAAAATCTAAGCTCCTTGAGCAAGGAGCTCTCCTTGGAGCTCTCCTTGGAGGACTCCTATTAAAAGTAGTTAACTTCCAACTATCAACACATAAGACGCAGTGTCATAAGTGCCTCACCTTTGGCCATCATCAGGTGGGGTGTACAAAGAAAACTGTCTGTGCTATCTGCTTAGGGGAACATATGACATCTAATCACAGCTGTGCTACATGCAAAGCATCCCAAAGCTGTATTCACCATGCAGTACAATGTGCTAATTATAAATCTAATACCTATTTGGCTTCCCAACGTCAAGACTGCAATTATTATAAAGCATTGGCATGCTGAGTCACATCAAATTCAGCCAACACAACACTGCAAGGGGTCGAGAGATCTTGCAGTCCCTCTTTGATGTCTCCATCAAAGGGGAATCAGACATTCTTTTAGTTCAGGAACCTTATATGTTCCATAACACTCACTTACAAATTTATCAACCAATTATACATTCAGCTTATCAAGCAATTTCACCAATAACCCACCAATATCTTTGCCCAAGGGTCCTCACCTATGTCAAGAAGGTAAGTCAGATGCAGGTAATGCCGAGATATGATTTGGTGCCTGACCCAGACTATCAAATCCTGGAGGTTGATCTTCCTACAGACTCTTTTTATATCATACACATTTACAATGAGAAGCCTCTCACACCTTCCTTTTCTCATTATACCATTCAGCGGTTTCTTGAACTTAAATTACAGCTTGATAAACCATTTCTTCTATTAGGAGATCTAAATCTACACCATCAACTATGGAATCCAATGATCCAATCCAGCAATTTGCTAGCCAATTCCTTGGTTGAATATTTGGAACAGGCAAATGCTCAACTTCATAACTGTCCATTTGTCATTGAGAAGTTTGGAGGGACATTCCATAGATCAAACTCTAAAATACATCAATTATTGATCTAACTTTTGCATCAGGTTTCAGGCAAATCAAATGGCATGACTGGGGATATGGACAGGCAACAGGTTCAGATCATGAGTTAATCACTTTTCAAGCACAATTTACTCAAAAAGATCTGTCTATGACAGGACAACTCAAAATAATCCAATGCAACTTGAACAAAAGTATACAGGCAACAGAAAACACTCTTCAACTAGCTATGGAGCGAGGAGTTGAGATCTTGGCAGTACAGAAACTGTGGGTTTCATATTCAAAAGAGAGCAACAACTATCAAGGAAGACAATCAATACAACACCAGAATTTTTATCAATTTTTTCCCAACACAACAGACAATACTATCAGACCAAGAACAATGATATATATTTCAAAACAATTGAAAGCACAAGTGAGCCATTTGACAAGGTTTCCACAGGATACCGACATTATTGGAGTCAAAGCGGCTGGATCCAATTATAATTTCAGCCTTATAAATATCTATAACCAAGTTAGTCAACATCAAATAACCAGTCTTACAAGAGTGGAGAGGCATAAAAGTTCCCTACAGATTCCATCAAGATGCATTGTAATAGGTGATTTTAATGAACATCATCCTGACTGGGATCTCTTTCATTCAAAATCACACAGAGCAGATGATCTTCATGCATGGTTTGAAGAAAAAGGACTAGTCTTGACCAACACAATAGGAGATGGGACCTTCTATAGGCCAAATATGAAGGTACCATCTGTTATTGATCTCACATTAACCACAGCAGACATGGAAAAAAATATACATGATTGGCAAACAATTGAAACTGGATCTGACCATCAAGGAATATTATTTACAGTTACAGGACAAGATTCATACTTCACTTCAACACAGCCAGAAAAACTGAGATTTCAAACACACAAAGCAGACTGGGAAAAGTTCGAGAAATTGAGTACTACAATGTTTCGAAATTCTGAGTTATTTAATTCTGAAAAATTCAAGAGACTTCCACTTCTCACAGTTAAAAGTGTGATAAGCAACCAGACCAATTTGAAAACAGACCTTGATAAAATTGGGCAAGAAATGACAGACGTTTTGTTGAAAGCAGCAGAGGAATCAATACCAAGGCTGAAGCATGGTGCTACTCAAAAGCCATGGTGGACAGAAGATCTAAAGGTCTTGAGAAAGACAATGATGAGAGCTCAGAGACACCTCAAGGCAGATTCAAATGATCCACTCAAAAAGGAAAGATACTTGAAGGCACGGAACAAGTACTTTCAGGAGATCAAAATAGCCAAAAAAGATCACTGGAATAAATTTCTGGAAAATGAGGATCCATCAACAATATTCAAAGCCTTGGCATACACCAAAGTCAGACAGTTTACCAATCTGCCAAATTTACAAGGAGAAGATGGACAATTGAAAGAAAGTTTTACTGGAAAATGTCAGGCATTAAAGTCAAAATTGTTTCCCATACCACCAAGAACAGCTCCTTTTAACTGGGCTAACCACAAGGAAGATAACTGGAAATGGCCAAAGCTGACTGAATCAGAAGTAGCAAATGTATGCTGTAATGCATCCAAAGGAACTGCGCCTGGTCCAGATCAAATGAATTGGGCTATCATTAATCATGCATATAATGCTAACAAAGAAATATTCTTTGAAATATATTCTATATTTTTCAACATTGGATATCAACCAAGCTGCTGGAGAAAGGCAACTGGCATAATTCTGAAAAAGCCTGGCAAGCCTGATTACACACAACCTAAGGCATACAGAGTTATCTCCTTGCTAAATTGTCTTGGGAAAGCCTTGGAAAAAATCTTTGCACAGAGACTTGGATACCTAGCAGAAACAACTCACCTGTTGCACATATCACAGATTGGTGGGCGACTGAAAAAGTCAGCCGTGGATGCATGTCTACTGCTTCTGAACAAAATCCAAACTGAAAAGGCAGCAAAGAGGAAAACATCAACTTTATTTCTTGATGTGAAAGGTGCCTTTGACCATGTTTCAAAGGATCGGCTATTAGGCATAATGAGTGAGCTAAGATTACCATTTAGTCTATTAAGCTGGGTGCTATCATTCCTTAGCAAAAGACAAATGAAACTTCAATTTGATAGACAGACAGAGAAGTTTTCTCCCATTGAAACAGGCATTCCACAAGGAAGCCCTGTCTCTCCAATATTGTTTTTAATTTATATCAGAAACATGTTCAAATCTTCAACTGTGGAGTTTCTGTCCTATATTGATGATATAGCATTGACAGTCTCATCTCAAAGCTTTAAGAAAAATATTGAAATCATGGAAAGGGAAGTTCAGAAGCTCCAAGACATTGGGTTTCAAAATGCAGTAAGCTTTGATTTGGAAAAGACAGAGCTAATTCATTTTGAAAACACTAAAGCAGCAAGGAAGTGGAAACTCACCCTACCAAATGGTCATACAGTAACACCAAAGAGCACAGTAAGATGGCTTGGAGTTTGGTTTGATCAAAAATTGAATTTCAATCAACATGTGAATACAAGAGTGGCCCAAGCAAAGAAAGCATTTGGAAGAATGGCAAGACTAACCAATACTGAAAAAGGCCTTAGCCACATTGCAATGAGACAACTCTATCTAGCATGTGTGATAAGCATAGCTGATTATGCTAGTCCAGTATGGTGGAAAGATCAAAAACAGTTCTCTGATAGATTACAGGGACTTCAAAATATAGCTTTGAGGAAGATTCTTGGATGTTTTAAAACATCTCCAATTAGACCAATGGAAATTGAAGCATGTTTATGTCCACCAGAAGTGAGGCTCAATCATAGCAGAAGAAAATATGCTTTGACGGTCCTGACTCTGTCACCATTTCATCCAATTAAAAAGGCTCTATATCAAGAGCTAGCATACCTTGACCCAGAAGCAGAAATTCAGATGCGAAAATTATTACAGACAGAAAAGATAAGACTATCATTGAAATCAAATATTGATCAAGAAAATATTGAAACTATAATTCCTAATCTTTTTCCCCCATGGGAAAGAAAGGTTCCATATGAAATTCACATAAGCAATCAAGAAAAAGAAATTGAAGCTGATATGCATATGGCTAAAATAAAAGAAATGTGGTACCAAAACCATGTAATTTACTACACTGATGCATCCTGGTGGCCAGATGCAAAAGGAGTAGGTGTGGCATTCATGATGTATGATCACAGAACATTGACAACAATCCACCATTCAACAAGTCTTGCAAATGAATATCAAGCATACAATGGAGAACTTGAAGCTATAGTCAAAGCTTTAGAACATGCTGTAACTATAACAAATAGCCCAGGAAATGTTACTATCTACTCAGATAATCAGGGTGCTCTGAGAAGGATCCTTAAAGCTGACGATAGACCTGGACAAGCATGGTTTCATAGAGCTATTACAGCAACAACAAAACTAGCACAATCTGGAACTAGAGTAAGACTAGAATGGGTGCCTGCCCATCAAGGAATATTTGGAAATGAAATAGCTGATAAACTTGCAAAAGAAGCAGCTATTGTAGAAATACCACAGGCAACACCAACAAGCATTAATTATCTAGGACAAGAATGTGAAGCACTGAGAACTATGGAATGGATCTCATTACTAGACAAATGGAAGATTGAGAATCAACACTCATCAAGCTCATATGCAAGCCAATATGAGTGGAATCTACAAAAAAAGCCTTGCATTGGTAAAGGAGTAAAGAAGAGCGTGAGCTCAGCCTTTTACCAACTAAAACTAGGTCATGGATATTTTAAATCTTATCTAAAAAGAATTGGGAAGGTAAATGATGACAGGTGTATCTGTGGAGCAGAACAGATACCAAGACATTTATTACTCCAATGTCAAAGATACAAAAAGGAAAGGGCAATATTACATGGATGCAACAAAGGAAGTCAACTGAGCCTCAGTATGGTTCTGCATACTAAAATTGGCACACAAGCAGCTTTGGAATATATTGAAAAGACTGGGATATGCACTCGGAAATGGTGCATTAACAATAAAATTGGAATAGGATAGAGATTAAATAAATATTGGCATCAGTATTGATGACTATTTTGGAAGAAAAATGCAGAGTAATAATAAATGGAAAAAGTGGTATAAAATAATATTTTTGAAGTTTTGATTATGGATTTTGTTTTATTTTAGTTTCGAGGTATGGTCACTCCAGGGTTCAAATGAAAGAGAAAGTAATTGAACAAAATGTATTTGATAGATATATTGGCTAGTTTGCATCAGTTGATGCACATCCTACAATAGTCTTAGACTTAGACAGGATGTAAATGGAATAAACAAACAAACAATAAACTATTTACCTGATGAAATTATATTCAAGAATGATGAGTCTGAATTATATTTTGAGGGATGATGAGGATTGAACAAAGGACTGAGTCTGATTGAATAAGAAGGTTGTTGTATGAAGTATATTAAGTACAAGATGATTATCCAAGGTGGGAAGACAGTCAGATTATATACACCACTGATGCCATGACTGATCTGAAGAGAAAGTGAAGTGATGCAGGAAATCCAGATGTGGGAATCCTGAACTATCCCACTGCAGATCCTGACACATCCCTTGAAAGTTTTAGCCCTGCAGATCCTGACACATCCTTTGAGAGTTCTAGCCCTGCAGATCTTGACAAACCTTGTTGATCTCCCATGGTCATTAATGCTTATACCATTTTATGAATCTTGCTAGGTTAATAGTTTATGTAGATATAATGAATGACACTTTATGGTTAAGGTCAGTATTTCAACAGTCCCCCATAATCATAAAATGATATTCTTCATTTACTCTGTAACCAGTATATTATCACCTTTCATGGAATCACAGAATTTGTCATGCTTGACTCTAGATATTGGTTTGGTCAATCCATCAGCTGCCATATTTTTAGATCCTATGAACTTGAGCTCAACTGTTTCCAATTCAACATGTTGTCTCAGAAAATGATATTGTATGTCAACATGTTTGGATCTAGAGTGAAACTCAGGGTTCCTTGAAAGTGCAATGGCTGCTTGATTGTCACAAAAGATTGTAGTTGCCTGTTTCTGCTCTAGTGATATCTCCTGATGTATGTTCCTTCACTTCTTTTTGGGACACATGTTGGGAAAACAGCACTACTTTGCTTTCTAGATTCAACTAAATGCCTTAGGGCATGCAGAAGATGAAATGGAGTAAAACGAAAACTACTAGGGAAAAAGAAACATGGAGAAACTTTTTAGATATATTTTGTATGTTAGAACTGTGTCATAGCTATACAGCTGAATACACTATGATTTAAAAAAAAAAAAAAAAAAAAAAGATGTATGTTCCTGAGCCATATGGCTACTTTTGTTGCCTGTACTGCAGCATGTGTTTCTGACTCAGCTGTACTTAGGGCAATGGTTTTCTGCTTTTTTGACATGTGAGATATTAAAGATTTATTCAGATAGAAGCAGTAGCCCCCAACGGATTTTCGATCATTAGTACTCCCAGCCCAGTCTGCATCAGAATATCCAACAAGTTTGAAATTGTCAGTTTGGCAACCTTTAAAAATTAAGAAGTGATCCATGGATCCTTTTAGGTATCTTAATATTCTCTTAGCTGCACTAAAGTGACTGGCATCTGGATTGGATGCAAATTGAGCCAATGTATGGACAGCAAAGGTGATGTCTGGTCTGGTGGCAAGTGCTGCATACTCAAGGCATCCAATCATTTGCAGATATAGATTCTGTTCATGTAGTGGTGCTTGATTATTACTTTTACAGAGCTTAAGGCCTGTCTCCATTGGTGTACTAATTGAATTGCAGTCAGTCATTTTAAATCTGTCCAGAACAACCTGAATGTATTTTTTTTGATCAAGGAATAAGATATTCTGCTTTCTATTTCGAGTTATTTGCATCACCAGGTACATATGAGCATCACCCATGCCAAAGAAAATAGACATTATAAGACGGATGAAATTCCTAGTGATTTTTGTTAGTTATTATTAGATTCTTTAGCATTTAGATAAATTGTCATAGCTCCATAGCTGAATACAATATGATTCAAAAAAAAAAAAAAAAGAGCATCACCCATGTCAGTCATTTCAAATCTTTGCTTTAAACTTGATTTAAAGTGTTGGATTTCTTGTGTATTTTTTCCAAAGATTAAAATGTCATCCACATAGACAGCAATCATGAGGGTTTTTTGATTGTTAATAAACACTGCATAATCACTACTAAGTGGAATGAGATTCAGATCTCTGAGAAAAGCTGACAAGGTCTCATACCAAGCTCGGGGTGCTTGCTTCAATCCATAGAGTGCTTTTTCCAGTTTGCATACCAAATTGACCTTAGATTTCTTGTCCTTTGGATATCTTGGTGAGCATGCTTTATGGTTAGTAGATGTATCTTGAATTTCCATTTCCATCTCTTTCTTATCCTCCAATGATGTCACTTCAAAGCCATGTGGCTGCTCAACATATACCTCTTCATGAATTGGACTATTTAAAAATGCTGTTTTGACATCCATTTGATCTATGTCCAAGTCATGAGTTGCAGCTATGCTGAAAAGTATCTTGTATGACATTGGCTTCACTACACATGCAAAGGTGTCTGTAAAATTGTATCCCTCCTCTTGCTGGAAACCTCTTACTACCCATCTTGATTTATATTTTATGATCTTTCCATCCAAATTAGATTTTGTCCTATACAACCATCTTCCTTGGATTACTTTGCATCCATTTGGTGGAACTGACACAAGTTTCCATGTCTTATTTTCCACTATTGACTTGATTTCATCTCTCATACTTTCCTTTCACTTATTAGATTCATCACGAGCCATTGCTTGCTCAAATGTTTCTGGAGTAAATTAAGTGTTTGAATCAGTTGCAACTAGACATTTGCTGATGAATGCTCTTGCATTATTATTATCTTGATGGAATCTTGGATCTGCTAGCTCATCCAAAGATGTGTCATAAGGAACCTCATTCAGACTTTGGAGAGATAATTGACTTGGTGACTTTATAGCAGGGGATGAGGGACTGGCAGATGTTTCTTCATCATCTATTACAGGCTGAGTGTTGTATTGCCTATCCATCTCAAAGTATACTTGTTCATTATTTGTTTCCAATTCTTTTGATGAAACTTGATCCTTTTTTAATTCTGAATTTTCACAAATAACCACATCTCTTGATCTTAAAACTTTGCTTGAAGATGGATCAAAAATTCGATAGATATTGTCTGATTCATAACCAACAAGAAAACACTCAATTGATCTTTCCCCCAGTTTGTCTTGTATTTTCCCTGTCTGATGAGCAAAACATTTGGATCCAATAATTCTGAGGTGTCCTATTTTTGGTTGAGTTTTGTATAGTTTCTCATATGGTGATTTAAAATTTTCATTGGATCTTGATGGAAGCCTGTTTTTTATGTAACAGGCTTTCTTGACCAGCTCAGCCCAGAGAGATTTATCAATGTTTGGTGATTCATTCAGGAAGCATCTTGTCATGTTGAAAAGTGTTCTATTTAGCCTTTCAGCAACTCCATTCTGCTCAGGTGAGTGAGGTACAGTATATTGAAGTCCGAGTTCTTCTTGCAATGCAAAGTTTTTAAATTCAGAGCTTGAGTTTTCTCCACCATTTTTTTTTTTTTTTTATATTTACATCTAATTTGAGTCTACGACTATTAAAGATTTGTAGCTAAGCTACAATATTTATCCCCCAAGATCCAATAACACCTACACTAATTTTCACTTTATTTTTCCTCTGTATACCATCCCCTGGTCAATATTTTTGTCTTCCTCAAAAAGTCCAATGTTATATTAATTCCAATTTTGTAATGAAGCAATAATTCCAGGCTCATATTCTGGCCCTCTAGCTCCTATTTCATCCTCTTCCTATTCTGAGAATACCGCCTGCAATCTAGTGGCAAATGCCTTGCATCCTGCTCCTCTCCACATCTGCATTTTCCTGTAGTTGATTTTCCTATTCTTTTCATATATGACTTAAAGTAACCATGTCCAAGCTTGAGTTGATAAAATGCTGAGCTGACCTCCTTTCTGACTCCTCTTGGTACCCAAGGCTTGCTTCTTATTTGCCAAGGGTATATCTCAGTGTATGACAGGTGAGTACTTTGTTGCTGTCTTTTTGAATCATAATTTTCCAATATATTTTGCCATTCATTAATTTTTAAGATTTCTATTTCTTGTGAGATGCATGCTAAACTTATGGGATAGCTGTCATCTGGCTCTAGGTTTGATGCTATTTTTGCAAGTTTGTCTGCCTCTTCATTGCCCTTTAGTCCTTGATGGGCTGGGACCCATTGGAGAGTAACTCTTGTGCCTTGATCTTGAAGTTCTTGAGCTGCTTTAATAGCCCTTCTTACTTGCCATTGGCCTGCCTTAATATCCAAGTTTTCTAGTCTTTGCAGAGCAGCCTTACTGTCTGAAAATATGATCATAAACTCCTTTTTCCAGGTCTGTCTATTTGCATGCTCTATTGCTCGGACAATTGCCTCTAGTTCTCCATCATAAATGGTATTTTTGTCTTTTGAGATGGTGTAGTATTCTTTCAAGATGGTTTGTTCTATTTGATCATATCCTGTTAGTGAGATTCCTATTCTCAAAGATTCTGGGGAACAAGAAGCATCAGAATAATATATGAAATGACTTTTTCCATAATCTTCCAGAATTTGATTGTGAATTAATTTCTCCTCCTCTTTACTCTGACCACATATAGCCACTCTGTAAGGGACACCTCTATTCCATGGTGCGCATATAATGGTCTTAGTCTTCTCCTGTTCATATATTTCCCCACCATTATCATAATAAAGAATTGAAATTTTCTGACTAAACTCAGTCTCAACCATCTTTTTGAAATATTTAAAGGTACTAAAACATCCTGATTTGTTGCTAGCTAGGAAAACCCAAGAAGAGCGGCTGTAATCATCTGTAAATGTAATGACATATTTATTATCCCCCATAGATGTGGGAGTTATAGGACTAGCAAGATCTGAATGTATTTTCTCCAAGGGTCGACTTGATTTGGTTGGTATACACTTTGAGGTGTTTCTTGTAGACTTGTTCTTTAAACAGGTTTTTTTTTTTTTTTAATTCATAGTGTATTCAGCTATCTAGCTATGACACAATTAAAATACATAGATCTCGTCTTCCCCTTCTTATAAATCACTACCCCTTCATTCCAAATTTAACATTTCCCAATTATTTGTCCTAATTTAACTCCCTTTATGTGCTGCCATGCACTTGGATGTATCCAAATATTGTAGTAGTGCCTCCTTCCCCCTTTTTGTCCGAAATAGGGTAGGAAGTGACCTTGGCTCTATGCCCTTGAAGCATTTGTTCCTTTGATCTTTGAATGTTGGACAGTGTAACAACAAGTGCTGCACATTCTGTCTATTTTTACCACAAAAATTGCAAATATTATTGTGAACTTTTCCTATCATATGAAGGTAGACCCTTGTATTTCCCACTCCAAGTCTTGCCTGAAAGAATCCAGATTCTGTTTCCCTGCTGTGTCCTTGGAATCTAAATAGTCTGAAAGAGAAATTGGGTTGATTAGTCTGGGCCTGGAGCCTGTAATACTTGCCAAGTCCTTTGGCCTTTCGACCTTCCTCCTCATGCCAGAGCTCCATGTCCCAATCTTTTTTCCATGCCTCAAGAATCCATTCCCTAGCTTGATGCTTGATGAATGAGTGAGAGGTATAGTGGTCCCTTTTCATTACTGCCTGGTTTCGACCACCTGCAGCTAGCTTATCTGCCAGCTCATTTCCTTCTATGCCAACATGAGCTGGACACCATTGGATATGAACTGTGCTTTCATTACATATCATTCTGATCTTGTGACAGAATTGATTGCTATTGTGCCGAATTCGAAGAACGCTTGCCTGGCTATCAGTAAAAATATGTATATTCTTATTAGCAAAATATTTTTTAACATATTTTGCTGCTTTCATGATACAATAGGTTTCGGCATCTGTGATACCCATAGAGTCACCAAGGTTGTAAGAAAAGCATTTTATCTCTCTGGTGACAGGCAGGTAGATCACATAGCCTATACTGCTTCCAGCTCTCTTTGAAAGTGATGCATCGGTGTAGACTATAACATCATCCAAATGGATATCCTTGATTTGCTGGATGTGGGATATTTTTGTTGTTGCCTTTGAATGGTTAGATATAGTGGTGATGATATTGGATTGATGCCATGGTGGAACCCAGACAGCATTTAGCTGCTCTAAATTCTTCAGGGAACCCAATGGCTTCAGAGCACTCCCAATCCTCATCAATTGGGTCACTGGTTTGTTGATGTAATTCAACAGTCCAAGGTCAATCTGATTGGTGCTTGACAGTTCATCTTCTAGGGGACTGAACAGGTGTTCCTGGATAGGGTGGTCCCTTTGAAGTCGAAGCATCCTTAGTCCATAGTAAATAACCTGCTTCTCATGCCGTACTTTTGTTGGTAAGATGGAGGCCTCAACCTCCAAAGCCTTGACAGGACTGCCTCGGTAGGCTCCAGTAATCAATGGCAGTGCCTGATTCTGAAGCCTTTGACATCTGTTTGTTAGTATTCCACTACCCCTCTCACCATGCCAGAGAACTGAGCCATAATCAAGTACTGAAGTGACACAGGCTAGGTAGAGTTGTCGAAGGGCATGACAGTGTAGCCCTCGAGTTGCAGAGGCAAGGTTCCGGATCCTACAGAGAGCCCCATTGGCTAGCTGCAGTCTCTTTTCCACATGTATCTTGAAATTGAGCTTCCTATCAAACCAGATACCTAACCATCTGACCACCTCCTTTGGCTCTAAATTAGGAAGCCCGGGTAAGCTTAAGGTTGTATTTGGTCCCTGGTATTGACGGCCAAAGTGGATAAGCTCAGATTTTTCCATCTCAAAATTTACTGAAAGCTTTCTTGCACCCTCCAATAGCTCTTCAGTAATTGCCTTCAATGTCCTTATATTTTTATTGATTGAAGTTGATGACACTGAAATTGCAATGTCATTCATATAGGACAGCTGCAGGAAGTTATCTTTCTGTATTACAGGAAGGAGATTCCTGATAGAAAGCAGGAATAGCATTGGTGAAATTGGGCTGCCTTGAGGAGTTCCAGTCACTGGGAACACCTTGCTTAGTTGTCCATTAAAGTGTAGTTGTATGGTCCTTCCAGCAAGAAATGATTGGACCCATGATATGAGACCTTGGGGTAGCTGAAGTGACTGCATTGTTTTTATAAGTGCTGCTGGCTTTAGCCTATCAAAGGCTCCAAGAATATCCAAGAAGATTGTTGATACCAGCCGCTTCCTGTTCATGTTTTGCTCTACAAATTCCTGTAGCAACAAAGCAGCATCAATGGCTGATCTCTGCTTGCGCCCTCCAAATTGACTAGGGTGTAGGAGGTCTGTTGTGTTAGCAATAAATGACAGTCTATTGGCATAAATTCTTTCTAGCAATTTGGACAGGCAGGGTAGAAGAGAAATAGGTCTATAAGCTTTTGGTGTACTATAGTCCTTCTTATTCCTCTTTGGGATGATGATACCGACTGCCTGTTTCCATTGCTGAGGATGTTGTCCACTTTCAAATAAGCATTTGTAAGCCCTGAAGAAGAAGTCCGGAATAGTTGAGATTGCTTCTCTTATAATTGTCCAGTCCAAAGAGTCAAGACCTGAGGCAGTCATTTTTTTGGGAGCTGCACTTATCATTTCATTAATTGTGAGTTCCGGCCAGTCCCATTGTCTCTCCATTTCTTTCATTGTTTTTGTACTGCAGGAGGTGGAAGGAATAAATTCCTGTGCCTCGGCTGAAAGGGATGAAGTTTGGAAACTTGGAAAAAGAGTCTGGGCCAGAGCCTCACTTTTATCCTCAAATTTTGTTGCTTTAGTAGGCTGAAATTGGTGTCCTGGTGTATAGACAAGAGTCGGAATTATTCTTGACTGGTGATTTTCAGGCCTGGAGTAGTTGTAGGCAGTGAAGATCATCTTGTCTTTCGCTGAGGCGAGAAAGTCTGTCCAGTGGAGGTGTTTGGTGTGCTGTATGTGTTGGAAATATTTGTTCCTAGCAGCTCTTGCCTTCTCTGATGTTTCATGGTTATTGTCCTTCTTGTCCCTGCGTTTCAGCCTGTGAAATATTTGTCGAAGTACAGCAAGGTCCTTGGTCCACCAAGGCTTTGATCTTGGTGTAATTTTGAACAGTGGAATTGACTCTCGTGCTGCAGTTTGCACTACCTCTTGTAATATGGAGGCAATATAATCTACATTAATGCTCTTGATGGCCTCTTCCATTTGTTGTTGCATCAATCCTTGCTGTTGTAAAAGATGTGCCTTGAATAAATTCCAGTCGGCTTTTTTGACATTAAATCTGGTGGGTAGTGGGTTAGTATTTATGTTGCCATTCATCACCCCTCCTAGGTTAGAATCTATTAAACAGGTATCAAAAATTATCACTTCATGATCTAATCCAGTAGACTCTCCATATTTCCAGTTACCCCACCTAAGGTGTTTGAATCCTGTGGCATAGGTAAGGTCAATGATGGAGGTACTTTTTGAATTGGATCTGTGAAATGTCCCTCCATACTGTTCAATGATTGATGGCGAGTTGAGGAGCTGGGCATAGGCATTATCCAAGTACTGGGCCAGCTCGTTGGCAAGAGGTGAGTTGTTCTGGACAAGTGGATTCCAAGATGAATGATGCAAGTTGAAATCTCCAAGAAACAACATGGGCTTGTCCAGTCTCAACTGTAGATCCAAGAAGCGTTCCACTGTGAGCTTAGTTGAGTAGTGGGAGGTTGGCTTCTCATTGTAGATGTGAACCACATAGAATGATTCACTTGTTAGTTCTACCTCCAAAATTTGAAGGTCAGGGTCTGTCACCAAGTCATATCTAGGGGATACTTGAAGCTGGCTAGATTTCTTGACATAGGTAAGGACCCTGGGCCGCAGATTGGAGTTGAAAATAGGTGGTATTAGATTAAAAGCTGAGTGGTTTATAGGTCGAAAAGAGAGTGTTGGTTGGTGATGGAACTATTAAAAGGTTCTGAAAATAGTAATGAAATAAATTATCAATGAGGTGTAGACTACTTATCAATAAAATATGTTGTATATGTTTTCAGAGAATTTGTTGAACATACAAGAGTTGGTTATTATTGTTGCGAAGATAAATGTTGGATATAGATCACTTGGATTGTTTGAAAGCTGAAGGTGCTCAAAGTATTGAAGTAACTATAATGAAAAAGATAATCTTCCAAGGTGGGAAATCAGACAGGTTATATACATCATGAGAGAGTGATACATGTTAGGGTTGATTCAAAGATAAAGTGAAGAGATGAAGGAAATCTAGATGTGGGAATCCCAAACTATCCCATTGCTGATCATCAGTCCCATTAACTTTTGTCTAAGCTTTGAATAAACTGAGCCCTGATGAAATCCAATATCAAAGCAGAAGAAGGTTTAACTTTGGTGTCAGCTTTGTAAACTCTGTTCCTCAGGGTCATTGCACAAGTCTGTTCCTCAGGGTCATTGCACAAGTCTGTTCCTCAGGGTCATTGCACATGTCTGTTCTCTATTACCCTTGCAAACTTAGTTCCTGTTAGCCCTTGTAAACTCTGTCTCTGTTCTCCTTGTAAACTTTGTTCAAGAGACCCTTATTCATATCCTGGACTCATCTATGTATATTCCAGTTTGTGCATGTGCTTGTGTTGCATAATTAATTCACTCATAGTGAATGATACTTTCTGATTATATTCAACAGGAACATGTATGGTTCCTGCACAAAAATAAAGTCTGATTCCTCCTTGAGGGCTACCTCAAAGAGTGACTGCAGAATCTCTCGACCCCTTGCAGTATTATGTTGACTAAATTTGAGTGTATCTAGCATGTTAAAGCTTTATAGAATTCACAATCTAATCTTTGAAATGCCAGGTGAGTGTTTGACTTGCAGTTGGCACACTGAACTGCATGGTGGATGCAACTTTGGGTTGCACTACAAGTGTTACACTTGTGGCTGTTGGTGTAGTGTGGTCCAAGACAGATGGCACACACTGGAGATTTCTTGTACCACATGGAGTGGTGGCCAAATTTCAGGCACTTTCTGCACTGAGTCTTCTGAGTTGATTTTTTTTTTTTTTTTTTTTAATTCATGTTGTATTCAGCTAAAAGCTATGACAATCTATCTATTAATTACACAGTGGTAAATTTAAATTTCTTAACCCTTCCTTACTCCTGTTTGCTCACATAATTCTATTTCCAATTTGTTGTGTTCCTAGTTAATCTCCTTTCAGTGCATTTATACACTTTGAAGCCTTCAAAAACTTTAGCAATGCTTCTTTCCCCCTTTTTGTTCGGAACAAGATTGGGAGTATCAATGGCTCTATATTAGTAAATGATTCCTTTCTCTCTTTAGTAAAGTTTTGACAATGTAGTATCAAATGTTGCATAGTCTGCTTCCCATTTTTACAAAAATTACAAGTTTCATCTTTGGTTTTCCCAATTTTGAATAAGTATGCTCTAATATTGCCAATCCCTGTCTTTACTTGGAAGTATGCTGACTCAGTACTCCGGTTGTGACCTTGAAAATTGATAGGTTTGGTTGAGAAAGTTGGTATTGATATCTGCGCTTGGATCCTGTAAAACTTGCCTAGACCCTTACTTTTCCTCCCTTCCTCCTCATGGAAGAGCTCAGAAGTCCAGTCATGAGTCCATGCTTTATTTATGAGCTCTTTAGCCCTTTGCATCAAAAATGAGTATGTTGTGAACTGATTCCTCCTGATAACCTTCTTTTTGCCAGCCCCTCTGGCTAATCTATCAGCAAGCTCATTTCCCTCAATGCCTTCATGTCCTGGGCACCAAGAGAGATGAAGAGTGCAAGATTCAGATTCTTTTCTGATCTGGTGAGAGAAGAAATTGTCTCTCTTCTGGATCCTTCTGAGGCTGGCCTGACTGTCAGTGAAGATATGGTAAGTTCCATTTGGTACAATCTTTTTCAGGTGTCTGATAGCATAAAGGATACAAAGTGTCTCTGCATCTGTAATCCCAATGGATTCCCCAAGGTTAAAAGAGAATACTTTTATCTCTCTGCTGACTGGGAGGTACATAACAAAACCCATACTACTTCCTTTGCCCTTTGAAAGAGATCCATCAGTGTAGACAAGGGTGGTATTGTATGGAAGAGATTTGATGTGTGCTTTGTGATCCACTGCAGCTAGGTCTTTTGGTAGTTTTGAAATGGTAATGGAAATTTTGGGCTGAAGCCAAGGAGGGGCCCATTTATCATCTCTCTTTTCTAGATTCCTCAGATGTGCAAATTGTTTCAATAATTGTCCAATCCGGGTAAGTTGAGTAGGGGTAGTTGACAGGAAGTTGAAGACATCAAGATCCAGATCTGAGGATAATGACAACTCATCCTGCAGTGGAGAAAGTAATTTGGATTGAACTGGGTGTGATCTTTGTAGTCGAAGTAGTCGCACTGCATAATTGAATGCCTGTTTTTGGAGTCTAACTCTAGTTGGTAGAATAGCTGCCTCGACCTCAAGTGCTTTGACAGGGCTGTTGTGGTAGGCTCCAGTGATCATTCTACATGCCTGATTCTGGAGTCTTTGACACTTGTTGATTGAGGCACCTGATCCTCTTTTATCATACCATAGAACTGAGCCATAATCCAGGACTGGAATAACACAGCTTAGATAGAGCTGTCTGAGAGCATAGTAATGTAGCCCTTTTGATGATGATGAAAGCTGCTTGATTCTCATTAGAGCTCCATGTGCTAGTTGGAGACGCTTATCCACATGAGTCTTGAAAGTAAGTTTCCTGTCAAACCATATACCCAACCATCTTACTTTTTCCTGAGGTAATAAGGTAATTCCTTCACCAAGGATCAATGGATCTGTTAGTGGCTTTCGGTGGTTAGAGAAATGAATTAGCTCAGTCTTTTCCATTTCAAATGAAATTGATAAATCTTTGGCCTTTGTCATAATATGCTGTAATACATATTTCAGTTGTCTCTCATTTTTGCTTTTCTGAGTTGATTGTTGGTAGCTAACTACCTTCAAAAGTTGTCCTCCAATGAGTACCCCAGTCTTTATCAATCTTGTCTTCTGCTCCTCAGTCTTCACACAAAATGCCACTGAGGCTCTCACTAATTTACTTTGTGATTTGGTAAGCCATCTTGCCTGGCCCTGTGTATTGATCCCATCATTATAGGTCTCAATCTCCTCATTTAATTGTTAAATGGGGATACAGGTTGCAACCCCATGTACCACCATTTTAGGCCAATTGCTAACCTTCTGGGCCTTCTGAATTGGCCATCCTGCAAAGACAACCTCCCATTTTTCCTGGTCCAGAATCATCTCTGTGAGAGAGGCATCCATACAACTGAGGACCAGGTTCCCCTTTGGTGAAGTATGGACCCTTGAGTTAGCCCTTTTCCCTAGGATCTTGTTGTTCCTTTCTCTAATGGTGAAAGCCTGGTAATCTGGCAGGCTGCAGCCTGACCTGGGTACCAGGGTGATAACATTCTCAGCATTAATTATTTGTGCAGCTGTGGGTGGAGCTGCATTGGTGGTTGAAGAAGTAGCTGTTTGAGTGATAGGCTTAGTATTTGTAACTTGGCCTGTGCTGCTGATGGTTGGTGCAGCAGGTTTTCGGATGAGCACCTTCATGACTGGCCTAGCTGGGGTAACAGTGGCTGGCTTATTGTTTGGGATCCCCTCCCTGACCTTCTGTGCAAAGGAAGGGACTGTTGGCACCACAGGCTGGATTTGTGGCCTTGGTGGGGTTGGAATTGGTACTGAGTTTATTGGTTCCGCAGTGGAGACCTGGAGTGGTGGTCTAGTGGTTATCACTTTCCCCCCCTCAGTAAAGCTTCGAAAAACCTCAATGAGGTCCAAGACTGCCACTTGCTTTTCTTTGTCTCCAGTAAGGCTGTATGCCTTAACTAGTAAGTCACGTGCCTCGAGAATAGCTGTTTCAAAAGTATGTTTAATGCTGTGTGGTGCAGCAATTTTGACCATTTTGGATGGCTGAGGGTTGGTGTGGTTGGTTGCTGAAATACCCCGTTTCAGAGGTTGATCAGCAAATGGTGTTTTAATGAATAAGTTTTTTGTGGCCAAATCAGTTGATGTGATTGGGTCACTGCTAAAAATGTCAACCTTAGATGTCAAATTGACAGGTCGAACAGAGGAAAGTAGCCTTGAAGGCTTTGGTGATAGACCTATATTCCAGATTGATGAAGATAGTCTAGGGACATCTGTCATGTCCATTTCTGGTGATGAAGGCAGGCTTGGTAGGCTCCCTGGTGATGAGGGAGACTTTTCAGCCATATTTTTATTGTTTATTGCTGACATAGACAGCTGGAAAACAAATAAAGAATGTTTAAACAGGTTTCTCATGTAAATTTTTCTATATTACCAGTCACAGTTTGAATTGATCCTTTAGTCATGTAATCTTGATTTATGTGTCCAAGTCTTTTATGCCAGGTGAGAGTGTCAATTGAATTTGATGAGAATGCACTTGCTTGATTTGTTTCAAGTACAAGAAGAGAATCTCGAGAAATTGTAGTTGCTAGTACATTATTGCCATGCATGATTTGACACTCATTATTTGTGAAATTGAACCTGATGTTTGGATTTTTGATGGCACAACATATGGATAAAAGGTTTGATGCCAGTTGTGGAACATATAGGACATTTAAAAGTGTTAAAGAATTGCCATTTTTTGTTGTGATCTTGACATCTCCCTTTCCAGTAGCATTCATTTTGGTGTTATTAGCTATGGTAATTGATGTGGAGAATGGTTGAAAGTTTGTGAACTGCTTTTTATTGTTGCACATGTGTTGTGTTGCTCCACTGTCCAGAATCCATGAGTCATGATGTACACTGTTCTGCTGTGAAAAAAAGGCCACACCATCTGGAAGTTGATCATCATCATGTGCCCTTGTATAGTATTGAGTTGTTGAAGAGTATCTAGCAGTTGGTTTTTTTTTGGGATATTTTTCCCAACAATTATCTGATTTGTGGACTTTCCCACAATGGATATATATTGGTTTAGTTTTTGGAAATTTTTGTGCTGTCATAGCTGTGTTTTTCATTGTTTCATTATGTTGACCCAATCTTCTTGCTTCATCTATCAAGCTTGCAATGATTTCATCCAAATAGTAGTGAGAATCCTCTGAGATAGATTTAAGTCTAACTTGCTGCATGACTGACTGTGTCCATGCCTCATACTGGCTACCCACATTATTTATTAATATAGAGAGTAGTAGCCACTGAGGGAGTGGTGACTCTGTCATTTGAGAAAGTGTCCTGATATGGGAGCGGAATTGATCAATAAAGTCATCCACACTTTTACAGGATGAGAGGTTAGTAGTAACAAGTGATTGGAAAGCTAGATGTCAAGCACTGAATCCAACATTACCATATTGTCTTTCCAATTTTATCCATACATTGGCTGCCAGATCATCTTTTTTTTTTTTTTTTTTTTTAAAATTCATAGTGTATTCAGCTATATAGCTATGACACAGTCTCTAATATACAAAATCCTTTGCATCCCACACTCCATGGTATTTTAAATAGTGTTTTAGTTCTACCCCTTTGTCATCTATTTTGTCCCCCAAGGCACTTAGTAGACCAAAGAAAATAGAGTAATGCTGTCTTGCCTTTCAGTGTTCCAAAAAGCATGGGTAGTGAAAGTGGTTTGAGTCCCCCAAACTCCTTTTTCCTCTCCCCCTTAAATTTACAACAGTGTAAGATTAGATGTGGTATTGTTTGTCTTGCTATTCCACAATGATTACACCAGTCATTGTCTACCTTTCCAATTTTCTTAAGATGTGTTAGGGTATTTCCAATACCTGTTCTTGCCTGAATATATTCAGACTGTGTTCTTCGGCTGTATTTGTTGTACTGGAAGGGTTTAAGTTGAAAGTTGGGCTGGTTCCTATGTGCCATTAATCTATAATATTTGCCCAACCCTCTTGCTTTTCTCCCTTCCTCTTCTTGAAACAGTTCTTGATCCCATATCTGTCTCCATGTCTCCAAAGTTTTTTCCCTCAGTAATTCCCTTAGGAATGACAGGGTGATGAATTTGTCCTTTCTTAAGGCTATCTTTTTTTGTCCTTCTCTGGCCAGGTTGTCTGCCATCTCGTTTCCTTCAATTCCCATGTGTCCTGGGCACCAGAGTAGATGTAGTGTTAGGTTTTGCCCAGCAGTTCTTAACTGATGGCAGATTTGATTTGGTGCATGTTTAATCCTGGATAATGATGCTTGGCTGTCAGAAAAAATGTATACCCCTCCTGATATTCTTAATCTCTTTACTGTTAAAATTGCTTTGAGAATACAGTATGTTTCAGTGTCTGTAATACCCATCTTATCCCCAAGATTAAAAAAGTAGCATTTTAATTCTCTGGTGATGGGGAGTGCTACATCATCTGCATCAAGCAATTTAATGATGTGATCTTCACAGCGTAGGATCAAAAGAAACATGGCTTTAGAGTTTTGAGATTCTGCATCTTCAATGACAATTAATGAAGGTTTTAGTTTTATAACACTCTAAAGGTCCTGTGCAATGAGATAAGCTTTCATTTTTATAGACCACACCTGATAGTTTAATGTGCCAGCAAGTTTGGCAAATGATGATTTGGTGAAGTCCATATTGAAAGTATGTAGAATCTGGATTGTCTAAAGTAAGCCTTGTTCAATGAGATGAGGTTATATGATTAAGTGCAGAGTTAGAGCTCTGGGATCATAACCTATTTACCTGATAAAATTATATTCAAGAATGATGAGTCTGAATTATATTTTGAGGGATGATGAGGATTGAACAAAGGAATGAGTCTGATTGAATAAGAAGGTTGTTGTATGAAGTATATTAAGTACAAGATGATTATCAAAGGTGCAAAGACAGTCAGATTATATACACCTCTGATGCCATGACTGATCTGAAGAGAAAGTGAAGTGATGCAGGAAATCCAGATGTGGGAATCCTGAACTATCCCACTACAGATCCTGACACATCCCTTGAAAGTTCTAGCCCTGCAGATCCTGACACATCCCTTGAAAGTTCTAGCCCTGCAGATCCTGACACATCCCTTGGAAATTCTAGCCCTGCAGATCCTGACACATCCCTTGAAAGTTCTAGCCCTGTAGATCCTGACACATCCTTTGGAAATTCAAGCCCTGCAGATCCTGACACATCCCTTGAAAGTTCTAGCCCTGCAGATCCTGACACATCCCTTGAGAGTTCTAGCCCTGCAGATCTTGACACATCCCTTGAAAGTTCTAGCCCTGCAGATCCTGACACATCCCTTGAAAGTTATAGCCCTGCAGATTTTGACAAAACTTGTTGATCTCCCATGGTCATTAATGTTCATACCATTTTATGAATCTTGCTAGGTTAATTGTTTATGTAGATATAATGAATGACACTTTATGATTAAGGTCAGTATTTCAACAATGACTTTATATTCTATTGCACAATATTGACTTATGATAGATGCTGAATATTATGGAATGCAAATGTATATCTATAGTTCATTTTGGTAATTCCATTCAAAGTTGAAGTTGTCATTCTAATTTGAACTTAAACTTGACAAGTTCAAAGATAACTATCCCTTTGGCATTCAAGTTCAGATGAATGGATTATTGACTTTGTGTTCTACTGCATAATATTGACTAATGATAGATGCTGAATATTATGGAATGCAAATGTATATCTATAGTTCATTTTGGTAATTCCATTCATGGTTGAAGTTGTCATTCTAATTTGAACTTAAACTTGACAAGATCAAAGATATCTATCGCTCTGGCATTTAAGTTCAGATCAAAAGCCTACCGGCCTATCTCTCTACTACCCTGTCTATCTAAGCTATTGGAGAGAATATTTGCCAACAGAATATCTTTTCTTGCTAATACTAGTAATGATTTATTGCATGAAAGTCAAATGGGAGGGCGTAAGCAGAGATCTGTCATTGACACAGCACTTTTACTTCAGGAATTCATTGAAGAAAACACAGCAAAGAATCGAATAGTCTCAACAGTATTTCTAGACATCTTGGGAGCATTTGATAGACTACAGCCAAAGGCTTTAGTACAAATCTTGAAGAAACTTCAACTTCCAGATCAATTCAGGAACATCATATTTTCCGTCTACACATTTTTGTCAGTAACTTTTTGCGACCGACTTCTACCATCAAACAAACTATTGTTTACGATTCATCACATCAAGCGCTCTTGATTAAGATATTAATCAGCCAAATTGACCGACTGGTTGTGCTGATAATGTCAAATCAGTCGATTTCCAATGTGTTCACCCACAAACCCATCTTCAAGCCCACCCCCATCAATATCTAAGCAACCACAACTCCAAAAATCCATTTGGAGTGACCTACCAACTCCTCCAGCTATTAAAAACCCAGCTAGTAAATTCAATTCATCAATTGATGAAATTTTCATGGATTTTTCAAGTGATCCTATATCAGGTCCTTCTCAGGATGGGAAAAAGTTTTCAGGTACCCACCTGGCTTGGGCCTCGCGAAAACGAGGCAGCAGTATGTCCAATAAACTAGAAAGCCATAAGAAAATACAGCTGGTAACAAAGAAGGATTTAGAAATGAAATTTCAAACCCCCTATGATGCATTAATGGCAGCTAGAGATAATATTATCCAGGCCTATAGCCTTTCACATAACAGGATGGAACAGACCAAGCTGTTGGACCTACTAGAAATATTCAGAGAATTTACTGAGAAAGGGCAGCTATCAAAGGCATCTGAAATAATAGTGAGCCAGATCTCTAACCTAGAACAAGCCACCAGAAAAATAGAAAATAAGACAAGAGATCTACTAAGCACCATTGTCCAACCAGTAACAACCAAGCCATCTGCATCAAACACAGTTGCCCAAACAAAAATAGCCCAGCCAGTGAGCTTTGCCAAGATCCTTGCAAATAATGGAGAATCATATCAAGCAAAGCCTCAAGAGTGGACAGTTGTAGGTGGGAAAAAGAAGGTCAATACCACTCAACCACAGAGCCAAAATCAACCCAAGGAAAAAAAGGTGAGGAGATTGATACTTGTCCAAGCTCCAAATACTCTACCAGTAGAATCACCCCTAGCAGCAAGAAATAGCCTCAACAAAGCCCTAGCAGATAGAGGAATCAAAGGCCCAGTGGTGAACTTGGTGAGCACTACATCAGCCAAGAATTTGTCTATAACCACCACAGAAGAGTACACAGCAGAATTCCTTTTGGAGAAAAGAGAGCTTTGGGAACATTTAGTTCCATTTACATTTGCACAGATTGACAAACCATGGCACAAGGTTGTTGCTCATGGAATTCCAATACTAGACTTTGATACTCCAGAGGGTATGGAGTTGGTCAAAGATGAGATCTTGACCTTCAATAAGGGTCTCAAACCAATTGGAACTCCATATTGGTTATCAAGCAGGGAGAATAGGACTATCAAACGGGCTGGATCAGTGGCAATTGCCTTTGCAACAGAAGAAGAGGCCAACAGAGCCATCAGAAACCGACTCTACATTGCTGGAATCAGTGTCAGAGTAGAAAAATTTTACAGTGTGGCTCCATCAACCCAGTGTAACAAATGCCAAAGCTTTGGTCACCTTGACAGCTACTGCAGAAAATCAGCAGTCTGTGGTCTATGTGGAGAAAATCACAGCACTCAGCAACACTACTGCAGTGTCTGCAGGACAAGGGGCCTTAGCTGCTCACATCTAGCCCCAAAATGTGCCAATTGCTCAGGCTCTCATCAGGCCAGCTCAAAAACCTGCGAGGTTTATCTTGCAGCTAAAAATAAGCTTGATCAGGAGGAATTGTAATGTCAAACACACCTGATATGCGCGTCCTTCAAATCAACCTTAATAAAAACCAATATGCAACTGAGAATGCTCTACAGCTGGCTGTGGAGCTCAAGATAGATATTATAGCAGTCCAGGAACCTTGGCTGATTCCCAGACAGCCTAGGAGCCAGGACTATACTAACACCAGATCCGTCTATCACAGTGGATTTGACCAGATATTTCCCAAGTTTCCAACCCAGTTAAGACCAAGGACAATGGTCTATATTGCTAGGAGGCTTGGGAACATAATTAAGCTTGCTAATCAGTCACCACAGGACCCAGACATCCAAGTCCTAGAAATGACTGATGGTGCAGGCATATTAAAAATAATTAACATTTATAACCAAGATGATCAGGCAGGTCAGAGGAGTAAAACCATCGAGGCTCACCTGTACAATCAGCAACCCGGCCCTAAATCCATCCTTCTTGGGGACTTTAACCTTCACCATCCCCTGTGGGAGCCAGAGTCAATTCCAACTGGACCCTCAGAGAAATTGGTTGAGTGGTGTGAGGCACATGAGATGGAGCTAATCAACAGTCCTGGTGTGGGTACATTCTTCAGGCAACACATGGAACAAGCAACAGTGATTGATCTGACTTTTGCATCTCCAAATGTTGCAAGTAGAATCAAGGATTGGCAAATGATGGCTGACATTGGATCTGATCATTATGGGATCCTGTTCACCCTGGAGACAGTCTCAAGTCCCATCAAACTTTGAATCCGCCTTTTCGACCACAACTTTTGATCCAATCGTCCAAATTTCAATTACTTGACAGATTCCTTTTTGCATCACTCACAGCTACATTTGCATTCAATTTCCGACCCTTCTGGCATACTGGTAGGCAAAGAAAATGGATATTGACTATGATCCTCCATCTGGGGGCTCATTATCCTCCTCACCACCACCCTTTATTGACCTACCATCCCAACCACGGCTCAATCAATCAATCTGGAGCGGTAGTCTAAAACTACCAACCTCAACAGATCCATTAAGATCAATCTCATCATCATCCACCATTCCTACAGCCATGGAGACCAGTTCTGATCCCATTTCTGCTTCTGTTTCAGGTGACAGGAAAAAATTTTTACTCAACAAGCGAAAAATTGGTCCAAGCTCAAGTGATCCAACTGAGTACCCAAAGCCTCCCAAGCTGAACAAACCTGCTACCAACTACTCTTTTGCACTCTCAGCTGATGATGCAATTTATGCAGCCAGGTATAAAATTCTGGAGGCCTATAAATTAACATTTGACAGGGATAGACAGACTAGAATTCTCGACTTGCTCCAAATATTTCGAGAATTCACTGAGAATAACTTTCTGCCTGGAGATAAAGTCAAGGGGACTACCACTGCACCATCATCTGTGCCAAAAAAATCTGTCCAATTTATTCCCAAACCAGCCTCTTCCAGTGGACCTGCACCTTTGGCCACCAACAACTTTCCTAGCTCATCTAGTCAGCCAACCAAGTTTGCCAGCTATTCTAGTGTGGCAGCCACAAACATATCTCACACCACTGCACCATCAGACCAAAAATGGACCAAAGTCACCAACAAAAAGACCAGGCTACCTCTCACTAAAACAACCCAACAACCTCCACCAAGCTCTACAGCACCTATTACCCCAAAAGCTGTCACTAATGCTCCTGATGCTGACACACTTCTTGTTCTTGTCTTGACAAAGGGTGCATCTGTTCCTGCCTACAATGCTATCAGTGTTAGGGACAACATCAACAGACTTCTGGGCAAGAAAGCTATGGCAAGAGTCCACACCTCCCCTCGGAATAACCTTGTTCTTACCTGCTTTGACTCCACCCCTGATGAGCTTCTATCTTCACAGGACAAGTGGATAATGCTCTTTGGAAAATGGCCTATTGACACCATTCAAAAAGTGAATAACTTTCCGAAACTGGTAGCCTATGGGGTGCCAACTAGCCTACCAATCACTTCCTTTCAAGAGGAAGTACAAGACTTTAACCTGGGTGTGGAAGTGATTGGCAGTCCAAGATGGCTAACAAACAATCCTAATGGCCCAACTTGTCCTGTCATCTTCAGCATCACCTCTGAGGAAGAGAAAAATAAGATTCTAAACAGGGGGATATTAGTTGGAGGACTGCTTCTTAAAGTATCCAACTATAAGCAAACTACAAACCGGACTCAGTGCAAGAAGTGCCTGAAGTATGGTCACCTCTTCTTGACCTGCAAGAGGGAACCTGTTTGTGCAGTCTGCAAGGGCTCTCACCTCACCACTGAGCACAAGTGCACCACTTGTTCAACCTCGGATAACTGCACACACCACCCAGTGAAGTGTGCCAACTGCAACTCTGGGAGCCACACAGCTCTTCAGAAACACAGCTGCGAAATTTACAAGGGACTTTTATGATAGATCACATCAAAATTTGCCAGCACAATACTGCAAGAGGGAGAGAAATCCTTCAATCATTCTTCGAGGTGGCTCTGAAGGAAGATGCATTAATTCTTTGCATTCAAGAGCCATATCTATATTATAATAAAATAACCAAAAAATACTCACCTCTTTCTCACCCCTCCTACATCCCAATTGTCCCACACCAAGATGCCTCTATCCGGCCAAGAGTTATCACTTATATCAGGCGACATTGTACAATCAATATTTCACCAAGACAAGACCTCATTCACGACCCAGATATGCAGATTCATCAGATTGACACCCCTGAAGAATCATTCTACATCTTAAATATTTATAATGAAAAATCCCGTCATTTAACTGTACCAACATCAACTACAGAAAGTCTTTTTCAGCTGGACATAAATTGGGATAGACCCTTCTTACTGCTAGGAGACCTTAACCTCCACCACCCATCTTGGAATCCAGCCATCAACTCACCTACAACAAATGCAGAAATATTTGCCAGCTATATGGAGATAAATCAAGCCATTCTCCTCAATGATTTCACCATCATTGAGGAATTTGGTGGAACCTTCTGTAGATCTAACACACAGAAAACATCTATCATAGATCTGACTTATGTTTCTGGCTTTCAAAGGCTTCAATGGCAGAACTGGAAATATTGTGAGTGCACATGTTCAGACCATGAAGTAATAAGTTTTGAAACCTCAATTAATCCATCCATTCATAATTCTGAAGAGAATCAACCTTCTAATTTCAACTTAAAAAAAGCTAACTGGGATCTCTTTGGAAATAATCTTGCAGCACTTGAAAGCAAGGCCAATTCAGAGTTAGACCAACTTATCAGTACCAGGAACTTTGATGGAATAGCTATCTTACTAAAGACAATAGTCCATCAAGCTGCTACTAATGTCATTCCAAGAATTAGAACCTCACCAAGATCAAAATCATGGTGGAAAAATGAGCTAACAAATCTTCGGAAAAAATATCACTACTTGAGGAGGCTGGCAAAAAAGACACTGGATCCTGGGATCAAAGAGGAAGCCCAAAGAACAAGGAACCAATATTTTCGATCCATTTCTGAACACAAAGCTAAGCATTGGGAAGCATTTCTGGAGCAAGCTCAAGGGAAGACAGCCTATACTGCATTTCAATATTCTAATACTTCACACCAGCAAAGCCCTATAATTCCAACCTTGAAGTATACTTTATCTGATAGCACTGAGACATCTACTGCAACTACATTTGCAGAAAAAACTGATGCTCTTATTTGGAACCTTTTTCCGAAGTGTAACCCCCTAACAATTATGGCCTTTACTAGTGCACCCCAAATTCCATCATCTTCTAGAGCCAAGATGTGCTGGAAGTGGCCAGAACTTAACCAAGAGGAATTCTTTCGAGCTATTCCAACCAAGTCAACTGCACCTGGGGTGGATCAAATTGGATGGCAAATGCTAAAGTATGCTGTCCAAACTCTACCACACTTTTTCTTCAAAGCTTATCAGGCTTTATTTCAGGGTGGTCATCATCCTGACTCTTGGAAGGAAGCTATTGGAATTATTATTCCAAAAAGAAATAAGAAAGATTACTCTGAACCCAAGGCATACAGACCCATATCTCTGTTGCCCTGCATGTCAAAATTGTTGGAGAAATTATTTGCCAATAGACTCTCCTATCTAGCAAATGTTTCAGATGACCTCTTGGACCCAACTCAGATTGGTAGACGGAAACAAAGGTCAGCTATTGATGCTGCTCTGCTGCTACAAGCTTTTGTTGAAGAAAACCATGCCAAAAGGCAAATGGTCAGCACACTTTTCCTGGATATCATGGGGGCATTTGATCGACTTGACACTTCCAAGTTGATCAGCATTCTACAGCAATTAAATCTACCGGACAGCTTCATCTTGTGGTGTCAGTCTTTCTTGACTCAGCGCAAAATTCGACTCTCCTTCAATGGTCAGATGAGTAAGATGCACCAAGTTTCAGGCACACCACAAGGAAGCCCTATCTCACCAATCCTCTTTCTAATCTCAATAAAATACCTTCTTCCTGAAGTAAGAGGCAACAATTATCTACAATTATCTTATGTAGATGATATATCTCTTTCAACAGCTTCAACTTCCATTGAAAAGAATATTTCATTCCTGGAGGGCTGTGCTAATTCTCTTCTCCAAAAGGCTAGACATCACCACATCATCTTTGAGGTGGATAAATCAGAGCTTATACACTTTCATCGACGTCGGCAGCCAGTGACTTTACCTCTCAGAGTACAAGATACCTTACTTCATCCCAAAGAGGTAGTAAGATGGCTTGGTATCTGGTTTGATCGAAAGCTTAACTTCAAATGCCATGTACAGAAGCGACTTCAACTTGGCAATGCAGTCTGGGAACGACTCAGAAGGCTGGCAAGGCCATCAAGTGGCATGAAACTCAATTCTCTTCGTCAATTATATCTTTCATGTGTAACCTCAGTCATGGACTATGGATCTGTTCTATGGTTCAACCGGCCTGGGTCTTTATCACTAACCTATCAATATGACAAGATACAGAATAGAGCTCTCATTGCCATCACAGGGGCATTCCCCCAGGCCCCAAGGAAGGCTCTGGAGGTGGAGGCAGCCATCTTACCAACCAAAATACGTCACCTCAAGAATGCAAGTCTATATGCCCTTAGAATTCTCCGACTCCAGAAGGCACATCCCATCTCTAAACTTCTCTACAGCCCCATTGAAGATGAGCTGAGTCTCCTTAATCAGCCAGACCCAAGGGACCTACAAGAAATAACTATAACCTCATCCCAAATAGCACGATTTGGGAAGCTATTGGGGAGACTTACTATAAATCATAGGCTGGAGTCTATTGATAATAGATGGAACCCTCCTTGGCTAAAGACATCACTCAAAGTATCAATCTCTACCTCATCCAAAGAAGAAGCAGTCAAGGAACATAATCAATTCCTCAGACAAGTCTCAGATGATTCAACTATAATTTATACAGATGGGTCACTTACTGAAGGCAAGGGAAGTAGTATTGGGTATGTGATATATCCTCCACATTCTGGGCCAGTCAAATGTGTATCACTTAACCTTGGACATGGCATGGGTATTACAGATGCAGAAACCTTCTGCATTCTGAAAGCCATTCAACATGCTAAGCACCTTTCAACTTCAGATAAAATTTTCATATTTACTGACAGCCAAGCATCACTCCAAAGGATACAAAAAGGCTCTAACCAATTCTCTCACCAAATCCGCTGCAAAGAAAAAGGTGCTAATATTACACTTGCATGGTGCCCAGGCCACATGAAAATTGAAGGTAATGAGCTGGCTGACTCTCTAGCAAGAAGAGCTGCAAATAAAAATCCAATTAAAAAACATCTCTTTACAACACTCAGCTTTCTTAAACAAGAGTTGAGACTAACTATTAAGGATGCCTGGTCTCAAGACTGGACATCACAACTACAACGTGAAGAAGAAGGGAAAAGAGCAATAGGACTGGGCAAACTGTATAGTGCCCAGGCTAAATGCCACATACCCAACTTCAAATTCAAACCATTCAACATGATCAAATTTTCTCGAAAAACCCAGTCAGCATATATTCAAGCTAGGACAGGTATAGGGAGCCACCTAGCATATATGAATAAGATTGGGAAAAGCAATACTAATATCTGCAATTACTGCACAAAAAGTGTTCAAACAATTGAACATTTAATACTTTACTGTTCATTCTTCAAGAAACAGAGGAGAAAAGAGTTCAAAAACCTTTTACCATTTACACTTCCAATTATTTTCAACACAAATGTGGGGAAAACTTCGCTTCTAAAATATCTCTCAACAACTGGCTGCCTATCTTGGGGAAAGGTTGAGGAAGATAGAAATATACCAACTGATTAAATATGGTTTACTTGTCAAGAATTTCTTTCCTATTGTAATATGCATAAAATGGTGGTATGAGATGATGAGTGGGTTGAGAAGGATAAATATGTATATAGTGTCATAGCTAGTTAGGCTGCATACACTTAATGATTAAAAAAAAAAAAAAAAAGTCTCAAGTCCCCAGCCCAGAAGTCAATGTCAACCAAGACTTAATATTAATCAATCAGACTGGGGTAAATTTGCCACCATTCTACAAGAAATAACAAAGAACAACACTGTTCTCCTGGCCCTTGATGACATCAGTCCGCTCTCAGATACTGATGGAATTGAATACCTAAGGACAGGCTCCCATTTCACTAGTAATCAACTAGACCAGGCAGCAAATGAACTTACCAGCTGCATCAGTGAGGCTGCAAGGGCATGTATGCCTCCAAGATTATTTTACCATACAGCAAAGCCCTGGTGGAATAAGAACTTGAAGGTTATGAGGAAAGATATGACAAGAAGACATAAAATATTCAAGTGTAATAAGGATGATTTGCTTGCCAAAATTTCTTATTTAGAGGCCAGGAATAATTACTTCTCTGCAATCAAAGTAGCCAAGCAAGGTCATTGGAATAAATTCCTCGAAAAAGAGGATGCAAAATCCATATTCAAGGCCATGTCCTACACCAAGGACAGACAAAAAAGCAGTGTTCCATCCATCAGGTCAGCAGATAACCAGTTAGAGGAGTCTTTTGAGGGAAAGTGCAAGGCCTTTCGAAATGCACTTTTCCCCCCTCCTCCCCATGCTGATCAAGTGGAATGGAATAACTACCAGCCAGGTAGATGGACTTGGCCAATATTGGAATGGTCAGAGCTTGAAAGAGCTTGCTTAACCAACATCAAAGGAACTACTCCTGGACCAGATGGTATAAGCCATCAAATAATAATCCAAGCTTATCAAGCCATCCCACATATCTTCTTCCAACTGTATTCCAGTCTTTTCAAATTGGGATATCATCCTCAATGTTGGAAGCAAGCTACTGGGATCATACTTCGAAAGCAATCAAAGCCAGACTACTCCCAGCCCAAGGCATACAGGGTCATCTCTCTTCTCAATTGCCTTGGCAAGGTTATGGAGAGAATTATGGCCAAGAGGCTAGGGTATCTGGCAGAGAAATCAAACTTGCTGGATCCATCACAGATCGGAGGCCGATTGAAGAAGTCGGCCATAGATGCAGCACTGCTTCTCACTAATGAAGTAGAATTAAATAAGCAAATCAATAAGATCACATCAACCCTATTCCTGGATGTCAAGGGGGCTTTTGATCATGTTGCTCGCAATCAACTACTGCAAATACTGCAGAAACTAAAATTACCAGTCAATCTTATAGCTTGGGTCGGTTCTTTCTTAGAGGGAAGAAGCCTACAGCTGTCATTTGACGGAGCAAAGGAGGAATTCAGTGAGATCAATACAGGTATTCCTCAAGGGAGTCCTGTATCACCAATACTATTCCTTATCTATATTCAGGGCTTATTCAGAAGAAATGCTGTCAAAGTTATCTCCTACATGGATGATATCACTTTGACAACAGCCTCAACCAGCCTAAAGAAAAATATAAAAATCCTTGAAAGGGAAGCAGCCCAGATCTTTGAGCTGGGTACCAAGAATGCAGTCCAGTTTGATCTTTCAAAGACAGAACTGATGCATTTCACAAGAAAGAAAAATGCACCAAATTTTGCAATCAAATTAACTAATGGCAATATTGTTAAGCCTGTGGAGTCAGTGCAATGGCTTGGCATCTGGTTTGACCCTGGCTTGACATTCAAGAAACATGTCCAGGTCAGATCATCTCAGGCTGTACAATCATTCTATAGGATGGCAAGACTTGCCAACACAGAGAGGGGCTTGTCACCAGCTGCTCTTCGACAAATTTACCTTGCCTGTGTCACCAGCATAGCAGATTATGGATCTGTCATCTGGTGGAAGGGTCTAGAATATATAGCAAAATCACTACAGAAAATACAGAACTTGGCCTTAAGAAAGATACTGGGGGTGTTCAAGACAGCTCCAATTCTGCCCATGGAGGTGGAAGCTGCCCTAGCACCACCAAGGGTCAGGCTCTGTAGAAACATGAGGCAGTATGCATTACGCCTAGCAAAACTCTCGAAACTCCATCCTGTAAATATGGAAGCAAACAAGGAACTTGAACTGCCAAAGCCAACACAGCTTGGTAGGATCATGGAATCCATTCAGAATCTGGTTGATTTTGATACTGTGGAGCAAATTAGTCAATTTCATTTCAAACCATGAAGGCCGGCCCTCCCTTATTCAGTAACAATTGAGAGGATCCCCAAGGATGAAGCAGCAGAGAGACACAAATCTTTGCTTCAACAAACTGACTGGACCTCGAATATATATATCTACACCGATGCCTCATGGATGGCAGAAAGCACTGGTGTTGGAGTAAGCTTTGCAGCTACTGGGAGCTGTGGCAGAATCCAACATCAACACCAAAACAACATAGGGCCAGGAGCTCTGGTTCACAATGGAGAACTGGAGGCAATTACTCTAGCTATGGAGTATGCAAGCCTACATGCTCAGCCTGGGTTGAGTTTCCATATCTTTAGTGATAATCAAGCAGCTCTTTAAAGACTCCAAACACCCTCAGACAATCCTGGACAGGCTTGTCAGCTAAGGGCAATAAAATCAGGACTATATGTCCAACAGAAACAATCATCAATACAGCTTCACTGGATACCAGGACACTTGGATATCCCAGGAAATGAGGTTGCAGATAGACTGACCAAGGAAGCATCAAAAATTTCAACAGAAATTAATGACACAAGCTTTGCTATGGCAAGAAATACAATTGTGAAAAGGTTCCAGCAACAATGGCTGGAATATCTTCAAATCAATGATCAAAAAAGGCAACAAAATCCACTGTCATATAGAAAAGTATTCAGTTGGAAAACAAGCAATAAAATTGGTCTACCATCAGGAGTAGAAAGAAAAGTGGCCAGTGCATTTTTTCAACTCAAAACTGGTCATGGGTATAACAAGTCCTATCTCTATAGGCAAGGGCAAAGAAGCAGTGATAGGTGTACATGTGGGGGACGAGAAACACCTGAGCATCTTCTCCTAAGCTGTAGCAACTATAGGCATGAGATAATGGAACTCAAAAGGAGCCTTAATGGGAACCAACTTAGCCTTAAACTATTAATGAGCACAAAAATTGGGATTGAAAAAACCCTGGAATATATTAAGAAAACAAACATATCAACAAGGAGATGGCACTTGGAGAGGGTGGAAAGTGGAGACACGGCATAAATAGATGCATCAAATGAAGATTTAAGAAAGAGGAGGGATAACAACTATATTAACTCAGGGTTGAACCCTCAATGTCTATTGGAAAAGATCGAAAAAACAGTATTTATCAAAACAAGAGAATTTTGGTGGTTTAATGTCTACTTTTAGCAGTCCTTCATAGTCATAGACTCAGTAGGGACTTAAATTTAATTCTATTCTATTCTATTCTATTCCAGATTAATTCATAACATGGGTTAAATCATTTCTTAGTGAGAGAAGCATCCAGCTTCACTTCAATAATCAATTAAGCGAGGTGTTTCCAGTCACAGGCACACCTCAGGGAAGCCCTATTTCCCCCCTACTCTTCTTAATCTCTATCAGGTTTCTCTTTCCACCAAATCAAAAAATATCTTGCCTTCAACTTTCTTTCATGGATGACATTTCTATCTCAGTCTCATCCACATCTGTTCAGAAAAATATCAATCATTTACAACTAATTTTGAAAGGGATATTGACAGAAGCTTTCAATCTTTCAGTCACATTTGAGAAAGACAAGACTGAGCTGATCCATTTCTCCAAGCACAGAAGACAATTAACAACACCATTAATGCTTGATGAACAGTCTCTAATAACACCAAAAGAGGTGGTTAGATGGCTGGGTATCTGGTTTGATAGGAAGTTGAATTTTAAAGTTCATGTTGAGAAGAGACTTCAACTTGCTAATGGAGCTCTTCAAAGAGTAAAACAGCTTGCTTCAAAGACAAAAGGCCTACCTTTCCATGCCTTGAGACAACTCTATCTCAGTTGTGTCATACCTGTGCTAGATTATGGATCAGTATTATGGTTTCAAAAAAGAGGGTCAGTAGGTTTGAATGCCAAATGCCAAAGGCTTCAGAACCAGGCCATTACCATGATGACTGGGGCCTATCATCATAGCCCAGTCAAAGCCCTGGAAGTTGAAGCAGCCATTTTTCCAACCAGAGTAAGACAACAAAAACAAACCATCAACTATGCACTTCGGCTGTTGAGGATACAGGCATCTCATCCAGTGCAAGCAAAATTACTTAGCCCACTTAGGGATGAGCTGTCCCTAGATACAGAACTGGATCTCGGAATTTTTAATTATATGACTAATGCAACAAGTCAACTAACAAGGATAGGCCATCTTCTACAGTCATTTGCTAATCATAAGAATCTTGAACAACTTGATGCCTGTTGGTCACCTCCATGGCTACAGGCAAATATATCTATCAGTATCTCATCAGAGCCAAAAGAAATTACGGCATTTCAACATAAATACCTAAGAGAAAATATACCACCATCAACAACAATTCTCTATACTGATGGGTCCTTACTCAAAGGAAAAGGCTGTAGCATTGGATTTATCATATATCTGCCAGTCACAAGAGAGATAAAATGTTGCTCATACAATCTTGGGGAAACTATGGGTATTACAGATACAGAAACCTTCTGTATTCTTATAGCAATTAGACACCTTAAGACAATACCACATGGCAACTATCATATCTTTACTGACAGCCAAGCTAGTCTGAAGAGAATTAAGAATAAAGAAAACCATTTCTCCCACCAGATCAGACAAGAGGCAGAAAATTGCTCATTGCAACTCTCTTGGTGCCCTGGCCATGTTGGAATTGAAGGCAATGAGCTTGCTGACCACTTAGCCAAAGGAGCTAGTAAAACGAAGGTGCTGAGAAGAAATCAATTTACTTCACATTCATTTTTAAAGCAGAGTGCTAAGGAACTAATTTTGCAGGCCTGGAATCAAGATTGAACTTCAGGACTCTTCCATGAAGAAGAAGAGAGAACCAGCTCTGGTCTTGGCAAATTTTATAGGATACAGACTCAATTAACCACACCAGCATTTTCTACAAAACCATTCAATTTTCAAGGATATGGCAGATTAATAGAATCCTCATATTTTCAAGCTAGGAGTGCATCGTCACGCAACTTTTCGAAAATCGCATTTTCATCAACAACTTATGCGCACCATCAGATACAACTATATGAATCCAATATTCGGTTTCGCATCGTCTGTACCTTTCGACTGATATACTTTTCGATACACACATCCAGATATTCCAGCTTTTTTTCGACAAACATCTGATTTTCCGGCATTTTGGATCAAATTAGCACTATTTCATCCATAACTTCTGCAAATCATCAGCTACACCAATTTAGATTCGATTTTTGGTTTCGCCTCCTCAGCAGCTTTCACCTGATACTATTTTCGACCTACGCATCCACAAAACCAGCCATCTTTTGACCTAAACTCGAATTTTCGGCCATCTGGGTGAAAATTTTCACCCAGCCTTGGCGCTCAGTCAGGTGACCTGAACCAAGTGTCACGTGATTTTATTCTTAACAAATCATTCTTAAATCAGGATAAAATATTTTCAATTTTTTTTTTTTTTTTTTTTTTTTTTTTTTTGGTTTTGTCTTCATCCTGATTATGTCAGCCAATAAAAAAAAAATTGAAATGGCCTTGAATGCTCCCTCTTCACCAGGAAGCCTCCCAACCTTACCTTCCTCTCCAGACATAGATATGGCAAATGCCCCAAGATTGTCATCATCTATCTGGAATACAGATTTGTCTCCTAAGCCCTCAAGGCTATTATCTTCTGCTCGGCCTCTCAAATTGTCAGCAAAATTTGATCTATTCAGTAGTGATCCCATAACTTCTACAGACCTTGGGGCTAATCACTTATTCAATAAAACACCATTTTCTGAACAGCCTCGGAAAAGAGGAATTTCACCAACAATCATTTCTGCAACCCAGCCAACCAAAATGGTCAAGATCTCTGCACCTTGCACCATAAAACACACATTTGAAACTGCCATTTTTGAGGCCCGAGACCTTCTGGTCAAATCATATGGACTCACAAATGATAAGAAGAAACAAGAAGCAGTTCTTGATCTTATCCAAGTTTTCCGGACCTTTACTGAAGAGGGAAAGGTCAACACAATGCAAACAGTCAGGGAAGTTCAACCTGAGATAGAAAAAGAACCAACAAGCATTCAAAAGGCACCAGCAGCCCCTTCTTATGCACAAAAACTTCGGGAAGGTATCCCAAGTGTCCAACCAGATATTAAGTTATCAACCAAACCAGGCATGAAGGTGCTCAGCCTTAAAGTCAACAATGGTGGGAGTAAATCTACCACTCAATCTGTAGTAGTAACAGACACAGCTGAAAAAGACCATACCAAGAACAATGTTGAACCAAAGACAACCAAAATTACAAATCAAGTAACTATCAATCCTGACATTGAAAATGTGGTAACTCTTATCACCAAATCTGGCAGTACCTTGCCAAAATATCAGCCTTTCCCTGTTAGGGAAAGTATCAACAAAATACTGGGGAAGAGGGCAATTTCCAGAGTCCACACTTCCACCAAGGGAAATCTAGTCCTCACCTGCTGGGACTCATCACCAACTGAGCTTCTGCTGGACCAAGATAAGTGGGATTCTGTATTCTCAGATTGGCCCATTCAAAAGGCTCAGAAAATCACCCACTGGCCAAAACTAGTGGTACATGGTGTCCCTACTTGTATTCCAATACAACATATCAATGAGGAAATTGAAGTCTTCAATGAGAATATCATGACACAGGGTCAACCAAGATGGCTAAGTCGAACTTACAAACAGAGAGGTAAAGCCTCTCTAACGTTTTCAGTCACCACTGAGCAGGAAAAAGAACACCTCCTCAAAGTAGGTGTCCTAATTGGAGGACGTCGGCTCAAGGTAGTAAATTACCAACAGTCCACTCAGAGAACCCAATGTAAGAAATGTCTTGCATTTGGCCATCATCAGCTTGGCTGCAAAAACACACCAGTCTGTGCCATCTGTTTGGGATCACACATGTCTACAGATCACCAATGTTCCACATGCAAGGCAACTCAGAGCTGTGTACACCATGCAGTTCAATGTGCAAACTGCAAGTCAAATACCCATTTGGCATTTCAAAGACATGAATGTGATTATTACAAAGCATTGGCATGCTGAGTCACATCAAATTCAGCCAACACAACACTGCAAGAGGTCGTGAGATCCTGCAGTCCCTTTTTGATGTGTCCATCAAAGGGGAAACAGACATTCTTTTAGTTCAGGAACCTTATCTGTTCCATCACACTCACTTACAGACATACCAACCAATTTTACATTCAGCTTACCAAGCAATTCCACCTATTACTCACCAGTTCCTTCGCCCAAGGGTTATGACCTATGTCAAGAGGGCAAGCCAGATCCAGGTAATGCCCAGATATGACTTGGTGTCTGACCCAGACTATCAGATCTTGGAGGTTGATCTTCCAGAGGAGGCATTTTACATCATTCACATCTACAATGAGAAACCTCTAACACCTTCTTTTTCCCACTACACTGTACAGCGATTTCTCAATTTACAGTTGCAGCTGGACAAACCTTTTGTACTCCTTGGGAACTTTAATCTGCACCATCCATTATGGAATCCATTGGTTCAAACTAACAACCCTCTTGCTAATTCCCTAGTTGATTACCTTGAGAAAACCAATGCTCAACTACTCAATTGTCCTATGGTGATTGAAGAGTTTGGAGGCACATTTCACAGGTCAAATTCAAGGAGCATATCAATTATTGACCTAACTTTTGCAGCTGGTTTTAGAAACATCACATGGCAGAACTGGAACTATGGTCAAGCAACAGGATCAGATCATGAGCTAATCACCTTTGAAGCAGATCTATCAGCAACTAAATCTTCTGACAAATTGATAAACCCTTCAGTACTTCCAGCAAGATTCAACCTCAAAAAAGCAGATTGGAAACTCTTCCACCATGAGCTACAAGTCAATCAGGTCAACTACCAACAACAGTTGGAAGCAGCTATTCAATATAGGGATTTTGATCAGATAGCCTCTATACTACAAGAGCTGGTCCAAGATGCCGCTAAAGTCTCCATCCCAGCTGCCAAAATAGTGCCAAAATCAAAGCCATGGTGGACGGAAAAATTAAGATATCTGAGGACAAAATTTCACAGACTGCGGAGGCATTTAAAGTTGTTCCCAACTCCTCAACTAAACTGGGATACCAGAGCGGCTAGAAACCAATACTTCCACCAAATTCAATTCCTGAAGAAGCAGCATTGGATTAATTTTCTAGAAGTAGCCAGGGAGAAATCAGTCTTCACAGCTTATCAATATTCTAGACCTGAAAGAACACAATCTACCCTAATTCCAACTTTAAATTTCACTCCGAAGGATAGCAACACGGACAGAACTGCAAACACTTTCAAAGATAAATGTGATGCATTGATCCAGAATTTATTTCCACTCTCCATGAAGCAAGCTACTCCTGGAAGAGAACCAGCTGCCAATATCAATATCATTCAACCTGAAAGAACATCAATGCCACCAAATAGCATGTGGAACAATTCTAACATCAGCTGCATTAAAAAGTGGGAATGGCCTACACTGACTAAGGAAGAGATGATAAATGCTGCCTCAAACAAAGCAACAGCCCCAGGACTTGATCAAATTGATTGGATCATAATTAAAGCAGCCCTTGCAGCTATACCAGAATTTTTCTTTAAAGCTTACACTTGTCTATTCAACAGTGGATACCATCCCAGGCAATGGAGACAGGCAGTAGGAATAATAATTCCCAAAAGAAACAAAAAGGACTATAGCTCTCCAAAAGCCTACCGGCCTATTTCTCTTCTACCCTGCCTATCAAAGCTACTGGAGAGAATCTTTGCCAACAGACTTGCCTTTCTAGCTAACACCAGTAACAGTCTATTGGATGGTAGTCAAATGGGCGGACGGAAGCAGAGGTCAGCCATAGATGCAGCATTACTCTTGCAGGACTTTGTGGAAGAAAACAGAGTGAAACACAGGGTTGTATCAACAGTCTTCCTGGACATACTAGGGGCATTTGATCGACTCCAACCAGAAGCTCTCATAAAAGTAATGCAACAACTCCAGCTCCCAGACATATTTATCTCATGGGTCAAATCTTTCTTGAGTGAAAGGACTATTCAGCTCAAATTCAATGGTCAACTTAGTGGAGTGTTTCCAGTTACTGGCACACCTCAAGGAAGTCCCATATCACCATTACTTTTCCTTCTCTCAGTCAGGTTCCTCTTCCCTCCAGAAGTGAAGACAACTCACCTTCAACTGTCCTACATTGATGATATATCCATCTCTGTCTCATCAACATCAGTTAACAAAAATATTCGAGAGCTACAACTTATACTAGTGAGATTAATGACCAGGGCAAAGGAATTGTCAGTTACATTTGAGATGGACAAAACTGAACTCATTCACTTTTCTCGACACAGAAAACCACTACTAACCCCTCTTATACTTAATAACCAGTTCACCTTGCAACCTAAAGAGGTGGTAAGATGGCTGGGAATCTGGTTTGATAGGAAGTTAAACTTCAAAACACATGTGGAGAAGAGATTACACCTGGCTAACGGAGCTCTAAGGAGGGTGAGACAGCTTGCTTCATCAACAAAGGGTCTTCCATTCCATGCTCTAAGGCAACTCTACCTCAGCTGTGTTACTTCAGTCTTAGATTATGGTGCAGTACTATGGTATGGGAAACATGGCACAGGAGTATTGAGTTCCAGATGTCAAAGGCTACAGAATCAGGCCCTGATTATGATGACTGGAGCCTATCAAAATAGTCCAATCAAAGCACTTGAAGTGGAGGCAGGCATCCTACCAACAAAGGTCAGGCAACTAAAACAGACCTATAATTTTGCACTCAGACTCCTAAGACTTCAACCATCTCACCCAGTCCTGAATAAGCTCACCGGCCCTTTGGTAGACGAGCTATCAATATCAACTGGGCTAGACCTTGGAATCTTCAAGTACATGGATGACTCTCCATCTCAACTAATAAGAATAGGTGGTTTACTCAAACCTTTCACAAACTTCAGCAATCTAGAACAGATAGATGCCACCTGGATATCACCATGGCATCAGACAAGCATTCCTATTGGCATCTCATCACTTTCAAAAGACAAAGCCAAGGAGGAACATGAAGAAATCATCAGTAAAATTTCACCAGACACAACTATAGTTTACACTGATGGATCACTCTCCAAGGGAAAGGGGAGCAGCATTGGCTTCATAGTATATTTGCCAGTCAGTAGAGAGATGAAATGTTTCTCCTTCAACCTTGGTCAGACAATGGGAATTACTGATGCAGAGACCTTTTGCATCCTCAAAGCCATTAGATATTTAAAAAAGACCAGTCCACATGGAACATTTCACATCTTCACTGACAGTCAAGCAAGTTTGATGAGGATCCAGAAGAAAGAGAACCAATTTTCCTACCAGATTAGAAAAGAAGCATATAATTGCTCATTAATCCTTTCTTGGTGTCCAGGGCATGTTGGTCTAGTGGGCAATGAGCTAGCTGATAGTGCAGCCAGGAGAGCAAGCAAGAAGAAGGTTATGAACAGGGATGTTTTTACCACTCATTCATTTCTTAAGCAGAATTCTAGGGAGATAGTTATCAAAGCTTGGAACCAGGACTGGACTTCAGAACTCTCTCGAGAGGAAGAAGGACGAAAAAGCAGGGGTCTTGGCAAATACTACAGAATCCAAGCCCAAATGATGAGGCCTGACATTACTTCTCAACCTATCAATTTTCAAGGACATCATAGATTAACTGAGTCATCATATTTCCAGGCCAGGACTGGCATTGGGAATGTGAAGGCTTACTTACACAAAATAGGAAAGGTCAAGGACAATAGGTGTAATTTCTGTGAAAATGGAAAGCAGACTATGCAACATCTAATAATTCAGTGCAACAAATTTAAAGAGGAAAGAAATAGATGTTTGAAACATATAGTGCCACTTACACTCCCAATTCTTTTTCGGACAAAAAGAGGCAAAGAAGCCTTACTAGAATTTATAAAGACTTCCAGGTGCATAAGTGCATACAAGGAAGATTAATTATAATGGAAAAAAAATAGAAATGAATAAAAGGAAACAATACAAGGAAGTATAATTGGAGATATTTGGAGTAATTGTTTGTAAATTAGAAATAAATTGTCATAGCTATATAGCTGAATACAAAATGAAAAAAAAAAAAAAAAAAAAAAAAAAAAAAAACCCCACATCTAGCCCATCTTACTCTGAGAAGCTTAAAGCTGGATTACAACACCAGACTCAGGAATCAAAATCTAGGGCAGCCACTGGATCCAAGAAAGCTACAAATATACAACCCAACAACATTGTCCCCAAGAACTCTACCTCTCAAAAGCAATTAGAAGCTAAGCAGAGGGCAGGAAATATCATAACCTTAGTTGCCATAAGAGGCAGCAACTTACCTGACTACAATGCAATTTCCATCCGAGATGATTTCAATAAAGCAATGGGTAAGAAAGCTATATCAAGGGTACATACCTCCATGAGAAATAACCTTGTTCTTACCTGCTTTGAATCTAATCCAACAGAGCTGCTAGAAAATGAACAAAAATGGAAATATATTTTCCAAGACTGGCCAATAGATCAAGCTCAGAGAGTCAATCTCTGGCCTAAGCTGATTGTCCACGGAGTACCTGCAGCGCTTGATATCTCCTCATTTCAGGGGGAGGTCGAGCAATACAACACATCAATCAAAGTTAATGGCCAACCTCGATGGCTTGCTGGGACTCCCACAAGTAAAGCATCATCAGTAGTCTTCTCAGTGGCTTCAGATGAAGAAAAAGCACGACTTCTTAAATCAGGTATTCTAATTGGTGGAATGCTACTCAAAGTAGTCAACTACCGGCCATACACTCCAAAGACTCAATGCAAGAAATGTCTTGGCTATGGTCATGACCCTATTTTCTGTAAGAAAGCTCCTCTTTGTGCCATCTGTTCAGGCTCTCATCTGACCACTGAGCACTCATGTGGACGCTGTAATGCCTCAGACTTTTGTTCCCTCTATTCCAAGCAGTGTGTAAACTGCAGAGGAACAGACCATGCTGCTTTTGAACGACAGGACTGCGAGATTTACAAGGCTCTTACATGTTAGGACACCTTAAAATCAGCCAACACAATACAGCTCGGAGTAGGGAGGTACTCCAGACATTCTTTGAAGTAGCCCTGAAGGAGGAAGCGCTTTTCCTCTGCATACAGGAGCCCTATCTTTACAAGCATTCAATTACGCACTCATTTACACCACTAAGTCATCCATCTTATTATCCATTGCTTCCTTCTCTTCATACAACCACCCGACCTAGGGTAATTTCATATGTACATCGATCTTCCTGCTTCAATATTGCACCTAGATACGACCTTTTGTCTGATCCAGATATGCAAATACTTGAAGTTTCCATTCTTGAAGAGAGCTTTTATATAATAAATATTTATAATGAAAAGCCAACAGATCCTAATGAGACCAGGACAACCTTACAGCGTTTCCTGGACATGAACATTCATTTCAATAAACCATTCCTTTTCCTTGGGGATCTCAACCTTCATCATCCTGCATGGAATCCCAGTGCTACATCTACAACCCAATCTGAACAACTGGCTTGCTTCTTGGATACCAGAGGCTGTATACTGCTGAATAATTTTGAAATCATGGAGAAATATGGAGGCACTTTCCATAGGTCCAATACAAAGACAACCTCAATCATAGATCTGACATTTGCTGCAGGGTTTCAAGTACTCCTATGGCATAATTGGAGGTACATGGACTCAACAGGATCAGATCATGAGGCAATATGTTTTGAAACATTTCTTCCCACCAGAGCTCACAATAATACAAATCAACTTCCATCCAGGTACAACATGGCAAAAGCAAATTGGACCCAGTTTGAGGAGGCTTTGAAGCAGCATGAGCCAGAGTTGTCAAATCAGCTGGACCATGCTATTAATTCACAAGACTATGACAAGATTGCAATGATCCTCTCAGGGATCATACAAACATCAGCTGAAAAGACCATCCCTCGAAAAGTTCCATGTTCCAGATCCAAGGCCTGGTGGACAGAAGAACTAACCAGCCTGAGGAAGGAATTCCACAGGTTGCAGAGAAGAGCTAAGAGATATAGAATAGTAGACAATGCAGAAGATGCTAGAATATCAAGGAACCATTATTTTAGAACCATCCAACATACCAAGGCTAAGCATTGGATGGATTTTCTTGCCAAGGCAGATAACAGAACAGTATTTCAAGCATATAATTATTCTAATCCAACACACCATCAATCTCCATTGATTCCGGCACTAAGGTATCAGGAGACTTCTGATCAACCTGAAAGACTGGCAACATCCTTTGAGACCAAATGCAGAGCACTGGTTACAAATCTCTTTCCGGCCCAGGACAGCAATTTAGCCACCTCAGAAATCTCACCTCAGACACTACAGAACGATTCTCGACTCTGCAAATGGCAGTGGCCCACACTTACTTATGATGAATTGGTGAGAGCAGTCCCTCAGAAGAGTACAGCACCTGGAATAGATCAGATTTCATGGGCAATGATCATGGCAGCTATCTCTGCCATTCCCTCCTTCTTCTTCAGGACCTATCAATCTCTATTTGATGCTGGACACCATCCTTGCTCCTGGAAGCTTGCCATAGGAGTGATACTCCCCAAGAGGAATAAAAAGGACTACACCATTCCAAAGGCCTACAGGCCAATTTCTCTTCTACCCTGCCTCTCCAAACTGCTAGAAAAGCTCTATGCAAATAGGATCTCGTACTTAGCTAACATATCACCTTCTCTCCTACACCAAAGTCAAATGGGAGGCCGGAAACAGAGGTCTGCAATTGATGCAGCCCTTCTTCTGCAAAACTTTGTTGAAGAAAGTCTATCAAAGCGTCGAGTTGTATCCACTGTACTGCTGGATGTTCTTGGTGCTTTTGATAGACTTCAACCAGCAAAACTGATTCAAATTCTCAATGCCCTTCAATTACCACTTCCATTTGTAAGATGGACCACATCTTTCCTCTTCAATAGAGAAATCAAATTATTATTTAATGGACAGCTCAGTCAACAATTTTCAGTCTCAGGCACTCCCCAAGGAAGTCCAATTTCTCCCATGCTTTTTCTTCTTTCCATCCGGTATCTGCTCCCTCCTGAGCATAGCCAAAACATTCTCTATATCTCTTACATAGATGATATCTCTATATCTACTGCCTCTTCATTAGTTGAAAAGAATATCCATGCCTTGGAAACTTCAATTTTTTTTTTTTTTTTTTTTTTTTTATTCATAGTGTATTCAGCTATCTAGCTATGACACAATTAAATTACATAGATCTCGCCTTCCCCTTCTTATAAATCACTACCCCTTCATTCCAAATTTAACATTTCCCAATTATTTGTCCTAATTTAACTCCCTTTATGTGCTGCCATGCACTTGGATGTATCCAAATATTGTAGTAGTGCCTCCTTCCCCCTTTTTGTCCGAAATAGGGTAGGAAGTGACCTTGGCTCTATGCCCTTGAAGCATTTGTTTCTTTGATCTTTGAATGTTGGACAGTGTAACAACAGGTGCTGCACATTCTGTCTATTTTTACCGCAAAAATTGCAAATATTATTGTGAACTTTCCCTATCATATGAAGGTAGACCCTTGTATTTCCCACTCCAAGTCTTGCCTGAAAGAATCCAGATTCTGTTTCCCTGCTGTGTCCTTGGAATCTAAATAGTCTGAAAGAGAAATTGGGTTGATTAGTCTGGGCCTGGAGCCTGTAATACTTGCCAAGTCCTTTGGCCTTTCGACCTTCCTCCTCATGCCAGAGCTCCATGTCCCAATCTTTTTTCCATGCCTCAAGAATCCATTCCCTAGCTTGATGCTTGATGAATGAGTGAGAGGTATAGTGGTCCCTTTTCATTACTGCTTGGTTTCGACCTCCTGCAGCTAGCTTATCAGCCAGCTCATTTCCTTCTATGCCAACATGAGCTGGACACCATTGGAGATGAACTTTGCTTTCATTACATATCATTCTGATCTGGTGACAGAATTGATTGCTATTATGCCGGATTCGAAGAACGCTTGCCTGGCTATCAGTAAAAATATGTATATTCTTATTAGCAAAATATTTTTTAACATATTTTGCTGCTTTCATGATACAATACGTTTCGGCATCTGTGATACCCATAGAGTCACCAAGGTTGTAAGAAAAGCATATCATCTCTCTGGTGACAGGCAGGTAGATCACATAGCCTATACTGCTTCCAGCAGTCTTTGAGAGTGATGCATCAGTGTAGACTATAACATCATCCAAATGGATATCCTTGATTTGCTGGATGTGGGATATTTTTGTTGTTGCCTTTGAATGGTTAGATATAGTGGTGATGATATTGGATTGATGCCATGGTGGAACCCAGACAGCATTTAGCTGCTCTAAATTCTTCAGGGAAGCCAATGGCTTCAGAGCACTCCCAATCCTCATCAATTGGGTCACTGGTTTGTTGATGTAATTCAACAGTCCAAGGTCAATCTGATTGAGGCTTGACAGTTCATCTTCTAGGGGACTGAACAGGTGTTCCTGGATAGGGTGGTCCCTTTGAAGTCGAAGCATCCTTAATCCATAGTAAATAGCCTGCTTCTCATGCCGTACTTTTGTTGGTAAGATGGAGGCCTCAACCTCCAAAGCCTTGACAGGACTGCCTCGGTAGGCTCCAGTAATCAATGGCAGTGCCTGATTCTGAAGCCTTTGATATCTGTTGGTTAGTATTCCACTGCCCCTCTTACCATGCCAGAGAACTGAGCCATAATCAAGTACTGAAGTGACACAGGCTAGGTAGAGTTGTCGAAGGGCATGACAGTGTAGCCCTCGAGTTGCAGAGGCAAGGTTCCGGATCCTACAGAGAGCCCCATTGGCTAGCTGCAGTCTCTTTTCCACATGTATCTTGAAATTGAGCTTCCTATCAAACCAGATACCTAACCATCTGACCACCTTCTTTGGCTCTAAATTCGGAAGCCCGGGTAAGCTTAAGGTTGTATTTGGTCCCTGGTATTGACGGCCAAAGTGAATCAGCTCTGATTTTTCCATCTCAAAATTTACTGACAGCTTTTGTGCACCCTCCAATAGCTCTTCAGTAATTCCCTTCAATGTCCTTATATTTTTACTGATTGAAGTTGATGACACTGAAATTGCAATGTCATCCATGTAGGACAGCTGGAGGAAGTTATCTTTCTGTATTACAGGAAGGAGATTCCTGATAGAAAGCAGGAATAGCATTGGTGAAATTGGGCTGCCTTGAGGAGTTCCAGTCACTGGGAACACCTTGCTTAGTTGTCCATTAAAGTGTAGTTGTATGGTCCTTCCAGCAAGAAATGATTGGACCCATGCTATGAGACCTTGGGGTAGCTGAAGTGACTGCATTGTTTTTATAAGTGCTGCTGGCTTTAGCCTATCAAAGGCTCCAAGAATATCCAAGAAGATTGTTGATACCAGCCGCTTCCTGTTCATGTTTTGCTCTACAAATTCCTGTAGCAACAAAGCAGCATCAATGGCTGATCTCTGCTTGCGCCCTCCAAATTGACTAGGGTGTAGGAGGTCTGTTGTGTTAGCAATAAATGACAGTCTATTGGCATATATTCTTTCTAGCAATTTGGACAGGCAGGGTAGAAGAGAAATAGGTCTATAAGCTTTGGGTGCACTATAGTCCTTCTTATTCCTCTTCGGGATGATGATACCAACTGCCTGTTTCCATTGCTGAGGATGTTGTCCACTTTCAAATAAGAATTTGTAAGCCCTGAAGAAGAAGTCCGGAATAGTTAAGATTGCTTCTCTTATAATTGTCCAGTCCAGACAGTCAAGACCTGGGGCAGTAATTTTTTTGGGAGCTGCACTTATCATTTCATTAATTGTGAGTTCCGGCCAGTCCCATTGTCTCTCCATTTCTTTCATTGTTGTCGTACTGCAGGAGGTTGAAGGGATAAATTCCTGTGCCTCGGCTGAAAGGGATGAAGTTTGGAAACTTGGAAAAAGAGTCTGGGCCAGAGCCTCACTTTTATCCTCAAATTTTGTTGCTTTAGTAGGCTGAAATTGGTGTCCTGGTGTATAGACAAGAGTCGGAATTATTCTTGACTGGTGATTTTCAGGCCTGGAGTAGTTGTAGGCAGTGAAGATCATCTTGTCTTTAGCTGAGGCGAGAAAGTCTGTCCAGTGGAGGTGTTTGGTGTGCTGTATGTGTTGGAAATATTTGTTCCTAGCAGCTCTTGCCTTCTCCGATGTCTCATGGTTATTGTCCTTCTTCTCCCTGCGTCTCAGCCTGTGAAATATTTGTCGAAGTACAGCAAGGTCCTTGGTCCACCAAGGCTTTGATCTTGGTGTAATTTTGAACAGTGGAATTGACTCTCGTGCTGCAGTTTGCACTACCTCTTGTAATATGGAGGCAATATAATCTACATTAGTGCTCTTGATGGCCTCTTCCATTTGTTGTTGCATCAATCCTTGCTGTTGTAAAAGGTGTGCCTTGAATAGATTCCAGTCGGCTTTTTTGACATTAAATCTGGTGGGTAGTAGGTTAGTATTAATGTTGCCATTCATCACCCCTCCTAGGTAAGAATCTATTAAACAGGTATCAAAAATTATCACTTCATGATCTGATCCAGTAGACTCTCCATATTTCCAGTTACCCCACCTAAGGTGTTTGAATCCTATGGCAAAGGTAAGGTCAATGATGGAGGTGCTTTTTGAATTAGATCTGTGAAATGTCCCTCCATACTGTTCAATGATTGATGGCGAGTTAAGGAGCTGGGCATTGGCATTATCCAAGTACTGGGCCAGCTTATTAGCAAGAGGTGAACTATTCTGGACAAGTGGATTCCAATATGAATGATGCAAGTTGAAATCTCCAAGAAACAACATGGGCTTGTCCAGTCTCAACTGTAGATCCAAGAAGCGTTCCACTGTGAGCTTAGTTGAGTAGTGGGAGGTTGGCTTCTCATTGTAGATGTGAACCACATAGAATGATTCACTTGATAGTTCTACCTCCAAAATTTGAAGGTCAGGGTCTGTCACCAAGTCATATCTAGGGGATACTTGAAGCTGGCTAGATTTCTTGACATAGGTAAGGACCCTGGGCCGCAGATTGGAGTTGAAAATAGGTGGTATTAGATTAAAAGCTGAGTGGTTTATAGGTCGAAAAGAGAGTGTTGGTTGGTGATGGAACATGTATGGTTCCTGCACAAAAATAAAGTCTGATTCCTCCTTGAGGGCTACCTCAAAGAGTGACTGCAGGATCTCTCGACCCCTTGCAGTATTATGTTGACTAAATTTGAGTGTATCTAGCATGTTAAAGCTTTATAGAATTCACAATCTAATCGTTGAAATGCCAGGTGGGTGTTTGACTTGCAGTTGGCACACTGAACTGCATGGTGGATGCAACTTTGGGTTGCACTACAAGTGTTACACTTGTGGCTGTTGGTGTAGTGTGGTCCAAGACAGATGGCACACACTGGAGATTTCTTGCACCACATGGAGTGGTGGCCAAATTTCAGGCACTTTCTGCACTGAGTTTTCTGAGTTGATTGTTGGTAGCTAACTACCTTCAAAAGTCGTCCTCCAATGAGTACCCCAGTCTTTATCAATCTTATCTTCTGCTCCTCAGTCTTCACACAAAATGCCACTGAGGCTCTCACTAATTTACTTAGTGATTTGGTAAGCCATCTCGCCTGGCCCTGTGTATTGATCCCATCATTATAGGTCTCAATCTCCTCATTTAATTGTTGAATGGGGATACAGGTTGCAACCCCATGTACCACCATTTTAGGCCAATTGCTAACCTTCTGGGCCTTCTGAATTGGCCATCCTGCAAAGACAACCTCCCATTTTTCCTGGTCCAGAATCATCTCTGTGGGAGAGGCATCCATACAACTGAGGACCAGGTTCCCCTTTGGTGAAGTATGGACCCTTGAGATAGCCCTTTTCCCTAGGATCTTGTTGATCCTTTCTCTAATGGTGAAAGCCTGGTAATCTGGTAGGCTGCAGCCTGACCTGGTTACCAGGGTGATAACGTTCTCAGCATTAATTATTTGTGCAGTTGTGGGTGGAGCTGCATTGGTGGTTGAAGAAGTAGCTGTTTGACTGATAGGCTTAGTATGTGTAACTTGGCCTGTGCTGCTGATGGTTGGTGCAGCTGGTTTTCGACTGAGCACCTTCATGACTGGCCTAGCTGGAGTAACAGTGGCTGGCTTATTGTTTGGGATCCCCTCCCTGACCTTCTGTGCATAGGAAGGGACTGCTGGCACCACAGGCTGGATTTGTGGTCTTGGTGGGGTTGGAATTGGTACTGAGTTTATTGGTTCAGCAGTGGAGACCTGGAGTGGTGGTCTAGTGGTTATCACTTTCCCCTCCTCAGTAAAGCTTCGAAAAACCTCAATGAGGTCCAGGACTGCCACTTGCTTTTCTTTGTCTCCAGTAAGGCTGTATGCCTTAACTAGTAAGTCACGTGCCTCGAGAATTGCTGTTTCAAAAGTATGTTTAATGCTGTGTGGTGCAGCAATTTTGACCATTTTGGATGGCTGAGGGTTGGTGTGGTTGGTTGCTGAAATACCCCGTTTCCGAGGTTGATCAGCAAATGGTGTTTTAATGAATAAGTTTTTTGTGCCCAAATCAGTTGATGTGATTGGGTCACTGCTAAAAATGTCAACCTTAGATGTCAAATTGACAGGTCGAACAGAGGAAAGTAGCCTTGAAGGCTTTGGTGATAGACCTATATTCCAGATTGATGAATATAGTCTAGGGACATCTGTCATGTCCATTTCTGGTGATGAAGGCAGGCTTGGTAGGCTCCCTGGTGATGAGGGAGACTTTTCAGCCATATTTTTATTGTTTATTGCTGACATAGACAGCCGGAAAAGGAATAAAGAATGGAAAACTTCAATTGAAACTCTTGCAAAAAGATCCCAGGAACTCTCTGTCACCTTTGAGGTCGAAAAAACCGAGCTAATTCACTTCCATCGGAAGAGAGTGGCAATTGAAACTGCATTAACAATTCAAGGAATCCAATTTCGCCCTAAAAGCGTTGTCAGATGGCTAGGAATATGGTTTGATTGTAAGCTATCATTCAAAATCCATATTGACAAGAGAATGCAGCTCGCAAATGGAGCTCTTCTTAGGCTTAAGAACCTTGCTTCTTCAACTAAAGGAACCAAATTCAATCAACTTCGACAGCTTTATATTGCCTGTGTAACATCAGTGCTAGATTATGGCTCTATTCTATGGTATGGGAAGAACCGATCTCTTCATCTTATCAGAAAATGTCAGAAACTACAGAACCAAGCAGTAGTCCTGGTCACAGGAGCTTACTCTAGCAGCCCTTCGAAAGCTTTGGAAGTAGAGGCCGCCCTTCCACCTGTGAAGGTGCGACATCTAAGGCTAGCCTATAACTATGCCCTCAGGATACTAAAGATGCAGCCCTTGCATCCAATAAAAATGCAGCTACTTAGCTCAGTTCAAGATGAGCTGTCTATAGGTACTACCATCAGCCTTGACATGATTGATGACCTACAAGAAAATAATACCCAACTAATGAACATTGGATTTCTGCTCAAAGGGCTCTCGGATTGCAATAGATTGGAAATTATCAATGCAGAATGGGCACCACCATGGCTAGCAAATAATTTGGATGCTAAAATAAGTAATTCTTCTAAGCATGCAGCAAGGGATGAGCTCATTCTTCTGCTAAAAGACATCCCAAATCATGCATCAATTGTATACACAGATGGTTCCCTAACAACTAGCAATGGAAGTAGCCTTGGATTTGTGGTATACTTGCCATTCACAAGACAGGTGAAATGTTTCTCTTACAATCTCGGACACACAATGACAATCTCTGATACTGAGACATATTGTATTTTGAAAGCTATAAAATATGTTGTCTCCAATAAACATTCCAGAGAGATCTGGGTCTTTTCTGAAAGTCAAGCAGCAATTCAAAGGGTCAGCAAAGCTAGCAACTTTAACTCATATCAAATAAGAATAAAAAGCAAAAATTATCAAATTCATCTACACTGGTGTCCAGGCCATGAAGGTATTGCTGGGAATGAGCTAGCAGACAATCTGGCAAGAGGTGGAGCCAAGAAAAAAGTCAAAAAAAGAGATAAATTCACAACAATTGCTTACCTTAAGCAGAAGGCAAAGGAACTGACTCTCAAAGCCTGGAAAAATGACTGGGTTACCCAAGTATTGAGACAGGAAAAGGGTAGAAGGGCTAAAGGTCTGAGAAGGCTTTATCAAGTGCAAGCCAGGAAAAGATCACCTATCATCCAAATGAGACCATACAACTTTAGTCATTACAGTAGAATGACACAATCATCATTTATACAAGCAAGAACAGGGATTAGAAATACCAGGGCCCATTTATTTCGAATTAAAAAAGTGAAGGATAACTCTTGCAACTTTTGTTGGAAGGGAAAACAGACTGTTCAACACCTACTTCTTTATTGTAGTAAGTTTAAGACAGAAAGAAAGGAAGCTTTTAAAGGTATACTGCCATTGAGATTAGCGATATTGTTTAATACAAAAATTGGAAAAGAAGCAACTCACCACTTCCTTCAAAGCAGTGGATGCATGAATGCATCCAAAGCTTACTGAAAGGGAGGAGACTAGAAGATAAGTAAAGGAAATTGGGACTAAATAATTGTATTTCTGGATAAAATAATCAGATGTGTCATAGCTAGATAGCTGAATACACTATTAATTAAAAAAAAAAAAAAAAAAAAAAAAAAAAGGTTCATTTTGGTAATCCCATTCAAAGTTGAAGCTGTCATTCTCATTTGAACTTAAACTTGACAAGATCAAAGATAACTATCCCTTTGGCATTCAAGTTCAGATGAATGGATTATTGACTTTGTGTTCTATTGCACAATATTAACTAATACTAGATACTGAATATTATGGAATGCAAATGAATATCTATAGTTCATTTTGGTTATCCCATTCAAAGTTGAAGTTGTCATTCTAATTTGAACTTAAACTTGACAAGATCAAAGATAACTATCCCTTTGGCATTCAAGTTCAGATGAATTATTTATTGACTTTGTGTTCTATTGCACAATATTAACTAATACTAGATACTGAATATTATGGAATGCAAATGAATATCTATAGTTCATTTTGGTTATCCCATTCAAAGTTGAAGTTGTCATTCTAATTTGAACTTAAACTTGACAAGATCAAAGATAACTATCCCTTTGGCATTCAAGTTCAGATGAATAGATTATTGACTTTGTGTTCTATTGCACAATATTAACTAATGATAGATGCTGAATATTATGGAATGCAAATGAATATCTATAGTTCATCTTGGAAATCCCATTCAAAGTTACAGTTGTCATTCTAATTTGAACTTAAACTTGACAAGATCAATCATAACTATCCCTTTGGCATTCAAGTTCAGATGAATGGATTATTGACTTTGTGTTCTATTGCACAATATTAACTAATACTAGATACTGAATATTATGGAATGCAAATGAATATCTATAGTTCATTTTGGAAATCCCATTCAAAGTTACAGTTGTCATTCTAATTTGAACTTAAACTTGACAAGATCAATCATAACTGTCCCTTTGGCATTCAAGTTCAGATGGATGGATTATTGACTTTGTGTTCTATTGCACAATATTAACTAATGATAGATGCTGAATATTATGTAATGCAAATGAATATCTATAGGTCATTTTGGTTACCCCATTCAAAGTTGAAATTGTCATTCTAATTTGAACTTAAACTTGACAAGATCAAAGATAACTATCCCTTTGGCATTCAAGTTCAGATGAATAGATTATTGAATTTGTGTTCTATTGCACAATATTAACTAATACTAGATACTGAATATTATGGAATGCAAATGAATATCTATAGTTCATTTTGGTAATACCATTCAAAGTTACAGTTGTCATTCTAATTTGAAAATAAACTTGACAAGTTCAAAGATATCTATCCCTTTGGCATCCAAGTTCAGATGAATAGATTATTGAATTTGTGTTCTATTGCACAATATTAACTAATACTAGATACTGAATATTATGGAATGCAAATGAATATCTATAGTTCATTTTGGAAATCCCATTCAAAGTTACAGTTGTCATTCTAATTTGAACTTAAACTTGACAAGATCAATCATAACTGTCCCTTTGGCATTCAAGTTCAGATGGATGGATTATTGACTTTGTGTTCTATTGCACAATATTAACTAATGATAGATGCTGAATATTATGTAATGCAAATGAATATCTATAGTTCATTTTGGAAATCCCATTCAAAGTTACAGTTGTCATTCTAATTTGAACTTAAACTTGACAAGATCAATCATAACTGTCCCTTTGGCATTCAAGTTCAGATGGATGGATTATTGACTTTGTGTTCTATTGCACAATATTAACTAATGATAGATGCTGAATATTATGTAATGCAAATGAATATCTATAGGTCATTTTGGTTACCCCATTCAAAGTTGAAATTGTCATTCTAATTTTAACTTAAACTTGACAAGATCAAAGATAACTATCCCTTTGGCATTCAAGTTCAGATGAATGGATTATTGACTTTGTGTTCTATTGGATAATATTGACTAATGATAGCTGCTGAATATTATGGAATGCAAATGAATATCTATAGGTCATTTTGGTTACCCCATTCAAAGTTGAAGCTGTCATTCTCATTTGAACTTAAACTTGACAAGATCAAAGATAACTATCCCTTTGGCATTCAAGTTCAGATGAATGGATTATTGACTTTGTGTTCTATTGCACAATATTAACTAATACTAGATACTGAATATTATGGAATGCAAATGAATATCTATAGTTCATTTTGGTTATCCCATTCAAAGTTGAAGTTGTCATTCTAATTTGAAAATAAACTTGACAAGTTCAAAGATATCTATCCCTTTGGCATCCAAGTTCAGATGAATAGATTATTGAATTTGTGTTCTATTGCACAATATTAACTAATGATAGATGCTGAATATTATGTAATGCAAATGAATATCTATAGTTAATTTTGGTAATACCATTCAAAGTTACAGTTGTCATTCTAATTTGAAAATAAACTTGACAAGTTCAAAGATATCTATCCCTTTGGCATCCAAGTTCAGATGAATAGATTATTGAATTTGTGTTCTATTGCACAATATTAACTAATGATAGATGCTGAATATTATGTAATGCAAATGAATATCTATAGTTAATTTTGGTAATACCATTCAAAGTTACAGTTGTCATTCTAATTTGAAAATAAACTTGACAAGTTCAAAGATATCTATCCCTTTGGCATCCAAGTTCAGATGAATAGATTATTGAATTTGTGTTCTATTGCACAATATTAACTAATGATAGATGCTGAATATTATGTAATGCAAATGAATATCTATAGTTAATTTTGGTGATACCATTCAAAGTTACAGTTGTCATTCTAATTTGAAAATAAACTTGACAAGTTCAAAGATATCTATCCCTTTGGCATCCAAGTTCAGATGAATAGATTATTGAATTTGTGTTCTATTGCACAATATTAACTAATACTAGATACTGAATATTATGGAATGCAAATGAATATCTATAGTTCATTTTGGAAATCCCATTCAAAGTTACAGTTGTCATTCTAATTTGAACTTAAACTTGACAAGATCAATCATAACTGTCCCTTTGGCATTCAAGTTCAGATGGATGGATTATTGACTTTGTGTTCTATTGCACAATATTAACTAATGATAGATGCTGAATATTATGTAATGCAAATGAATATCTATAGGTCATTTTGGTTACCCCATTCAAAGTTGAAATTGTCATTCTAATTTTAACTTAAACTTGACAAGATCAAAGATAACTATCCCTTTGGCATTCAAGTTCAGATGAATGGATTATTGACTTTGTGTTCTATTGGATAATATTGACTAATGATAGCTGCTGAATATTATGGAATGCAAATGAATATCTATAGGTCATTTTGGTTACCCCATTCAAAGTTGAAGCTGTCATTCTCATTTGAACTTAAACTTGACAAGATCAAAGATAACTATCCCTTTGGCATTCAAGTTCAGATGAATGGATTATTGACTTTGTGTTCTATTGCACAATATTAACTAATACTAGATACTGAATATTATGGAATGCAAATGAATATCTATAGTTCATTTTGGTTATCCCATTCAAAGTTGAAGTTGTCATTCTAATTTGAAAATAAACTTGACAAGTTCAAAGATATCTATCCCTTTGGCATCCAAGTTCAGATGAATAGATTATTGAATTTGTGTTCTATTGCACAATATTAACTAATGATAGATGCTGAATATTATGTAATGCAAATGAATATCTATAGTTAATTTTGGTAATACCATTCAAAGTTACAGTTGTCATTCTAATTTGAAAATAAACTTGACAAGTTCAAAGATATCTATCCCTTTGGCATCCAAGTTCAGATGAATAGATTATTGAATTTGTGTTCTATTGCACAATATTAACTAATGATAGATGCTGAATATTATGTAATGCAAATGAATATCTATAGTTAATTTTGGTAATACCATTCAAAGTTACAGTTGTCATTCTAATTTGAAAATAAACTTGACAAGTTCAAAGATATCTATCCCTTTGGCATCCAAGTTCAGATGAATAGATTATTGAATTTGTGTTCTATTGCACAATATTAACTAATGATAGATGCTGAATATTATGTAATGCAAATGAATATCTATAGTTAATTTTGGTGATACCATTCAAAGTTACAGTTGTCATTCTAATTTGAAAATAAACTTGACAAGTTCAAAGATATCTATCCCTTTGGCATCCAAGTTCAGATGAATAGATTATTGAATTTGTGTTCTATTGCACAATATTAACTAATACTAGATACTGAATATTATGGAATGCAAATGAATATCTATAGTTCATTTTGGAAATCCCATTCAAAGTAACAGTTGTCATTCTAATTTGAACTTAAACTTGACAAGTTCAAAGATAACTATCCCTTTGGCATTCAAGTTCAGATGAAAAGATTATTGACTTTGTGTTCTATTGCACAATATTAACTAATGATAGATGCTGAATATTATGTAATGCAAATGAATATCTATAGTTAATTTTGGTAATACCATTCAAAGTTACAGTTGTCATTCTAATTTGAAAATAAACTTGACAAGTTCAAAGATATCTATCCCTTTGGCATTAAAGTTCAGATGAAAAGATTATTGACTTTGTGTTCTATTGCACAATATTAACTAATGATAGATGCTGAATATTATGGAATGCAAATGAATATCTATAGTTCATCTTGGAAATCCCATTCAAAGTTACAGTTGTCATTCTAATTTGAACTTAAACTTGACAAGATCAATCATAACTATCCCTTTGGCATTCAAGTTCAGATGAATAGATTATTGACTTTGTGTTCTATTGCACAATATTAACTAATACTAGATACTGAATATTATGGAATGCAAATGAATATCTATAGTTCATTTTGGTTATCCCATTCAAAGTTGAAGTTGTCATTCTAATTTGAACTTAAACTTGACAAGATCAAAGATAACTATCCCTTTGGCATTCAAGTTCAGATGAATGGATTATTGACTTTGTGTTCTATTGCACAATATTAACTAATACTAGATACTGAATATTATGGAATGCAAATGAATATCTATAGTTCATTTTGGAAATCCCATTCAAAGTTACAGTTGTCATTCTAATTTGAACTTAAACTTGACAAGATCAATCATAACTGTCCCTTTGGCATTCAAGTTCAGATGGATGGATTATTGACTTTGTGTTCTATTGCACAATATTAACTAATGATAGATGCTGAATATTATGTAATGCAAATGAATATCTATAGGTCATTTTGGTTACCCCATTCAAAGTTGAAATTGTCATTCTAATTTTAACTTAAACTTGACAAGATCAAAGATAACTATCCCTTTGGCATTCAAGTTCAGATGAATGGATTATTGACTTTGTGTTCTATTGGATAATATTGACTAATGATAGCTGCTGAATATTATGGAATGCAAATGAATATCTATAGGTCATTTTGGTTACCCCATTCAAAGTTGAAATTGTCATTCTAATTTGAACTTAAACTTGACAAGATCAAAGATAACTATCCCTTTGGCACAACTCCACAGAACATCCAACTTTCTGAATCTTTAAAATTTGGCTTGCAATATTTTTAGATATATCAAATTGTTCATAACTTCAAGCACATTTCAAAAATCGAATCCGAATTTCAATCTGACTGTTCATTGTTGAGATATTCAAGTTGAAAGGTATACTGGGGTTAACCAACAGATTTGGGTGGAGTTCCCATCTCCAATTGCCTACAACAATTAAACAACACATTGCATCAATACCAAATTTTCAGGATATTTGATTCAAGTACTGATATAATATCACACCAATTTTGAAACATATCCAGCGATAATTGATGGAGATATAACGGTCTAAATTTAGAGGGAATTCAAATTGCGACGAACTGCACAAGTGGTCAATTTAGGCTTCCGGAGTGAAAATTTTTCATTGATCCCTGCAAGATTTCGCGTCCAATTACGCGAAAATCACGACGTTTTTCGCGTATTTTTGTGGGAAAAATTAACAATCACGTGACTAACAATCACGTGACTGGAAAAATTATTACATATCATTAAAAATTTATAAAAAATAAAAAAAAAATAAAGAATTAAAAAAAAAATAATATAAAAAAAAATAAAAAATAATAATAATATAAAACAAAATTATGATGGAAAAAGGAAAGGGGAAAGAACGAGATCAGTCACCAGATCCATTGACTGAATTAACACTTACTAGGCAGCCAGCATATGACTATGAAATGGATGAAATGTCAGTTAGCTCAGCTGATCAATTTGAGCCACAGTCTTTACCATTACACCATACAGCCATGAACAGTAACACTTTTCAAAACAGCACCTATGGTTATTCTCAAGCAGCATCAGGTTCAGGAACTAAAAGAAATGCAACTGCAGAGAGCTGTAGTGAAGATGATAATGACAAAAATACTACTGGTCAAAAAAGAAAACTGAATTACCCTCAGACCTCCCAAAAGAAAAGTGCTGGACCAGGTATGGTTTCAGTTATAGACCTCATAAATGGATCAGATGAATGCATTGCAACAGCCAGAGACTTGATGATTAAAGCAGCCCACCAAGCTGAGTCAAGGGTCCAACAAACTAAAATCCTTGATTTGCTAAACATTTTTCGAGAATTTATGGAAAAAGATGGAAACCTTCCAAGAGATGTCTCGGTTTTGACTTCCCAGCTTCAGAGACTTGAACAGAGCACACAAATTCTGCAGACAGCAGCTAGACAAACACAACTCAGCCAAAGTGTACAGGGCCAAAAATTTGGAAATGCCACAGCAGGTAAAAGGCCTTTACAAGGCCAACCAACAGGCCATAACAATGTTGGCTCATCAAGCACTGGCCCAACAACATGGAGTAAAATAGCAGAGGCAGCTGTGGGACAAGACAAGGGATGGACTGTTGTGAAACCTAAGAGAGCAGTCCCAAAGCAGAAGAAATCAAATAGGGTTATCCTACTTCAAGATGAGACAACTAGACAACCTTTCTCATCCATTCAAGTGAGAGACAAAATTAACCACGCATTTAAGGCAAGAGGAGTGGAAGGACCAGTAGTGGCAATTGTCAACAGTACAAAAAGGGAAAATATTGCACTGACTACAACAGAGGCATACTCAGCTGAATTCCTGATTGAGAAAGTAGACATCTGGAAAAATCATGCACCTCATGTAGTAGCAATAAAAGATGAGCCTTGGCACAAAGTGATCATTCATGGAGTGCCAACAGCTGAATTTGGAAGTATGGAAGACCTGAGCAGTATAGCCCAAGAAATTGAAATCTTTAACCAAGGCCTCAAAATAATTGGTCAACCTTACTGGATTACCCCTGAAGATAAAAGAATTACTCAAACTGCAGGCTCTATAGTTGTTGCTTTTGAGACAGAAGCCGAGGCAAAACAAGCTATCAGAAGAAGACTCATAATTGGAGGACAGTCATTAATGGCAGAGCAGTATTTGAACATACCTGCCACCACTCAATGCACAAATTGCCAAGGATATGGACATATAGAAAAGAGATGCAGATGGGAGGCTAAGTGCCAGCTGTGTGCAAGCCCACATAACACTAGACAACATATCTGCAGCATTTGCAGAGTCATTGGGCAGAAGTGTATCCATCTTGTACCCAAATGCTCCAACTGCAATGGCAATCATACATCTGACAAAGATGATTGCCCAGTTCGAAAAACCATGCAAGAGAGATTTGCTAAAGAGCAACAACAAGCTAGGGACAATGATGAGGATTGTCTATGACAGGACAACTAAAAATAATCCAATGCAACTTGAACAAAAGCATACAGGCAACAGAAAACACTCTTCAACTAGCTATGGAGCTAGGAGTTGAGATCTTGGCAGTACAGGAACCGTGGGTTTCATATTCAAAAGAGAGCAACAACTATCAAGGAGGACAATCAATACAACACCCAAATTTTTATCAACTTTTTCCCAACAGAACAGACAATACTATCAGACCAAGAGCAATGATATATATTTCAAAACAATTGAAAGCACAAGTGAGCCATTTGACAAGGTTTCCACAGGATACCGACATTATTGGAGTCAAAGTGGCTGGATCCAATTATAATTTCAGCTTTATAAATATCTATAACCAAGTTAGTCAACATCAAATAACCAGTCTTACAACAGTGGAGAGGCATAAAAGTTCCCTACAGATTCCATCAAGATGCATTGTAATAGGTGATTTTAATGAACATCATCCTGATTGGGATCTCTTTCATACAAAATCACACAGAGCAGATGATCTTCATGCATGGTTTGAAGAAAAAGGACTAGTCTTGACCAACACAATAGGAGATGGGACCTTCTATAGGCCAAATATGAAGGTACCATCTGTTATTGATCTCACATTAACCACAGCAGACATGGAAAAAAATATACATGATTGGCAAACAATTGAAACTGGATCTGACCATCAAGGAATATTATTTACAGTTACAGGACAAGATTCATACTTCACTTCAACACAGCCAGAAAAACTGAGATTTCAAACACACAAAGCAGACTGGGAAAAGTTCGAGAAATTGAGTACTACAATGTTTCGAAATTCTGAGTTATTTAATTCTAAAAAATTCAAGAGACTTCCACTTCTCACAGTTAAAAGTGTGATAAGCAACCAGACCAATTTGAAAACAGAACTTGATAAAATTGGGCAAGAAATGACAGATGTTTTGTTGAAAGCAGCAGAGGAATCAATACCAAGGCTGAAGCATGGTGCTACTCAAAAGCCATGGTGGACAGAAGATCTAAAGGTCTTGAGAAAGACAATGATGAGAGCTCAGAGACACCTCAAGGCAGATTCAAATGATCCACTCAAAAAGGAAAGATACTTGAAGGCACGGAACAAGTACTTTCAGGAGATCAAAATAGCCAAAAAAGATCACTGGAATAAATTTCTGGAAAATGAGGATCCATCAACAATATTCAAAGCCTTGGCATACACCAAAGTCAGACAGTTTACCAATCTGCCAAATTTACAAGGAGAAGATGGACAATTGAAAGAAAGTTTTACTGAAAAATGTCAGGCATTAAAGTCAAAATTGTTTCCCATACCACCAAGAACAGCTCCTTTTAATTGGGCTCACCACAAGGAAGATAACTGGAAATGGCCAAAGCTGACTGAATCAGAAGTAGCAAATGTATGCTGTAATGCATCCAAAGGAACTGCACCTGGTCCAGATCAAATGAATTGGGCTATCATCAATCATGCATATAATGCTAACAAAGAAATATTTTTTGAAATATATTCTATATTTTTCAACATTGGATATCAACCAAGCTGCTGGAGAGAGGCAACTGGCATAATTCTGAAAAAGCCTGGCAAGCCTGATTACACACAACCTAAGGCATACAGAGTTATCTCCTTGCTAAATTGTCTTGGGAAAGCCTTGGAAAAAATCTTTGCACAGAGACTTGGATACCTAGCAGAAACAACTCACCTGTTGCACATATCACAGATTGGTGGGCGACTGAAAAAGTCAGCCGTGGATGCATGTCTACTGCTTCTGAACAAAATCCAAACTGAAAAGGCAGCAAAGAGGAAAACATCAACTTTATTTCTTGATGTGAAAGGTGCCTTTGACCATGTTTCAAAGGATCGGCTATTAGGCATAATGAGTGAGCTAAGATTACCATTTAGTCTATTAAGCTGGGTGCTATCATTCCTTAGCAAAAGACAAATGAAACTTCAATTTGATAGACAGACAGAGAAGTTTTCTCCCATTGAAACAGGCATTCCACAAGGAAGCCCTGTCTCTCCAATATTGTTTTTAATTTATATCAGAAACATGTTCAAATCTTCAACTGTGGAGTTTCTGTCCTATATTGATGATATAGCATTGACAGTCTCATCTCAAAGCTTTAAGAAAAATATTGAAATCATGGAAAGGGAAGTTCAGAAGCTCCAAGACATTGGGTTTCAAAATGCAGTAAGCTTTGATTTGGAAAAGACAGAGCTAATTCATTTTGAAAACACTAAAGCAGCAAGGAAGTGGAAACTCACCCTACCAAATGGTCATACAGTAACACCAAAGAGCACAGTAAGATGGCTTGGAGTTTGGTTTGATCAAAAATTGAATTTCAATCAACATGTGAATACAAGAGTGGCCCAAGCAAAGAAAGCATTTGGAAGAATGGCAAGACTAACCAATACTGAAAAAGGCCTTAGCCACATTGCAATGAGACAACTCTATCTAGCATGTGTGATAAGCATAGCTGATTATGCTAGTCCAGTATGGTGGAAAGATCAAAAACAGTTCTCTGATAGATTACAGGGACTTCAAAATATAGCTTTGAGGAAGATTCTTGGATGTTTTAAAACATCTCCAATTAGACCAATGGAAATTGAAGCATGTTTATGTCCACCAGAAGTGAGGCTCAATCATAGCAGAAGAAAATATGCTTTGACGGTCCTGACTCTGTCACCATTTCATCCAATTAAAAAGGCTCTATATCAAGAGCTAGCATACCTTGACCCAGAAGCAGAAATTCAGATGCGAAAATTATTACAGACAGAAAAGATAAGACTATCATTGAAATCAAATATTGATCAAGAAAATATTGAAACTATAATTCCTAATCTTTTTCCCCCATGGGAAAGAAAGGTTCCATATGAAATTCACATAAGCAATCAAGAAAAAGAAATTGAAGCTGATATGCATATGGCTAAAATAAAAGAAATGTGGTACCAAAACCATGTAATTTACTACACTGATGCATCCTGGTGGCCAGATGCAAAAGGAGTAGGTGTGGCATTCATGATGTATGATCACAGAACATTGACAACAATCCACCATTCAACAAGTCTTGCAAATGAATATCAAGCATACAATGGAGAACTTGAAGCTATAGTCAAAGCTTTAGAACATGCTGTAACTATAACAAATAGCCCAGGAAATGTTACTATCTACTCAGATAATCAGGGTGCTCTGAGAAGGATCCTTAAAGCTGACGATAGACCTGGACAAGCATGGTTTCATAGAGCTATTACAGCAACAACAAAACTAGCACAATCTGGAACTAGAGTAAGACTAGAATGGGTGCCTGCCCATCAAGGAATATTTGGAAATGAAATAGCTGATAAACTTGCAAAAGAAGCAGCTATTGTAGAAATACCACAGGCAACACCAACAAGCATTAATTATCTAGGACAAGAATGTGAAGCACTGAGATCTATGGAATGGATCTCATTACTAGACAAATGGAAGATAGAGAATCAACACTCATCAAGCTCATATGCAAGCCAATATGAGTGGAATCTACAAAAAAAGCCTTGCATTGGTAAAGGAGTAAAGAAGAGCTTGAGCTCAGCCTTTTACCAACTAAAACTAGGTCATGGATATTTTAAATCTTATCTAAAAAGAATTGGGAAGGTAAATGATGACAGGTGTATCTGCGGAGCAAAACAGACACCAAGACATTTATTACTCCAATGTCAAAGATACAAAAAGGAAAGGGCAATATTACATGGATGCAACAAAGGAAGTCAACTGAGCCTCAGTATGGTTCTGCATACTAAAATTGGCACATAAGCAGCTTTGGAATATATTGAAAAGACTGGGATATGCACTCGGAAATGGTGCATTAACAATAAAATTGGAATAGGATAGAGATTAAATAAATATTGGCATCAGTATTGATGAATATTTTGGAAGAAAAATGCAGAGTAATAATAAATCAAAAAAGTGGTAAAAAAAAAAAAAAAAGATTTGAAGTTTTGATTATGGATTTTGTTTTATTTTAGTTTCGAGGTATGGTCACTCCAGGGTTCAAATGAAAGAGAAAGTAATTGAACGAAATGTATTTGATAGATATATTGGCTAGTTTGCATCACTTGATGCACATCCTACAATAGTCTTAGACTTAGACAGGATGTAAATGGAATAAACAAACAAACAAACAAACAATATCCCTTTGGCATTCAAGTTCAGATGAAAAGATTATTGACTTTGTGTTCTATTGCACAATATTAACTAATACTAGATACTGAATATTATGGAATGCAAATGAATATCTATAGTTCATTTTGGAAATACCATTCAAAGTTACAGTTGTCATTCTAATTTGAACTTAAACTTGACAAGTTCAAAGATAACTATCCCTTTGGCCAAAAACATCAACACCATTCTTTCGAAAATCGCCTTTTCAACCACAACTTCGGACCACCATCAGCTACAGCCATATAACTTCGATATTCGTTTTCGCATCGTCCGTAGCTTCCGACTGATATACTTTTCGACATCAGCATCCACTTATTACACTATTTTCCGACCAAAATCCGATTTTTCACCATCCAAAGTTAAATTTCTCACCATTTCATCAACAACTTTCCACCACCATTAGCTACAATAAAAAATTTCGATATTCTATTTCGCCTAATCAGTAGCTTTTCAATGATATCATTTTTAAGATCTACTAACCATTAATTCAAGATCTTTTGATGACAACTTGATTTTTCCAGCTGAAAGAAAATTTTTCGCACTAGTACTGCCAAGCCTTGGCAAAAATCACATGATAAGTGATTCAATCACGTGATTCACAGACTCAATACATCCAAAAGTTAATTTCAAAAAAAAAAAAAAAAAAAAAGAAAAAGAAAAAAAAAAAAATAATATATACATATATCGATAAAATATAAAAAAAAAAATTTATATGACAAAGATTTTGAATGCTTGAAATTTTGTTGATTAATTGTTCTTAACTTAAGATCAACTTAAACATATATTATTTTGGTGCAGGATGAGTCCCAAATCTTCTGTTTCCTGTACTGAACTACCATCTTCACCGCCCACTTTAAAATCTTTTGATTTTAAAAATGTGGCTAGGCTAACAGATTCTATTTTTTTTGCATCAGATTTTAATTGCGTATGCAGCTATCTAGCTATGACACAATATCAAAGAAAAGTACAGAATAGATGATTCAACGTAAGAGAAGAGCACTCATGCCTCGGATTTCATTTGCAAGTACCACTGCGAAGTTATGGTGGCTTTTTCTTCACCCCAAGTCAACCCTCATCCGTGAATACCCACCCAGGGGAACGTCTCAAAAACCCTGAGTTATCCAGACATGCCTCCGTCATCCATCAACTTTTCTCCGCGCGAAATGTAATCTGAGATGTCTCCTTCCCAAGTGGAGTAGGTGCCCAGGCTACTCAAACCATACCAGAGAACATCACCAGGAGGCGGACCACAACACCTTCCATCGTTTGCTTGTTTTTATAGTGTCAGCTGCACTCTCGCAAGCGAAGTCTTGGCGCGCACAAAGCTCAATTCGTAAAACTCTTGCCAAAATTCAAAATTCCACGCCCGTCGAAAACGTATCCCTCTTCTGCATCATCTTGTGAACTTGTCCTAATCCCTCTCACGTCCTACCCAAAGAGCTATCTCCTAGATTTGTGCTCCACGCTTTGCTTCCTCCGTCGGGTGTAAATATCGGCGTGGGCGTGTATTTGGTGACCGGCTGAGGCCAGAGAAAGTCGACGAGAGGTGTGGTCATTGAAACGAGGATGTACTAGGTCGTACTTGTAGACTTGATGAAGCTTAGTTGAGAATCGGACTCTTTGGGAGTGAAAGATTGACATGGTGGAGTAATTTTTTTTTTTTTTTTTTTTTTTTTTTTAATTTTACATCCTATTTGAGTCTATGACTATTTAAAGATGTGTAGCTACACTACAATATTTACAACCAAAGATCAAGTACTCCGAGAATCATCCCCCTTAGTCTTCTCTCCTAAATACCAACCCCTAGTTGATATTTTTGTTTCTGCCAAATAAACCAATGTAACATTAATTCCAAGCTTGTTGTGAAGCAATATTTCCAGGGTCAAATTCTGGCTATTTAACTTCTCTTTCATTCTTTTCCGGTTCTGGCTGTATCTCCTGCAGTCTAGCAACAAATGCCTTGCACTTTGCTCCTCTCCACAGCTGCAGCTGCCAATATTTACCTGCCCTATCCTTTTCATGTATGACTTGAAATATCCATGTCCCATCTTAAGTTGGTAGAATGATGAGCTAACCTCTCTTTTGACTCCCCTTGGGACCCATGGCTTTTTCCTTATTTGCCATGGATAAATTGAAGAGTATGTAGAGAGATTTTCTTCCAGTTGTTTTCTTTCATCATATTTTCCCAATAATTTTTTCCACTCTTGAACTCTGACTAGAAGTATCTCTTTCTCTATTTGTACCAAGCTCAATGGATAGCTTTCATCTGGGTCAGTATTTGAAGCTATTTTAGCTAGCTTATCTGCCTCTTCATTTCCTCTAATACCTTGGTGAGCTGGAACCCACCTCAATTCAACCCTTGTGCCTTGACTCTGCAGCTGTGTTGCAGCCTTCATGGCTCGGATTAATTTTGTTTGACCTGCCCTACAGCTTGTATCATCTAATCTTTTGAGAGCTGCTTGGCTGTCAGAGAATATTGTAACTTGCTTAGACTCCCACTCTTGCCTTTGGGCATGTTCAATAGCTCTGACAATAGCCTCCACCTCTCCATCGTACAAAGTATTTGTCTTTTTGGATAGAGCATAATATTCACTGTTTTGAATTTGGTTTTTCTGGTGATATGCTATGAGGGATATTCCTATTCCTTTGCCCTCTAATGATTCTGATGCATCAGTGTAGTATATTATATGATATTTACCCCTAGCCTTCATCAGATATTCATTGTGCAATTCTTTTTCCTCCTCTTTTCTGCCCTGTCCTACAACAATTTTATAGGGCAAAGATTTGCCCCAGGGTGAAAAGAGGTTATAATTTATAGGTTCAATATCAATTAGATCAGGGTTATATATTAAAGACTCCCTGATTCTTTTGACTTGATTTTCTTTTGTGTTTCTTCTTTCTTGGTAATTATACTCTAAGTTTTGTTTCACCATCACAGTTAATGGATGATTTTTGGCAAGGGTAAATATTCTCATAGCATATTTTCTTCTACTATGATTCAATCTGACCTCTGGTGGGCAAAGACATGCTTCCACCTCCATTGGTCTAATTGGTGATGTTTTGAAGCATCCCAATATGGTGGAGTAATTTGAATTTTTGCCTCGTGGGCCAACTTCTTTGATATTGCGAAATTTGACTGAACTTGGCTCTGGAAGAATATTTCACTCCCAGGTTTGTAGAGGACACCGCGTACAGGTGTTCAGTCTTGTCCTCCTAACAGATTCTATGTGGAGTACTAAAAGGACATTAAAATCAAACTTGATAAAACCAACCCAAAATAAATTTTCTAAACAATCACCAAATGGCCCATTCAGCAGTGACCCTATCACTGCACAAGATCTTGGTCTAGAAAAATCAGCAATTAAATCAATGCCAATTAAACAAAAGAAGAGAAAGTGCATAGAGCAAAATCTGTCAGATAGTCAACCAACCAAAGTTATGAGGATTGCTGCACCAAAAATTACACTTCAACTTACATATACATCTGCTATACAAGAAGCAAGGGACTTAATTGTCAAAGCCTACCATCTGGCAGATAATAAACAAAAACAAGATGCTGTCTTGGACTTGGTTGAGGTGTTTCGAAACTTTACTGAGTCTGGTAGAGTTAATTTGATGCAAACAGAGACATCTATTTCCAAATCAGCTGTTCCATCAACTCCATCATCATCATTACAACCAATAGCACCAACCATACCAATAACAGCCATAAGTACAATTGTCAACAACATGCCACCAGCCAAATCTTATGCAGATATGTTGAAGAACAATACACCAACAGCCCCTACAGAAATATTACCTAGAGCCAGCAATGCCATGAAGATGTTGGGGAAAACAACAAGACATCCAGATGCTATGGATATTCAACAAAGCTCAAATCATCAAATAGGTGGCCATATAACAACGGCCACAGCAGAAGCAGAAACAACAACAGAGACTACAGGAACTACAGGAACAAGTCAGTTCAATAGTGAAAATGTGATCACATTGGTCACCAGACCAGGTGGAAAACTTCCAATCTACCAGCCATTCATTATCAGAGAAAAAATCAACAAAATCCTAGGAAAGAGAGCAATCTCAAGGGTACATACCTCCATCAAGGGTAATGTTGTCCTGACATGCATGGATTCATCTCCATCAGAACTTCTTCTTGATCAAGAAAAATGGGAAGAAGCATTTGATGGGTGGCCAATTAAGAAAGCCCAGAAGATCACCAACTGGCCTAAAGTAGTGGTGCATGGGGTGCCAACCTGCATCCCTATTGAGGCAATAACTGAGGAAATAGAAATATACAACACTGGGATTAAAACTCAGGGTCAACCAAGATGGCTCAGCAAAACATTTCAGCAAAGATCAAAAGCCTCCATCACTTTTTCAGTTACTACTGAAGAGGAAAAAGACCAGCTAATCAAGGAAGGTGTCCTTATTGGAGGTCTCTATCTCAAGGTGGTAAACTTTCAACTAGCTACCCAGAGAACCCAATGCCGAAAATGCCTTGCATATGGACACCATCATACTTCGTGCATTAAGCCACCAGTGTGTGCAATCTGCTTAGGCCACCATATTACTTCAGATCACAAATGTAACAAATGTAGTTCCACTCAAAGCTGTATTCATCATGCTGTCACACGTCACCATCGAACTTCGAATCCACCTTTTCGACCACAACTTTTGATCCAATCGTCCAAATTTCAATTACTTGACAGATTCCTTTTCGCATCACTCACAGCTACATTTGCATCCAATTTCTGACTCTTCTAGCATACTGGTGGGCAAAGAAAATGGATATTGACTCTGATCCTCCATCTGGAGGCTCATTATCCTCCTCACCACCACCCTTTATTGACCTACCATCCCAACCACGGCTCAATCATTCAATCTGGAGCGGTAGTCTAAAACTACCAACCTCAACAGATCCATTAAGATCAATTTCATCATCATCCAACATTCCTACAGCCATGGAGACCAGTTCAGACCCCATTTCTGCTTCTGTGTCATGTGACAGGAAAAAATTTTCACTCAACAAGCGAAAAATTGGTCCTAGCTCAAGTGATCCAACTGAGTACCCAAAGCCTCCCAAGCTGAACAAACCTGCTACCAACTACACTTTTGCACTCTCAGCTGATGATGCAATTTATGCAGCCAGGGATAAAATTCTGGAGGCCTATAAATTAACATTTGACAGGGATAGACAGACTAGAATTCTCGACTTGCTCCAAATATTTCGAGAATTTACCGAGAATAACTTTCTGCCTGGAGATAAAGTCAAGGGGACTACCACTGCACCATCATCTGTGCCAAAAACATCTGTCCAATTTATTTCCAAACCAGCCTCTCTAAGTGAACCTGCACCTTTGGCCACCAACAATTTTGCCAGCTCATCTAGTCAGCCAACCAATTTTGCCAGCTATTCTAGTGTCGCAGCCACTAACACACCTAATACCACTGTACCATCAGACCAAAAATGGACCAAAGTCACCAACAAAAAGACCAGGCTACCTCTCACTAAACCAGCCCAACAACCTCCACCAAGCTCCACAGCTGCCACTACCCCGAAAACTGTCAATAATGCTCCTGATGCTGACACACTTCTTGTTCTTGTCCTGACAAAGGGTGCATCTATTCCTGCCTACAATGCTATCAGTGTCAGGGACAACATCAACAGACTTCTAGGCAAGAAAGCTGTGGCAAGAGTCCACACCTCCCCTCGGAATAACCTTGTTCTCACCTGCTTTGACTCCACCCCTGATGAGCTTCTTTCTTCACAGGACAAGTGGATAATGCTCTTTGGAAAATGGCCTATTGACACCATTCAAAAAGTGAATAACTTTCCGAAACTGGTAGCCTATGGGGTGCCAACTAGCTTACCAATCACTTCCTTTCAAGAGGAAGTACAAGACTTTAACCTGGGTGTGGAACTGATTGGCAGTCCAAGATGGCTAACAAACAATCCTAATGGCTCAACTTGTCCTGTCATCTTCAGCATCACCTCTGAGGAAGAGAAAAATAAAATTCTAAACAGGGGAATATTAGTTGGAGGACTGCTTCTTAAAGTATCTAACTATAAGCAAACTACAAACCGGACTCAGTGCAAGAAGTGCCTGAAGTATGGTCACCTCTTCTTGACCTGCAAGAGGGAACCTGTTTGTGCAGTCTGCAAGGGCTCTCACCTCACCACTGAGCACAAGTGCACCACTTGTTCAACCTCGGATAACTGCACACACCACCCGGTGAAGTGTGCCAACTGCAACTCTGGGAGCCACACAGCTCTTCAGAAACACAGCTGCGAAATTTACAAGGCACTTTTATGATAGATCACATCAAAATTTGCCAGCACAATACTGCAAGAGGGAGAGAAATCCTTCAATCATTCTTCGAGGTGGCTCTGAAGGAAGATGCATTAATTCTTTGCATTCAAGAGCCATATCTATATTATAATAAAATAACAAAAAAATACTCACCGCTTTCTCACCCCTCCTATATTCCAGTTGTCCCACACCAAGATGCCTCTATCCGGCCAAGAGTGATCACTTATATCAGGCGACATTGTACAATCAATACTTCACCAAGACAAGACCTCATTCACGACCCAGATATGCAGATTCATCAGATTGACACCCCTGAAGAATCATTCTACATCTTAAATATTTATAATGAAAAATCCCATCATTTAACTGTACCAACATTAACTACAGAACGCCTCTTACAGCTGGATGTAAATTGGGACAGACCTTTCTTACTTCTTGGAGACCTCAACCTCCATCACCCATCCTGGAATCCAGCCATCAACTCACCTACACAACATGCAGAAGCTTTTGCGAGCTATATGGAGGAAAACCATGCCACTCTCCTGAACAATTTCACCATCATGGAGGAGTTTGGTGGAACCTTCCACCGATCCAATACCCAGACAACATCAATTATAGACCTGACCTATGTCTCTGGCTTTCAACAACTTCAATGGCACAACTGGCGATATGAGGAGTGTACAGGGTCAGACCATGAAGTGATCAGTTTTGAGACCTCTCTTATTCAACCAACCCTAGATGCTGAATCAAATCAACCTTCAAATTTCAATTTGAAAAAAGCTAACTGGGATCTTTTTGCAAATAATCTTGCAGCACTTGAAAGCGAGGCAAATGCACAGTTAGAACAACTGATTCACACCAATAACTATAATGGAATAGCCCTTTTAATGAAGGAACTAATTAATCAAGCAGCAGAAAGATCAATTCCAAGATGCAGGACTTGTCCAAGGTCAAAATCATGGTGGATGAATGAATTAACTGACCTTCGGAAAAATTTCCACTACTTTCAAAGACTAGCTAAAAAGACCCTGATTCCCGAGATCACAGAACAAGCAAAAAGGGCAAGAAACAAATACTTTCGAGCCATTTCCCAACACAAAGCTCAGCACTGGGAAACTTTCATGGAACAGGCACAAGGGAAAACATCTTATGCTGCATTTCAATATTCAAATCCTACTCACCAGCAAAGTCCTCTGATACCCACTTTGAGATATACTAGACCTGAGAGCAGCGAAATATCAATGGCATCATCTTTTGCAGAAAAATCAGAGGCCTTAATCTTGAACCTTTTTCCAAAGTCAAACTATCAATACCATATTGCCTCTACCAGCTTATCTCAGATTCCGTCTGTTACCAGGCCCAAGATGACATGGAAGTGGCCAGAACTTAACCAAGAGGAATTCTTTCGAGCTATTCCAACCAAGTCAACTGCACCAGGGGTGGATCAAATTGGATGGCAAATGCTGAAGTATGCTGTTCAGACTCTACCAAACTTTTTCTTCAAAGCTTATCAAATCCTATCTCAGGGTGGTCACCATCCTGACTCTTGGAAGGAAGCTATTGGAATTATTATTCCAAAAAGAAACAAGAAGGACTATTCTGCACCCAAGGCATATAGACCCATCTCTCTGTTACCCTGCATGTCAAAATTGCTGGAAAAATTATTTGCCAACCGACTTTCCTACATGGCCAACATCTCAGATGACCTCTTGGACCCGAGTCAAATGGGTGGACGAAAGCAGAGATCTGCTATTGATGCTGCTCTACTACTACAAGCATTTGTTGAAGAAAAGCATGCTAAAAGACAAATGGTCAGCACAATATTCCTGGATATCATGGGGGCATTTGATCAACTTGACCCATCAAAATTGATCAGCATCCTACATCACTTAAACCTACCAGACAGCTTTATATCCTGGTGCCAGTCTTTCTTAACCCAGCGGAAAATTCGCCTATCATTCAATGGCCAGATGAGCAGAATGCACCAAGTCTCAGGTACACCTCAAGGGAGCCCTATCTCACCCATTCTTTTTCTTATCTCAATAAAATACCTTCTACCTGAAGTAGGCAGCAATAATTATCTACAAATATCTTATGTAGATGATATAGCTATCTCAACAGCCTCAACATCTATAGAAAAGAATATTTCAGTCCTTGAGGATTGTACTACTTCCCTACTTCAAAAGGCCAGCAATCATCAGATCATCTTTGAAGTGGACAAATCAGAGCTGATACACTTCCATCGACGCCGGCAGCCTATCACCAACTCTGTGAGAGTACAAAATACAATACTTCAACCCAAAGAGGTAGTAAGATGGCTTGGTATCTGGTTTGATCGAAAGCTTAACTTCAAATGCCATGTACAGAAGCGACTTCAACTTGGCAATGCAGTCTGGGAACGACTCAGAAGGCTGGCAAGGCCATCTAGGGGTATGAAACTCAACTCTCTTCGTCAATTATATCTTTCATGTGTAACCTCAGTCATGGACTATGGATCTATTCTATGGTTCAATCGGCCTGGGTCCATATCACTAACCTACCAATATGACAAGATACAGAATAGAGCTCTGGTTGCCATCACAGGGGCATTCTCCCAGGCCCCAAGGAAGGCTCTTGAGGTGGAGGCAGCCATCTTACCTACAAAAATACGTCACCTCAAAAATGCAAGTCTATATGCCCTAAGGATTCTCAGGCTCCAAAAGACACATCCAGTCTCCCGGCTTCTATATAGCCCTGTTGAAGATGAGCTGAGTCTTTTCAACCAACCAGACCCAAGGGACTTACAAGACCTTACTATCATGTCATCACAAATTGCAAGGCTCGGAAAGCTATTGGGCAAACTTAATATAAATCATAAGCTGGAGTCAATTGACAATAAGTGGAATCCTCCATGGCTTGAAACATCCCTCAAAGTACTAATATCTAGCTCATCAAAAGAAGTAGCAGTCAAGGAGCACTATCAATTCCTGAGACAAGTCTCAGACTGCTCAACAAAAATTTACACAGATGGATCACTAACTGAAGGCAAAGGAAGTAGTATTGGGTATGTGATATATCCTCCACATTCTGGGCCAGTCAAATGTGTCTCACTTAATCTTGAACATGGCATGGGTATCACAGATGCAGAAACCTTCTGCATTCTGAAGGCTATTCAACATGCAGTACAACTATCTACCTCAGAAAGCATCTATGTTTTCACAGACAGCCAAGCTTCATTGAAAAGGATTGAAAAAGGCTCTAACCAATTCTCTCACCAAATCCGTCTCAAAGGAAAAGGTGCAAAGATCACACTTGCATGGTGCCCAGGCCACATGAAAATTGAAGGTAATGAGTTAGCAGACTCACTTGCTAGAAGGGCTGCAAATGAAAAGCCATACAAAAAACATCTCTACACAACAATTAGCTTCCTTAAACAAGAGGTTAGAAAATCTATCATGGATGCCTGGTCTGAGGATTGGACATCTCAACTTTTTCGTGAGGAGGAAGGGAAAAGAGCTATAGGATTGGGCAAACTATACAGAACCCAGGCCAAATGCCACATACCCAACTTCAAATTCAAACCATTCAATATGACCAAATTTTCTCGGAAAACCCAGTCAGCATATATTCAAGCTAGAACAGGCATAGGAAGCCATCTGGCATATATGAATAAGATTGGGAAAAGCAATACTAATATCTGCAACTATTGCACAAAAAGTGTTCAAACAATTGAACATTTAATACTTCACTGTTCATTCTTCAAGAAACAGAGGAGGAAAGAGTTCAAAAACTTTTCACCATTTACTCTTCCAATTATATTCAACACAAATGTGGGGAAAACTTCGCTTCTAAAATATCTTTCAATAACTGGCTGCCTATCTTGGGGAAAGGTTGAGGAAGATAGAAATATACCAACTAATTAAATATGGTTTACTTGTCAAGAATTTTTTCCTATTGTAATATGCATAAAATGGTGGTATGAGATGATGTGTGGATTCAGAAGGATATATATGTATATAGTGTCATAGCTAGTTAGGCTGCATACACTCAATGATTAAAAAAAAATAAAAAAAAAAAAAAAAAAAAAAAATTCATCATGCTGTACAATGCGCCAATTGCAAGTCAAATACCCATTTGGCATTTCAAAGACAAGATTGCGACTTCTTCAAAGCATTGGCATGCTAAGTCACATCACTTTTAATCAGCACAATACTGCAAGGGGTCGTGAGATCCTGCAGTCCCTCTTTGATGTCTCTATCAAAGGGGAATCAGACATTCTTTTAGTTCAGGAACCTTATTTGTTCTATGACACTCATTTGCAAATATACCAACCAATATTACATTCAGCTTATCAAATCATTCCACCAATCACCCACCAATTCCTTCGCCCAAGGGTCATGACCTATGTCAAGAGAGCAAGCCAGATCCAGGTAATGCCCAGATATGACCTGGTTTCTGACCCAGATTTTCAAATCCTGGAGGTTGATCTTCCTGAAGAGTCTTTTTACATCATACACATTTATAATGAGAAGCCTCTTACACCTTCATTTTCTCATTATACTGTACAGCGATTTCTTAATTTACAACTGCAGTTGGACAAACCTTTTGTACTTCTCGGGGATTTCAATTTACACCACCCATTGTGGAACCCACTGGTTCAAACTAATAACACTCTTGCTAATTCACTAGTTGATTATCTTGGAAAAAACAATGCTCATCTACTCAATTGCTCTTCTGTAATTGAAAACTATGGAGGCACCTTCCATAGAGCAAATTCAAAAAGCACATCCATTATTGATCTCACATTTGTTGCAGGATTTAAGCAACTACAATGGCAGGACTGGAACTATGGAGAATCAACTGGGTCGGATCATGAGCTTATTACCTTTAAGACATTTATTCCTCAAATTGTCAACTCTGCCAGCAACAATGACTATTCACTTCCATCAAGATTAAATATCAAAAAAGCAGATTGGAAGCTAATTAATCTGGAACTGCAAGCAAAAGAAGAATTATACCAGCAACTTCTTGATAATGCCATCCATTCTAAAGATTATGATCAGATTGCTAGTCTGCTCCAAAAAATTGTCGAAAATGCTGCCCATGTATCCATCCCAACAATGAAAATCACACCAAGATCAAAACCATGGTGGACAACAGAGTTGACCCAGTTGAGGATGAGGTTTCATAGGATAAGACGCTGCTTCAAAAAAAACCCAAATCTTGGGTCAGCAAATGATGCCAGGGCTGCAAGAAATCAATACTTTCACATGATTCAATACAATAAGAAGCAGCACTGGATCAAATTCCTCGAAAATGCTAAGGACAAAACTGTCTTTACTGCCTACAACTACTCCAGGCCAGGAAGGACTCAGTCAACTCTTATTCCTAATTTGATGTACAGCAATAGGGAAAATAGTCCGGACAGAGTAGCTACTAGCTTTAAGGACAAATGCAAGGCACTTATTCAAACCCTTTTTCCAGAATCTTCCACACCAACACCAGCAACAGCAACTGCATCAAAGGAATCTATCAGCCTGACTCTATGTCATCAGCATCACCTTCTAACAGCACCTCGAAATGTCATCCTACCTAGCTATGATGGAGCTAACACAAGCAAGTGGAACTGGCCTGGCTTAACCATGGAAGAAATTGTTGATGCAGTACCAAATAAATCAACAGCACCAGGTATGGACCAGATTGACTGGACCATAATCAAGGCAGCAATCACAGCCATACCTAAAATATTTTTTGATGCTTTTACAAGCTTATTCAATAGTGGCTATCATCCAACAATATGGAGACAGGCAGTGGGAATTATCATTCCTAAGAGGAATAAAAAGGACTATAGCAATCCAAAAGCCTATCGGCCTATTTCTCTTCTCCCCTGCCTATCAAAACTGTTGGAAAGAATCTTTGCCAACAGGCTAGCCTACCTTGCTAACACTACTATTTGCCTTCTACATGAGACCCAAATGGGTGGACGCAAGCAGAGATCTGCTATTGATGCCTCACTTTTACTACAGGATTTTGTGGAGCAGAACAGGCTCAAACACAGAATAGTATCAACAGTTCTCCTTGATATCATGGGGGCATTTGATAGACTACAGCCAGAAGCTCTCTTATCAGTCATGAGGACACTCCAGCTGCCTGTCTCACTTATCTCATGGGTTAAATCTTTCTTGACCAGAAGAACCATGAGGCTTCAATTTAATGGCCAGCTAAGTGAGGTGTTCCCAGTCACAGGAACACCTCAAGGCAGCCCAATTTCTCCAATTCTATTCTTAATATCCATCAGATTCCTTTTTCCAGCAAAGCAGGAAATGAATCATCTTCAACTCTCATACATGGATGACATCTGCATCTCAGTTGCCTCCACCTCAATCAAGAAAAACACTGACCAACTACAACAAACCCTAAAGGAACTAATGGAAAGGGCAAGTAAACTGTCAGTCACATTTGAGATGGAGAAGACCGAAATGATTCATTTCTCACACCACAAAACACCACTTACCAATCAAATAATACTTGAAAATCAAACTGTCATAGAACCAAAAGAGGCAGTAAGATGGCTGGGGATCTGGTTTGATAGGAAAATGAAGTTCAAGACCCATGTAGAAAAACGACTCCAGCTTGCACATGGTGCGCTAAAGAGGCTTAAGCAGCTTGCTTCCAACACAAAGGGCCTTCCATTCCATGCCTTACGCCAGCTTTTTCTCAGTTGTGTCCTCCCTGTCCTGGACTATGGCTCTTTTTTTTTTTTTTTTTTTTTTTAATTCATAGTGTATTCAGCTATCTAGCTATGACACATTTAAAATACATAGATCTCGCCTTCCCCTCCTTTTAAATCATTACCCCTTCATTCCAAATTTAGCATTTACCAATTATTTGTCCTAATTTAACTCCCTTTATGTGCTGCCATGCACTTGGATGTATCCAAATATTGTAGTAGTGCCTCCTTCCCCCTTTTTGTCCGAAATAGGGTTGGAAGTGACCTTGGCTCTATGCCCTTGAAGCATTTGTTCCTTTGATCTTTGAATTTTGGACAGTGTAACAACAAGTGCTGCACATTCTGTCTATTTTTACCACAAAAATTGCAAATATTATCTTGAACTTTTCCTATCATATGAAGGTAGACCCAATACTCCCACAAGTAAAGCATAATCAGTAGTCTTCTCAGTGGCTTCAGATGAAGAAAAATCACGACTTCTTAAATCAGGTATTCTAATTGGTGGAATGCTACTCAAAGTAGTCAACTACCGACCCTACACACCAAAGACTCAATGCAAGAAATGTCTTGGCTATAGTCATGACCCTATTTTCTGTAAGAAAGCTCCTCTTTGTGCCATCTGTTCAGGCTCTCATCTGACCACTGAGCACTCATGTGGACGCTGTAATGCCTCAGACTTTTGTTCCCACTATTCCAAGCAGTGTGTAAACTGCAGATGAACAGACCATGCTGCTTTTGAACGACAGGACTGCGAGATTTACAAGGCTCTTACATGTTAGGACACCTTAAAATCAGCCAACACAATACAGCTAGGAGTAGAGAGGTACTCCAGACATTCTTTGAAGTAGCCCTGAAGGAGGAAGCGCTTTTTCTCTGCATACAGGAGCCCTATCTTTACAAACATTCAATTACACACTCATTTACACCACTAAGTCATCCATCTTATTATCCATTGCTTCCTTCTCTTCATACAACCACCCGACCTAGGGTAATTTCATATGTACATCGATCTTCCTGCTTCAATATTGCACCTAGATACGACCTTTTGTCTGATCCAGATATGCAAATACTTGAAGTTTCAATTCTTGAAGAGAGCTTTTATATAATAAATATTTATAATGAAAAGCCAACAGGTCCTAATGAGACCAGGACAACCTTACAGCGTCTCCTTGACATGAACATTCATTTCAATAAACCATTCCTTTTCCTTGGGGATCTCAACCTTCATCATCCTGCATGGAATCCCAGTGCTACATCTACAACCCAATCTGAACAACTGGCTTGCTTCTTGGATACCAGAGGCTGTATACTGCTGAATAATTTTGAAATCATGGAGAAATTTGGAGGCACTTTCCATAGGTCCAATACAAAGACAACCTCAATCATAGATCTGACATTTGCTGCAGGGTTTCAAGTACTCCTATGGCATAATTGGAGGTACATGGACTCAACAGGATCAGATCATGAGGCAATATGTTTTGAAACATTTCTTCCTACCAGAGCTCACAATAACACAAATCAACTTCCACCCAGATACAACATGGCTAAAGCAAATTGGACTCAGTTTGAGAAGGCTTTGAAGCAGCATGAGCCAGAGTTCTCAAATCAGCTGGACCATGCTATTAATTCACAAGACTATGACGAGATTGCAATGATCCTCTCAGGGATCATACAAACATCAGCTGAAAAGACCATCCCTCGAAAAGTTCCATGTTCCAGATCCAAGGCCTGGTGGACAGATGAACTAACAAGCCTGAGGAAGGAATTTCACAGGTTGCAGAGAAGAGCTAAGAGATATAGAATAGTAGACAATGCAGAAGATGCTAGAATATCAAGGAACCATTATTTTAGAACCATCCAACATACCAAGGCTAAGCATTGGATGGATTTTCTTGCCAAGGCAGATAACAGAACAGTATTTCAAGCATATAATTATTCTAATCCAACACACCATCAATCTCCATTGATTCCGGCACTAAGGTATCAGGAGACTCCTGATCAACCTGAAAGACTGGCAACATCCTTTGAGACCAAATGCAGAGCACTAGTTACAAATCTCTTTCCGGCCCAGGACAGCAATTTAGCCACCTCCGAAATATCACCTCAGATACTACAGAATGATTCTCGTTTCTGCAAATGGGAGTGGCCCGCACTTACTTATGATGAATTGGTGAGAGCAGTCCCTGAGAAGAGTACAGTACCTGGAATAGATCAGATTTCATGGGCAATGATCAAGGCAGCTATCTCTGCAATTCCCTCCTTCTTCTTCAGGGCCTATCAATCTCTATTTGATGCTGGACACCATCCTTGCTCCTGGAAGCTTGCCATAGGAGTGATACTCCCCAAGAGGAATAAAAAGGACTACACCATTCCAAAGGCCTACAGGCCAATTTCTCTTCTACCCTGCCTCTCCAAACTGCTAGAAAAGCTCTATGCAAATAGGATCTCGTACTTAGCTAACATATCACCTTCTCTCCTACACCAAAGTCAAATGGGAGGCCGGAAACAGAGGTCTGCAATTGATGCAGCCCTTCTTCTGCAAAACTTTGTTGAAGAAAGTCTATCAAAGCGTCGAGTTGTATCCACTGTACTGCTGGATGTTCTTGGTGCTTTTGATAGACTTCAACCAGCAAAACTGATTCAAATTCTCAATGCCCTTCAATTACCACTTCCATTTGTAAGATGGACCACATCTTTCCTCTTCAATAGAGAAATCAAATTATTATTTAATGGACAGCTCAGTCAACAATTTTCAGTCTGAGGCACTCCCCAAGGAAGTCCAATTTCTCCCATGCTTTTCTTCTTTCCATCCGGTATCTGCTCCCTCCTGAGCATAGCCAAAACATTCTCTATATCTCTTACATAGATGATATCTCTATATCTACTGCCTCTTCATCAGTTGAAAAGAATATCCATGCCTTGGAAACTTCAATTGAAACTCTTGCAAAAAGATCCCAGGAACTCTCTGTCACCTTTGAGGTCGAAAAAACCGAGCTAATTCACTTCCATCGGAAGAGAGTGGCAATTGAAACTGCAATAACAATTCAAGGAATCCAATTTTGCCCTAAAAGCGTTGTCAGATGGCTAGGAATATGGTTTGATTGTAAGCTATCATTCAAAACCCACATTGACAAGAGAATGCAGCTCGCAAATGGAGCTCTTCTTAGGCTTAAGAACCTTGCTTCTTCAACTAAAGGAATCAAATTCAATGAGCTTCGACAGCTTTATATTGCCTGTGTAACATCAGTGCTAGATTATGGCTCTATTCTATGGTATGGGAAGAACCGATCTCTTCATCTTATCGAAAAATGTCAGAAACTACAGAACCAAGCAGTAGTCCTGGTCACAGGAGCTTACTCTAGCAGCCCTTCGAAAGCTTTGGAAGTAGAGGCCGCCCTTCCACCTGTGAAGGTGCGACATCTAAGGCTAGCCTATAACTATGCCCTCAGGATACTAAAGATGCAGCCCTTGAATCCAATAAAAATGCAGCTACTCAGCTCAGTTCATGATGAGCTGTCTATAGGTACTGCCATCAGCCTTGACATGATTGATGACCTACAAGAAAATAATACCCAACTAATGAACATTGGATTTCTGCTCAAAGGCCTCTCAGATTGCAATAGATTGGAAATTATCAATGCAGAATGGGCACCACCATGGCTAGCAAATAATTTGGATACTAAAATAAGTAATTCTTCTAAGCATGCAGCAAGGGATGAGCTCATTCTTCTGCTAAAAGACATCCCAAATCATGCATCAATTGTATACACAGATGGTTCCCTAACAACTAGCAATGGAAGTAGCCTTGGATTTGTGGTATACTTGCCATTCACAAGACAGGTGAAATGTTTCTCTTACAATCTTGGACACACAATGACAATCTCTGATACTGAGACATATTGTATTTTGAAAGCTATAAAATATGTTGTCTCCAATAAACATTCCAGAGAGATCTGGGTCTTCTCTGACAGTCAAGCAGCAATTCAGAGGGTCAGCAAAGCTAGCAACTTTATTTCACATCAAATAAGAATAAAGAGCAATAAATATCAAATTCATCTACACTGGTGTCCAGGCCATGAAGGTATTGCTGGGAATGAGCTAGCAGACAATCTGGCAAGAGGTGGAGCCAAGAAAAAAGTCAAAAAAAGAGATAAATTCACAAAAATTGCTTACCTTAAGCAGAAGGCAAAGGAACTGACTCTCAAAGCCTGGAAAAATGACTGGGAGACCCAAGTCTTGAGACAGGAAGAGGGTAGAAGGGCTAAAGGACTGGGAAGGCTCTATCAAATGCAAGCCAGGAAAAGATCACCTATCATCAAAATGAGACCATACAACTTTAGTCATTACAGTAGAATGACACAATCTTCATTTATACAAGCAAGAACAGGGATTGGAAATACCAGGGCCCATTTATTTCGAATTAAAAAAGTGAAGGATAATTCTTGCAACTTTTGTTGGAAGGGAAAACAGACTGTTCAACATCTACTTCTTTATTGTAGTAAGTTTAAGACAGAAAGAAAGGAAGCTTTTAAAGGTATACTGCCATTGAGATTAGAGATATTGTTTAATACAAAAATTGGAAAAGAAGCAACTCTCCACTTCCTTCAAAGCAGTGGATGCATGAATGCATCCAAAGCTGACTGAAAGGGAGGAGACTAGAAGATAAGTAAAGAAAATTGGGACTAAATATTTGTATTTATATATAAAATAATCAGATGTGTCAAAGCTAGATAGCTGAATACACTATGAATTAAAAAAAAAAAAAAAAAGAAGGTAGACCCTTGTATTTCCCACTCCAAGTCTTGCCTGAAAGAATCCAGATTCTGTTTCCCTGCTGTGTCCTTGGAATCTAAATAGTCTGAAAGAGAAATTGGGTTGATTAGTTTGGGCCTGGAGCCTGTAATACTTGCCAAGTCCTTTGGCCTTTCGACCTTCCTCCTCATGCCAGAGCTCCATGTCCCAATCTTTTTTCCATGCCTCAAGAATCCATTCCCTAGCTTGATGCTTGATGAATGAGTGAGAGGTATAGTGGTCCCTTTTCATTACTGCCTGGTTTCGACCTCCTGCAGCTAGCTTATCAGCCAGCTCATTTCCTTCTATGCCAACATGAGCTGGACACCATTGGATATGAACTCTGCTTTCATTACATATCATTCTGATCTGGTGACAGAATTGATTGCTATTGTGCCGGATTCGAAGAACGCTTGCCTGGCTATCAGTAAAAATATGTATATTCTTATTAGCAAAATATTTTTTAACATATTTTGCTGCTTTCATGATACAATAGGTTTCAGCATCTGTGATACCCATAGAGTCACCAAGGTTGTAAGAAAAGCATTTCATCTCTCTGGTGACAGGCAGGTAGATCACATAGCCTATGCTGCTTCCAGCTGTCTTTGAAAGTGATGCATCAGTGTAGACTATAACATCATCCAAATGGATATCCTTGATTTGCTGGATGTGGGATATTTTTGTTGTTGCCTTTGAATGGTTAGATATAGTGGTGATGATATTGGATTGATGCCACGGTGGAACCCATAGGGCATTTAGCTGCTCCAAATTGTTCAGAGAAGCCAATGGCTTAAGAGTACTCCCAATCCTCATCAACTGGGTTGCTGGCTTGTTGATGTAATTTAACAGTCCAAGGTCAATCTGATTGGTGCTTGACAGTTCATCTTCTAGAGGACTAAAGAGGTGCTCCTGAATAGGGTGGTCTCTTTGAAGTCGAAGCATCCTTAGTCCATAGTAAATTACCTGCTTCTGATGCCGTACTTTTGCGGACTATGGCTCAGTACTCTGGTTTAGAAAAATAGGCTCTGGTGCATTGAGTGCCAAGTGTCAGAGGCTTCAAAACCAGGCATTAATCATGATCACTGGAGCATATCATCACAGCCCAGTCAAGGCCCTGGAGGTTGAAGCAGCTATCCTCCCAACCAAAGTCAGACAACTGAAACAAACAATAAACTTTGCATTACGCCTTCTCAGAGTACAAAATTCACATCCTGTGAAGGAAAAATTGCTCTCCCCACTCCAGGATGAGCTATCATTATCAGCAGAATTGGATCTTGGGGTTTTCAAGTACCTAGGTAAAGAAATGAGCCAGCTTATTTGGATCGGCCAGCTATTGCAGTCATTCACAACATATAACAACCTTGAACAACTGGATGCCTGTTGGGTGCCCCCTTGGCTTCAAACTAACCTGAAAATTGACATTTCACCACTGCCAAAGGAACAAGCTGCTCTGAGTCACAAATCACTCACTGATACCATACCTAACAGTACAATAATTGTCTATACTGATGGCTCACTCACTCAAGGAAAAGGAAGCAGTATAGGATTTGTTGTCTATCTCCCAGTCACAAAACAAATGAAATGCTTGTCCTTCAACCTTGGTCAAACTATGGGTATTACAG